>JAHBOG010000005.1:0-1200000 GCA_020744335.1 Fusarium sp. MPI-SDFR-AT-0072 | reverse complement strand
ATCGAGCGAATCCTCCGTGGCTTTCAAGCGATATGCTCTCTTCTAGTCTGGTACCCGGCTCTGTTTGCTCTCGTCCAGCCTAAGGTCTCATCAACATTATCTCTCCGTGCTTTGGGCAGCCAGATCAACGTCTCCAGACGCTTCATTCGGTTCTTCCGCTTTTTGGACACTTTCCGCGCAGGATGGCTCGTCTACGTCGCTCAAGGCGATAAGAGCCTTGATATGTGGCTCGATATCATTAACAAGACTTGCTTCGGCATGTTCGGCATGATGGAGACTTTGACCCTCCTTGATCTCTGCGGCATCGAGAACCTCCGCGTCTTTAGCCCTGAGAAGTTCCAGGAGATTGATTACCAGTCACAACTTTTCTGGTTCGCTGGATTGTACACTTCTGTTCTTGTCACGGTTATCAGACTGTATCGATTAGTCGCTGGCACTCCTGCCTCTGTCAAACGCGAGACTGTCAGCATCAGCTCTACTGAGAAGCCAGCCGAGCTTATCACTACAGAGAAGGAGACTGCCGTTCTCTCTGAAAAGATGACCAAGGACGATCTCGACAAGGAGCGTGAGCGTCTCAAGAGCATCGTCAATAAACGCAAGACCGAGAGACGTGCTTGGATCAAGAAGTTTAAGAGTGAGGGCTACGTTCTCCTCCGCACTCTCGTGTCTGATCTCCTTGATATGCTTCTCCCTACCACTACGGTTGGCTGGGTCAAGCTTGAGCCTGGTCTGGTTAGTTTGGCCATGTTCTTCACCACCTTTACTACAGGTCAGGCTGTATGGGAGAGGGTTGGACAGAATCTTCAACGACAGAAGCAGTAGAGGATGGAGGTGAACAGCAATGTTCAATTCGTATCTCACGTTATGCTACTCGAAAGCTATCTATACCGTCTGTCATTGTGACAGCAAAATACAGTTTACTCATAGACTACATCATATGCACTTTTCCAGCTGGATATTGTTCTCAGAACATTATCGTAACGGGCTAATCCATGGTCTTCCTGGCCCCAGTCTTTTGTACTAGATGCTATCCTTGGACGAAAGAGATAGAAGGGCAGGTAGTGGGTTTCTTTAGCAAATTTTCGATTTGGTCTTTTAGACCTCAGAAGCCATGGAGTCGCGGGGCTCAGAAACTTCGTCTCGGAAGACATCGAGGTCAGGAATCGAGTACAGGTAGTCCTGCTCGTCCTCGCCCCTGTAGACAACGATCTTCATCTTGCGGAAAAGACTGATCAGGTTGAGGACAGCAATGGCCGACTGCATGATCCTGTAATACACTATTAGCACCACTTGAATGACCGAAACCATCAGCCGTATACTTACACAACAGTAAGACTCAGACCCGAAACATTTGCGTGATGATACCAGTTATATGTAATGAAGGACAGAACACTGGGCCCGATGAAGAAAAGACCGAAAGAAAAGTCGATAGCGCTGACAAGATAAGTCCAGGCTCCACGGCTTGTGCGTGAGGCGAGCGAAGTCGTGCCAATGGTGCAGAAAAAGTTTCCGATCTTGAGGTCGAACTTGTTGCTCTTCCTGCCAGGGAGGAGGCTCTTGAAGACGCGGGACGCATGCCACATAACCAAGAAAATTCCACCCATCGCGAACGCGGCGGCTGATCCTGGGGAGGCCTGGGGCATGCAGATAAAAACTACATCGGTGATGACGATAGGGACAATCATCAATCGTAACAACATAATAGGCGAGAAAGCGAGTCTGAATACGGGCGTCTTTCCATTGTCTCTATCCTCCCGCTCAGATGGTGACAGCAGCGCAGCTGCAGGGTCCTCTCTGGGAAGAGGCTCATAGGAAGGCTGTCCTGACTGGTTCTTGGCCGCCATATTGAAGTGTCGATGAGTGATCCGTGATTTTTATGGTCAGCCTTGTAAGTTGTGATACTGGTGTCTCATGGCGGACAACTCAGTACTTATACAATGACACTGTGATGGCACCCACAGGGGCATGATGTGACAAAATAAAAGCAAAATCATATCCTATCTAGGAAACCGCCGCGTTTACTCTGGTCTTTTGCAGAGGTCTAGCGCATGGAGCGAAGGATCATGTTTCGTGCGTGCCTAGCACAGCCTTAAAGCTGCATGGTCCGAGTTTCCATGGTAATGGCTGCACTAACAGCACTATTTTCGCTCGTCTATTCGCCAGGGCTCACGCAGAAAACATGCAGTTGGTTGTCATGACTGTTTCGGGTTCATTTGTGGATCAGAGGTTGCGTAAGCCTTTGCTTGAATTGGGGTCCAGAACTCCAACATGCCATCAAAAAGACCAAAACTTGAGGGAAGTATTATCCCATCTGGCCGTTTGAGCAATGAGATGTCGTAAGAATTGCCGATCTGGTTGATCCAGGTCAATGCGGAAGATTTCCAAAATATGGTTGAGATAGCCGCCGCAAGGCATTCTTAGCTTGGCTTTTATCGCCTACCCTTGATGAGAAAGCGTCCAGTCTCAACCTGCATCTTCCACCCGTCTTGGAGGAGAGCTGCAGCTACAGCTTGCCTCAGCTGTGACACACCACCAGCACTATGGCGGCCGAGTCCAGTTATGACAGTAAACGGCTGCTGTCGAGCCTTATCAGACCGAAACTCTCCTAAGCCAGCCCACCAGGACTGGACTCTCTCGCGAGCAATGCTCACACCAGACTGCACGTTAACGCCGTGTAAGTCAATCGAAGTTGATGTGCTTTGCTTATCAACGAGTAGATTTGCCGCCGTTGACGTAGCATGCATTTCATATCGAGCCTGCTCTCGTGCCCTTTCAGAATAATAACCTGCTGCCTGTCGATAGAGTGGATTAGAGGCACCACGTCGATTTAAGGATGCTGCCGAAGCGGCTGCTTCACGTTTGGCTCGATTGTATTGGCTGGCTCTCTCAGCAGCTTGCGCGTACGCTGACGAGCCGATGGGAAAGCTCGTGCTTCCTGAGACAGGCCGGGCTAGCTTGGATTTGCCTCGCGTAACTGTCTCAAATCCTTCGATGTCCTCTACAGGCAGTGGCGTCAGTTGATAACTGACCTCAAGCTTCTGGGTCCAGGGATTCTTGACGAAATGTTTGCTAACAAGCGCCGCGATGTCGTCTGATTCTTGCGATATGGAGTCCGTAACCTGAACGATTGTCGACATAAACTTCTCTGGGACATTTTGATACTTTTCGGCCAGTTCCTGTGCATATTTCTTGCCCTCTTTATCGTGGGTTTCGATGCCTTGCGACATGTATCGATGCAAGATCTCAACTGCAGCGGCACCACTCGCACAGCGTTTGTTGTAGTAGATCTCGGAGACTACTTCAAAAGGTAAGTCCAGCCTGTCTGCTAGATATGCGATCTCGTCCTGGCCTACGTCGGACAGTTAGTTATCACATTCTGGTAAATGATTGGTTAGAACATACGCTTCAACTCTTTTAGGTCATCAGGGGATGGAGAGGCAGTTCCACTGCTGGATGATGGTGTTTCGCTTCCGAGAGCTTTTTTGCCCTTCTTCTTGTTCCTTTTCTTCTTCTTCCCGGCGGCTTCGTCAGGCTCAAAGAATCCATCAATGCCCTTCTGCTCTTGCCCTGTTGATTTAAGATACTGGATGTTCAGTAGGTCATCGAGCGCAGTCTGCACATCACCATTTGCCTTTTTCAGTGAGTGTGTAATGTCAAATTCCTTGAGCTCGCTAAACATGCTTTGGAGGAGAAGAACTTTATTCTCCTCGCTATCATCATCGAATGAAGTAAGTCTGGGTATGGAGTAGTTTGTGTTTGCTGTCGATGCGGTTTGATCGCTGGCGGAAGTGGTATCTGTGTCGTGAGCACGAGAGGCCTGCTGGCTGCTTGTATCAACTGTACTCTCGTCGCCATTCACATCTTCAGGCATATTCGAGATGCCACTTGGGTTGAATCCAGTTGCTTCTTCTGTTGTGACATGCTGGGCAAGGTCTTCTAAGACAGTCTGAGCTGACTTATACTGGGAAGCTTCTGTGAGATCATGGTCGCTGGCGATGGCAACTACGAGGGCTTCGTCCAGGAGCGACCTGAATTTTTCCTGTAGCATCATATGTTAGTATGAAGTTTGTTGTCTATGACATTGCATGAACACGATATTATATCTCATAGTCATTCTCACGATATCTTGGTGCCATACTGGCTCGAAAGTTCGCTTTTATGACTCGGCAACTAGATATATACGCTCTGAAGCCATCATAACAATAATAAATGAACATACCACCAGCTTTTGCACAAGCTCTTCTGGGGTTTCTGGCATCTTGGGGGAGGGATAGTGTTGTGATATCGGTTATGGCTGGTTCCAGAATAAAGCATGGTACTTTATAAGATCCTACAGGAAATAAGAAAAACTATGTCGCTAAGTCTTCAGAAGCTTCCCGTGCTTTATATAATGACGTTGCGGAATTGAAAGGCCGAATGACGCACAGAAAGATTGAAAGAGTCATGGTGTTTTCAGGGCTCTTGAGCGAAGGTGGAGTTAGAAGTTGCTTAACCGTATCACGTGCCATGATAACGAGCCTTTAGGTTGCAAAGTTGTAAATGCAATACAGTTAATGGGTAGTGCAAGACCTAAAGCCTTTAGGTTTATTGAGGGCATTCACAACTGAATTTACCTTTGGGTCTGTTGATTAACTTTTCACGGGCCTGTGCTGGGTGGAAAATTGGGGATGCCTGAGCGAGAATGTCTCATGGTTTATATCTCATGATTTATATCTTATGGTAGGACCAACTTGGCTGCTTTTTTATTAGGCTTAGACGATATTAACGGAAGTTCTTTATCTGGCTGGCAGACTCTTAATTTATGGTGGTTTTCGTCCGAGCTGAACCCTTGGATTCGGAGCAATTAGTGTTACCTAAGTACCTATAGATTCTTCCAAGTTTCTAGGTCAATGAGTAGGCTTAGGATTAAGCAATATATTATGGTATGCTCTCTTAGACACATATAGTGGTTGGTATCTGAGAAAAAGGCGGTACATTTTTGCAGTTCTGCTGCTGATGTTGATCTTCGTGCATTCGGACACACGAATACGACTCTTGGACTGCCCTTGACATCTATAGAAACCTTGCACCTATGAATAGGCTTAAGGACCCTACTTAGAAGCCAAACCTTACCGACTATGATTTCAATAATTGCTACCTCTATATTACACGAAAGATCAATAAATGTATCAAATTCATCTCTTTATCTCTAGGGTAGTCAAACTCCGAATGAATCATTGACTGTAGCTCATGCGATGGCTAAGCTCAACCCCGGCCTCTAACCCCGGCTTCTTAGACCACAAGGACCACTAAGCTAATCACGCTGGCGAATTAGAAGCAGGCCTAGCCCACAGAAACCAATGACGCAGGTCGGCCGTGACCTCTGCAGCGCCCGCCATCGGGGCCCCATCCAAGCTTTCCATTGTAGCCGTCACCGAGCTACCTGCTACGGTTACGGCTGCTGCTGCTGCTGCGCTACGACATCACCACCTACCTCCAAGTCTGAACCTGCAACCGTTTCGGTTGCGCCTACTTTGTCGACGCGTCGCCTTTAGAGTTTCACCTCCACTTGAGTCACGTTGCTCAATTTCTAAACTTGAATTCTACAATCTATTAAGATTGCTTCTCGAACATCTTAACCATCATCATCATACCACGCTTATCGTCGCATCGTACCTGTCGTACGTCAACCTGAGAGCGATATCCACACCAGACTTCGATCGCGACCAAGTAGGCCTACGACTCCATACATATCCCCCGCCGCGTGCGGCTCCCTCACTTCGAGATGCATCAACGCATCGTGCCTCAGCTTGGAGCTGTGGCCGCGCTTCTTGCTGGCCTCGGCTTTGCTGAGCAGTATACTCCGAAACATGAAGCTGGACGATGCGCCTTCCGCGGCCACTGTGGAAAGCAGAGTTTTTTCGGCAAAGAACTTCCCTGTGTCGACAATGGTTTGGCCGAAGATCCCGACGAAGAGCTTCGTAACGAACTCGTCGAACTTTGCGGCCAAAAATGGAAGACCGGACCTGTTTGCTGTAGCCTGGATCAAGTGAGCATATCCCATGAACCTTCATGCTACCTCATACTAATATGCGATACATAGATCAAAGCACTCAAGTCCGAGCTCGGTACACCAAGCACACTCATTGGGTCTTGTCCAGCTTGCAAAGACAACTTCTTCAACCTCTTTTGTACATTCACATGTTCTCCGGACCAGTCTCTCTTTATCAATGTGACCGACTCTGCCCCCAAGAATGGCAAGAAGCTCGTAACAGAACTCGACCAGCTCATTTCAGAGAAATATGGCTCTGGTTTCTATGACAGTTGCAAAGAAGTCAAGTTTGGCGGCGCAAACAGCAAGGCGATGGACTTGATTGGTGGTGGTGCTAAGAACTATACCGAGATGCTGAAGTTCCTTGGAGACAAGAAACCTCTCGTCGGTTCTCCTTTCCAGATCAACTTTCCGACTGATTACAGCGACCGCGACCTCCATCCATTAGACATGACACCGAAGAAATGCAATGATGAGGACCCCGATTACCGCTGCGTATGTGTCGACTGCCCTGGTGTCTGCCCGAAGCTCCCAGACGTCAAAGACTCGAAGTCTTGTAGAGTCGGTCTTTTGCCTTGCCTCTCATTTGCTTCCATCTTCGTGTATAGCGTTTTGCTGTTAACTCTGATACTCGCCGTCTTTGGCCACATCGCATATAAAAAGTATTCTCAGCATCGTGTTGAAAGGACAAGACTGTTGCATGAATCCTCGCATAGCGATGATGAAGACGAAGGTGGTCCGGTTGACACGGAGGCGATGCGTGAGCGCCCAACTAAGAGATACTGGGTCAACGACAAGTGTGACAAGGCCTTCTATCAGCTCGGTCACATTGCAGCTCGATTCCCTGGGTGGTGTATCGGCCTAAGCCTGCTCTTCGTTGCCATCCTTAGTGTTGGATTGTTCCGTTTTGACCTTGAGAAGGAACCTGCCCGCCTTTGGGTGAGCCCATCTTCTGCTGCAGCACAAGAGAAGGCCTACTTCGACAGCAACTTTGGACCCTTCTACCGTGCTGAAAAGGTCTTCCTTGTGAACGATACGGATTCCTCTGGACCAGGACCTGTTCTAACTTACGATACCCTGAAATGGTGGATTGAAGTTGAGGAGAGCGTCAAGAAGATCGAAAGCCCTGTCTATGGAAAATACTTCCAGGATCTCTGCTTCAAACCTTCCAACGATGCCTGCGTCGTGCAGTCTGTTTCAGCCTACTGGCACGCCAAGGGTGGATTTGACCCCAAGTATTGGAAAGAAGACCTCCGCGCATGCGCCAAGAGCCCCGTGGATTGTCGACCAGACTTTGGGCAACCCATCGAGCCCAACATGATCTTTGGTGGCTACGACGACGATGTGGTTGACGCCCATGCTATCACTGTGACCTGGGTTGTTAACAACGCTCAAGAGGGAACTGATGCCCTTGCAAGGGCTGTTGATTGGGAAAACTCCCTCCGCGACCGACTCCTCGATGTTCAACAAGAAGCCAAGGAGCGTGGCCTTCGCTTGTCCTTCAATACTGAGATTAGTCTTGAGCAGGAACTTAACAAGTCGACCAACACAGACGCAAAGATTATCGTCATCAGTTACATCGTCATGTTCGTTTACGCTTGCATGGCGCTTGGAACTCCCCTCAAGCATATCTTCCGCAATCCTGCTGTGCTCTTAGTTGAGTCCAAGGTAACGCTTGGTCTCGTGGGAATTCTTATTGTCCTCATGTCGATTGCTGCTTCTATTGGGTTCTTCTCATGGGTTGGTCTAAAAGCCACCCTCATTATTGTTGAAGTAATTCCCTTTATTGTTCTGGCTGTCGGCGTGGACAACATTTTCCTGATTGTCCATGAACTCGAGAGAGTTAATGTCAGCTTTCCTGACCAAATGGTTGAGGAGCGAGTTGCAAGAGCCCTGGGCCGTATGGGACCCTCCATTCTCTTCTCTGCTCTCACAGAAACCGTCGCATTTGCTCTCGGCACCGCCGTTGGCATGCCAGCTGTTAGGAATTTCGCTGCTTACGCTGCGGGTGCTGTCCTGGTCAACGCCGTGCTTCAGATGACCATGTTTGTCTCCTTCCTTTCCCTTAACCAGATGCGGGTTGAAGACCATCGTTGTGAACTGTGGCCCTGGTGGCAGATCACTAAGGCTAGAATCCACCTCAATGGGGCCAACAGTTTTGCTCAGGGAGGTAACCGTGGCTCAGACATGGCTGAAGAGAGCTTGCTGCAGGTCTTCATCAAGAACACATATGCTCCACGACTTCTTGGCAAGAAGGTTAAGCTTGCTGTTGTCACAATTTTCCTTGGGCTTTTTGCAGGTGGACTGGCACTTTTGCCCAAGATCCAACTCGGCCTTGATCAGCGAGTTGCTATCCCTGATGGTTCTTACCTGATCCCCTACTTTAATGACTTATACGAGTATCTTGAGACAGGACCCCCAGTGTATTTCGTGACCCGCGAAGTTGATGCCTCCAAGCGAGAACAGCAGCAAGAGATTTGCTCGAGATTCACGACTTGCCAGGATCTTTCTCTTACGAACACACTTGAGCTCGAACGACAGAGATCAGATATTTCTTATATCTCTTCACCTGCCGCCAGTTGGATTGACGACTTCTTCCTCTGGTTGAATCCCATTTATGACCAGTGCTGTGTGGAGCATGGCCAAACCTGCTTTGCTGACCGCAAGCCAGCTTGGAATACCACACTCTACGGCATGCCTGAGGATGAAGAATTCATTCATTATCTCAAGAAGTTCCTTTCAAGTCCTACTGGCGATGAATGCCCTCTCGCTGGCCAGGCCGCGTATGGCCAGGCTGTTGTTCTTAATGATAAAGGCAACCATGTCAAGTCCACACACTTCAGAACCATGCATACTCCTCTGAGAAGCCAGGAAGATTTTATTGCTGCATACTCTGCGGCTCGCCGCATCGCTTCTGATATCAAAGAAAGAACAGGCGCCGATGTTTTCCCTTACAGCGTCTTCTACATCTTCTTTGACCAATATCTTAGCATTGTACCGTTAACAGCTGTATTGTTGTGTGCCGCTGTTGGCATAATCTTTGCTGTTGCGACCGTCCTCCTGGGTTCGTTGCTTACGGCAGCTGTGGTCTCTGTCACAGTTGTGATGAGCGTTGTAGACATCATGGGTAGCATGGCACTGTTCAACGTGTCTCTGAACGCTGTTTCTCTGGTCAACCTCATCATTTGCGTCGGTATCTCTGTTGAGTTCTGTGCTCATATCGCCCGCGCGTTCATGTATCCTTCCCGCACAGTGATGGAAGGCAATAGCAATGCCTTCCGTGGTCGCGATGCTCGGGCTTGGACTGCTCTTGTTAACGTCGGAGGATCTGTTTTTTCGGGCATCACCGTCACGAAGCTTCTGGGTGTCTCTGTACTCGCCTTCACGCGATCAAAGATCTTCGAGATCTATTACTTCCGAGTTTGGCTGTCTCTTGTCATTTTCGCCGCCCTCCATGCCCTAGTCTTTTTGCCCGTTGCGCTAAGCATTGCTGGAGGTCAGGGCTATGTCGACCCAGAGAGTGAAGGAACTGCTGCACAAGACTTGACCGATAGGCGATGGCGAGCTATTAGGATTAATGATAACAGTGACTCGGAGGAAGAGTCTTAGTATGAGCGCCTCTTTATGCGACCCAGAATTTCGACAGGCCCTCAACGTGCGGAAAGCTCTACACAGAGCAAGGCAAGGAACACCGCATTACCAACTGTCCGAGAACAAGATGAAGAGGAGGAAGAAGGACAAGAAAGCAACGGAGGACCCTCTGGAAGTTCCGGATCTAGGCCATCTCCGGAGCGGCGACCTCACAACGACGGAAGACGCAACACGACTTAAACGATCTATTTTATGAACAATTTTGGAATCACCAAGATCAGAGAGTCGCATGCTTAGAACCAGGTGCTTGTCTTGAAGTTGTCCCACATGCCAAAATGCGAGCGCAAAGATTAATGGAGTACTTGGGCTTGACATCTTAAGTGCACTAAGGGCTTGTACTTCATTGTTGGGTAGAGTCAGCGAATGGGTGAATTAACATACAAGCACGGTGCATTGTCTTCTGGGTGTTTATAGGCGTTGTCGTTATTGGTTTCATGTAGATGGATGGTAACAGGCTCTACAGCGATCAGAACAGTTTTCTATATAAGAAATAATAGAAGCGTTTCATGAAATTGCCTATTAGCCCAATAACACGAGCCACCTTAGCATCCCATGCGACATGTCTTGGTCTCATGACAACTATTCAATAGATAAGTCTCATTTTCTAGTTTTCAGTGGCCTTATTGATAATTTTGAGTTGCTCTCGTTCTTTTTGAGTGTAGCTATGGCTATTTACTTTGACTACGAATAGTTATAAAACCTCATTACTAGAATTTGATAATTGTTGGAGCCATCCTTGAATGTAGGACCGAAGACTTTGTTTGAATCAAAGGACGAAACGTTCTTTAAGTAGCCCAAGTGTCTCGGTCACTAGAATGAAAAAAAAGGGCTTTAATAATGAGAGCTGGATGGGTATGCATATAATATTGGAATTTACTGGTGAGAACATGATTTGGGTCGCACTCTGTCATGAAATATATATCAAAAGACTGTTAATCTGCTTCCGCCCATAGCAATGAGTCGAGATATGTACTTGAAACCGCCGAAAAAGATATATTCCTCTGTATGAAGAAGACACGGGCTTCTTGTCTAACTTTCCTCAAGTGGCCTATTCGCTAAGTCCTTATCACGACTTTATGATCGATGATAAGTAAAAAAAGGTGCAACCCTATTGCCATGATCTCTAGGGATGATGCAATAGGTTTTATCCAGAAGAAGGCTGGCATGCTCTACTCGCTTGGTTGTGAACAATAGCCTGCAGGTCGCCCCAACGGGCTCTCAAGCTCAGCAAAGTAGTCTTTACAGTAGAGCTGAAGCCGGCTGTTGCTTCAAGGGGCTGCATGCTTGTTAGAAAGGAGTGTTATAAATGTGAGTCTGAGTGAAGACTTACAGGGGAAATGGTCTTGGCTGTGTCCTGTTCTTGTTCCTCAACCTCTTCGGTCTCAACTAACATTTCAATACAGTTGCCAATTCCGTTGTCAGGAGTTGTATCAGGAGGCTGAGACGGGGGAGGGGGAGGACCGGAAGTTAAGGGAGGGGGAGTCGGTGGGGGAGTGAGCAGCCCAAGGATAATATGTGCAGTGGAGGAAGATCCATTGGATCGATGCTCTGGTTGCTGATCTGGCTGTTGTCCTGGTGGTTACTGGTCAGACTTTACGTGTCTCCGAATAATGATCATCATTCACTTACCTGTCGCTGACATATTGGGAGTTGGTTGAGGAAAAAGCAGAGAAACCTTGATAGAGTGAGTATGTGTAAGTGTACCGGTAGTGACGAATATGAGAACTGATGGATCTTTAAAAGATGGAAGAGAAAGGACAAGTAAGATGCGACAGCATGTCTTTACGTAGACAGAAATAGAGATTTAATATTCACCAACAGAACGACCCCCTTTGTTGCCTTAACATGCACCATATGCCTCTTATTAACATGAGAGAATGAGAGTGTGACGATATAAAATTTTCATAATTTCAAATCTATTTTTATTTCACTATCATATCGAATCCATTGAGCTGCCCAACCGCCGAATCAGGCTCTAGAAAAAACCAGCTCAACTCAAAAACAGAGAGTATATACACCACTGCCTCAGGCAGGCGGCAAAAAGGATGCAAAGAGACCGCCTTGGATCATGGCATACATACTGATAAAAACAATTATCCCATAGCCCAAATTCTGTCTTTGCTTATCCATGAGACATGAAGCGACCCACCAGTACCACACGGGGTAGGCGGATGAGATGCGACTTATGATCTGGACGTGATAGTTTGTGATGGCCAAGACGGCGAGAAGAGTTTGCACAGCAGCTAGAGTTCTTACGAGCAGCCTGCACTGTTCATCTGTGCCAGAAGTCATGGCTCGAAGACCGCGGGAAGGTTCTCGCATCATCTCTGTTCCTGATTTGAGGAGAATTGTGAGCATGGGAGCTGCGAGAAGGAAGAGAGGGATCTGGTTGGGTGTCCAGTATCTGAGGAAGCCAACGTTCCTGCTTATATTAGTTGCCGCTATTTAATTCGTGTGTGAGAACATACCAGTATTCTTCTTGGACGAAAGTGTAGATACTTGGGAGAGGGCGTGTACACCAAGGGCGTTGCTCGCCATTATCTTGGATATTGCAATATCTCATCCACGCCAGAACTTGAGGCGCAATAAACCCAACTGCAACCAATATTCCACCGATAACAGGTGCAACTAGCCTTAGAACTTTGGAGAAAGTGAACCCGCCAAGGAGTGCTGTGAGGCCTTTGATAGCCTCCACCGCAAAGAGAACACCACCAAAGAGCCCATTACTTCGAAACACACAGGAAACTCCATACAGAAGCCCTGCTCCAATGACGGAAATATTGCGCCTCAGTGATTCAGGGCCGGCTTTCAGACTCAAAGCAAAAAGAAGGTTGCCAACAAAGGACAAGCATGCAAATGTGCTCTCTGCATACGGTGCCGAAAGGAAGAGGCCGCCAGGTGAAAGAATATGCACGGCCGCAGCCAAATATGCAAGTTTCCGATCATTGCATATCACAATAGTGAGCTGGTACAGCGATAGAACAGCAATAAGGTGAGAAACGTGTGAGATGGCAATCGCAATAATGGCATCCCAGCCCTCAAGTCCAAATAACCCATTAATGCCACGTACAACGGCTGGCAGTCCAATGCCAAACGCCCACTCCTGCTCATACACTTTGCCCTTTGCCACATCATGCATAAAATACAGCGCGTCCCATCTCGTCAGACGAGTAGCGAGAGCAGGAACAGGTGTTGTTGGGCCATGGACGATGTTGAAGAAGAGAGATGTTGAAGTATCGTAGTCTGGGCCTACAGACGCGCCGAGAGCGATGGCCAGGAGAAGACCCTTCCAAGCAGTGAATGCGGCTGTTAGAGAAGATATTGGGTTTGTTTCGTGGTTAAGGAGACCCATTTTGAGTAGAGGGTTGAATGAGCGTGTGAAGTTGGTGATGTGAGGTTGAGCTGAAGGGGTGCGTTACGTGGGGCAGAATATAGTGACACGTTCGCTAATGAGACCTTGTAGAAGTGGTGAGATCAACACAGCACAACGAATGGCTTATGTGTGTGAGAAGACCAGAGAACAATTTTGACTGAGAAATTCAATACTCAAGATTCAATATTGTAAGAAAACGAAATAGTAAGAAATATTGTTGCCTGGTGGTCTTTTAACTCATCTCATTCACTGGCAAGATCTGTCACTTCTCGTAGGCCTTCATCAATCCATCAATCCATCAACCAACCTCGCTTATACACATATGCACCCTCAATTAATATCAACATCAACAAAAATGTCAGCAGAAAATGCCACAAGAAATTCGTCTCGCCTCAGACCAGGAGAATTTCCACCACTGGTAACCATTCCTCCTCTTGTCTCACCTCATAAACTCACAATCATCATCCTTCACGGCCGTGGCTTCAACGCACAGAAGTTCCACCCACCAGTTCTTGCATCTCCTTCTCCCGATCCATCCATATCGTTTCGCCAATCGCTTCCGCATGCTCGCTTCGTGTTCCCGACCGCGCCTCTAGCGCGGGCGACGAAGTATCGCCGTTCACTTATTCACCAATGGTATGAAGGAACTGGTGACTGGGAGCCCGAAGCGCGTGGGAACATGCGACCAAGTATTGAGTACATCCACAAGTTATTGGAAGATGAGATAGAAAGGTTGAGGGGGGATGCAGGAAAAGTAGTGTTGATTGGTTTCAGTCAAGGCGGTGCAATGGCGTTGATGAGTTGGTTGCTTTGGGAGGGTCGGAGTCTGGGCGCTGTGGTTATAATGAGTGGCTTCATGCCCTTGGCGGAGAGTTTAATGGCAGACGATATAGGCGATGACGTATCAGAAGACGGATTGTTCGAAAGGGATAGTGAAGAGGAGGCAAAAACTCCACTGCAAAGGGCAATCGACGAGCTTCGTGGAGAGGCAGAGCTTGATCCTGTACCACCAATGACATCTTTCCCTTTCCTGAAAACTTCCGTGTTCGTGGGACATGGTAGAAAAGATGAGGATGTTGAGTGTTGTCACGGACTAAGTGCTGCCAAATGCTTGGAGCGCATGGGAGTAGAAGTCGAGTTAAAGACTTACCCAGACTTGGAGCATTGGTACTGTACTGAAGAACTCGGACATATAACACAATTCATAAATCAAGAGCTAGGCTTATAACCAATTAACATCATAGAGAGGCCTGTTAGATTTGATAACTCATAAATTCATGATATTCCGCTTATGGGGGCATTTTAGATACACAACACCAGGCCCTTTTATCCAACCCTTTTCAACCACTCATTAAATCTTCTCACCATCGAGAATAACCTTGGCCTCATCCGAAGTCCACCAACTCACACCCTTCTCACCAGGGTAGCTAAATCGATCCATGCTCTCAGGCTTCATCTCGACACTGTAGCCAGGCTCCACAGGAGTAGTGTAGTAACCGTCCTTGATAACAGAGGGGTGGAAGAAGTGCTCGTGGAGGTGGTCCACGTACTCAAGAACAGACAGTTTTCCGGAGACTACGACGTAGTCGATGGTGCTCAGGTGCTGTGTGTACTCAGGAAGACCAACACCGCCGGAGTGAGGGACAATAGGCACACCGAACTTCTTAGCCATGAGGAGGACAGCAAGGACCTCGTTGACACCACCCATACGGCAAGCGTCGATCTGACACACATCAATGGCACCGGTTTGCAGGAGTTGCTTGAAAATAACACGGTTCTGGCACATCTCACCAGTAGCGACACCAATGCCATAAGGCTTAAGGGCATCGCGAACGGCCTTGTGACCGAGAACATCATCGGGGGATGTAGGCTCCTCGATGAACCAAGGCTTAAAGTCGGCGAGCTGCTTCATGTACTCAATGGCCTCAGGAACAGACCAAACCTGGTTGGCATCTGTCATGAGAACATTGCCCTTGTCATAACCAATGACCTCACGAGCAATACCCAGACGCTTGCGGTCGCGCTCAATGTCACCACCGACCTTGACCTTGAAGTGTCTGTAACCAGCGTTGAGAGTCTCCTGAAGAAGACTCTTCATTTTATCCTCTCCGTATCCAAGCCAGCCAGCGCTCGTTGTGTAAGCAGGCACAGCGCGGTTGTTGAGAGCCTCTTCGAGACGCTTGGCCTTAGTAGACTCCTGCTCCTTAAGCATAGCGACAGCCTCCTCGGGGGTGATAGCATCGGTGATGTAACGGAAGTCAATGCAGCTGACGAACTCCTCAGGGCTCATGTCAGCGACGATGCGCCAGACGGGCTTGTTGAGGGTCTTGGCCCAGAGATCCCAGACAGCGTTGACGACGGCGCCGAGAGCGAGGTGGATAACACCCTTCTCGGGACCGATCCATCGGAGCTGACTGTCGTTGACGAGATGCCGCCATGTCTGGCCCCAGTTTGCGACGAGGGAGGACAGGGTCCTGCCCTTGAGACGCTCGGCGACGTGGTTGATGGCAGCGCAGACGATGTCGTTTCCACGGCCGATAGTGAAGGTCTATACCAAGTCAGCTACAATTAAGATAGTCTCTGAAGGAATTGAGTACTGACCATTCCGTGGCCGGTGTATTCAGAGTCTGTCTCGAGGATGCAGTAAGCGGAGGAATAGTTGCCAGCAGCGTTCATGGCATCGGAGCCAGTTCCGTCGAGAGAAGTAGGAAAGCGAACATCGCGAGTCTTCCAGCCGGTAATTGTGATTTCACCCATGATTGCGGTTTATTTTGTAGATTCGTAAGGCAATTGTTGAAGTTATCGAGTATGAGAGAGCTCAGTGAAGCATGAGGGACACACTTGAGGTGGGGTGAGCTACGAACGCGGGGGAGGGGGAGGTTTCAGTGAGGAGTTATGATGAGAGGATCACGACGAGAAAGAATAAGAGGAAGAAATATAAAGTCGTCAAGATTATAATGAATCAATTGAGGCTAAATAGAGATTGAAGCTGGGAACGTCATGCTTTATAGCTTCTCCCTTTCGCTGGTCCCTTTTTTTACTCCTCCCACAGACTCTCTCATGAGACCTCATCCATTGTCACGATGTGGGGTAACAGAAGAGTCGAGATGCCATGACGACCAATTCTCCTGCGTCTGATTGATGGAATAACCGGATCCACTCACTGGAAACCCCCATGAAAGTGAATTTATATATCATGAGAAGCTATCCGCCGGCATGTTCTTGCCGATAAATATGCTTGGGTTTGGAGAGGGGAGAGTTGTTGATTTGGGGGTGGGTTTGGGGGGAGCATTTGTTAAGAGGATATCATCAAGGACTTGATCTACAGTAAGGTCTTGGTGTTGTAAGAAGTACTCATGGTTCAGCGCCTAAGAGCAGTAGACCCCCGCGACCCGCCCCCGCGCAGTAATTGACCTGGTGTGAACGGTCTCGGTCTTCCCCCCGCAGGCAGAATATCCATTATAAAGAGCACGTACGGATAGCTAGGTATGGGTAGATATTCGATGTGCTCCATCTTCCCTAGTGGAAATGAGACTGGCTTGAGGGGAAAATAAACCTCGTGACTGAAGTTTATGCTAATGGGAGATTTAGTGCCTCGCCAAAAAAATCCATTTAAATTATTATCCGATGTTGAGTTTTGACCCCACGATGTGTCCCCGCGATCCGATCCGAGTACCCCTCACTAACATGGGATCCAATGCGCACAGAGAAAGTCTGTTAACAAGTCGATTTAACTAAAAGCATTAATTGAATTCCTCAAACTCGTTGAAAATACCCGACGGATAATTAAGCTCCTTTAAAATGATAACTATGGTCCTTTGAGATTCCAGAAATCCCTCTTATATCATGCCATGTCTTGACCGTTTCTTCAATGGGCACGAGAACCATTGACCATTTCCCCAACCACCTGAGTAAATTAACTGCATACAGTATCCGTCACCGTCTGTCGATGATACCGACACTGTATTTGTTTGACTTTGGACTCTGAAGAAGCCTTCTCTCGTTTATCCCGTCGTAAAGACAAAGGTTCTTCATAAAAGGAACCGCCGACGGCCTTATTCTACTCCCTAACGTTCAGTGTCTTGTTGGTCAATGACGATTAGGATATTCAAGACCGAAGAGAAATATTTGCGTTCACAACAAATTATTGTCAAAAAAAAAAAAAAGGTGTGCGAAGAGAGGCAGCCTGCTTCTACCACAGCCAGCACCCTCATGCATATCTAACTCGCGTACATGAACTTACTCATAATGACATTGCCACAACTGATGGGATGGGTTCAGAACAACAGCCCATCGACAAGAGACACGTCTTTTTTTACCCCTCTCAATGAGTAAATGGGCTCAGACCTCAGTAAGGGTCTTTGATTGATACAATACGATAGAGGCACACATGACATGACATCAGCTCAAGCTGGATTCAATCACACGCGACGCGGCAGGGCCATACGGATAACAACCGTTTTGGCACTAGGAAGTAACCTAGTGCGAAGCCTGAGCCTGTGAGGGTGTTGCGGCAGCTGTAAGGCGTTTCTACAGCGCACTCAAGAATGTCTGTTAGTCGGGTCGGGTGACAGGGCCAGACAGGGAAGGGTCCTGATTATCAGTTGCTGGTGTGGGCTTCACCGCTGCAGAGGCGGGTGGTCCGAGGTTGTTCTCGTCAGATTCTGGAAGAGTTAGAGTCGAGAGGGTGAATCTTGTTTTGGTGCCAGAGACCATGATCAAGTTGAGCACCGCGGATCAGTTTCCTTTATGAGGACATAGTACACCCTCGTCTCGGTTACCAGCTGTAGCTGTACGTTACCGGGCTATCCAATGCCTGTATAGTCCAGCCCTGTTGGAGTCTGTTCTGTTCCTGTTGATGCCAGAAAAGTTGCAGGTTGCAGGTTGCAGAATCCCAGTTTTTGATCATCCCTGCCTATCCCCAACCCTTTTTTCTTCCCTTCGACCCATGACGTGGAGTATCTCATCCACCTCGTGGTCCTCTTGATTGGACTTCCACTCTAACCTGCAGCTTTGAAGCCACTTTGGGCCAGGGAAGCGGTAAGGCCTTGACTGTGTCTCTCGGCTTTACTACGTACATAATTATGACTGACTTACCTTACCTGGACTGAACTCTCTCTGCCTGTCTTGTCTGCTGCAGCTTGCACGATTCGCATTTACTTTTTCCTACACATCTTCGTCATATAACATACCTCACATATCTCTCCCATGTTTGTCTTCCATGGCTGCGAAATCCCCAGAATTCACCAACCAACGTGACCAATATCAACTAAGATACGCATAACACACGAGTTTTAATTCACCTCAAATTCTCACCCAAGCGCTCTTGACGACGATCCACGCTTATCACTCACCTTGCATTTTAAATGCTACATCCTGAAACCGCGGCTCTCAACATCAATTTACACCGCCCGTCATGGACAACACTCTCGCAAGAAGTCACAGTTTGAAGCCTCCCAGGCGCAAACTCCAAAAACCTGACCCGAAACTCAAAAGCCTCAACAAAGCCAAGCGCGGTTCTACCGACTCGACCATGTCTAGCCTCAGTCCTCAGAGCAGTATGTCTTCACCCTCGCAACGGCAAATTCAGAACGGCGCGCCCGATTTGAGCGATTCAAAATGGGATCATTATCTTCGACCAAAGACCGTTTTTGTGCCCTCATTTTCAGAGCCGGAGGACCATCTTCAGCCAGAGATCAATTCCCCATATGAACCGCCTCAGCAACAGCATCATCAGTACCAACATGAACCTGAACCCGAGCCACCGAGGGCGTTCTTCAGTCCTCCGCCACGAAGACAATCTTCTCAGCGCCAAATCCCAGAATTTCACCATTTGACTCTCCAGGATCATCATGCGCGACCATCATTGGACAGCTCTTCTCTCCCTTCGACCGCATCAACTACCTCGACATCATCTATTATGCGACGTCAGGCCAAGACACCCGTCTTTCGAATCGGACAACTAGAGCAACATGCACTTGCGCGCAAGGCGAAGGATGTGCCGGAGAAGACATCAAGCGTTGAATTGATCGCTGATCAATACAACGCTGTTCTTGAGTCGAGAGATGGTCCCCCAGCGCTGGACTCACAATTACCATCACGAGCATCGACATATTCATTCGACGATACCCCTCTTCAGATATCTCCCCACGGAGCCAAGCGACAAAGTTTACGGTCATCAAATACGTATTCATCTATGACGGCTATACCCCGTCAGCTGAGACCCAGACTCAGGTCAGCAGCGACTCACGATACGAATGTGGCCGCCGTTGAAGGAGATACTATTTACTTCAAGCCGTATTCATTCTCGCCACCACCATCTCCCGATCAGACCCCCGGAACACCACGAGGTTCTTGGACAGATGAATTTCGACCACCTTCATCATCAGGGCACTCATTCCAGGAAAACATCAGCCTTCAAATAGCGCTCGATCTACTCACGAGCGAATTATCATCCGTTGTGTCAGGCCGACCACAGCGAAACGGACAAGACACTGCAGCACTGCAGGTCTGGGTTATGATCGAGGCATACGAGAGACTACGCGATCAACTAACACGACAACAATCATCAAACGCGGAGGCACAAAAAGTGGCGACCATGTTCGACTGCTGGTTGGCCTCCCTTTACTCGATCCATTCCTCCCTCACAGAGAGCACATTGCCCAGTCCCACAGAATATGCAGGACTAGAAGAAGATTTGGATTAGACTTGAGACAGACACGATGTGCACGAGGACATGTGTACACAAATAACGAACATTATGGTAACTGGCGTTATGGGCGTGGCCAGAGGGAATAACCTGGCATTGGATAGGACAGGACAGGACAAGGCAAAAGCGGCTGGAGCTGCGGATGGGATAGGATTGGATGGGAAATACCTGGAGGAACTTGTTTTTTAGTTGCTGCACTATGAATTTACCTTGATCAATGAGTTTGATGCTTATCATTGCATGTGAGCGAGTTGTGATTGAAGACCATCAGCACTGCCACGTTGAAAAGTGTAGATCATTGAGCTAAGAACAGGAACCAGGAGCCGAGGGTTAAAAATAGATTTCATGATGATCTTGACGTTTGGGTTGTTTCAAGTTGATTGTGGCGAGTTGACGATGCTGAATTGAGAACCGCATTGTTGAAAGGAGTAAATGATCTTCCAGGTGTACGTGGACACATTTACAGGTATCGATACCTCGACGATAGTGGTAACTATAGCTTCGAATATAGTATAAGGCCATTCTGTTCAGAATTGGTTTAGCTATACTTCGCTTGTGCTGAGTTAGGTAAACTTTATCAACGGCTGTGTGATATGATTGAATGACGTAGATGCACTTTTACACTGCAAAGAGAAAGGCTTTAGCATCCTTATCCTAGGAAGACATTGATGGAACTAATCAGTAATAACTCTGTAGAGATTTCGCATACTGAGATACAAAAGATAGAGAACAAAAGACGCAGGATCTATAGGAGAAGAATGGTCATTATCTAGGTAGTAGACTGAAAGTACCTATTAAGAGTGACGACCCACCCTTGCCCAACTCGACTTACGCGATGCGTGAACTACCATCATCTTTCAATAAGCACATAACGAGAAGCTAGCAACGTGACCGACCAATTTCACCGCGCAGCTTCAATAATACATCATGGACGACGACTACGGTGCAGACGACGAGCTCCTGGCCGTTATGGCCGCAGCTGATCCCACGCCCGCCGCACGATCAGTTCAACAACCCACGCCTACAAGAATCCAACAACCTACACCCCAACGTCTAGACAAAGCACCGCCAGCTGCCTCCAGCGCGGGAAAGGTTGTTCAACCAACACCACAGGCTCTACCTCAGAAGCAGTCTGGTTCAACTATCCTGGTATCTCCGCGCCAGCGAGGAAATCCTGTTCTTACGAGCATTCGATCAATGCCATGGGAGTATAGCGATATTCCAGCTGACTATGTTTTGGGATTGGGTACTTGCGCTCTGTTCCTGAGGTAGCTTTGCGCATCTGTTCATGTATTATCTTGATACTGACCCTTTTTAGTCTCAAGTACCATCGTCTTCATCCCGAATACATCTATACACGAATCCGTAACCTTCAAGGCAAATACAACCTCCGCATCCTCCTCACCATGGTCGACATTCCCAACCACGAAGCCTCCTTGAAAGAATTATCAAAGACATCACTCGTCAACAACGTCACTCTTATTTTGTGCTGGTCCGCCGCTGAAGCCGCACGCTATATCGAGTTATACAAGAGCTACGAGAATGCTACATATGGTGCGATCCGTGGCCAACAACCGTCCAGCTACGGCGAGAAGTTGGTAGAGTTCGTCACAGTGCCAAGAAGTCTGAACAAATCAGATGCGGTCGCCGTAGTGAGCAATTTTGGCAGTTTGAAAAATGCAATCAATGCCGATGCAGAACAACTCGGTATGCTAAATGGATGGGGAGGTGTTAAAGTCAAGAGGTGGCAGTCTGCAGTCGAAGAGCCATTCAGAGTGAAAAAGGCTGCCAAGAGAGGCGCAAAGGCCTCAGAACGATCAGCAAGACTTGACCAGGCTTTACCTCTTTCGCGGGTCCCTCTACGAGATATGCCAACCACTGCATCATCTTCGCGACAATCTCCCGCCAAAGACACACCTTCTGCAGAAAAGCCAAATGAGCCCGCATCGAAGCAATTCCAGTTTATGGACAACACGGATGATGAAGACGATGAAGAGGCCATGCTTGCAGCTGCTATCGAGGCATCGAAGAAGACTGCCCAGACAGAAGAGGCCACCCGTGCGAGCCAGACAGATAAGGACGAGCAGCTCAGTGGAGGTATTGCTGCTGCATTGGCAAGATTGCGAGAGAATGATTGAACGATTTTACTCTACTCTCATTAAAATTCTTGTCGTCCAAGTGCCTGATTCCCGAACCCCGAGGCTGACTTGGTTCGGCACCACACTATACTCTTCATAAAGTCAACGAACTGCAGTTCAATATCACGCCAGAGAGGAATACCGACTCCTAGATTGCTCATGATTGTGTCCTGCCAAGAAGAGTTGAATAGTCTATCCGGACAAAGAGTCATCAATGGCAGCATAGAAATCTCTAGGCTGGGGAATATACTTTGACCTTACGGGAGTGTGACAATTCCAGGGCAATTACGAGCGTCTGCTCAAGAGATCGGACAACGAACATCAGCTGGGTAAACAATCTAAGGTGGCGCTGAGCCATCTGATTCATGGAACGAGTAGCTCTCGATTCTGCTACGGTTTACCCCGGATATTTGAGTCCTGCAACACAGCCAGCGCCAATCGATAGCTCCTCCATAACTTATGATCATGAAAGTTGGCATATAAATGAGGTCGCCACCAGAAATTAGGTTACATGTACAATAGGACAGTGGGAGCATGATATATCATACAGCCTCACTCACCTCAACTTTCTATATATATACATCAACCAATCTGGTTTTAAGGCGTTCTTCGTGCACCGAAGCTTTGAACCAACTCTAGGCCTGCTGTCATTATTGATTTGTTCATAGACATCACTGTTAATAACATATCATCCACCGCTTGGAACACATAGATCACATATCAG
Organism: Fusarium sp. MPI-SDFR-AT-0072; assembly: GCA_020744335.1. Lineage (NCBI taxonomy): Eukaryota > Fungi > Ascomycota > Sordariomycetes > Hypocreales > Nectriaceae > Fusarium > Fusarium sp. MPI-SDFR-AT-0072. The sequence goes on along the minus strand of JAHBOG010000005.1, from coordinate 1,177,374 downwards.
GCGAACCCTAGGGTTATATCGAAACTTGTATTATTCAATTCGGTTCAGAGTTGAGAATATCATCCTTATAGCTATCATTTCTCGTCAATTGACTTCAGGTCGTAAATCTGCACCTCGAGTCAGGCCCGAGTTGTTCCATGCTTAGGCACCTCCATCACGCTTAGCATACTCCTCCTCCATGGCCTCCTCATAAAGTCGATCAGCCTCTTTCTCCTCTTCAGTCTTGGGCCTTGTCACGCCTGCACCAGTGTTTGCGCCTGCACCGGTAGCAACGCCAGTGCTGTGGTTCTGTTCTTGTTGCGGGGTTTGAGGAGAAGTGGTTGTTGCTGGCTCTGAGAAAGCGGGGAGACCCATGGTGTTTGATTGTGAGGGCTTAGTGTTGTGTGGTGGTCAGAAGAGAAAATAAGTTTCGAAACGTATAAAAATTGTGTCTTTTGAAGCTTTTGATAAGACTTGTAGTTGTCACGATGGATATAAACGAGTCTCTTATACTTGATGTGGCAATAGTGTGGCGAGTGAGGTACGTCACCTGTGGCTCGAGCTACCGTGGAACCAGCAGCAAGGAATGGCCTCTCAGACGAGAAAGAACTGAGGATCAATTCTAGACTCTTGGTTGAGCTCCGTTTTGACCCGTTGCGACAAGCCAGGAGGAGCTGGTTTAGGCTGGCAGTTTATTGTTGTCAGAGTAACGCTTTGATTGGACACTCAATGCGAACTCGGGCCATCGTCGATCAGGGTCTTACAGTGACATCATTTCGGAGGTTTTATTCTTCTGATTCTTAAAGAGCTTACAAGAAGTGGAAATTAGTTTGTAAACTTCTACAAAGTCTCGGTCTTGAGTCGAATGAAGGTAGTATACAAGAGCACCGCAGTGTACTTCTCATCCAGCCAGATGCCATCAGTTCTGACCAGGCCTTAAAACAAATCAGGGTATTTACATCTGCAAACATGTCTCGCTTCTCCAGACCCCAAGGTCTTCTTTCTATACCAAAGCTAAAATTCTCGAGCTTCACCGATATCGCAAACATCAAACACACCCACCTCAGGTAGGCCTCTCTTTCGTAGAGCAGTCTTCAGCATCTTGGGTGGTTCCATGACTTCCTCCAACGTGAGTGCCCACGTGCCCCAATGAATTCCCATTGCGCGCTTGCATTGTGTATCACGGAAGATCTCGACGGCATCCGCCGGGTCTGCATGCACCGGTGAGAAAGCCACACGCGGATGATAGGCACCAATTGGAATCAGCCCAAGATCAAAAGGTCCCCGAAATTCACCGATCTGTTTGAACTGAGGGCATCTCGGCAGATGGTCGTACTCAGCACTGTGATCATCAGTTCCAGGAGGGAGACTTGGGACCGATCGGTAGCCCGTATCGCCACCAAACCAAACTGACTTCTCGCCAGATCGAACACCCCACGAGCACCATAGGGTAGTGTCACGATCCCACATGGTTCGCGCCGAACCGTGCTGACACGGCAAAGCCATTATCCGGGCGCTGATCTCGCGGGGATTGTCTCCATCCTTGACTGTGACAGTGAGGTCGGCATCCTCCCACCAATCGAGCTCAGTAACATGGTTGATGCCAGACTTGCGGAACCATGTCTCCAAACCCAAACCAACGAAGAATTGTGCGTCTGGATGGTATTTCTGGACCTCGAGAATGGAAGAACGTGAAAGGTGGTCGTAATGCGAATGGCTAATGCAAACAGCGTCGACAATTGGAATGTCTTTGATATCGCAGGGTTTGGGCGTATATCGCTTCGGTCCCATGAAGTTGAATGGGGAGCATCGGTCTTCGAAGACAGGGTCGAAGAGAACGCGCAGGCCAGAAGGGAATTCGACATAGTAGCAAGCGTGGCCTAGCCATGTTGCACGGATCCTATCGCTTGTTTCGCGCTCGGTATTCCATTGCGGCTTTACCACTGGTACAGTTGGGGGAGTCAAATCGGGGTGCTTCATGTCGCCGGTGAAAGTGGGCCTAGAATCATATCATCAGTTTCTGGACGACGAAGCGCTTTTGGCATAGCAAAGTCCTCACATACCACCAGACTCTCCGCACCATGGTACCGAAGTTGGGACTGTATGCATGTGAAGGATAAGGATTCTTGAAGCCCACTAGAGAGCCACGCTTGAGGAGATGGTGAGGGTTGGAAACAGCTTCATCTGGAAGAGCTGTTCGACCAGGTATTTTCGACACGGCAGTGCTAGAGGCGATAGAGCCTCCAGATGAGCCAGGTGCATTCCTTGTAGCCAGCTCCGGAGGCTTCAGTTGAGCTGAAACAGCAGTTGCGGCTGGAGCCATGATGGTAGAGGATGCTGAGGAAAGGGTTGAGTATGCGGAAGCAAAAGCCAAGGGTTTAGTATTTTTCGTTGATCCAAAATGATAACTCAGTTGACGGATCGTCAAAGAAGTACGCGGCATGTGGCAGTAATGTCCCAAACCGGAGGCTTCGGACTTTAGCAGAGTTACAGTTGCACCAGGTAGGGGTGATTGGACCAGGGCAACCAGGCAAGTTTATTTGGCATCCATTGATGAAAGGGAAGAGAGATGAAAAAGAGAGGGAGAGAAGAGAGAAGATGAGGAGGTGGAGATGTAGACGTCAGGTAAAAATATGGAGAGACAGAGGCAGAGACAAGAGAGAGACACTGAGAGAATGGGTGAAGGAGCTATGACCTTTGGAGTCTAGGCAAGTACATTCCTCGGGACCAACAATGGAAGCATCATGGAAGCTACCGAGAACCAACTTGCCGAGATTAGCACTAGGGGGCATTAGACGGGTGCAATGACAACGGGGATAAAAACTTGGCGGAGTTAACACTGAATGTTTTGACTTGTTGGGCAGTTATGCAGCTGAGACACGAATATGAGGTTGTGCAGTCTGTCTGCACCTAGTTAGGTTGTCTAAACTACCTATTCATAACATTAGTAGTCTAAGCGATACTCAACAGCCCATACTATGGTATGCTACTCTCATCCAATCTGTAGTCTGGAACAGATCAATCATGAGTTCTTCAGCTTCATCATAATGCCTCACTTTTGCACTTTGGACCTTGTCCCCTGCTCTTCATAAGTCCATCCCCAACTCAATAAATGCCCTACAGTGCCTTAGCGGAGTTTGCATCACTTTTCCGCTCGCAAATTACAACCCCCCGACTCCCCGACCGGGGCAATTAAGAGGATCTTCCGAGGGCATCCGGGGAATAAACGAATCCGAATGCAACAGAAGACTTCTATTGTATCTTGGTCTTATTCTAGCGAGCTTCTTGCCCGTTGACTGTACTTCGTATTGTTCACTCCAATATCACAGCTCATAAGATATGATACGACCCTGCAGAGAAAAAGAGTCATAGCTACGAGGTACTCACGAATCATTGCAGTCATGGAGCTACCCCTGCTGACATCTTCGGGAACCCCCTGACAAGGTGCTGACCATCCTTGTCGCGGCCATGTGGTGCCCATGCTTGCCATGCTACGCACGTTGTCGCCAGCTTATTATTGCAACATTGATAATTGAGAAATAGCGTCGTTATGCTTTTTCCGTAACTAGAATTTTCGTAATCAAGGCCAACTATATCGGACAGCCTCGTGGTATCTTTCCTAAAAACACCAAAGCAAACCACCAGGTATCTACCATTACTAACATGTCATAATGCTCAAATTCGCGCTCATCAAAAGCATATCCACCAGAAAGGGAGCATGTATACTTTAGACAGGGACCAGTCAGACGAGATTGTGTCCAACTGCTCTCACTCATCCATCAGTCGACCGATTATAAGCCAAACGCCATAAAACAAACCAGAAGGCCGCCCGAAACATTAATCGTCATCATAAGCGTCTCAGAAGATTGCTTCATGCGTAGCTCTCATCACATATCCATCTGTCGAGTCTCCTCGCCCATCTCGTCACTACCGAGCTCCTTCTCGAGTTCGTCTGCTACAAAGCCCTCGTAGTCATCAAGGTTCTTTTGGACATGAATCTTGAATTTGATGACATCGTTGAGCATTCTGTCAATCTCGGTGTGAAGCTCTTCTCGGAGAGCGTTGGCCTGAAGCACAAGTTGCTCGTATCTGTTTGCCCCGTTAGTACTTGTCACTTCAATCAAAGGCGCGTGTCCACTTACTCAATTGTTGTGTTGATCTCACGCTGCTCCAGAATTTGCACGTTCTCAGACAAGCCAGCTCGCATACGCGACAATTCTTTCTCCATCTTCTCAATATGTGCGTCAGAGGCCATCTTCTGTGCTGTCGACACCTCTTTCGTTCTTTCATACTCCTCTTCTGCTGCTCGAACACGGTGGTTGAGTGCCTCCACTTCACTGCGCCTGTCCTCGATGGCCTCCTTTATGCCATCAAGCAGATCGTGATCCTTCATCATTTCTTCTATTGCCGCTGCTCGGCGATCTGAGATTTCCTTGCGTAGCGATAGGAAGCTGTTTCGGATTTGTCCCCGAAGGTCCAAGTTGAGAATATGACCTGCTTGGTATCCAGTGGTGGCGTCAACAAGGAGACGGTCCGCAGATGATGGGCCTGATGATCCTTTCAAGTTGGTAGAAGTGAAATCCGAGCTATCGGCCACCATGACCTGGAGCTCAAACTCCCTGCCCTTGGCGTTGGCTGCTGTCGAAGGGATTAGTGCAATCTGATACGCCATTGTGTTGTATCGATCCACCATTTGCTCCAATTCATCTAGTTTTCGGCTCGCCTCAGTCTCTCGCTCTGTCACCTTCTTCTTTACTTCCTCCAGTCGTTGGCCAGCTGACTCAATGCCGCGCTGCAATCGCTCCCGCTCTGCAGTCATGCGGTCAATATCCTGCATGCTGATTCCTTGGGCATCCACAGCTTTTTGTAGGCTTCGTCGCTCCTCGTCGGCCTCTTGAAGCTCTTCCATGAGTTTGTCAAGCTCTTCTTGAAGGACTTGAGACCGGCTCTCGTACTTCTCGGACCTTTGCATCGCCAGGGCATTGTACTCCTCAAACTTGATCTTATCCTCCTCCATAATCTTGAAGTGGTTATCGAGAACTGCAGGGTCGGGTGTTGACTTTTCCAAATCCTCGATTTCCTTGAGAAGTCGTGCGTTTTCAGCTTCTAGCATTTCGAGCTCTGATGTGTATTTGGAGTTTGATCGCTCAAAGGCGGCTGCCATGGATTGAACATGAGGGGCCAAAACGCGTTCAGCCTCCTCATCACCCATATCCTCGTCCATAGCCAACCAATCCCGATAACCATTGCTTAGGAAGTCAAAGATGATGCGGTCGCCACTAACGTCAATGCCGCTCTCCATACAAGCCTCATCGTATTGGCAGTTTACATAGCCGTCGAGCATCTGTGCGAGTTGCATCATCCAGTGAAGAAGGCCAAGGAATGTACTCCAGTTCTGTCCTCCGACAGCAGCAATCTGACTCTTTGTGATACTTCTTTCGAAAGGGTATCGCATCTGCTTGAGTAGAGGAGGCACTTCCTGGTCGATATTCTTCTGGAACTTATGGCTGGGGTCTATACGATGATAGAGCCACTGGAACATGTAGTTGAAGTCCTTCTGCGTCGGCGATTTGAGGACATTTTGCGAAAGAACATGCTTCATCTCCATTTCGAAGTTGTGTTGAACCATGTATTCCAAAATTTCTTGTCCAATACGAGCTTGAAAAGATCGATCTTTCAGGGGTCGCGGGTCGCGGGGTACACCAGCTGGGGCTGGTGTAGTTTGAAAGAAACTCTGGTGCGTCGTTGGAGGAGCGGTAGATTGACGAGGTCGGTACACGCTGCTGCGTCGATCGCCATCAGTGGAAGCTCGTGTTGTAGGATTTGGTGTGAAGGCCGACGCTTTAGGAGCAAATGAAGAGCGCTTCACCGACGAAAGGCCAAGGTCGGCAAGATTGGTTCCGGATGACGAGCGTTGGAACAAAGGCTGGTTAGGTCGCGGCATGGCAAGGGATTGCCTAGATCCCGACATGGAACGGACATGACTGCCAGGGTAATTGCCGCCAATATTGGAGCTGGATCGCTTCATAGTCGAACCAGGCTGCGGAATGGCGCTGTTTGCATTAATACCACCAAGGGTCTATGTTGCAGGTTAGAATCAATATTGCTCAGGCCGATGCGCAGGAATGGCGGTCTACCAGTTGGGCGCAAAAGCTGGTAGAAGATATTCGGTATTCGTACCTCTCTAGGTCTACGGACGCTCCAAAGGCCCGTATCTTGGGACATGATCTAGTGAAAGGGGAAACACGCGACTGCAATGAGGTGCATGCGCAAAGCAGGCGACTATCGTGAGTTGTTGTATGCGCGGAGGGGTCGTCGTGATAATGGTGTTGATGTAAAGTGGGATGTGAAAATGCAGAATGGCGTAAAGTAAGGTAAAGAGAGTAGGGTAGGGGAGATTAGGCGTTGCAGAGTGTTGCTCGGGAGGAAAGTAAACAAACCATCAGCTCAACCTGATTGGTCGATAATCTCTGTGTTGTCTCTGGCGGAGTAGTGGTTGAGTTGGCAAAAGTGGATATTCAATTAAGATTACACGTGATCGCGCCTGCAGCCTCAAACTGACGGAAAGAAAGACGGGAACCGTTTGGGGTACGTATCTCGGCAGGTCAATTGGGAGAAGCCTCGGTACAGATCGGTCACGCTTCCGACTCCACGCCTCCACGTTCTTGAACTCCACGGTCCGGCCTCCGCAAGCTGAACTAGCACATGCATTTAACATTTCCATCATCATCGCTCAAGTCCTTTCAGGAGTTACTTCTACAACTTCTTCCCATTGCGAATCAGGTTATGTGGTGAGAGCCGTCTGACGGCTAAACATCAATCATGGCTATTCGCGAGGATCTCGTATCCTCTGCAGTAAGTTGACCTACTCCCCCAACCACCAAAGCCATTGGAATAGAACCAGCAGATGCTAACTCCTGAATAGACCCAATGTCAGTATTCAATCTGATACAGCCATTACAAAAGCGCCGACTAACCCATCGCAGTTCTCCAGGACCCAAGTGTCGCGTCATCCTCCGTCGAGAACCGCATCTCATTCCTTCGAAGCAAGAACCTGACCCAAGAAGAAATTGACGTTGCGCTGGCACGAACAGGTGGTAGCGCACCTCCAGCTCCCAACGCGCCTTATCCCAGCGCTCCCGCCGGCCCTCCTCCTGGTCAACAATACTATCCCCCCTATCCACAGCAGGCCTGGCAACCGCCGCAACCTCCTCCCCGTAGGGACTGGAGAGACTGGTTCATCATGGCCACAGTAGTTGGAGGCGTCTCTTATGGCCTCTATGAGTTAGGCAAGGTTCGTGCTTTTCATTGCAGCGATTTTGATCATGTAAGCTAACATGCGACCAGCGCTACGTATATCCAATGGTCGCGCCTCCGACACCGGAGAAATTGGAACAAGACAAGAAATCGATCGAGGACCAATTCGACCGAGCTTTCACGCTTGTTGAGCAGCTTGCGAAGGATACGGAGAGTCTGAAGAATGCCGAAAAGGAGCGAACCGAAAAGCTGGACGCAGCGATCGCGGACCTCGAGACAGTCATGACCGATCTCAAGGCTGCGAATCGTCGTCGGGAGGACGATGCGACCCGAATTCGTGACGAGGTTCAGTCTCTCAAGGACGCCATTCCTAAGGCCCTCGAGAACCAAAAGGGTCTGACTGATAACCGGCTGAAGGAGATCAACACTGAGCTCACCAGTCTCAAGACATTGGTATCTCAGCGCATGACCACCCCTAGCAGCACCACCGGTTCTTCAACCATGAACACCTATATGCGAGGCACGGCCGGAACTGTCGGTGCCAGTGCAAGCTCCAGCGCAGCTATTCCTGCTGCCTCTACCTCGACTCCCGCTGCTAAGACCAACGGAGAGAAGGCCACAGTTGAATCGGCTACTACCACTCCTGCTGCAGAGGTTCCCAAGCCAACATTCCCCTCTGCTCCTCAACTCAACCGTTCATCCTCCCCTCTTGCCAACATGACCGGCAAGAAATCAATTCCCGCTTGGCAGATGGCCATGGCCAACCAGAATGATACATCGTCGACTCAGGTCAAGGCCGACGAGTCAAAGGCTGGCGCTAGCTCCAGCTCTTGAAACAGTGAAGAGTATACTTGACCGTAATTGTACAATATTTATGCATCCATAGTTTTGGAATAATCGGGTCTGTTGAATGGAGGTGTTTACGTGGCGGGATGGTTTGGTATTGCAGCGTTATATCACCATTGTCAATTTTACCACATTACTTATTTGAGCCTAATTCACAAACTCCATAAGACTATTCATCTTTGTAGGTAGGTTGGTTCAAGATGACCCTTGTGTAATTGTATTCATGTTGTAATAATTCTTTAAATCAAGCGAAAACAATCCGAACCCTGACAGATATTATGATATGCAAGATGCTTGATTTGGACAGAAAAGCCTGCAAGATCCAATACCAATATCGTTTTAAGTTCCGCGCCTAGTTGTTTGCTTCTTCCCACCTCGCGTGCGCTTACATGCATCCCCTTGCTATCGCGCATGCACTCAACCTTGAAGCTTCCCGCAAGAATTACCATTTTGGGGTTGAGCCTACAAGTCCCATAACCCACACTCGACCAACGCATTGACCGTTGAAGGCTTTCATCTCAAAGTAGTCCAGTAAATGAAGGCAAGCAAGAGTTCGTCTTGTCAAATTTACTAGCCAATCCCCGCAATATAACTCTGATTCTGTTGCCGAGGGTTCTGATTCATGTCTGAAGCGCTAGTTGCAACTCCATGTAGACGTCACTTGAAGGTTGGTTGTGAACTAATTCCGTGTGCCGAGGCTCATTTTGTTGAACCAACTCATCACCTCAACTGATCACACTCCGATTTCTTTGTAATTTGACGGTGAAAAGTGAAAAGAAACAACTTGTCACGACCTAAATATCGACCTTTCAGCTGCCAGAGAGTTCACGCTGGTCCTAGGTAACCACACCTAAAAGCCCACTTACACTTACAAGTGGCAAAGCAAGAAGTGTCATGGATCTCTAAGACCGCCATTCCGGACAAGGACTTTGACGCGATTCCAAACGGAAAAGACAGTCCTTGATTGGACTCTGTTCGAGGGAGATCATTGAAATTGGATCCTAGGGGTTCCTAACTCTTTGTTTAGTTAGAGGCCGCTGTATGACAACTCTTCAACTGCCTCAGCTGGTCTTCTCTTCTACTACCCCTCCCTCTAACCGATTACCCATACCTTTATGACTTGGGTCTCAATTAGGCAAGTCTCTGTTGTTCTGATTATATCAGGTCGATGCCTTGCTTGACCTGTCCCATGCCCATCTGTTGTCTTGATCACTTCGTCTTTGCCTTTAAATCACTTACATCACCCTCACATCAACGACTATAATTTCAGCGACAATCCTCCACTCTACATAATCTTGGAATTCATATCACCATGGTCTCAGCAACTCTTGAGACCGTACGGACAGTTGTTCCCTTACTCCCTCTCATCGTCCGCCAGGGCCTAGCACACATCCTCAACCTTTCCGACTCATCCAAATATCTCGACCTGCGAAGCGCCATCATCATCGCCTGCCTTCGCGTTATTCTCACACCAAAAGCTCCCCGTAGTATATCATCTGTTCAACGACTCACACTCCGTGACTCTGGCATCAAGGGGCACATCTGGGTTAGCAAGTATGCCAGCCCACAACCTCCAGAGACATCAATCCGCGATGCCCTCATCAGCACACTCGAACACCTCGGAGGCTCCACCTACCGAGTCCCCGTTCCCGATCTCGTTGATGTTGAGGCCGAGTGGACCGGCTACCGGAGCGGTGTAGCCCGTGGCGCTCCGTTGCCTGACGTGTCGGAGCGGGAGAGGTATCACGGCATGATGCAAGAGTGCAAGAAGCCAACAACAGTCTTGTACTTGCACGGCGGCGCTTACTATCTCTGTGACCCAGCAACACATCGTCCTACAACGAAAAAGCTGGCGCAGTTGACGGGGGGTCGGTGTTACTCGGTGCGCTATCGACTTGCGCCGCAGCATCCATTCCCTGCGGCGTTGCTCGACGCTTTTGTGTCTTACTTCACGCTTCTATATCCACCTCCGGATGCTTATCATGATCCTGTGCAGCCGGAGCATATTGTGATTGCTGGTGACAGGTATGTCTCGAGTCTAGGTTGAGGGGGTGTCACAAGGACTAACATAGGAGTTTGTAGCGCTGGCGGCAATCTTTCACTATCGTTGCTCCAACTCATCCTCGAGCTCCGCAGACAAGACTATCCAATTCTGTGGCACGGCGAGTTGCGTCAGGTTCCCATGCCAGCTGGCGTAGCACTCAACTCTCCATGGCTTGACATTACACAAAGCTCCCCAACATGGGAGATGTCAACGCCAACGCCATGTGATTATCTTCCCAAGCCGGAGGCCATCGAAAAGCGCACAGTCCCGCCGTGTGAAGCCTGGCCAGCTAATCCACCACGACGCAACATGTACATCGCCGACGACCTCGCTGCTCACCCTCTGGCATCTCTCGTAATGGCACGCAGCTGGAAAGGGGCACCACCTATTTATCTTTGCACGGGATGGGAGATTCTCGCATATGAGGACAAGTTTCTTGCTCGCAAACTCGAGGCTGATGGTGTGCGAGTGGTGTTCGAGGAGTACGAAGGTATGCCGCACTGCTTCGCTATGATGCTGCGTAACGCTCCTGCGACGCCACGGTGCTACAACGGCTGGGCATCATTCATACGTGCGGTAGTGGAAGACCCCGATAGCATTGAGTCGAGTGCTGTTATGATAAGGGCGAAAACATGCGAAGAGGTGCCATTGAGGTTTGACCAGCTGAGTGATGCTTCAGAAGAGGATATTCAAAAGAGGGTCTTACAGAAGACAGGGTTAGAAGATCGCATTTTGGAAACACCAGTAGCTAAGCTGTAAATGGTGGCTTCACTTGACGACGCTTTGAAACGGAATTGGGCATGTAATGGGATTGGATACATATAGGATACTGTTTGACAGCTAGGCGCTAGGAATGTACTTACATATAGTCAATTGCTCTTCTCGATAGCAGAAATCACAATTTCAATGATGATGTATTCACTTTTATCTGGTGACATCCTAGTTTAAGTAGTGTCGCTTTGACATATCGATGTCTGACTTACATGAGCTGCCCAGCAACTGAAACCTTAACGACCGGCACCCTCGGAACCTATAAGCCAAGACTTATAGGATCATCACCCACGTTACGTACCACGAGCCCTATAAACCAAACCAATAATTCTTCCATGTAAACATCAATTTCTTCTTTTTAAAAACAATCCCATTATCAATTCCGGCTCCGCCTCCACCACTTCCGATCCCCGAGACCGGCCCGCACGGGAAGACCCACCAAACTTTTATCCCAAATGTCGCTGATCGCTTCACCTCAAGAGCAAAACAAGCCACCTCCAGACTCAGAACCCGGGTCCCCTTCCCCAGCAATGGAGCGCCACAAGCAGGCTGTGACAACCATCGCATCAGCCGTCCGAGGCTTCTTCGAGCGTCGTGAGCCATATCGCATCTTCCACGGCAGCACGAATAGCACACGGCCTCAGCAGACAGGCAAACCCGTTGTCGATATCAGCGCCCTTCGAAATGTCCTCCAGGTCGATCGTGCGACTCGCACTGCTCTCGTTGAGCCCAATGTTCCCATGGACAAGCTTGTTGAGTCGACGCTGAAGCATGGCCTTGTACCGCCTGTTGTTATGGAGTTTCCTGGTATCACAGCTGGAGGAGGGTTTGCAGGCACAGCGGGCGAGAGCTCCTCGTTCAAGCACGGATTCTTCAATGATACTGTCAATTGGGCTGAGATGATTCTTGGAAATGGCGAGGTTGTTCGAGCGTCGCGGGAGGAGAACGCTGACTTGTTCCGTGGTGCTGCTGGAGCTGTTGGTTCTTTGGGCATGACGACGCTTCTTGAGCTTCAACTTCAAGAAGCTAAGAAGTTTGTCAAGACGACCTATCACCGTACGAGCAGTGTTGCCGAAGCTGTTGCCCGAATCCGCGCCGAGACCGAGAATCCTTCCAATGACTATGTCGACGGCATCCTCTTCTCCAAGGACCATGGTGTCGTTGTTACTGGTACCCTGACTGATGACAAGCCTGCCGATATCAAGCCCCAGACCTTCAGTGGTGCTTGGGATCCCTGGTATTATCTCCATGTCCAAGATTGCACTCGCAACGTTCCCTCCGCTGGCCCTACTGTCTCCGCCGAATCTGCCTCATCCTCTCCTGTTGATTACATCCCTCTCGCCGAGTACTTCTTCCGCTATGACCGCGGTGGTTTCTGGGTTGGCGCCGCTGCTTTCACTTACTTCAAGGGTGTTCCTTTCACAAAGTTCTTCCGCTGGTTCCTCGACGATTTCCTTCACACTCGTATGCTGTACCGCGCTCTTCATGGCAGCGGCGAGTCTGCTCGTTTCATCGTCCAGGATCTGGGTCTGCCTTATAAGACTGCTGAGACCTTTGTCGATTACACTGCTGAGAACTTCAACATCTGGCCCCTCTGGCTCTGCCCGTTAAAGCAGACACCTCCTCCGACTTTCCATCCTCACACTGGCGAGACCACAACTGCCGCTGACGGAACTGTGGCCACTCCACCATCGCTGAACATTGGTCTCTGGGGCTGGGGACCTTCTGACCCAGATGAATTTGTTGCCAAGAACCGCGCTCTTGAAGATAAGCTTGTTGAGCTTGGAGGTCTCAAGTGGCTCTATGCTCATACTTATTACAACGAAGAGGAGTTCTGGAAGCTCTACGATCGAGAATGGTATGAGGCTCTGCGAAAGAAATATCACGCCGAGACACTTCCTACTGTTCATGACAAGGTCAAGGTTGATGTTGAAGCACGAAAGGAAGAACGACAGAAGTGGAAGCGCTCTCTCAAGAGCAAGCCCCCGCTGGGCGGCCTGTATGGTATCTGGAAGGGCATTCAGAGCAAGGACTACATGCTCCACCGACACGCAGAGTGGAAGTTCAAGGAGGAGAAATAGACGAATACCCCTATTTATGTACGAGTAGAAGATAGTTGTAAAAGTATCGGAACACGGCTTGGAAGGCCATGTTCTTAGATGTCACATATACTGACAACCACACAGTGGCTGATAGAAGAATAGACACAAGTTAGAGAAAACTTAATCGATTGAAATACTTTTTATATTCCAAGTATCGTAAACTCTTCTAAGCGCCAAATGACCAGTTCTATATGGTACGAGCCTTCACAAACTTCCTCGTAAATCTCCCAGGAGAGACGGTCCCCAGTACTTCCACAAGCCATAATGTCCATGATTATTAGCTCAATTAGAGGACCTCGATGTCAATCTCCACTGCGCGAATTGCGCTTCTATCATCATCCGCTGTATTCTTCTTCCCTGTGCGTCTAGTTTTCTCCCATTGAAGTCATCATGTTCATGATACGCTTACTGCCCGGTCCATAGCTGTAATGGAACCAGGTCTAGAAGCGAAAAATGTCTCGTATAAAAGGTTGTTCGAGCAAGGATTCTTTGGATTTTCAGAAGATGATCCTTTACTCCTTGATAGCGTACTCGCGCTTGAACATGTCGTCGACCTTAGTAAGGTAGTAAGTACCAGGGGCGATGGTAGAGGCGTCACCCTTGGGAGTGTAGTCCTTCTGGAGATGGGCCTGCTTTCGGAGGTTGCACATCTAAGAAAAACAGTTAGCACACGTTTTTTATGTATTGCGTTGAAGCATTCTGTATTTACCTCATCGTAGGTCTCAGGGGGGACAGCGCGGCGGGCCTCAAGACGGGCAGGGATGCTGAGGACGCTGGAGATCTTCTCAACGCTGCCGTTAATGCGGAAAGACAGGAAACTGGCAGCAAGACCAGATCCGTAGCTGAAAAGACCAATTCGCTTGCCCTCAAGAGCCTTGTTGTCGACAACGCTGATCAAACTGGCAAGACCGCCCCAGACACTGCCACAGTACATGTTACCACAGTTGGTGGCGACCTGGATGGAGGGGTTGACACGCTCCTGGAAACGCTTCTTGGTGAGGGCCATGAAGGTCTTCTCAACAACCTTGTCGGTCAAGGACTTCTCGTAGTCCATGTCACGGAGCTCAGGAGCGACCTCGGCGAAAGCAGGAGAGTCGGCATTGGCGAGGTAGTCGTGGTAGAGGAGACGAGCGTAAGACTTCTGGACAAGCTTGCAAGTAGGGGAGTGGAAAGCAAGGTAGTCGAAGCGGTCGAGGCTGGTCTTGGTAGAATCGTCACCGTTAGAAGCGCCGTTGGTGCCGTTAGTGGCCTGCTTGGCCTCACGCTTGCAGTAAGCGCGGTAAGCGGCATCGAGGGCCTTGGTGTAGCAGTTGACGGAGTAGTGGCCATCAACATAGGGGTACTCGCTGGTAAGGTCGGGCTTGTAGAAATCGTAGGCGTGCTGCATGTAGGTACCACGCAGACCGGGCTCGGCAACAATAGGGGCGTTGGGGCCGATCAGGAGAGCGACGGCACCAGCACCACCGGTGGGGCGAGCGTTACCCTTGGCGTAGAGAGCAATATCACCGGCAACAACGATAGCATCGCGACCGTCCCAAGCGGAAGACTCAACCCAGTTGATGGCGTTGAAAACAGCGTTGGTACCACCATAGCAAGCGTTGATAGTGTCGACACCCTCGATGTTGGTGTTGTCGCCGAAAAGCTGCATAAGAACACTCTTGACGGACTTGGACTTGTCGAGAAGAGTCTCAGTACCGACCTCGAGGTAACCAATCGAGTTGGGGTCGATGTTGTAGTTCTTGAGGAGCTTGGAGGTAGCAGTAAGGGCGAAAGAGTAGATGTCTGCAGAAATCGTATATTAGCGGTGATCCAATGCCATCATGAGACTTTCCCCAGAACGCGGTGAGGATAGGCGCATTGCGCTAAGATTGTCTTTTCAGGGGACGGTGAAGAATTGGGGAAACTTACCCTCACGGTCGTCGCAGAAGCTCATCTTGGTCTGGCCAAGACCAATGGTGTACTTTCCGGCGCTAACGCCATCAAACTTCTCGAGCTCAACCTGATCAACATACTAAAGAGCAAATAAAATTGTGGTTAGCTGGGGGCGTCATCAAAGAGGCGTTCATTCAAGCGTTGGGATAGAGGGGCACAATCTGAAATGGAGGGGCACACGACCAGAACCCGAACACGAGAGTAGTAACGCAGGGACTTTTTTTGTCCCATCCAAAAAGTTTGGTGAGGGGCAATATTCAACGACAACAGTTCCCAGCAGAAACAGGAGAACATGAGGGCATTGAAGATTGTGTGATGATAGCGAACAGTCGCAGAGGGAATATCTCAGCTTACCTGACTAGGGACATAAAGCTCAATGGCCTTGATGCCAATGTTCTGAGGACGAGACATGATGAAAGATTTGGGGAGAGAAAGAGACGGTTGGTGGGGAAGAAGAAGC
Organism: Fusarium sp. MPI-SDFR-AT-0072; assembly: GCA_020744335.1. Classification (NCBI taxonomy): domain Eukaryota; kingdom Fungi; phylum Ascomycota; class Sordariomycetes; order Hypocreales; family Nectriaceae; genus Fusarium; species Fusarium sp. MPI-SDFR-AT-0072. Next base: position 1,161,983 of record JAHBOG010000005.1, on the reverse strand, counting down.
AGAAGAGGAAGAGGAAGACAAAGAGAAGAAGAGATGGAAGAGAAGTCGAGAGAGAAGAAGAGGATGTGGAGATATCTTATAATAAGACGACGACAAGGGAAGGGAAGGGGGGACCCGGAAGAGCGCGAGATTGCGGGTTCAGGGACAAGCAGTAGAGAGTCTCTGTAGGAGTGTAGGCGGTCTTGGTGCTTGTTAGGTTGAGATGGACTGAGATTGGATCTCGAAATCTAAGGTAGACGGGGTGTGATTTCAGTGAGTAAGTGGCCGCGGCGGGGTGAAACGAGTGACCTTCACTTGTTGGGTGACTTAGTTAGATTCAGAGGTATCAAGTTTTTCACCGCCCTTTGCCTTTTTCCACTGGATAGACGCTGCACTGTTGGCCTCTCGTGTAATTGGATTGGCTGCATATGATTTTTGAGGTACTTGTAGGCTTTGAGTTAAGGTCATGGATCCTTGGATCATGGTCATGATGGACGACAACCAACTTGATAAGAAGCTTGGACATCAAACAACAATACTCATAATTGTCTATTGTTTATAACCTAGATATGCATCTAGATCAATAGACAACTCTCCCTCTGATAGTAACACCGAGCCATACCGTGATATGACTCGAGATCATGTCAACAAACAAGTCATGACCTCACTACAACTCTTGCAGCAACCGAGAATTTTTTGTTTCCTCCTCTTCCCGCTCCTGGCTTCTGCAGCACATGTCGCCTCCTGCCAGGGGCAAGCCTCAACCGGTGGGTGCCGGGCCAAGATGTACCTGGTGTGCTTGACAGCGGTCCTATTCGGGCTTGTCTTGTTGTGATGGGATGGTGTGGATTAGTTGCTGGTTGGTGGGACTTAGACGGGTATAATTGAGTGCCTGCGGTAGCGGTAGCGGTAGCTGCTGGAAACACGAACACGACAGCACATAGTCACTAGTGGTAGGTGATGAACCTGGGTTTCTGGTAAGGCTCGATATCCGGTAATTAATCCCCCTGTAATTAGCACAAGGCGATCCTTCAATACCCAGTATTCCTAACGGGCAGTGGCATAATATCCGTGTGCTCATCTAATGGCTTTCAAAGCAATTGTTGGGAGTGTGGTCTGTGGTACAGTTACAGTAGGCAGGCCTCTTCGCTTGTTGGCGTTTAAACAATGTTTCGAGGAACCCTACTCAGTTCAGTAGCTGATCTGCACTACCTACCCTTTAGAGTAACTTTCCGAAAATTCTTTGTTAGGACTCTCTCAGAAAAGGGCTTACACCCTTTCTTAGTAAGACTTCGGGGCATGATCTATAACAGTAGGAAACCGGTTTTTGTCAGATCCAATGGAATTACTTGTGCTCACTCTTGAGGTGCTGCGAACCTACCTTACAACTCCACCAGACACAAACGGGAGGCTGTGGCCTAGAACCCGTCTTTTTCCAGGGACTACCCGCTAATTAGCAGGGGACAACAGCGTATCATTGCTTCTAATCCCGCACCACCACGCTTACCCTTTTTGGACAGTTCCATTTCATCCCATCAACAGCTTCGATATTCTTCAACTTCTTCACCCATACATTCGATTTACACAATACAACACTATCAAGACTCTCCATGTCTATCATGTCTTACATATCATCGTATTCTTATGAGACAACAATGTCAGCACTAAAACTATCCATATCATTGGACTATGCACAACTACATGGGTCTGACTTTCAACGACTTCGCTGGAATCGCTCAATGTGTCCCACTCTCTCATTGCTCATGTTCTTCGGGTCCATCTGCCGTTTGCGTTCTCCATTGCGTGGATGGATGCCTTAGTGTTTTCTTCTTGCAAGTATACCCCAGTTATGACTAGTAGTTTTACTCCTCCACGCAGGATATCCTAATTGAGGCGGCCATGATGTGGTTTCGATAACCAACTTCAGACTGATTCTATCTACCACGCCTTGTCTTCCAGTACCCTCTAATAGCAATTTCTTGATCTCCTTCATACCGCTCGGCTTTGACCAGGACTCTCTCCAACAACTAACTTTCTGACATCTACAGTTCCTCGGAGAGTACTTACGCTTATGGCCATGAGAAATTTATCGACATGCGTCCCATGCAGTGCTCCGTCTTTAGCGTCATGTTCCGGTTTGTCCCTCATGTGCAACTTTCTTCATCATACAATCCCTGGCTTGTGACGACGTCAACTCGTACTTCATTATCAATCGCTCAGCATAAGATCCGCCGCATTCCGTTCTTCGGCGTGGGTCAAAACCGCCGTCCTAATTCTGATATAGCTAGCCTCTAAGACTTTTGTGTCCAAGTCCGCCGCTATTCGGCCTAAGATAATCAACGTGCAGATTCCTGCATCTCAGGCACTACCATCAGGCCTGATTGATTATCGCTCAAGACTTTCGGATGGGGTCGGTCGTCGTGGAACCTGGATGGTATCCATCTAGCGTCTACGTACCTCTTGAACACAGGCCGTGGGGATGGCAAAACTATCGCCCTCTCACGCCTCATGGAAGGATTTTCAACATATGCATTATGATGTTTCAAAGGAACCCATGAGAAGCTGAAGAATGATAAGACTGAATGTGCAGCCGTCCTCGGATTGCGCTCTCTTATTCGGGTCGATCATACTCAAAGTTACCTAGCCTACTAGCCTTGTAAGCCGCATCGCATCCCTTTTGTGCATCATCGCAGGGACCTGCATGGGTAAAGGTCCATTGCAACGGCACGTTATTAGTGGCATCTTGAGACACTCGGATCCTTTTGCGAATTCGACTCCTCAACCTGGGCCGTATTGTTCGGCTATTGTTGGTTCAAATCCTATCTCTCATCCAATGCATTGCACAGCCCTCACCTTCTCTTCCTTCTCAATTGTTGTGCACTTATCTCTTGGTCCAAGCAACCCCGTAAGGATCTAACCGACCCCAGATCCTGCCCCTGGCATGACGTATTGGTTCAACGGCATCGATCTCGAATCTCATGCATCTTTTACTGGGGTGAGAATGCCTGTCGCTCTCGTGTTCGCTCAGCTGATGTTTCCTTCATATGGAGGTGATAACGGAGACAGGTTGAATTACACGGAACTCTCCGCAAAAGTCGTTGACTAAGATTTGATGAAAGATCCATAGCTCACAGGATGGACTATCACTGTGCAAACTTTTGTGATACACTTGTCACTGTGAAAAAGTAAAGACCTAACAAACTGAAGTGTGACTATTAAGTGGATTTAAAAAGTGACGCTGACGCTATTGAAGATGATCAAACTCTTTAAGTTTACAGATACAGAAAACTCCCATCCAACGCCGCTGTATGCATTCTCTATCAGACTCTCCAATTCATGCAAATGATTACGAAGCAGTGTTGGGGGTGTCGTATCCGGAATCAGAAGTTCCCTTGGACCTGCTTGCTTCCTCATCTGGAACCTCCAGTTTCTTCTTTTCCTCAACTTCCTTGGGCTTGTCTTCAGATTTCTCCGTGTCCTTCTTCTCGTCCTTCTTTTCGTCCTTCTTTTCATCCTTCTTCTCGTTGGTGCGGGTTTCAGTCTCAGATTCGGTATCAGAATCAGAAGAGTCGGAACCAGAGCTCTCGCCATTGCTCTTTCGCTTGGCCTTAGCCTTGGCCTTCTTCGCCTTTGCTCGTTCCTCCTTACGCTTCTTCTTGGCTTCTGCCTTGCGGGCCTCCTGTTCCTCCTTGCGTCGCTTCTCTGCATCCTCGATTTCCTTTTGCTTCTTCTCCTTACGAGTTTCAACCACCCAGTCATCAACAGCGTCAATGGCGGCCTCAGGGTTGCGCTTGTGCTTGAGAAGCAATCCTTGGATTTCGGCAGGGCTGAACTCGAGCTCGGGCATCTTGGCAGCGAACTTATTGGCAAGTGCATTAACTCGCTCCATGGTCCCCTGGCGGGTCTTTTCAGCCAATGCAGCCTGCTTCTGAGCTTCCTCGGGTTCCAGGATTTCTATATCCTTTCCAGGCGCGCCCTCTCCCTCATAAGGGGCGTAGATGGCACGGAAGATAGAGGCACTCATATCAGCGTCGGCACGACCGAATTCGACAATCATATCGACACGGCCAGGGCGGATGAGAGCCTTGTCCAGCTTCTCAAGATGATTGGTCGTCATGATAAGGACGCGTCCTTCTTGAGATGCAACACCATCGAGAATATTGAGAAGTCCAGATAGTGAAAGTCGACCTGGGAGCGCAGGTGCTGTAGTAGGGGGGAGACCAGGCTTGGCGGGTGCGGTGGTGACGGGAACGACTGCCTCCTCTGTGTTTTCACCCTTCGTATCCTCACGAGTGTGAGTGAGACCAGCAGTGTCAATATCCTCCAGAAGTACCACACAACGACGAGGGAGCTCGGCAAAGAGGGTTGCAAGGTTCTCTTCACTGGCCATGGTAGAGCTTAGACTGACCATATAGATTCGCATGCGAAAGAACCCAGCCAAGGCCAGACTAAGCGAACTCTTTCCGGTTCCAGGTGGGCCGTAAAGAAGATAACCACGGCGGTAAGGGATACCGCGGTTGGAGTACCAGCGACGGGTGTTGGGGTCGAGGTAGTCGGTCACGTCTGCAATCACGTCTTGCTTGACCTTTTCGTTGAGGATAACCGTGGAAATGGGGCGACTAGCTCGACTCATGCATCGTTGCCATGTAGGATCACCACCATTTTGGCCAAGGGAGCCACGGTAAATGATGGTCTTCTTCTCGTCTTTCTTCAAATACTGTTCACGAGCGTCGACAAGGAGCTCCTTAATGATACGGGGGTTGCGGCCGAAGCAAGAGATGGACAGCTCCTCTCGCTCGCTCGAGGTGAGGAACCCGGAGCGCTCCCGGTTCTCATGGCGCTCGAAGAGAAGGACATGGCCCTTGTACCAGAAGAAGTGAGAACCGACCGAAGGGGTATACTGGAGTGGCTTCTTGGTTGAGCCAGAATCTTCCTCTTCATTGTCGTCGTCATCCCATCGAAACAAGAACCAACTCCTAGAGTTGATGTTTGTGTTGACCATGAAACGTCGAGAACCTTGGGCGAATCGTTGGTTTGCCACCCAGGCCATCACTATGTTGTAGATCTCATCATCGGTGCGGATACGTACAGCAGACATAAGATGCTGACCGATGATGCTCCACGAATACTCAGTGATATAGTTCCAGGCAAACATGATACCGGAGATAACCAGGAGGAGTGGGATGTAGAGGTTGAGGTCGATACCGAGATAAGCATGGACGATACTTGAAAAGGTGGAAAAGCCAGGGAACAGGAAGTCCAAGATGGCAAACTGTGAAGGGGGCGCATTTGGGAGACTAGCGGCCTCGCCAGTTGTGTTAAGGGTCTCCATTTGGGCGTGGGAGATGGTCTGCAGGAACGCAAATGGTCCTATCATGCTAAAGTGCGTCGAAGAATGTTGTAAAGAGTGTGTGACAAGCCCACATAGAGCAAGAAATCTCCGGACCTGAAGTAAGGATGTCAGGAATACCTAATCAAAGGGCTTCCTCAGCTTATCCCTAAACTCACACAAGTCTTGTTATTGCTGAGAACGGAGTTCTCTCCTTGCACAGAAGGATAGTTTAGGCCTGTGATGAATATAGCTAGAGATGATGGAGGTGAGTTGTGTGAGAGGGAAAGTTGAAGTGAGAGAGGCGACGAAAGGTTTTATAAGCGTCAAGTTTGCCATGCACGAAACGTGATACTGGTGTGTACTAGAGAAAGAGGCATCCACACCCTCTAAGGGCGCGCCATCAGCCTTACAGCTCACGAATTGAGCCACTTGAGTCACAGCCCGCGTAAACCAACTGGGATCAATTCTCCACGCCGTGACACAAGTGGAAAAGTGGTTTTTCGTGTGGGGTAGAGATTGGCGGTTCCTATTAGACAAGATAATGATTGTCGCGTGAAAACTAGGCATCACAGCATCATCGTTAGGCAGCAGATCCGTTTTTTGCTCCATTAATCTTTTAGGATCAATGATACGGTTTTTGAAGGCTCTTTGACACAGGGGAAACAGTACCAACCAGTCTTTGAATTATTTCTTCTTCTTCTTCTTCAGTGGGCAATGTCGTGAATTTCTCCTAAATTATCTATACATGTTATGCTGTGATTAGAGGCTTCAGAAGATAGATAGTTCTCATAAAGTTCATGAAAGCTTTATGCATCCGTCCAACCGTTAACCACAATCACCAATAATCTTTGTTGACTTCAAAGATCTTTGGTAAGGCAACTGGAGGCTGACCCGCTGACCATCCTGTGCTCGGCTGCCTCTTTTCTGTGAGCAAAACGAGCCAACACATTGGATTGGTTCAAGCTGCATATACAGTACGACACTTACAGGATGACTGCATTTTCCAACGCATTACACAGCTCGTCCAACTTGTGAAAGCAGGGATAACTAATTAGGGTGTTTGTTTCGTACCCCAAGACCACTGTCGTCATGTTTAATCTAGACCTTTTCTTCCCTTTGTCTGTCTATCTTGCTGACTTACACCGCACTCTTAGCCCAAGACTCCCGGCGGAGCATCACCCGGGAAGAGTCACGGCGGCGTCGAGATCCAATCGGGCGCTAAACCGTATTTGTTCCACCGGGAGGCTGTGTTTCAACCATTTCCCGGCAAGCGAACGCCGGCTGATGATTATGATTGGTTGATGCGTAAGGTCAAAGGGTCCTGTCGACATGGGGGGTTAGGGACATTTGATGCATTGCAGACTTTGGTGCATCGCTCAAAGCCGAAGGCGGGTGGGGGACCTAGAAAATGAAATGGGCAAACACCAAGGCTTTTTTTTCTTGCTACCGCAGATATTACGTATCGTACCTATGTATGGGAGGGAGCACACGACACTTCTTGAGTCGTTAGAGGCATGTGAATGGACGAAACTCTATCCCCTACGTCATTTTGTCCTTTAGTTACCCGGTAGCAATCATCGAAAGGTCTAGACACTCACATTTCAAGATGGATATTAACAATTCTGGTTTCGTTCCTTGTTATACAGCTCGATGACCGAATTTCTATGATTGTGCCACTTTGGGTGGAATAAATTCTTTGTGACATAACTCAAGTGATTCGAAGCAACTGTTACGAGACAACATTCATTCGAAAGCATGACAGTGGAACAAAAGATGCTTGAAGCAGCAACTCATGTTATCAAATCATATATACATAGTGTATACCATCGCATCAAAGGCATGCGGATTGAATGCAAGCGGCTAATACGCTGATGGCCATACCAAGAAGGAAAAAAAGAACGGCAAGCGACATTCGTCAAATTGATACGTGCACGCAATCATGAATTCATTCATAACCCTTCAGTTGTCTCATAACTGAGTTCCCATAACGCCATGTTCGCCATTCCAAGTTTGCTAGCTACACATATCCAAATACAATCATCAACGTGAACAGAAAGCACAACACTACTCAATAGGTTTTGCTAGTCAATCCAGTCTCAAGGCATTAATCTTCCTCAGAACTCCAACCATCTGATTCTGAAGAGGGACCTCTTCTACCTCCTGGGTGGTTCTGGCCAGTCAAGTCGATAAAAGGAGCTCCGCCGGGCATTCCACCGGGCATTTGGGGATGCATGGGAGGTGGTGGAGGCATGTGAGGAGGAGGAGGATGGCCACCATACCCGCCCATCATCGGGGCAGGAGGAGGACCACCACCGAAATTGGGATCATAGCCTTCATCATAGATACCATCGCCGTAGCCGGCATCATAACCTGGACCTCCGTCGTAGCCTCCGTCCATGGGTGGGGCCATCGGAGGCGGAGGTGGATGTTGTGGTGGGGGGCCGCCGTTCATGTTCATCGGCTGAACCACCGGCCGGGGAACAGCTCCGTCAAAGTGCTTACGAGAGCCACCTCCGCTCTTGTGACTCCGTCCACTTCGCTTACTATGTCCACTGCTGGTGCTACCCCTGCTGCTACCGCTGTAGTAGTAGCTATTGGGATGAACAACCCAGTAGAGTTGTGTGTCGGACTGATCCCAGTTAGAGAACGTCGAGCCACCGGAACTGACTGAACGGTCATCATGGTAGTCTCTTGTTCTCTTCTTGACAGCTGTAGCTCCAGGTGGTGCTCCAGCTACCCATGAGAGAAAGCGGAGAGCCTTGGGCTGTTTCTTGGGTATCCGGGTATAAGTAGTCGTCCATGCCGATGAGCGGCTGTCATCTGAGTAGACGGATGAACGTGACATGGTGGATTATTAGAGATGGTAATTACTTGGAGAATGAGGCGGGTGGCAATGAGTTTGTGAAGTTAGAATGTGTTAATGGTGTGCAGTTCACAAACCAAAGCAGTGAGCTGAGGCCGGTGTTGTGCTGAGGGCAAGGTGATGCTTGCCAAGCGTGGTAGAATGGGCAATAGAAAGAAGGGGTTCCTTGTTCAAGAGAGAAGAGATCGACATGAAGAGCTAAAGAAGAAAGGAAGAGGCAAACGAGAGACGAACATGGGAGCATGATATAGACGGGAACTAAACACATGGACTAGGCGAGGTCTACACAACGTCTACGTACTTGGAATTGATCATTGCACAAAAGCAATCGTCAGGATCGGCTGCCTCGTCAAGGCATCTCATATTCTGCGGGCGACGAGAAAAGAGGCTATTGTCTCCTATGGTTGTTGCACATTGCACAACAGGACAGGCTGTGGTAGCGGCAGAAGCAAAGAACGACAGGGGGGGTTGGAGTCAGCAAGTGAGTGGGTGTGAAGACCGTCCGTCGCGCAGCGTCTTCTGTGCGAGCGGGCTTACACGATACGACTCTCCAGGTGATGTGCAGTACGGTACGGTACCGGTACGCTGCAAGTGACGGGCCGCCAGTGAATTTTGGCTGACGGCGGGAGGGAACAGACGTTCCTTGAGGCTCTCGGGCGAGCAGCCAAGGGGTCATGGACGTTGTGCAAGCTGGACGATCGTGCGCCACGTTCGCCCTGCTTTGGAGAGGGGTAAGGTGATAGATGATCTAGGACAGAGATGAGGGTGTAAGAGATGCAAATCTCGTGGGCGAGTAGTTTAATGTGAAGCGAGCACTGCACGTTGTAGTGGTTCGCCAGTAGTTGTCAAGTTGGACTAATCAGTGTCAACTAGATGATGAAAAATTAGGTTGAACTATGCGATTGACAGCCCGGGTTGATCAACTCAATTGGCCACGGAACACGAACAGACACAGCCCATGGAACTGAATTGGCCGATAGTCCAAGTTCCTTGAAACTTGGCTGACACAAGACCCGTCCGACAGCATACACCACGAACGAATATCATAAAAAATCAGGACACTTTAACTAAACACAACAGGCTGCGGAGCCATGCGAACGCTTGAGGATAGTGGATAACTGACGCCTAGACGTCATGCAGCGGCATGCATTTCGCTGTGGCTGCCTTTTTCTCTTTTCTCACTGCCTCTGATCTGGAGCGAAACCAGTTAAACGAGGCTGCAGTGTGGTGGTCTGCTCTACGCGGTACGTTTTCAAGCGGTGATGTTGAGCCGCAACGATTGGCTGCTGGAGCATGCAAGCTGCCGCCGTAACAGGGTTGACTGGTTGGTTATGCGTGAGAGAGGGGGGTTGTGCTGTGACATGATGGGATTGGAAGAGGTTTTATGCAGTTGCGAGGTGAGCAAGAATGTGATGGGGTTGAAAAATAACCGCCTTTGGAAAGGGTAGAGTTGTTGTTTGGAGTCAAGAGGCATGTGGAAGTGCAGAAACGAAACGAAACTTGAATTATAAGGCTGACGATCCAGGGATGAAGGGTCGAGAGTTGCATACTGTAAGTGTCTTTCTGAGCTTCATTGATAAACTATTCTAGGACTTTATAGGTTGGCAGATGTGAACATTTGATTGTAGGGTAACATGTAGTCGATGGCCTGATAACAGAGATTGTGTATTTGATACTTTGGTAGCATAGTATACAAGGTCTGACAACCTAGTATACCTGGTACAATCACCATTTCACACAGATCACCACTTTGAAGGATTCATCTTGTTAACCGTGTGATCTGCGGACTATGCGAGTGCTCAACTCATTGTCTAATGATATTCATGTTAAACATGTGGTTAAGACACCAGGCAACCCGAGAGTCGGGTCTGGTATCATGGTTGGTTCATTTGTTAGCCGGCAGTTGGAAACTACTGTACCCCAGACACGACATGACAGTGGGTTCGAAAAAACAAGGCGAGCATTTTCAACGCTTCATTCTCAACTGGTGTGGCAGATATAAGAGAGAGATCTCACCTACCTGTGCAAAGATCAATGAGAACCATCTGTCTGACACCATCTTCTTAGTGACAACGCATACATCGAAATCGTCCAACTTTGTCTGCATCTTGAGAGACTCGAGATGAAGACTCTGGTTGGATAAGGTATTCCAAGAGCAAATGCGCCGTTGAGCATGCCCCGAGTCGTGTTCCACGTTTCCGAAGCATAGACTGACTACATGAACCTGAGAAACAGCCAAAGCTCAACAGAGGTGAGATGAGGGATAGCCCACGTGCAAGCCGTCAGGGATACAGGGAGAGAGAGCCGACTAGCCGACCGTTGGATGCTATTCAGAACAAACTGGGAAATTAACATCGACAAAGCCCTCACTCTGTGCAAATCAACAAATGACAATCCTAGAAGACGAGTTGGAAAAAACTTGGATATTATGTGGATCTATTATGAAGATGGGGTTTTCGCTTGAGTGAGCAAATATTTAGATCATCTTGGTGAGATCAGCGGAGACCGGGAATGACAGACACTGACAAGGGGAGGCAAGAAAACTCTGGACCTCTTATCTAAGTGATAAAAAGACTTAGGTAAACTTAGTATATCATATTAGGACTTTGGACCAGTTTATTTTGACACCCTGATTCAATGTCAGAAGTTTTCTTGCTCCCTGAGGGACTGAGACCTGGGAATCAGGGGAGAGTATCGCTGCCGGTTCGGCCGGGATCGTCCATTTCGTGCAGTGCGATGTGAGGAATGTGATGGAAGTAAGGAAGCGCCTGAACTTGAGTGCTGACAAGCCATGCCGTGAAACAGAGAACGGGGATCAGTTCGTATGATCTTCTTCTGACGAAGATCAGATTACCCATCTTGAATTGTTCATGGTAGACCCTGAACTCATCACGGCAGTTCGAACTCGACTGTAAACAAAAAGTACCATCCGCACAGGGATCTTGGCGCGTGAAAACCAACTGGAACCGATAATGGAAGGCCAATGCCTCGGAGTGTGCTACCGATGCTGCGCAACCCCTAATCAGGTTTGGTTGCCAAGCGGGAGAAGAGCCGACGGTGACAGTATCCATGACATGAGAAAGACAATCATTGCCGAGACTTCCAATGATGAAGATGATAGTAACGACTAGTTATATCCATACTATGGGATAATCTGCATCATGATGTGTTGAGGGAATGAATGGCTGACTGTAAATACGAGGATCCACCACGTAAACAACAATATCAACACCCAACTATGCATATCCGTACACAAACCTTCAAAAATAGAGTCTCGCGAGAAGCCAAGTTCCGATGACCAATGACGCAGGAATGAAACCTCCCCATTAGTGATCCATCCACAAAGACAAGCCCAATGCTGCTCGCTGAAACCGCTCCAAGCTGCTTCACTGGCTGCTGCTCGAAACGGGGTCCTCGGTCCACCAATCGCATGATCCAGGGCGCTCACTCGCCCCTAGCCCAGGTCCGCCGTTCCAAACCTGGCCCCAGGCACTTGCACTGCCAGCCCAGGGGGAATTTGTGGTTTTTACCGTCTGATAATGGGGGGACACACATTGGGGAACACGGAGGGTTCAATTGCAGATAAGAGAGTTGATCTTTTGCAGATCATGACTGTTTGATGGAATTAAGAATGTGCTGAGTGTTGCACAACCGTGTTCTTCCTCGTGCATGCCTCTCTTTGTCTCTTGAGTTAGGCCTTTATTAAGCTTTCTCGCGCCCTGAACTCTTCTGGTAGTCAACTCAACTCAGGTTCGAGGAAAACAAAAAACCTACGCTGAATTGCTAGCTCAGGCAGTTCTAGACCATCTTGAGCCTAGCCCGGACTCCCTCGAGGTCTTCCCCTTTCCAGACCAGTTCTGACTGGCTTAGAATGGGGCGTTGGATCCACTAAAGCCCGCTGGGAAAGTCGGGACCCTCTCTTGGTATGGCGCCTGCTTGTCTCCTGTTGGTCTGTTCTCCCAGTCTCCCTCCTTCTGTTTCTGTTGTGTAGCCACTCTCAGTCGCTCCCTCGCTCCTCTTCGAAACCCGCTTTCTCTTTCTTGGCTTTTTGCAGTTCTGTCCATCCTGTCAATCCCCATCGATCCATCCATCCCATCCCAACCACGACTAAACAAATCATCATCATCAATCAATCGAATCGAATTCAATCTCTCAATCACTCTCGCTCATCCGATTATCGACCTGACTCGAGTCATCGAATTTCCCGTTTCGAACTCAATATTCACTCGCTACCCACTGTCTCCTTATCTGACTTTGTCTTCCGAAATCGACTCCCTTCGCCATTGGCTTGACAACCACTCCCCTTCGAATCCCGACCATTCATCGCCCCTTTGGATCTCGACGTCGACTTCAAACTCTCGAAATTCAACGACTTGTAGGGCACGCCCTTGCCGGCGTCTTTGGCTTGAAGCCCTGGCCTCCCTCTTCACCACGCCATGGATCCCAAGAACGGGAAGGACTCTAGCAACTCGCGTCGCTCATCGACTCGACGCTCGCGTTCCTTGAGGCTGTCCACTGGCAGTGGTGCCGATGATGACTACGACCTCAGTGCTATGATGGTAGCGGATGGCTTCCGACCGTACGATAATGCCACCTCTTCCTCTTCCATAAACCCGACTTCAAACTCGAATACCCAACCCGAATCGTCATTATCATCGACTGAATCCTTTTCCCAACAATCGGCATCTACAAAGTCATCACAGGCACCGCTTGTCTCTGGATCAGACGAAATTGCCCCTGCTATCCGCAATCGACCTTCTAGCATCTCCAAGCCTCACCGAAATCATGATTCTCTTGCTCTTCGAAACGACGGCACATCAACTGCTGACCGATCTCATATACGCAACAACCACAGTCTATCGTCAGATTCTCCGGTAATTCGTGCTGAAAGTCCATATACAGGCCCATCTGGTCCCTCTCATCCGTATCAGATGTATCCTCAGCGAACAATGAGTGTGGCTACTACATCTACCACCGCCAACGCAGTCATACCAGAAGATCGTTCTTACGGAGGCACTCAAGCTCCAACTCATCCATATGCTCTTTACACACAAAACACCACCTCCGGCGAGAGCAGCGCACCCTCGATTCCAGTGGGATTCAATGGCTTGGGAGGAACTTATCAGCGACAACTAGGACCGGATGGAGAAGAGGCAGGTGATTTGGTCGGCCCATTGGGCCATATGGAGGAACTGCCGCCCTACACCAGATATCCGGATAATGCGTATGTGCCTAAACCTGCAACACAAACACCAGTATCGCCCGTGTCGGAACCCTCATCCCCCACCAGGGAAATTCCAGGAGCTGGTGGAATTGGTATGGCAACTCGCGATCCTGAATTCTCATCAACGGATGATGACCTAGCTTTGCCGAGGACCCGGCCTTCAGTCAGAAGCCATGCCTCCGAGGCCAGCCATCACGACATCAACACCGCCGCCGCCGAAACTTCCGAGAAGCCTACTGTCAACAAATGGCAACGTCGGGCAAAGAAGAAGCTCTGGGGAATTGTACCTTACTGGGCTATTTGCCTCCTGCTTGTTGGCTTGATTCTCATGGGCATCATCATGGGTGCCGTTATTGGGACTATGCTCACGAAAAACCATAACAATAACCCAGATGAACCCCCTGATCCAAATGAGTAAGTTTGCCGTTGACCTTCACTATCATGCTAACTCCTGTCCAGCAAATATTCTTACCAACCTCCGACCACGACAACATATGACCCTGAGATCATCACAACCATACCGACTGACTTGCCCCCAATGGCCATAGGGCGTTTTGCACTTCCCAATATTGACCCTAGCCCTCAGAATAGCAATGCCTGTTTCAACGACTCGCAACAGTCATCGGCCTGGTCCTGTGACATTGTCATTCCAATGTGGTCGATTCAGATCGATAATGGCACAAGATCCAAGTCCAAACCTTGCTACAATTTGACTCTCAAAGCTATTCCTGATAAGGACACGCCATTTCCGTGGGGTGCTCAACCTCCCAGCATTCCTCAGCCAACACCTATGGTATTAGTTAACGACACGTTGGAACTTGCACGCGGTCCTGCTTGGTGGTTGAGGACAAAGTACAACAAGACTGTCATCGTTTCCGAGAAGAAGTTTGGTGCTGCTCTGAGCAAGCGAGGTTGGGACGGCGACGATGAATATGAAGACTACAACTCTTTCCATCGATTCAAGAACAAGGCCCCCCCCAACGCCAAGAAGGGCGAAAAGCCTTGGATATGTACATGGCCAGACACTGTCATCGAGTTCTTTATTTACCCCGGTGAAAATTCTTCGACCTATCATCCCCCTTCTGCGACAACTACTGTTTCCGAAGGTGCCACTGCCACATACAGCACCTATTCTAGCACATCCACAGCCGACTGGAGCTCTTGGAAACAACCTGTGCCCGTGTTCCCCCATGTTTACAAGATGGTTGAGCGCCGATTTCTATGGGGTGAAGAATCCGTGGCGACTTGCACTCAATACGAGATCATTGGCGACGGAGATGAGAAGAGGCCGGTCGAAAAAGATGGTAAGAAGGTTGTGATGGTGATTGTTGAACAGGAGAACGAGGATGTTAATGACCTGGACCTTACCTTCACAAAGCGCTCAGAACTTGAGACCAAGAAAGCGCTTCGACAGTTGCTGAAACGAACAAACCCGTCACTTACCGATTGTGGTTGCTCATGGACGTCACTATAAAGAGTTGATCTCATTTATATTGCCCTTATTTGGCATGGGTTCACTTATTTATACATGACGAGCCCTGCCATTTTATACCTTACACATTCTTCTTCGATATCACGGCGTTATGCATACAAGACTAAGGGGGCCATTACTGGATGACACGATTCTTATATATCCGTCGTGTCTACACTGATTTTCTGTCATTACTCAAGATTGCATCATGCGAGAAGGAACGAGAGTCATGTAACGGAATGCATTTTGGGTCACAAATGAAAGGAAGGGAATATCTGGAGTTATGGGAGCGACTGACCGCTTATGAAAAGAAATGCCTATTGATTGATTCAAGTCCTTTGATTTGTGATTGTGTTTTACATTGGCTACAGGCGTGTTTCTTCTTCTTTTTCACTGTCAATGGTACATAAACCCGCTGTTCTCAGCTTGAAACTATGATTCTCAGTTGTACTTGAAATTATCGTCAATTCAACGCCTGTTAATTCAAACGGATTCGTATCCGATGTTGACTTTCTAACGACGATGTACATGATTTGCCATTGTATACCTGGACAAAGCGATCCCCTTCTGCTTCAATGGACCTTAAAGGTCCGGCTTGATCAGTTATGATTCCATTATCCTAGAACGTCGTTCGACTGAGATGTTCGGCGCAAGAACTAGGAAACGAGGCTGCATCCCACAGCGAGTCTTTCATCGATCCAACCTCCCACCGTGACGTCAACTCGTCTTGATGCGGACTACTAAAATTTGCTGAAGAATGTTCGATAGTATCATGATTTTGTAAACGTAGCCTCGAGGCTATGCGTCTGATTTCGTCAAGGTCTCGCAGGCGTCACTGGGCGTCTTTCGCAACAGCTCCCTCGTTCTCCGGGGTTTCCCGAATCTCATTGTCGATGATGTCTTTCCTTCCATCTCGGAAATCTCGCATTAACGACAAGAAGACTGAGTTCTTCCACTTCTCGCCATCCTCATGCTCGACTGACTCAAGAAGACGCTCTGCAGCATCTGCAACTTCTGACTTTGTCTTTGCCGCCTCAACAGGTTCTGTGACCACTGACTCCTCTGTCTCAAGAGACAGGCTGGCAATATCTGGTGTTACGAGCTTGGTAGGGTTAGCCTCCAATGTCGGCTCAGCGGTTGTCTCCTGTTGCGAGGCTTCTTGAGCTTCAGCCTGTGCTATTGCTGCGTCATTGAGCTCCAGCTCACGAGCCATCTGGTCCATCATGGCGTCAACCTCTTCCATCCCGCCACCGGTGTTGTTAGCCATCCACTTTGACATTTCATCATCGAACCCAGCCTCTTGGGTCGTCGCAGCATTGCCGCTCATGAAAGCACCGTTGGCCTGGCCATACATAGGAGAGAAAGCAGCGTTTGGTTGAACGAATGCGGCTTGGAAGTTCACCTGGGGAGCTGGTTGATGCATCTGAGGTGCAGGCTGGGTGAAGCCATTCTGAAGGGGTTGACGCTGCTGTGACTGATTTGCGAATCGGTTGAAGTCTGCTGCCCAGTTGCTTACGTCCACGGAGGGAGAATGATGCCCTTGACGAAACTGTGGTGCTTGCGCAGCGTGAAAGGCTGGTGAGTGTCCTTGTTCAAGGACGGCAGCATGGGCTGCTAATCTTCCTGCTGCATGATGCTGAGGGATACCTGGAAGAGTTGATGGGCCTTCCATGAACGCGCCAAAGCCATCTGCGCCTTGCATCTGTTGTGGTGTAGATCTGAAAGACTGATGATGTTTAGCTTATAAGTCTCTAGTAGATACGTGAGTGCTTACAGAATGACCTTGAGGGCCAGCGCGATCTACGAGTCTGTCTTGATGATGGCTGACATCTCGGGCTTGGTGGTCAATAAGACGCTTGAAGGGCGTTCCTCCGCTACACGAAGCGTCCGCCATAATTGAGTGAGATGCTGGATATATGAGTTGATGAAGATGCTGAGAGAGCACTGAGTAGGTAGTATACCTCGGCCTACGTGATGGGTCTAGTGGCGCGTATATAGTATATAGAATGTCTAACGTTGAAGCTGTTGAAAGCTGATTATAGAAGGCTGAAGGTAAGGCACGAAGATCAAAATGTAGATGCGAGGTTGAAGATGAATAATCCAAGAGCCGCGTTCCCCAGAAATCAAGTCCAAGTTTCCAATTCAAGACCGAGTCCCGATGGCTCGTGATTGCCCGCTCTCCCGCCCCGTCCGGGGAAGCCTGCGCCGAGGCAACATTAAACTCGGTACGTACTGCGCCGTTCGGAGACAAATGCGGCAAGTGGGGTGTTCAAGTCGAGATCACGCTTATATCCACGTGATCTCTAGCTTGGCCAACTGTCACCACCGCCACAGTCTGGCGCGGGCCACCTCAGATAGCTCTAGGTCATGGGCGGTATCGTGTCCTCTGATAGCCACCTTTTCTATAATTCATCCTTTTTTGTTGTTTCCTTTTGCGCTGTAACTTTGGTGTGAAATCTAGCAAGATGGTAAGTGATACATGAATTATGAGATTCCCATCTTGTCCCATCTTTAGCGAGCAACACCCAACTTGTTCTATTATAGCTAACCCACCCCTTTAGTCGGCGCAAGTTATCACCAACTCTGGCCATGAGGACATGATTGTACGTTCCCGCTCCCGATTGATGCGACTCGAAGCTATGCAATACATAGCCAAACTCGACACGATATATCCCTACGACTTCGAATCATACTGACAGCTACTCCCAGCATGATGCTGTCCTCGATTACTACGGGCGCAAGCTAGCTACCTGCTCTGGCGACAAGACGATCAAGATCTTTGAGATTGAGGGCGAAACCCAGCGATTGATCGAGACTCTCAAGGGGTAGGCTTGAAATACCCCTATACCTAAGGAGGGGAAGCTGACAGGGTCGACTTACAGACATGAGGGTGCCGTCTGGTGTGTCGCTTGGGCGCATCCCAAGTACGGCAACATCCTCGCATCGGCTGGTTACGATGGCAAGGTATTCATCTGGAAGGAGCAGGGCGGACAGAACAACGCATGGCAGCGAATTTACGACTTCAACCTACACAAGGCCTCGGTCAACGTCGTTTCGTGGTCTCCCCATGAGGCTGGCTGTCTGCTAGCATGCGCCTCCTCCGACGGCAACGTGAGCGTTCTCGAGTTCAAGGACAACAGCATCGACCACACCATCTTCCCCGCCCACGGTCTCGGCGTCAATTCTGTCTCCTGGGCTCCCGCTACTACTCCTGGAAGCATCGTCAGCAGCGCCCCTGGTCCTGGTGCTACCGGCAATCGACGATTCGTTTCTGGTGGCAGCGACAACGTTCTCAAGATCTGGGCTTTTGATGCTGCTTCTCAGACCTACAAGCAAGAGCGTGAGCCCCTGACTGGTCATACCGACTGGGTTCGCGATGTTGCCTGGTCCCCTACTGTCCTCCAAAAGTCCTACATCGCTTCTGCTTCGCAGGACAAGACAGTCCGTATTTGGACATCTGACCCCTCAAACCCTACCCAGTGGGAATCTAAGGTCCTCAACTTTGAGGCGGCTGTATGGCGAGTTAGCTGGTCGCTCAGCGGCAATGTGCTGGCGGTAAGCGGCCAGGACAACAAGGTGTCGTTGTGGAAGGAGAATCTCCGAGGCGAGTGGGAGTGCGTCAAGACAATTGAGGAATAGATGGAGGCAGAGTAAAGCGCGACGCAACTATGAGTACAAATAGGAGAGCCAGGCGTTCAAGGCAAACAAAAGGGTGATTATCTTGCTATGACCTCTTGATCCCGATGTGGGACGCAATGTGATGAGCGCGAATGTAGCCGAATAACGCTATACATGGGCTTGCGTATATCACGGGGCTTGGATCCGATTACTTTTCTGGCGGGACATTGTGATGGATGAAGCGAGCCACTCTGGCTTAGTAATAGAACTGAGAATCCTTAAAAATGTTATGTTATCGATGCTTGAATATTGAATTGCTATGACGATACGAAACAGCTGTGCCCACAACTTAAGCTGTTGTTCCAACTCAGAAACACTGATACCCCACCCGTCCACCAAGCACTCTTATTAAGCATTATTAAAACACAAGAACTTGGTTGTCCACTTGGAACTATCAAGCAAGGAAGCCTCCCATGATGACTGCGGCTAATGTCACGATCAACGCAGCCGACCCAGGACGTAACACGAAGGCAGAATTATCGTCATTGGCACCCTCCTCAGATTTATTCCCTCCCCTAGCCCGGGGAGTGTCATTGTGGTTTACCACGAAAATCTCACCAGTTTTATCAGAGGAGAAGAACAACCGATTTTTTGAGTCCAAGGCCAGGCCGACAGGGCGGAAACAGTCATCCGGGCATTTATTGAGTGATTTGTTGAAAATGATGGGTTTGGTGGCATTCCTGCTTCGTGAAGCGGCGGCCGCAGGTTGTCCATTTTTGAAGTCGGTATATGCAACTTGATATCCAACCGGCTCACGACGGTCCCCTGAGTATGTAAGTCAAGTGGCTCAGGAGGTAAAGTGGGATGATAACTTACAGCTTCCATGGAAAGAGACATATGCCCGTGTGCCGTTCTGGTCGAACTTAAGGTCCAAAGGCGAAGCGTGGGCTTGGAATACTAGCACGGGAGCAACGTAATCCCTTCTGCATTCCCGATCGGTTCGACGAGATTGACCAGACTTACGATCAGCAGCAAACTGTTGGCCAATTTTGAGGTCACCAAGCTTAGGAAATTTGTCTGTGGACCACAAGGCAAAGCAAAAAGGGTAGCCATAGTTGCCGCCACGGCTCTCCATAGAACCATTGAGATAGCCGTGAAAGTTCATCTCTTCGCCCGGATTATCATTGTGGATATCTTTGCCATCCCGATTAAGGCTGTCATAAGAGTTCTTAACGCTGAATATTCCACCAGTATCGGGGTGTTCTGCTATGCCGACCGAGTTGTGCAGACCCCAGCCGAGGCGGACACCATCATCAACGTAGCTATAAGGCTTCGTATTGGGCGAACTGTTACTGAAAGATGAGATGTTGAAGGCACGAATTTGAGAGCGGCCAGTGGAAAGGTCTTCGGTTCCCGGGTCAAGATATTTATCGCTCCCTCGGGAAACGAGAAGCATATCAGGGTATTTCTGTGAGATGAGAAGGGTTCGCGATGTATAGCCTCCACTAGTCATGTTGTTAACTAGCGTCTGCTCTGAGGACTGATCCAGCGTGACTTTCTTAGGATCGTAAGACCATGCGAAGACGCTCTCTGATGAGGAGGCATATATGGTGCGGCCATCCTTTGAAATGGCGAGCCCATGGTTTAGCTGTAAATTAGTTGGTGACCGATAGTGTAAGAATGTGGATGTAAACGCACATCATTCTTTTCAAGTAAAGTCGTCCTGTTTGAGACTCGGAGACATCTCCCTCCAGCGTCATTGTCATCGAGCTTCATGTGGATTATACCGTTTCCAGAATCTAAAACAATGAGAGCACTCTCACTGTCAAACAATATGCCGCGAGGTCGTGTTAGTTTATTGGCAATGACAGAATATTCCTAATTGGGAGCGGTAGCAGGCTCAGAGCCCTTTGGCTGGATTGTTTTGTAGGTGCATTGTTGGGCTGAAGCGAAAGAGATGATGAAGGGGATTAGGGCAATAGTGGCGATGCGGACGGAGGCCATCTTCAACGGTGAGAGGATGATGATGAGAGTATAAAGATGAGAGAGATGGCAATGTTTGTGATGAATGGGAAAAGAGAGCAAAGACGGGGCTCTTCATGGAAAGATGGGAATAAATGAATATCAGAAAGTCAGGGTAAGAGGCACTCGGGGTCTAGTGATGCCTGCCTGCCGTGTCATTGATGTCGAGGCCAAGAAGGTGCAGCTCTAAATCATCCAGTCACTGAAGAGAACACAGCACCTCAGTCTTATTATATACCTGTGAGAATTGGATGTTAACTCATGGATAGACCATATGTTTAATGGCGTAATTATTGAGAGTATATATTGGCTACAGGAAAACAGAGTCTATTCTTCCTGGAGGGGAAAAAAAGCTAATGTGTTGTGTTTGCCAAGTTGCCTAACTTTAGATGTATCTCGCCGAGATATCGATATGGCTTACCAAATGAATCTGAATCTGAATCATCCAGTAAGGCAGGAGACGGGTGATGCTTCCGGTAGATCATTCCAGTTTACCCCAGATCGCTCTTAGCTTGATAAGCTTGATTGAAGAAGTAGACATCTATCCTTGAATATTTGAGGCTGTGCAATGATATACGAGTACCTACCTACCTACCTTACCTAACCTACCTTACCTAACCTACCTTATGGACTTACGTCGTTCATTTGTGCCAAGAACGAACTACCTATATAATACGATTCCTGTCGAGAGGATACCTTACGGGCTGGTGCTACCTGTGGCTCTCGCTCATATAACCTTTCAAGATTGAAACAATGATTCCACCTAAATTCAGTACTGACCCGCTTACACGTACGTTGATGGGCATCTCTGACATCGTTACAATTAACTTATCGAAATAGGTACAGCTAACTTAGGTCACTTGATCTCAACAGAGATGGGCTCAGACCTCTTTTGGTTAACATCTCATACGATTCAGTTATCACAAAACCATTCTTGTTTCGATCATCATTGTCACGCTGAGGTCCGAGTGTCACGCCCAATCTCCATCCAATATGCAGGAACAAAGTCTATCTCACTCGTACTACCTGCCGGTGCCACACAACGCCATGTCCTCTTCATCGTCCAAACTCCAAGTATGAATACTACCCAGTTTGGTATCATGTGTACTCAATACTTTACGTGTATTGATGCCTGATCTGTCATCCTGTTCTGAGGAGACGTTTTGCTTCACCGATTTGCCACTTCACTTAAACCAGAAGTTGCTTTTTATGACTCGGCCTAACTCAGGGAAAGCCTCAAAAACAAAGTACCTATTGAAAAGTTGCCTTAGCTTTGTGCTATGACACTAACCTGGGAGACAGGTCATTTTCCCAATTTCTGTCTAACACTGGCATGATAAGGCCTTCGTATCAGATCCCAGAGAATTCGATGAGGTTTCAGTTGCTACTCTATAAACATCAGACTATTGATGGGAAAATTCACTGTAAACAAGAAGTTTTCAGGCTGCAATTTGAATGAAACTTTGGAGCCTGACTTTATCCTATACTGGTGGAATCTAATAAGACAAATCCACTTAGAAAAAGCACAACTATCTCGTATCGGGCTTGACAACACGAATGATCAGACAATCTTACACACTTGGGGACTCTGCATAATGACATCGGATGCCAAGATATGCACATTGTCGTTTCGAGGCGCTTCAAAGTGTGCATATCGCTTGGTGTTGCAACAACCAACGACCACGTCGCTTGTGGTTCGCCTCACTTATAAGCAAGATGTGTAATGTGCAAAAAAAGCAATTAAGTAGCCAGTATATACCGAAGTTCACGCTTGGAGTTTTGGCCTAGTTAGGATTGAGTCTTGAACCAACAGAACTGGAAAGGAAGAAGGCTTAGATGTTAAATATTTCTAACGTCAAACATCCATGGTAGGACGTCTGTTCCAACTTTATCACTTCAACCATGCACACACCCACATCTTACCCTCCACCATTCCCTGAGGTCCGCCAGAACGTCAAGATAGTCGCAATGGCTGAAAGGGGTATTCCTGATTGACAAGGGGTGCATGTGCAGCCAGCCACATAGTCAACACGTCCCTATCATCACACTCCACAGGCCACGCACAATATCGATCATATGCACCCATAATACAGGTCGGAATGCTACAGGTCATTTTACGATAGAATCCAATACATGCTTTCGTCATATCTTGGGACTTACTGATCTCTTTAATAGCCTGGCCACCTCTTGTTAGCAAGTTCTCTTCCGTCTCGTTGTTCCAACAGACAAGCACAAGTCATGGCTATCATAAACGCGGTGACCGTTTTCTCTTCCTCACAGATTATCTGGGGGATAATTTTTCTATCCTTTTGCTATATAGCCGCTGTTGCGGTTTACAGATTATACTTTCATCCCCTCGCCAAATATCCTGGCCCCTTTTGGGCACGCATCTCAGCAGTCCCTGCATACTACTACACTCTCAGACAGGATCGACACGTATGGTTCTGGCAACTGCAAGAGAAATACGGTGAGCATTAGATAAATAACACAAGTGATCAGAACATCGCATTTTAACAAATATTCTCACAGGTCCAACCTTTCGTATTACTCCAAATAGTGTCTTGATCAACACTCCCACTGGCCTCAAGACCATTTTCAACAACAAGGCAAATGTGAAAAAGGCCGAGTACTACAAGACGTATCCGCGCAATGTTAATGTCATGACAACATGGAATACCATCGACAAGACTATGCATGCTCGAAAGAGGCGGGTTATGAACCATGCCTTTTCTGACAAAGCACTACGCTCCTGCGAACCGTTCATCCATTCCAACATCGACCGATGGATCGAGCTACTCGACCAAGAGATTGGAGACAGGAAATTGTCTTCCTCTCTAAATATGGCGCGTTGGGCAGATCATCTAATCTTCGATACCCTTGGAGAGTTATGTTTTGGTAAATCGTTTGGTATGAAGGAGCATGATAGCGAGTTACGGCATATTCCAACACTCATGACTGACTTTATGTCAACAATCCACCCGGTAAGACCCAAAACACACAAGATGAATCTCTTATTAATGTTGGATGTTAGATTGCCTACTCCCCTTTTGCTCCTCTCTGGGCATGGCTCAAGCCCCGAGGTTTAGATTATCTTCTTGCAGAAGCAGCTCCTCCAGCCTTTAGCAAGTGGCAGACATTTGTCGAGCAATGCTTCACTGAGAGAGTCCAGGTCGAAAACGACATGCGGGGCTTGTGGAAGAAAGGCGACAGCCGAAAAGACTTCTTCCACTATCTCTTCCAGGCCGTGGACCCCGACACTGGAAAAGGATACAGCAAAGATGAGCTTTTTGGCGAGAGCGAATCTCTTATAATTGCCGGCTCTGACACCTCTGCCATAAGCCTCGCTGCTACTTTCTTCTATCTTTCTCGATACCCACATGTTCAACAAAAGCTTGCAAGGGAGGTTAAGTCGGCCTTTTCCAGCGCGGACGACATCAAGGGTGGTCCAGCTCTTTACTCCTGTCAATATCTCAGAGCCGTCATTGACGAGACGCTGCGTATGAGCCCACCTGTTCCAGCAGATCTTTCACGAGAAGTTCAAGAAGGGGGGATTCTCGTTGATGGGGAGTATATCCCAGAGGGTATGAAAGTCAGCACCGCATCATACTGCATGCACCACAATCCTGATATCTATCCCGAGCCATTCAAGTTTCGTCCTGAGCGTTGGATTGTTGACGAGAAGAATGAGTTTGGTGTTTCTCCTGAGAGTGTCTTTCTAGCTGAGAGTGCATTTATGCCTTTCTCCGCAGGTCCTCGAGGATGCGTCGGGAAGAACCTGGCTTATCTTGAGATGAGTCTGGCTGTGGCCAAGATTGTTTACCACTTTGAGATCCGACGTGATTTCAGCAGCAATCTTGGAGGCGGTAGTCCTGATGCTATCGAAGGACGCCGTACTGTTGATCAATACCAATTGCGAGATATCTTTGTTGCTATCAGAGATGGACCTATGGTACAGCTTGCCAAACGTTCATAGACAGATCGATTATTCTTTACCGGATTCAAGCCCCTTGACCACTATGACTCATCTTGAGTTCACTTTCCTGATTCTCTAGGTTTCGACAACTGATACTAGATGTATCTTACGCTTCATGTACTACTATGGAAACAATTTGGCACTTCATAGAGTTTTTAGACTTTCAATAGGTGTAACGTCAACGTTACAAAATCATGTAATAATTTGAACTGTTCATTGGTGTTGTTTTTAATCCCAGCTGCTGCGGATAATGAAACAGAGATGACGAGTGTAACTTTTTAATTTGTAGTTTTGGTGAGGAAAGTGTCGTATTAGCTAAGAGTAAGCTTCCTCGTGATAATTACCTTAGTTCTAAGTCTTTCAATTCCCATCTTGGAGACGTTGGTGAAAACACCAAGGAAAGAGGGTCTTACCGCTCCAAAGACATTACTTGAACTTGAAGTGAGAACACATCACCAAATTCAGGACCCTCAAAAGTCTGTTGATGGCAAGCTTTTTCTTTCCAAGTCTATCTTCACTATATCTACATTGTCGAGTCGTTGCTGAAGTTCCACGCGGCTTACATGCCTCTTCCTCTGAAGCGTCATGCCTTGAGCAAGCTGGTCAAGTTTGGGCTTCCCAGTACGAGAAACTTCAAAACCCATATTCAACAAACCAGAACGGCTCGGCATTGAGCATAGGCTTATTTGGTTGCAAAACTGCCGTGAGCATGAGGATCAGAAAGTGTCTATGTGGAGGCAAACGTTGCTCACGTATGCACTGACGCGTAATACACA
The DNA here is from genome assembly GCA_020744335.1 of Fusarium sp. MPI-SDFR-AT-0072. Classification (NCBI taxonomy): domain Eukaryota; kingdom Fungi; phylum Ascomycota; class Sordariomycetes; order Hypocreales; family Nectriaceae; genus Fusarium; species Fusarium sp. MPI-SDFR-AT-0072. Next base: position 1,136,725 of record JAHBOG010000005.1, on the reverse strand, counting down.
GGGAAACATATGGTCTTAGTGTAGTTGGATTAATCCTGTGCTGTATATCAAACATGAGAAGAAAAAATATAGGAGGTCTACAAAGAACCCCCAGATTCCATGCACCTTGACGCCCGCCCTTTGCGAATCTCAATGGACCAAAACCTTCTCTTCCTTCTGCGTATGTGCTTTTGCTCTGCCCAGTTGCATGAGACCAACCTCCACCAACACTCATCTCGAAGACGAAATAGTAAGAAAAAAATGGAACAGGGGAATAAGATGACCTAATAGGAGGGGGAATAGAGAAAACATGGGGGAATGCGGGAGGAAACAAAGCTACACAAAGTGTGAGAGACAAAAGAAATAGGTGACGGTTATACGATCTTTGATCTTTAGGTAGAGGGAAGAAGTAAATCGTGGTCTAGCGCAGGCCAATAACGCTCATCTCGAGGGTCCATACTCTTCGGATCCAGACCTTGAGCTTGCCCTCGACACCTGCAACATTCTCAAGCTCGACACCCTCCCACCAGCATCGCCGAGCAGGTTTACGCCAGAAGAGCAGAAGCTTCTGGGCCATGCCCACAGCATTAGTGCCCATCTCGTTACCCCGTATGTCGCTACGTAGACGGGCAAGAGCCAGACTGCAGATGACGGCCTTGTTAGGCTCACCAGCTCGATGACCCCATCGATCATCATGGTTGAAACCACTAGTACAAGTAAGCATGCATTGCCAGCTATCAACAACACAGACAGTGAACTTACCCTGCCGTCAGCATCTCGATCAAGTGGGCCTCAGTAGTACCCGGCTCGTCGCTTCGCTTGAGACCCGAAAAGATGCCGTTCTGCTGCTGCAAAGCCTCTGCAGCTGCCCGTTTCACGGCAATCATATCAAGCGGGCCAATATCCGCTCGGGGAGGGATAGCATAAAAGTCAAGGTCCTCACGCAACACAATGATACCGGCTCGCTTAGAGTCGTCACGCGAGGTACCAAGAGAAGGCGTATCCTCATCCTGAGACGCATTTGGTGACCCATCTGTGGGGATAGATTGTGCTACGTCCCTAAAGAAGTCAAGCATGTACTGAAGTGAAGCTGGATCGTACTAGTTTTGTAAGCCATTGTTTGCAATAGTAGGAAGGACATTAGCTTACGTCGACTTGTACTGCATCGCCGTCTGCAAAGCCGCCCATTTGGCCCTCAGGGAATAATCCATTGGGGAACAAAGATAGCAGCACAAACTCGGGCAAAGTAAGCAGCTCGTCCCTAGAGAGATAAAACCTTGTGCCCCTATATGAGAATTAGTACACTGGCAGCTAAACACCCACTTATAGCGCGCACCTTAGGTCCATAGCAATCGTCTCATCGGCACCAACATCTCCAAGAGTGCTAACAGGCGGTCCACCCTGTTGCACCTGAGTAATAATACTCGCAGCTCCTCCTGCGGCAGCCATTAGGAAAGAGAATGTGGAAAGGGGACTATCGCCCTCTTCTGAATAAGCCGGAGGCGGTTCTGCGTCGTCGTCTTTACGACTGGAATCTCCCTTGGTATCCCGAGGAAGCGCGCGCTTGGTCTCTGCGACTGGATCGCGGAATGCAGTAGTGCTTTGATCCGGGTCAAAGGGGAGAGCTTCTCTAGGTGAAGAAGATTCGTATGCTGGTGCAGCTGAGCCTGATGCTTCTGCTTCACAGGGAGAATGAGCGGTAAAAGCGACGAATTTGTCGGGACGCTCGTGAGCGTCGTGCGGCGGGGAGGTAAAGAGCGACGAGAAGGGGGGAGGACGAGAGGTTGAAGGTTCGGAGGCAGGATACTGCGGCGGGGGTGATTGATCGCGACTCAAAAGAATGTGTGATTCCGGTTCTTTAGCGGATTTGAGGTCGTCGGGGGTCGGTTCGCGATGATGACTTGATGTTGTTCGCGTGCTTGGCGGTCTTGATGAGTCTGGTGACGGCGTCTTCTTCTCTAAGGACACTGATGGTCCAATTCCAGCTTCCTGAAATTCAGACAGGATGGCGGCTTTCTTCTAAAAGAAAACAAAGTCGTTCAAGACGAGACTGCCCCAAGTCGGCAAAAGGAGCAGCGGGAAAAGAGCAGTCGATTTAGGATGGGTGTGATTGATTCCAAAGGTGGTTGGCAAGGTAAACAGTCTAGTGATGGGGTCGAAACATTAAAGGTTGGCGGAAATTAAGCAAAACAGCCGAATCAGGATGAATCTCGTTCTTTCTCGTATCGCAAGTCGCTGCCTCGTCGCGTTTCGAGGCTCTGTCTAAGGTATTGGATATCTGGCAATGTGATGTGATAGATGCGATGTGATGCGTGAGTGAGGTTCACATTGGTCCTAATGGAAGAACAACGGGCAGCGCGATTCCTCATTCGATGGCGGCTGCTCCCCTGAGGTGAGCCCCCCAAGCTTGAGTGACACTAAATTGGAGCCCCGCGATATAGTTAGAGTAGCCAATCAGAGCTCTTATTGTGACACTAACAGGGTCCTAGCCGCTCACCCAAGTGGAGCGGCGGCGCTAGAGGCGCTGGAGTTGTAAGCCTAATCTTGGCATTCATCTTTGAGATGAGTGGTGATAGTCATCTATGAAAGAGGGTAATAGTTCTGATTTTTTGGCTCTTAAAGGTTTTTGCAATACATTAGCCTAATGTCAAGTTCCTCAACTTTGAGTGCTGTGTTTTGGGTTCAACGGGGACGTTGAAAGGATACGTAGTGGCTGAAACGACTCGTCAACTGTCTTGTGACCAATGACTTGCAATTATGGATGGTATTATTTATTCGCTATCGCTATCTCCAAATATTGCACGAAGAACTTCATCGTGTGCCGTTTTACCCTCAACCGCTTCATTCTTATCCGGGTTAATGGCGGGCTCAGGCTCAGGAGCTGGTGGTGTTGTGTTTGCAGGTGCTCCTTCAATTGGCTTGATGCCGCCAGCCGGGAACGTCGAGTTCATATTGACATCTTCCATGGGTCCTGGACCTCCATTACGACTTGTCGTCCCGGAGCCAGCTTCTGCCTCAGCCTCTACTTGAGAGTGCGCGGGCGGCCTGACATTGAACCGCTTGCACAATAGTCTTGTTGGATAAAAGTCTTCGACTGTTCGAGTCATTTGCCCATACATGCCAATTTTGGCTGCCTCTTCTGCTGGATCTGCGATCTTTGGTTCGGGTTTCGACACCAGATCTGTCTCAGATCCGTTTGCTGAGACGATTGTTGGTTTCTTCGCCGTGGTGAATCGAGATGCCATAAACCCTGTCATCGGTTTGAAGATCCTCGCGCAATTGTGGAATTCCGACAATTCTCTGGCAAAGTCATCAAACGCCATCCCCTTGGGTTTGTACGGGAGCGGTTGGCTGCCTGTTGCAAAATGCTCCAGATAAGTTCTATACCGCGCCTTTTTCTCCTCATTGTCTGCGTAGGGTCCAGAGGAGCCTCGAGAAATAGCTGCAATGGCTGTCTCACGATCCAGCTGGGGTGCTTCATCCCATACTTGTTGCTGTCTTTCCTCTTCTGACACGGAAAAGCCTTCTGGGACCTCTCCCAAACCCTGTGGTAGATTTTTGTTCCCGGAAGCAGCAGCAAGTCGGTCGCGTGCTGAGCTCGTGATATAATCGAAGACCGATTTTCCTGGTAGACCCTTCTCTCCAAGAAGGGCTGCTCTAGACTTTGCATCATGGGTGGATGCCTTCGCGGCATCTGCTGTTGACTTGTAATCTGAGGGATTGGCTTGGTCTATAGAAGATTTTGAGGACGCCCATCCTTCTGGAACCGGAGGCGGTGCGTATTCCAAAAAGAGATCGGATAAGTCTTCTGTAATTTTGGCGAGTACAAACCCATCGAGTGGTAATCGCCCATCATGACACCGTCCAAGGCCATTACCAGCTCGAGCAGTTCGAGACACAAAAACAGGCGCATTTTTCAGAGCAGGGTTAATTGCTGCCGTTGCCTTCTTCGCCTTCTTTTTCTTTTTATCACCGCCCACGACACGATTGTATCTGATCTTTGGTCCCATTTCGTAAGGATCTTCCTCATCGGAGCCATTGTCATTCAAGATGCCCACTCCTATGCCGCCTCGGCCAGGCTTAGTCTTCGATGTCTGCGAGAGCAAAGAGGAATTTCGGAGACCATTATCGTGAGAATTATCTTCGTCGTCGTCATCGTCTGCTGCAGACGTGATAGGATTGAGACTCAACAACTTGGTTTCTCCGTCATGGCCCAGTCCCTTTCGATCGTTCTTGCGGACAAACTGAATCATTTTTGCATTGTCAGGCGCAAACAAATGTGTTTCAGCAGCCTGAGAGCTTTTATCTCCTAGCTCAAGCCGGGCGCTTCTCCGAATCTTAGGACCAATGCCTTGCCCGTCTTTCCATCCCATGCGCCGCAACAGCTTCAGTCCCATGGTATCTCCTTCAGCCCTCAGCAAGCCCATCAAGCCTCCGGTATTGGTATCCTGGCCGGAGGAGCCAAGACCAGAAAATGCTTGAGAAGTCTGGACTTTCTGAGCTTCGGCCGCATCAGCAAGGTCCTCCTCATCCATGTAGTCTTCTGGTCGTTGTTGCGATTGGTTTTTGGCATCTTTGTGGCGGTTGTTTCTACTCGAAACGAAAGTCGATGGTGTCCATCCCTCCTTGGATCCGACAGTATTAAAGTAACTGCTAAAATCAGCGCAAAGTCCTGGAAAAGAGATCTGTGTACTAACCCTGCGCTCCATCCGCCGGTAAATGCGCCATGAAGGCGTTTTCGGCCTCTCTCATCCCTCACCTCCTGCTTCCATACTGGGACGAAGGAGCCATCATCTCGAGCATCAGGGTCATCGGGCAGAGGAGTGCCGAAAGTTGCAAAGGGTGCATGGAGATCGGCTTCGTAGGTCGCACGGGAGCGTTTATATGACATGAGACTGGGATGTTGGCGTGTCGCGTAGTTTCCTTAAAAGCATTGAATGCTAGTACTTGATGTCATAACATGTGGAGAGCGAGAAGATCTTGAATGTTGTTAGAGAGTTTGCGATGACGATAGAAGCTGAGGAGTCGCGAAGCTACAATTGGAGTCGCGACGTCAAATTGGGCTTATCGATAAGAAACAGAGTTGCGGCTTCTCCCATCCCTAAAATTTGGGGGCCCTGGCGTCAGACTTCGTTCACCACCCTTTTTAGATTGTGACAGGGGGCTCTATCAAAAGTTGGAGAACTTCGGTCTAGCTGAGATTCTTCAGCGTCGGATATGCAAGTGCATGCGTGTGAAACGTTGTCAATCGAGGACCGTTCCATTTGTGGAAGGACACAATCAGAAGCGCAGCTTTGAAACAGTTTCCAAAAGCTGTTCAACTGTGAACCATGTCCTATTCATTCAGAGACGTCATAGTCCTCCCTCGCAGCCATGGGTTCAAGTTATCCTAAAGCAATACGAAAAAGGCTATTCGTCTCTCCATCTCTCTATGGTTTCAGGCTTGACTTACACCTCTGAACTCGGAGATGTGACTCGGTGAGGCATTCTTTGCGTCTGATGGGCTGTTGTTGGTGATTGTCTAGGAACCCTCGGCTGAAGGTCTTGGCTTGGCATTCCGCCTGAGGACGGTGGCTGGCTAGGTAGAGGTGATTGCTAGGTGTTAGTGAACACGAGACAAGGATGTGTTGCATCACAACGCATCGCATCACACCCAACACTTCACACTAGCAGCAAGGTCTCATGTACTCGCCCGCCTTGTGGCTGCTTCGATTTTGCTTCTTCTGGCTCTGGAACAACTGTCACATTCCAGCCCAATGATTTCCAAGACACATCTACCGCAAAAAGGAGACGAGATGTGAGCATGACTGCAGGATATAAGAAAGAAGCGAAGCCCTCAGCTGTGTCCAGCAAGGCATGAAATTGAGGCTCTCGATTTCTTCCAAATCACAAAGATGTCATAATAAGCTTAGTTGAATTGCATAACCCATTGTAATCAACAGACATTTCCGCAATTTTCTTGAGCTCCGAGGCCTGATATCCAACCTTGAAACCCCAGCCTCCAACCCCTCGTCTAATCAGCCACGTAAATTTGCAGCACTTTGCGACAGATCCACTTAATATATCAAAAATGCAGTGCTCTGGCTGGGTAGCTGACGTCGGATTATGATTCTTGGCTTTGTTGTTGCTATAAACAGGGAATTTGGCTTGGTAACGGTCAGAGATATCGTGGAGCGAAACAGCCAAAGTCTACCAATTGCAGCATGTGCAACGGCTTTCGATCGAGGCTTTGTTGACCACTAACTCGAATAGAGACCAGTGGCTCCGACAATGTCGTCAAGGTTATTGACTAGCAAGTGAACAGATCCATTCCTGACAGTCCAGCGAAATGAGAGCTCAGCTCGAGCGAGATATCTCATCTCCACCCAAGGACTGACCGTTGGTGGAAAGATGAAGCTACCTGCGTGCTAAGTGGAAAGTCCCCTGAAACGACTGAGATGCCCTGCTGTGCTAGTTGGGTAGCTCAAAGACAGCTGGACCGTGGTGGGCGAGGTCTCGGCAGCTTGCAGCTGGAGACATCCAGGTGTATCCTGGGCATCCAAGAGTTTAGAACCCAGATTAGTAGATGGGACATGCCGCTGCTGCTGGACCAAGTCATTTTTAGCTACAATACCCATTATCCAATCTGAATCTGGTACCTAATTAGCTGCTTCTTTTTTCACCCGCCCCCCGATTTGGGAGTTGACAGACGCTGTGCTGTCTTTCTTACTCGATCTGCTTGTCAGGTTTTGAGATCTTTACTCTCTCATCCTCTTGCATCTGTCTATTTGCATGCATATTTGCGTTGCCTTGCCTTTCATTGCCAGCAGCTACTATATCTCATTCCCATCTCCGTATATCAGGCTCGGATTTACACTGCCGTAGCACTGCTTGCTGGTTTATATCAAATCCAGACTACGACTACGACTACGGCACTTCTCCCTTGTCTTACTTTTATCATTCTTTTGCATATAGCGCAGTTTCGCTTTACATTCGACTTAACTGCTCCAAGCACCTTTTTGTCTGTATCTGTGTCTGTGTCTGAGTCTGAGTCTGAGTCTGAGTCTGAGTCTGAGTCTGAGTCTGAGTCTCAGTCTCGGTCTCTTATGCGATTGCCAGTATCACACCCCCTCGTCATCGCAAATCGCAAGCTGAGAAGAGCCCTCAGCCCATGATAGTAACCAGGTAACCCTGATCTTTTACCTCTCACGTCGTACTCGGCCAGCAGAAACACCAAGGGCCTTGCTAGTATTCGACAGCAATTACGACTACGTTACGACTGCGTTGGCATCTGTTACTCCAATTCATTTTCAAGGCCTAATAAGAACTCAGACCGGGTCATCCTCCCTGCCTACCACTACAGCTAGCGAACGACAGCTCACTGCCATTTTGAGCAAACCCCAGAGTAGAAGAGACCCGTTCAGTTCATCGACATCCCGCCTTTTTACACCGTCTATCTTTCACAACTGCGCTGCGCAACTGAACACAGCATAGCATAGCATAGCATAGCTATCATTTTAGCTTCGCGACAATGGGAACAAGAACAGCTTCTTCTGCTGTTGCTGATGCATCACCGAGAGGACCTGGTCGCACTCAATCTACACGGTCTTCTCGTTCCAGTCGGGCTCCAGCTCCCTCTTTCCCTCCCTCGTCTTCCGCTTCAGCGGCCCCAGCAGCGCCTGCACCAGCCACGCCCACTGGAACAGGTGCCAACTACACCCAATCTCACACCCGCCAGTTATCACACTCACACTCATATTCTCAATCTCGCTCCCAATCCCAATCCCAGTCCCAAGCCTACGCCTCCCGCTCTCAATCCCATTCCCACTCTCACTCCCGCTCTGGTTCAAACGCCGCCAACTCACATCTCCCCCCTCATCATAACCATCATCAGCGTACTACCTCATCTTCACGTTCTCACCAGTCGCAATCTGTACCGCAAAATGACTACGAATCCTCACGCTTAGCCGCATCCGCAAACCATCAAAGAAGCTCGAGCAAGGAACGACCACCCCCGGCCAGGGGCCCCGATCCCTCGCGGGCCCATCGACGGAGCTCTTCTCGATCAAAGAACAACCATCACAGCCCTCATCCCGAAATGCCTCCTTCCGCCAACCCTCCCAGTAATGGCGCTGGCAATGGAACTGCTTCTCAGCAGCATGGCCACGCCGACGCGCCACCCCGAACTTCAACATCTAAGCACGCGAGATCACGTACCGTTATCCCAACTCAATCTGGAAAATGGATGCTAGGCAAGACCATTGGCGCCGGCAGCATGGGCAAGGTTAAGCTCGCCCGAAAGGAGGATGGCAGCGAACAGGTGTGTTTTGGATTTATCTTTTTGTTTGATGTCGCCTATTTCCGCGCATTGTTTCATCATTCGGCTATTCGCATTCACCCATCTGCCCCTCATGCCTAGGCCGCGATGATGATTATCAAGCTTTAAATTTCCACGATACTAATCACGCCTCACCAGGTCGCCTGCAAAATTATTCCTCGTGGCTCAACCGACGATGGCCACCAATCTCGTGCCGACAAGGAACGCGCCGATCAATCCAAGGAAATCCGAACTGCCCGCGAAGCGGCTATCAGCACCCTCCTGAATCACCCCCACATCTGCGCCCTTCACGATGTGGTTCGTACCAACCACCATTGGTATATGCTTTTCGAATACGTCAACGGCGGCCAGATGCTCGACTACATCATCTCGCATGGCAAGCTCAAAGAGAAGCAAGCCCGAAAGTTTAGTCGGCAGATCGCAAGTGCTCTGGATTATTTGCATAGAAATAGCATCGTGCACCGAGACCTCAAGATTGAGAACATCCTTATCAGCAAGACGGGCGACATCAAGATTATCGATTTTGGTCTAAGTAACCTCTTTGCTCCGCGTGGCCATCTCAAGACCTTTTGCGGGAGCTTATACTTTGCGGCTCCCGAATTGCTGCAGGCCAGAGCTTATACTGGCCCAGAAGTTGACGTATGGAGTTTTGGCATTGTTCTATATGTTTTGGTCTGTGGCAAGGTTCCATTCGATGACCAGAGCATGCCCGCGCTCCATGCCAAGATCAAGAGAGGTCTTGTCGATTATCCCGCATGGCTGTCAAGCGGTAGGTCACTCAAGTGCTGCTCTTGTACTATCTTCTAACTGGATTGCAGAGTGTAAACACCTTCTATCCCGCATGCTGGTGACGGACCCCAAGCAGCGAGCGACAATGCAGGAGGTGATGACGCATCCATGGATGGCTAAAGGCTTCAACGGTCCCCCCGATAACTACCTGCCCATTCGCGAACCGTTAACGACGCCCCTGGAGCCAGAAGTCATTCTCGCTATGCAAGGTTTTAACTTTGGTACACCCGAAAGTATAAATGCACAACTTACCAAAATAATTGAATCAGAGGAGTATCAGCGCGCCGTTAAGCTCTATCAACGAGAAAAGGAGCTCCCTCCACCCGCCAAGGATGCCGAAAAGAGGAGACCATTCGGGTTCGACTTTTACAAGCGCAGGAATTCCGGCAACAGCCGCGATACCTTATCGGCCCCCAGCTCCGAGGCACTGCAGATCGGTAACGATCCTATGAACGCATTTAGTCCTCTCGTATCCATATACTACCTCGTCAAGGAGAAGCAGGATCGTGACCATGCTGATATGGTTCCGCCAGCAGCTCAAACACGTGACAAGGAGAAAGAGAAAGAGAAGGAGAGAGAGAAGGAGAGAGAGAAAGAGCGCGAGCGCGAGCGTGAGCGTGAACGTGAGAAGGACCGGGAGAGAGAAAAGGAGCGTGAGATTCGTGAAAAGGAGAAGGCAAGGGAGGCAGAACCGATGCCCGAGATTGCGGCGCCTCAAGCAGCTCACACCAACTCTGCCGCTTATGAAATGCCCGGAGAGAAACCCACTGGTGGACGAAGCAGACCTCGCGCGAGGACACATGGCGAAGACGACATGCCCGAGGTACCGAAGCCTCCCCCTGCACCACCCGCCGAGCCAAGGGTTGAGCAACTTCAAAAGAAGGAAGGCACCGCAGCTGGTATTCTGCGTAGGTTCAGCACACGCAAGCGTAGGGACCCTGAGCGTCTAGACAAAGACCGATCGCATCCTCCTGTGGTTCAAGTCCATTCACCAGCTGAACCTTCTCCCTTGGCGCCCCGCAAAAGCTTCAGTATCCGTCGTGGACGTCGCGATAGAGAGGATGCGTCGGATTCACAAATCCGTTCCGCGAGTGGTCAGCAGCATGGTGAACTCCTTAGCCCGCCAATGTCTGCAGGTGGTTCAAGGGAGAACAGACGAGGAGGTGGCCTGGGCCGGTCGACTAGTGTCAACTCGGCTGACCTGAGACGGCGAAAAGACCCCCCAGCAACCAGTGGTTCTGATCAGTCTGTCGCAAATGAAGATTCCTCCAGCACACACCGTGCCCACGGACACTCCCGGTCCGTGAGCCTGAGGGCCAAGTCTATTGGCCATGCTAGGAGGGAAAGTATCCAGCAGCGTCGCATGAGAAGAGAGGCTGCTCAAGAGGCCAATGTGCCTGAAGAAACAGATCAAGAACTAGAGCAGAGTGGTGTATCCACAGACCGACTAGACGACACAGAACTTGCCAAGCCAGTGTTCCTGAAAGGACTTTTCAGCGTATCGACGACATCCGGCAAGTCAGTACCTGCGATTCGAACCGATATCAAGCGAGTGCTGCGGCAGTTAAATGTGGAGTATACAGAGATCAAAGGCGGCTTCAACTGTCGCCATTCGCCCAGTATTGACCTGAACAAGGTGCAAGACCCTCCCACGAGTCCCGGCATGACACCAGGACATAAGCGACGATTCAGTTTTGGCGGCCTTATGCGGGGAGACGATCGTGAGCGTGAGCGGGATGAGTTCCGCGACTCAGAACGACCTCCTACTACACCACGAACGCCAGGACGCTCTGATCGAGATCGCAGCTTTTCCAACTCCGAGACCTCATTCGACAGTATTCCTGGCAAGAATGGGGGTCCATCAAGGCGAATCCCCGGAGAAACGAGCACACAAGTGCAAAGTGACCTCGGAGGAAGCATGGTGCTGGAGTTTGAGATTTTCATCGTAAAGGTCCCGTTACTCTCATTGCACGGCATTCAGTTCAAGCGATTGACAGGCAACACGTGGCAATACAAGAGCATGGCGGACCATATTCTTCGAGAATTGAGGCTATAAGCAATCGTTGAACACTTCTCTAAGAAGAAATTTGCAACATAGGAGTTTGGTTGAAGCAAGCACTGGGAAGGAGTTGCGTTGTTCGTAGACGTGAAGCATGGTTGGCTACCGCCGGGAATTTCAAGCGACAGAGGGCTCTAAACACGTGGTTAGTTGTCTAGTTCGATGGCGCTTTTCGTTGTTTTAACTTCTAAGCATGGGTCGTCATAAAGAAAGCACATGGTTGTAATGATTTATTATAGCACTTACAGAGAGAGGAAGTACTGGAGAAGAGCTAGGAGAAAATGAATGTGATTGGAGATTTTATGCTAAACATGACTGAGACTACCTGACCAAGCTATACTTTGTTGACCATGACGCTGAAATATGTGAGTGTTACTCAGAAACCCTCGAGTCTTTGGGGGCACAGATCGAGCTGTGACAAGGCTTGGGTAGGACAAGGCTGACAATGATTGTTTATAGTGATAGGTTGGCATGGGAGAGCTACCTCCCCGCACTTGCATGGCGATGTAGACTTTTGCGCCATTGTCCCATACAGGGATACCTGTTTGTGGTCCAAGCGTCAAGTTCCGATGCCACAGCCGGTTTTACCTATCACAGCCTGAGCTCCATAATGAGAAGCAGGCTGACCAATCCCATCACCAGAAGCCGAATCGCTCTTTGCCCCAGTAGCACCTGCGAGCACCACCACAAACCAACCCGCCAAACGATCTCACCTTGCTTGCTTGGGTTTGAACCTCCCACTTACTTACTGTGCCTTATCACCCGACTATACAACAAAGTCCCTCTCGATTGGAATCTAGCCGAAAGAAACGTTAGCAGATATTATACAGTCCTTTCTCCGACAAAATTTAGCTTTCTCACCGATTATTCCCCCTTCACCCATTGGAAGTGTTTCGTCTACCTCCGCATTTGCGCCCTCGATTCATCAACCCGAATTCAAACTCGCTGCGCCAAACGATCGACCGACACTTCAGCCAAGATTACAACGTTAACGAAGAAGAGTACTGCTCGACTTGCAAGTCATAAAACCATAACCTCCGTTCCGAACCCTGTCGAACAAGAAAAGATACGCCCAACATGATGCCAGCGGCGCACGTCTACGGACACCACCAATTCAACCCTCAGGGAGGAGACTCGGCTTGGATGCACCAGCAGCCTGGCGCGCATCACGCCCATACCCAGCAACAGCAACAGCAGGTGGCCGCTGCAGCCGCCGCCGCCGTTCAGCAGCAGCAGCAGCAGCACTTTAACCGTCTTGCTGGCGCGGGTCAACTCCCCGGCCACGGTCAGGATGCCGATCACAGCAATGTCTCGGAGGACAACCGGCGTACCATGGCCTTCATAGCCGATCTTCTCAACGAGAACACTCGGGAGGCTGCTTTGTTGGAACTTAGTAAAAAGCGCGAGCAGGTTCCCGAGTTGGCTCTCATATTGTGGCATTCATTCGGTACGTGCCCAAACCGTGTTGTCTTGGGCTACCAAGCCTGTAGCTGGAAGAAGCCAGCTAATATGTCTCTCAGGTGTCATGACCTCTCTCCTCCAAGAGATCATTTCAGTTTATACTCTTCTTAACCCATCCCAGCTAACTGCAGCTGCCTCAAACAGAGTGTGCAATGCTCTTGCCCTCCTCCAGTGCGTAGCTTCTCACAATGACACAAGGACCCTGTTCCTCAATGGTGCGTATATCTTGGCTCAAATCGAGGTGTCACATGGCTCACAATCTATAGCACACATTCCTCTGTTCCTCTACCCCTTTCTTAACACCACTTCCAAATCTCGGCCTTTCGAGTACCTCCGGCTCACGAGCCTGGGTGTCATCGGTGCGCTCGTCAAGAATGATTCATCTGAAGTCATCAACTTTCTCTTGACCACAGAGATCATTCCTCTCTGCTTGCGCATCATGGAGACAGGTTCGGAACTTAGCAAGACCGTAGCCATCTTCATCGTTCAGAAGATCCTTTTGGACGACAACGGTCTTAACTACATCTGTGCTACATACGAGCGTTTCTATGCAGTTGGCACGGTCCTTAGCAACATGGTTGCTCAACTTGTCGAATCACAAACCGCTCGCCTCCTCAAGCACGTCGTCAGGTGCTTCCTTCGGTGAGTTAAACACATGTCTACCCTGTTGTCCATGCTCTAATCGATAATCACTTAGGTTGAGTGACAACGCTCGCGCTCGTGAGGCTCTGCGACAGTGCCTTCCTGAGCCACTCCGCGATGCTACCTTCTCATCCGTTCTCCGCGATGACGCAGCGACTAAGAGATGCCTTGCCCAGCTGCTTATCAACTTATCGGACAACGTCGCGGATCCTAACTCTGGCGGTGTGTCCGGCATGTAAGAGCGGAGAGACTAATATCGGGAAGGCTACCCAGCCTCCCGTTGTGACAATACATACCCCTTGTGCATTGATACGGCGATTCATGAAGGACGGGCAATTTTTATTTTTATGATATTCTGGGAAAAGCGAAGGGATCAAAAGCATATTGCATCGTTGATACCCGCAACCCCTCCGGCTCGAAGCGCCGAGAGAAGTCCAGAGCTCCAGCAGAGCCACTGGGCCGACTTGTCTTCCGACGCCGCTGACGGTTATGGGACTTGCATTCTGTTTCACATACCTCGGAACTGGGTGAAGAGGCTTCTATCGATCTGCCGCAGATCAGTAAGGCATGGCGCATCGTTCTTCTTACATAGCTTTTCCATCTAGCATCTTGGCCGCTCATCGACCGAGCTTGAGACGGATAGGAACGACACTTTTGAAACGGGCTCAGTCTAAATATACGAAGGAAGATCTATGGGTGGTTACTAAGGGGGGTTCATGTAACAGGTATAAGGATAGCTAGCTGACTGCAAGCTGGGGAGGCGCTGGATAGACTTGGGCGGAGGCACATGGAAGTCTTTAACATGCCTGGTTTGGTGGTGTTTTGGCGTTGGATGGTGCATCAGAGGCACGGTGTTGGTCAGGTTTAGGGGTGTATATTGTAGGAATTACAGCTTTATAAAAGATGTGTTCAAAGTTGATATCGGTGATGCTTGGGAGAAAATACTGAGCATAAGTCATCGAGGCAAACCGTTATCATCTGTGGTTCAAACCGGCACAGTAGATTCACGAGTATCAAGCTAAAAGAAGATATCTATAATACCAACAGTACTTGGAGGTCGTAGTCCATGAGACGCCATAACCTGTGGCCATAGGCCTTCAAAATGCTTGGGGTTTGCTTCATGTTTTGTATAAAAGGATTCCATTGAAATATCCAGCCAGATTCTCTTAGTTGCAGGTGACCATCGAGTCAGATCACAGAAAGTGCCATGAGGAATGAATTGCTAATATTGATAGAAATAAACAAGCCATGGAAGCAGAGAGAACCCTAGTCCCAATACAATGCTTTTGTGTATTCAAATTCCGATCATGGTGAGTGACACACAAAACGTGAAGGTATCTAGTACAATTACAAAAGACCGCAGAACAGTCTCTTCCATACAGGACGAGGGCTAGATCGCTGCTCAAGAGCATGCTTCTTGAGATCACCATCGTCATCGCTGTCGTTATCATCCTTCTTGACAGCAGCGATCCAGTTGACATAGAGCTTGAAGTCTCCATCCTGCTTATCAAAGAAGCTATTCAAGGTCAGCAACGAGTCTCCTTCGAATTGAGAACGTGGGAACTTACCTTCGTGCCATGAGAGATATCCTCTTGATATCATTCAACTTCAACGGCTCAGGGTCCTCAACCTCTCTACCACGATACGTCGCCTTGAACTCATCCCACTTCATGAAAATCTCACCCCCATTCTCCGGCGCCTTAAAGTCGTACTCCCAGCTCACACCAGCCTCATCTCTCCCATCCTCCCTCTTTCCAGGGATGGTGTCCTTTACGTTAAGCGTAAAAGTCTGGCCCGAGCTGTCCCAGCCAAGGGAGAGCTTTATGCCCTCTGTGCAGGAGAGATCGAGGGCTAGGTCGCCGACTGTGCGCTGCGAAGCAAAGCCAGCGCCTCCAAGGGTCTTGGTGTCAAGATGGCCGTAGAACTTGGCTTGCGTGGGGTGAGTGTAGAGGTGTGAGATGCTGGAGCCGCCGCGGACGCGATCGTCTGAGGCGGTCCAGAGACCACTGTCCCAAGCCCTTGAAGATGTTAGCTTGCTTGTCTTTGGGGTAGATATTGAGACGTACTTGGGGCCACCGAAGATGTATTGCAGACTGTTTGACATTTTCACTTTCTTTTCACTGTCAATTGAAGGAAGTGAAGTGAATTGAGTGAATTGAGATGCCTGATGTTTTGGTATGAACGGATGCTTAAATGGATGACATAATTGAGTTTGCTTGTAGTACCACGCCAAGTCGGCAGTTGAGATGCTTACGTACAGCAGTCAATCAAGCTTCAATATCCCTTGTAAACGCAGCACTTTCTCAATCATGATGTTCGGTTCATTATTTACTGATTTGCTTCCGAATAATGAAATATCTTCATCTTCAGACACTCCAATTCGAGATACGTCATAAAAACATAAACCTCAAAGATGGCTTTTTAATAGTCTTTAGCCAGCCTCTCTCGTCCCGTCCGCACGGACATGACGGCCGTGGTAGATGGAAACAAGGTTCACACCTCAGAAGCATAACGTTGGACAACGAGATGCCTAATTAACAACGGTATCATCATGTGTTGGTCCAGGCGCTGTTGACAGTCTTTGGGTCGTGAGTTAGATCATGTCTAGCCCGGAATCGAATAGCGGTAGATCGAGTCCAGACCTGTCTATGATCTTGAGCTGGTAAAGTCAATTCATCTCAGTATCGAGATATCCACTGCAGACAAAAGGACCAGACTCTTTGCCTTGCTACTTAGCTAATCGTCACAGAAACTTGCTTTTAGTGTTCTGCCTTTTCTGGTGGTTCGTCTGCAATAATTTGGGGGCCATGGTTTGATCTGCACCGTCAAGGTTGGTAATTGAATGCATATTTCAATACTTGTCCACAGCCTGCCTCCAGCTGAGATGATATCCGTCTACTCAAACCATCCATGCCATGTCTTTTACACGCAGCAGACTCACACCCTTTTCCGTGTCCTTTTTCCTTTTCAATCCCCCTCTCATTTATCATCTCTCCTCTCGCTCCTAATCATCCGCCACTCCCGGTAACAGTATCATTTGCCACTAAAGCAGACGAGGGTCCAAATCCTCCCAGAACAGGACTCCCAAGAACCCGGCGTCAATCTTGACCCGAGACTGATTTCCTCTTTGTTATCCGTAGCCGTAGGAGCCGGCAGGACCACGTACGTCGGCACCGAAGAGGCCAGGCCATGCACACACAGAGAAGCGCCCAATAACATGACGGATATAATGCCAACTTGTAACACAACAAAACGCCCGGATTTGCCCATGCAACCCTCCTTGGCACATGGAGGTAGGACTCGGACTCGGACTCAGAAAAGGTCTCCCAAATCCCAATCCCAATCCAATTCCCAAAATACTTCCATCACATCCACATCCACATCCACATCCACACCCTAGCACTCCGGTCTGTTAGTGGTAACCGCCGAGCGAGCAACAGCTCACTCACTCACATACCGGTCAGGTCAGGTCACATAGCGCATAAAAGTCTCCGTAGCATATGAGGAAAAGAGGGAGGGGACATAATACGCAATGCAATACGGCAAATGACACCCAAAAGACAAAGAGAGTAGACGAGGCTCTGAGGCGCAAGTTCTGGATTCCGCCTCAGTCGTTTAGCTCAACTTGCACATGCACATGCACATGGAACATGGAGCTGAAGCCCCCCTCTCAAGCCATCGACTGACTATGGCACATTACCCGAGGCTCTATCTATTCAGCTCCGTCTGTCTACGCGAGTAGATAATAAACGAGGTAAACGATAAAACAAAAACAGTAATTGAGCTGCGCTACCAACCTGCATGTCCCTTGATCTTGATCTTCACAAAGGAGGTCAAGCTCTATCATATCATGCCATGCCAACTCTGTTCTAGTTCAGCCAGCTTCATTCATTCATTATCTAGACTAGACTAGACTCACTCATCAGTCCTAAATCCTTGGGCCACTTTCATCACATCACAATCATTATGAAACACAGCCAGCTCATAATTCGTACAGTTCATCTTCACCTCAATGCAGTCAAGTACAATGCGTTATGCACATTTCATCATCTAATTTGTCTCCATGGCTCAAGATATCTATTCAACCAACACTAACAAGAGTGTAAGTGGCCAAGCCAAGGTCTCTCGACCCCGCAGCCGCCATCTTTGTTCTTTGTTTGCGTCCTTTGCCTGCTTTCAACCTTTGCCAGTCCAGTCCAACCCAATCCAATCCAATCCAGTTCAGTGTCTGTCCAATATACATTCGGATGCATACAAGCGTATGCCGTATGCATTCCCAAAACGCCTCACTTGTCTTCTTTTCCTTCGCCATTCCAAATAAGCAATTCGTCCATGCATCTTGCAGCCGTTACAGAAACCACATGGTCGAGCGCTTCGACCCTGTATACATAAAACGAATGCAGACGAGTAAACATCCTCTCGCCTGTGACATAGATACCTTTGCCAGTACTAAAAGAAGTGAATAGTGTGGAGTGTGAAAGTGTTCAAAATATCAAAACCCGCCATGCTATGCCTCGTAGGGCTCATTTCCAACGCCTGATCCAAAATCTCAAATTTCGCTATGCTTCTTTCTTTCTTTCTTTCTCTCATTCATGCCAGCTGCCCTATTGGTGCTGGATTAGACCAGGCGAGCCAGGCATTGACAGAGGCGTGGCAGGATAGTCGAAGCCAGCCTCTGAGCAGTTGGCAGAGTGGTCGAAAGAATGCGACAGCGGAGGAGTCTGCGAACCCCATCAGCAACGTGGATCTCGTACAACCCCACGGGGCGTTTGACTGGCGTGACTCACATGAGGGTTGGACTGTTCGTATGGGCTACCAGAGTTGAAGTCCATGGGGGGCATGTAACCGTAGGTCATGTAAGGAGTGAGTCCGTCGTCACTAGGGTACGTCTCCCGCTTGATGGCATCGCTAAAGTGTGTCATGGAAGGAAGTGTCATGGGCACTGTAGACGCTGTCATGTAGTTGGGGTAGGCATCAGCGGTTGTGATGGCTGGGTATGACTGAGTGGAACCGTAGGGTGCGAGGAGGATCTCATCGGGAGCAGGGTATGTTGAGTATGTGAACTGAGGAGGGCTGTCTGAGCGAGCTCGGTCGTCGTAGGTGCCGGGGAAGAAAAGCTCGTCAGTAGGCTCCATGGGAGGAGTGAACTGGCCCTGTGAAGCAACAGACTTGCTGGGAGCTCCGGATTGCGATTTTTGAGACTTGGGTGCGGAGGGGGATCGCTTCGACTTGGTAGGCTTCTGTGGCTGCTTGTCGGACTCGGCATCGTCAGAAGAACCAGCACGGCGCTCGAGGTCTTCGAGACGGCGCTTAAGCTTCTTGCCTGAAAGGACTGTTAGTTCTGCGAAAACAGCTTATGAGGCTCTAGAGTGAATCCAGAGTCAAGCAGACTCAACATACGGTAGTTGCGCTGAGCAATGCGGTTCTGTATTCTTCGGCGCTCAGCAAGGTCAGAGATCTTGGTCCAGTCCTCATCGGGGTTGGCAGAAGCACTGAAAGCACTGCTTGTTCCCGAGTATTGTCTGGGAGGTGGGGGAGCTGCCGCGTAGGCGTAGGCGGGTTGTGTCATAAACATGGACATTGTGAAGTTGTTATATGTGTGAGTGTGGGGTTGCTTGTAGCTGAGAATTGTAACCGTCGATTTTGTAACGACGACGCTCTAGATGGCCCAAAGCAAGATTGGGAGAGTTGGTTTCTTCTCAATTGTTTCCTGTATCTGTCTGTCCTCTTGTGTCTGTCTTTATATCCAAACGAACTGACAGGCTATGATGGTCAAGGCGAGGTGGTGAGTTGCTTGAGGTGAGTGTGGTGGTAGTGGGTATATAAGTATATATGAGTGCAAGATGAGAATGATCAAGAAGATCTGAAGCTACTTGAAGCTGAATCTGTTGATGAACTTGGAGATAGATGGAGAGCAAGACGGTTGGTGAGGGGGAAGAGGCTGTATATTAAATAAATGTCCCCAAAGCTGCGCGGAGCAGGCATGGCATAACGGAAAGACCCAAGGACGTGAGTGAGTGACGAGTGAAAGGAAGGGACCTTACAAGGGCAGGGGCGTGTGAGGTGTACGCCTACCTTGCCTTACGGGTACCTACTGTACCCATGAGGGGGTATCCAGCGCTGGACATTGCCTTGCCCTGCGCTGTGCTGCGCTTTCCTCTGTCTTTGATCAATCTGCAGTGTAGAGTTGAATACACGCCTCTTTCCCTACCCCCTCCATCACACACAGACATCCCATGGCTCCGCTCCTCCACTTTCCACATCACACACCTCTCCCCTAGCACGCACCTAAGTTTGTACCCAGCACCAAGACGGCACGGCCACACACAAGCAGAAAAAGGTCCCTGGCTTCCTTACCTGGGCCTTGCACCAAACCAAGGAGAGGGGTGTTGTTTAAGTTGCTTGCGGGGGCTCTTTCGCCTCTGTCTCTCAGTTACTGTGTCTCTGTCTCTGTCAGGCGCTGGCCTCACAGGGCTGGTGCTCATCACCCTCTGAGCCCCAATCCAATGCACTCTGCAGACAAGGTCAGGGTAGCTCATGGTACGTACCTCCGCCTTTTCAACCTTCCATTCAAGCCTGTCTCCACTGGCGCTCGCACTCGTTCTTCTCTCACTGGACCATTTGCGATGCTACGGGGCATCGAAATCCTTTCGCTACGATCCTTGTGCCAAGCATTTCGTTCACTCATTCTCGAGTCCAGGGCCGTAATTTGGCATCGCGGCTGTTAATAGCGAAAGGCGAGACAGTTATGAATTGCTTCAATTTGTATTTATTGAATTTATGACGGCAAAATGAGAGATGCACTGACTGTTGGCCACTACAAACCCTCCACTAATACACTTGAAACTGTCTCATTTGGTACAGTACGGCCCGTGCTGTTGACGGGCGATCATTAAAACCTACCTCAAGGATTTATAATAAACTCCGCTGGCCATGTCCGATTCCGACTCCATTCGGACGAATAGAGCAAATTACCAGGATACTGACAAATTCGTTATCCATTTGTGAGCGGATTTGCTATCATGATGCTATGGCTAGCCAGATTCACCATGATGAATGCTGAATGATGAATCCAAATATCTGGATGTCTGCCTATATGCACAACAACCTCGCTGTGGAACAAGGAGGGGAGTGCTGCCATCCCACATAACGGTGTCTCGTCAAAAGAGCGGGATTCAGTGAGTAACAGATCGGGGCTCAAGGAGGGCATGAGACGGGATTGAGCATCTGCTGTGTCTTCTCATGCTATACCATAGCATGGCATATACTATACTGCACCATACTGCGCCGTGCTATGAAGCAGTAACGTATCGTATACCAAATACGGCTTGGTTTGGAATGTGTGCGTATTGGGTTTTATCAGTACTGAACCGTTCGTCACGTAACATCAACGGTGGAGAGACAACGAGACGATGAACTACTAGGCGCAGCCAAGTCACCAGAAGGGCGGGAGCAAAGTAGAACAGAAGCCATCAGAGGCTGGCGCTATTAACAGAGCAGATGCCATTCTAACCGTCTGGAAAGCCAACAACTGATAGAGATGAGACACAGAGGTAGGTCCCTTTGCAAACTGGCACTGCACTCCCTGTAGTGGACACTAAACGAGCAAGCCAACCAGGTCCCCGAGATCAAGCCATGGACCAGCAAAGAAGCTTCAAGGCAGACTCGATGGAAACATGGGCTAAATTTGCCCACATTTAGTCTATCGAGTCGATTACCGTCTCCGTCTCTAGCGCAGCGTAGCATCGCCCTGCTTCCCCTAGTTAGCTTCCCATGCCAGCCCCCCCCCCCCCCCCCAAAGTCAGTCCCAGTCCCAGTCCCAGGGCACGTTCACTCACGTCCATGTCCTGGGGCTACCTTATCCACTGTTTTGAACTGAGCCTCTTGTCTGCCATGTGAATTCCCTGTCCCATAGAAAGGGTTCCTCTTAAAGCCGATGGAGACAGTCTCCAATACAACCCAACCCTGGGAACACATCAATAGAGGCTGGCCAATCAGAAATAGGTCGACCCGAGCCCCCATAGTGTTAGAAAAGAGACCCCGAAATGATTAGCTTTTGATCCAACTCAGCCCTGGGACCAATTAAAGTCCCACAATCCCAGGCTCTCTCACACAAGTCTCGAGTGTGAATCTTGTCTGGTCTGTCAGTCGCTCCAAGGACCGTTTTCCCGGGTAAGAAGACCTTTTGGCCGGGCCGATCACGTCGTTCATTCTGGCAGCGCCCGTCGTAGGGCTGTGTGACGACACGATTAGTTCTTATTCATCAGAGAAATGTCCAAGCCCTGCCACAAGAGATCACTAGCAGCAAGTGTACGTATATAGATAGAGTCACTGTCGACTATTCGTACTATTTCGGTTTAGATCTGTCCATGTCCCAGGAGAATGCCGCTTTTGCCCTGGAGATCTTGTCTAATGACTCTACCGTATAGTACATCCCCTGCCAGCCCTACCTTGCCGGTCTCTGATGCACAAGACGACAAGCGACATCAACATCGTGCCATCTTCCCCAGTTGCGCGCCTATCCCTACCATTGTAGTCTTGAGGACCCAGGTCAAGCAGTTCCCCGACAACCGACACACCCAACCACATGGCTACAGGACGATGAACCCCTGTGAATAATCACCGGAATATTACTATGAGTTAGAGTTGCAGTTACAGTTGCAATTGTCTGGGCTGGGCTGGGCTGGGTCAAAGCGACGCTGGGTTTGTTAGCTATATCGATAAAACATGACAGGTATTGGCATTAACAACAACTGAAGTCACATTGAAGAAATCGTCTATGATGTATCGAGTGTGGTCGAATTGGGCCATATTTACGGCAGATCCTCGTGTCTATAGCAGAGCCAACAAGTCCAGGGACCAACATGATACACCTCTCGCAGTAATGGAAACACGTAACCTGCAATTCTGAGTCTTGGCTGTACTCATAACAACCTTCAACCATCTTCGTCATAGTATCTTACTTGCAGTCTTGGAGATAATCTTTCCAAAACCCTATTACTTGTCAAAGGAGGTCATACCGAATTCAATTATCTGTAATAGCTACGGAGTAGAGTTTAGAAATACCCTACAACGAAATAAAGGTGGGCAGGGGTCGGCTGTCCTCACGATCAAGCTTCTGGCTGTTAAAGATTAAGCGCGGCCGCACCAAGACGCTACCCAGAAACGCTTCTCACAGGCGGCCGACCCCTGCCCCGCAACCGTTGAGTGGCAACCCGTCGCAGCATTTGACTCAATTTTGGAGAGAGGCCCAGCAAGCCATAAGGGGGTGAAATACAGCACCTACGCCATGGAATGACTTGTTTATTTGGAAATTCCCTTGGGGGCCACCTGAGGATCGACGTTCCATCAATTCCTTCGCCTACGTCGTTGACGACCCATTAGCACAGATTGACTTTCGTTAATGGTCCTGTAGAGAGGAGGCCCAGACTAACTAACCCCCTTTGAGCTATTTTGCCTGTAATGATGTGCAACTTGTCACTGAACCTTGTTTTTTTTTGCCCAGTGCACAGGACAAGTCGTAGCGAGGCAGGCCTTCGGCTTGTGTACCCGTCTTGCAGCAACGGGGCAAATTACCCTGCTTTGCCAGAATCCTTCGATACTTTTGCGCCCTGAGGTTGCGACGACGCATCCATGGCAGCACGCACAGCACATACACACATCCAACACATGGCATCTCATGGGCTATCAGAGGCGCGATATGCTGGATGACAATACCACATCCGCTTCAACTGTTGGTGATCTGGCGCTTATCTTTTTGATCATGATTTTCTAATCGCGCCCGTTACCAGTTGGGCGGGTGACACAAGAAGCATTGTCGATCAACCTTCTTCTTTGGAAACCCCCCGCAGAGGGTTGGAGTTGGAGTTATCTGCGGTGAAATTGTGCCGCTCACTTACACGGACTGTCTCCTCCTTTGAAGATATTTCAAATACACTAAAAATCCAACGCATCCACGACGCATGATCAAGCGGTCTGGTTGAATTGTCGGTTTGAAGCTATAGCGCTATTCTAAGCACTTTTCTGATCTTAATCCTCACGATGAAAGGGCTGCGTTGACGTGAAGCGTCTCGTCATTTGCTCTCAGGGTTCCATCACGGATATAGATGGGAGCTAACTGACCTTCTCCGTATAGAGACCGTAAAAGGAAATCACCGGCTCCGTGTATGGAGAGTTCCAGCTCCGCGGAATGTGCCATAACTAAGCATTTGGATACGTACGTAGGTGGTGCCCAGGGCTCGGCAGAGCGGCGTCAACACGACCTAACATGAGCCCCTTTTACTATTACCCGTGCGGTAGAATTGAATTAAGTACAGCATTCTCGAGTCCGTCGTCAGAAGATGTCAGAAGATGTCAGAAGACGTCAACAATGCTCAGCGTTGGGTTGCGCCCGTTGGTACGGATATCGTTTACCTTGAATTATGGTTAATCGTTATCCCGAAATGACCCAACAGCCAGAGTGGCAGAGTAGCAGAGTGGGTTTCATGGAAGGAGCCGTGAAAAAGACATCGGACTACTCTGCTACGAGAGAGTCCGAGATAGAGTCGGGATGTGAATCCTTGCATCAAGTCAAGTCGAGTCGAGTTGAGCAACCGTAGACTCACGAAACAAGCGCGAGAGTGATTTTAGCAGAGGGCATTGCTGTCACAAAGGTGCGGCGCAGACTTATTCAACGACCCCTGTCCTTACTGCTCGCGCCCATCCAATTGTGATTGGCTACACTGCCAGCTGTCAAGCGCGATAAACTTTCGGGGTTGTCAGTTGAGCCGTCGCACGAACAAGAGGGACGACCAGGCCACTTGATTGGATCCTCAGCCGCACTCAAATTTCCTTAGGCTGTCGCAACGTTTCAACTGCTCTTTTTCTTTGCTTTTGGGGGTGCCATGGCGAAGCTTGAGTGGGCGGGGACTGTGATAGCAGCGCCGCGAGCTAGGAATTATATGGCTCGAGCTTTTGAGGCACACACGCACGCAATAACGGCCCTTGCTCCTAGACGGTTGATTGAGAAGAGGAACAGAAACAGAACAGAACGAGTAAATTTCCGAGATGATGGCGTCGAGACCGTTGAACGGATCCCCGAATGCCGTTTGTAGAAGGCGGGTTCGTGGGTTCTAGTTTGTTGCTGTGCCGCATCTAGCTTCAGGATAAAATCAAGATAGCTTCAACGGTCGAGCTCGGATATGCACCGATTCACGACAGGCAGGCAAGATGATATCCGCGAGTGCTGATGCAAGTGAATTCGCCACCTCCTCTTTTCGTGATTCTCATGTCTTGATCAGTGAATCCGTTTGGTCTCGACACAACTCAATCCTCTCATGTAACCACCTCACAACTCACATACGGGATGCCGTTCCGGCTGTCAACTTACATACACACATGGATGGCTGGGGATTCCAACTGCCTCACATAGCTTAGCTGTCAACGTGCCCTGTAAGTTCCGAGCAATGATCTATGTCAAAAATATCCTCATCGCCTCTTCACCGAGGGATTATTACACGCCCTGCCACAATAGAAGATGGTATCACCACCATAGGCGGATATGTTTTACCTTAGACCCCTGTATGTTAATGAGTTGTGTTTGCGCAGCACTTTCAAACAAATCCTTCAGCGCAGCATAACGTTTAGGCCAGTTCGTTTGTCAGAATGTCTAGACTTTCTGACACGTCCCCATATCCCGATCCGTCTATCATTTCCCGTGCGAATTCTATTTACTAGGCAACTTAGCTAGCCAATAGCAAATTCAGGCTCGTTCCCCCACAAGGTGGGAAATCAGTCGATTTAGTGATCCACGCTGTTGTGCTAATGTTAGTGGCACTGACCAGGAATAGGCCTTTTCTCTATTCCCGCGCGGTATGTCTTGAAATTTTATGTTTATTCCCGGCCTACGCCTACGGATATCCATTTATTGTCCATCGGACCTCCTAGGGAAGGATTGCACTAGGATTTAGTAACGCAACACAACAGAGTCAAGGATATGCATGATTAGATAGACGACGTGTGGTTAAACGCTCCATAAAACATATCATCAGATCGATGGATTAGGAAATCAGTAATTGATCCTCCCTCATGCTTGGTAGAGTTACACCAGCAGCAGTTCGGTATGTGGGCAGGCACTTACAGCAATTTGCCGGAAGTAACCTCCATCCTTTGGATTGGATTGGATTGGATCCATGAACACTCAGCCTTACACCTCACAGTCGGGACCACCTCAGCCATGTCCCTGGGCTCTGTGCCCCATGCAATGCACTGCGCTGCACACTTTTTTTTCACATTGGATCAACGTAGCATATCATCTAATCCATCGAAACTTGATTCCTCAAACGATACTGATTGTCCGATTGTGAGGATCCCTGCAACCCAACGACAGTCCTTGGATCATCAGCGCCCAACAAATAACATGAGATATTTCGAGACAGAGAGTCTCGACTTTGGACCTTTGATGATAGCTGAAACTGCCGCTAGACGCACGCGCAGATGAATGCATATGCTAGCAGCACAAAGGGTCCCCTCTTGACAGGACTTTGGTCCTATTTCCCAATCTGGGCATATTCGTCGAAATGCATGGTCCAAATCTCTGGGCCCATCTGCTTCGCCTTGCAACTTTAAAAGGAGAAGCATCGATCCAATGAAGGCGCAGTATTGCCAGGCTGCTATGCTTCTGCCCCCTGAGGCTGCATGGATATGATTGTGGTTGAGACAATGGTTGCATGTGCTGTAGGCATGTACGTGGCACCGCCCGTTATCCGTTATCCATCACCCGCCATTGTGGTCAGAACAACCACCCTCTTGTTGATCAACATCACGGGTGATGCGTGGGGTTGCATTCAACTGAAGACGACACTCCCCAATAAGGCTCAGGCTCAGTATTTGATATAACCCCTTGGACGGCGGCTCTTGTCCAATCCTTTGCGAGACCGACAGTTTGTGTGCTTATCAAGCAGTGAACCAGATGGATGGCAATTGTAGAGCACGGGGGTGAAGACAGCCCTCCTGTTGTCAATTGGATAGGATCTACCCAGCCCTACGAGATGACAAGTTGGGCGCTTGAATGAGTGTCCTCCAACCGGAAGAGAGTGTCAAAGCCATGGATGGGTGCTGCCCCCTCTGTCATCCCGATGTCCTCATAACGTTTCTCAGTACCGGTAGTGGTAGGTAGTGGTGCTGGTAGTGCTATTCCAGTGGTACACCCCTTTTGACAAATTGTGTCCGACTGTTGAAAAGTCCGCCGCCGCCTTTTGAGTGACAAGTCGACAAAGGATCCTTGGGGCTAGAGGCGGCCGCTGCGCCCTGAGCCAGATCACTGGGACTACCTTGCTTTGACTGCTACGCTACGTTGGCGAAACTCTAAGCTCCAAGCTCACCAAAAAGCTACCTAAGCTTGCTTGCTCGGTAGCTGTCGATCATAACTAAGGTATCAAGCAAAACAAAAAAAAAAAAAAAAAGCACAAGCTCTCTTTCGGGGACCATAATGTGAGCACATTATCAAAGCGTTTACCATAAAAAGTAATTCTGATTCGTCGCGGACTTTGCGGATTTGGGTTCACTGTTAAGCCGCAAAATCCGTGTCTCTTCCAACATACCCGCATCTAAATGATAGAAACAAGCCTAAGCTAACTCAACTATCCAAAATAATATTTTGCTGGTTCTTTTTTGTTTTCGTTGACGTCAATCCGAAAAAGCAATCGCTGGTATCAGATACAAAGTTGACCGGGATAATCGGGGACCATGCATCACGGGCGCATATTGACCTGCGCGTCAACTACCTCAAGGCACGGGTTTTCGGCGAAGCCGTAGCGGACCATGCACGCCAGACAAGGCATACAACCAGGCATTTCTGGTGTTTCTGAAATCAATTGGAGATGAATCACGGCTGAAATTGAAACAGCGACGATTATTTGGCGAGACAAGGACCATCAGAGCAATTGAAGCCCACATGTTTTGATCATTTGTTGATTCCGTTGCCGTGCGTCTTTGACTCTTTGGTCTAGCTCTCTACCTCAACCTACGGACCTCCTACGGACCTCCTACGGCCGGCTTGCGGCACGACTATGCGGCTCAGGGTCGGCGAACGGATTCCCGCTTTATCAATTGGTCCATTAAATCAAGCTAGCTCAGTCTAATGTTGACTTTGTATTTGTCATTTTAAACAGAGCCATTCTCTGCGAGGATCTTTTTTTGGTTCTTCACCTCCAAATATCACCGCCAAAGACATCGTCTTACATGAACATGCTGCACCACTTTCTCGGTACTATCATGTCGTCTCCCGTCGACGAGGGTAGGTTTAAGGTTCTCACTCTCCCCAAGGCCCCAAGCCACTGGACGGCATTCTGGGGATCCATCCCATTTTCTCACTCACAGCTCACGGCTTTGCTTTGGGGGGTGTGTTAGCTTGGGTCCTGGCACCAGTACATACTGGGAATAGAGCCTGCGCGGAGACTTTTTGCTGGCACTAGCTTCCTGTCTAGAGCCCAAGCTAGAGCCTAGCACTGCCATTACCAGAATGGAGCGGACACTTTTTCTCCCGAGATGAAAGCTCACACGTGAATCAAAGTCTCCGAGAACTCCATCTGGACGATATACTTTAGCTATGGGTTTAGCGATGGAGATATAGCAAGACCATGAGTATCATTCATTGAATCAGTATCGAAGCTCACTCCCCAAGTGAGACTGAGACTGAGACTGAGACTTGGCTTGATGGGGTAATAAGCCACGACAAGATCCCCGCGGCTGCGTGCTTGTGGAGTAAAGATAGATGTCCCTGCATCTCTGCGCTCCTTTTCTTTCACGTGAAGCAAGACATTGAGACTCGAGCTGCAGACTCCGTCGCGACTTTTTACCCAAACCCCAACAGACCATTTAGACGAGGTCCCCGAACTGAGTCACAACACAACAATTGCAGCCCATGTCATTCATCATTAGGGTGAAGTCCAAGACGAGACAAGCCAAATGGTACCGTAGCGTCCGAGCTTTGGTTCATTCATTCCCGCTTCGTTTCCTGAGTAGCTCGGGGACCTCTGGCGTATCTGATAGCTTGAAACCCGAGCAGCAAAAATACGCGATAGGCACGCCTGTTTCCCCTGGTAGGAAATGATGGGCAGCACCAGCACGCCCGCAATCAACTGCCAGAAAGATGAAGGGGACGGGAGGGGCATTTGCAAGGGCTGTGGGGTGTGGTTCTCAAGAGCCAGCGTCGGTCGCTAGCAAGGGGAAACGTTTTTGGGGTCCAAAAATGATAAATGGGCAAATAACTTGCCCGGGTTAACCAGGGGGGCGTACGCCAGCGCAGCGATGCGACACACGCGTTTTGAAATCTGGGTTAAATTCAAAGATACATGGCTTGAACGCCTTGAAACGTAGCGCAGCTCTGTACCCTTTCATGTCATGATGGCTGTTAAGTCCGATCATGTGTACGTAATTAACTTGTTTAAGTCCGGACTATCAAGAAAGGCAAAATGCTCGAAAGAGAATACTCCAATGGGAGATTCCATTCGAGGCATCGCCATTGCGATTGCGTGGTCAGTCGCTGATCAGAAGACAAGTCGAGAGGAGACGAGAGATGCGCCGTGTTACCGAGCGACAGTTCAAGGTGATGACTGGGATGCAAGACACAGCGGGTAGGCTCAGAACGATAAAAAAAGGGCTGATCCACTGCATCGGAGCTGGAACGAGCAGTAACCAACAGCGAGTGAGTGATTGATTGAAGCACAGGTAACGGTACAGATAGAGAGATACAGGCACAAGGTACACTACAAGGCTGCCTGACAAGACAGCTTGTGCTCTGTGTCCTCGGTCCGCCATTTCCAAATCAGTGCATCTCCTCCGTGGGCTGAAGACGCAGACGCAGATGCAAATGCAATCGAGACACAAGCCCAAGACCATGATCAACATGTGGTATGGTATCCGTTGGCTGTGGTTGCGAAAATTGCGGAGATGAGAGACAGGGAGATGAATTGGAGCTCCGCCGTTTGATGACAATCAGACTCTAACAAGTCTCCTCGTAGGGCTGCAGTTGATGAGGGGAAGAGTATCTTTGCTCAGCGGTGAAGCTCTAAGAAATAAGGCTTCGGCGAGGCCGATTGACCTAGCGAAGCCGTCCGAGCAGATTGCGTCTTTTGGTCTTGGTGATGCCCGTGGTTGCATGCGACACTCCCCGAACACAGAGTAGCCACATCTTTTTACTATCTACAGCGGCAGGGTCTACCTTGGCGAGACGTCAGGTGTCTCACGATGACGAATATGTTGCTTTTTGCCAATATTCTCCAAGAGTTCTGGATTGAATGTGAGGATGAGAATGAAGCCCCCAAGTGCCGAGAGACATGAGCACTAAGACAGCTGTGCTCAGCTTCAGTGGATTTGTTCACTGCTAGAGCACTGAACTTGTGTGGGGATTTTTACTGAGGGGGCGTGGGCCTGTGAAGCTTCCATTGCAGGAGAGCAGCAAAAGACAAGACAGAGCATGACAGGGGTGGGGGGTGACCTCGAGCGGTAGGGCTGAACGGGCGGGAGCAAGATGAGAGGTGGATTCTTTACTTGATTGGTCGAGTGTACGCATCTCCAACAAAGGCATGGTGTTGTTCTTCAAGGGGCGGGGGCGGTTGTAGTCAAGTTCCCACTGTTGATTCCCAACTCCATGGACATATCCATGGTTGAATTCTGCTCCGCTGTCAAGACTGAAAAGAGCAACCCGACAATAGAAAAATGAAATTAAATTACCTGGACCCCTTGTTTACTTTGTCTTGGCTTCAGACTCGCGGATGCGGATCCTCCCGATGGAAGTGAATCCATGCTCTTAGAGTTAGAAAGACAGGGTCTCTGGGTACAGTAACCTGCTGTGCCGCCGCAACCACAAGGCGAAGCCCACGAGTGCAATCTTGCAATACGCTGCGATGCTGGGTTGGGCTGCGTGCTGTACCCGTAGCCCGTGCCTGGCCTGGGACAGCTCATCATCACCACCTTACCTTGTGTTATCGGCGATTCGTTGGGATCAGGCTCGGGTTTAATTTGGGAAATACGGCAGTGCATCGCAGCGATCAACATCCCAAGACAACGCAGAGTGCTACTGCTACCTTGTAGGCAATAAACACTACGCTACAGAATAGGCAATATGTTGTTGCTCCTATCGTCGTAGCTTTCTTTGACTGTACAGTACAGTAACGAAGCGAAATGCAGTGCTAATCCGGTGGCTGGCATGTAAATGCAGAGCAAATGTACAATTAGAGTCACGTTGTCGCGATTGATTTGCTGATCGAGAAATGCGATTGGCGTCATAAGGTTAACGGCCTTCTTGTCTGGGGTTGCGCCCCGGTAGGCAGCAGTATTTTGCACAGCTCTAGTGATTCTATTCGCAAAAAAAGGCCAAACCCAAACCCAAAGTCAAACCCAATCGCCGAGCGAGAGCAAGGCACTAGAGCCAGAATGGAAAGAATTTCGACGGGAACGGGAAACGGAAACTCTGATTTTCCATTAACAGCGTCGTTGGGATACCTTGTAGCCTCATGGCCTATTCCTTGGAGTCGGAGCCGGAGACGGGGAGACTGATGAGAGAGCTACTCCGCCACGTTTTCTTGGTACAGGTAATGTAGAGCGCAACATGGCACCCTCATTAGGAAAGAGGTGCATGTCTTTTGGCTTGAGGCTGGTGTCCCTAACAAATTGGATTCCCTGCGCCTCAGGTCAAGGGTGGACTAAAGATAGAGGTACGTACTGTGCCCCCCTGCTTCGATCATCCCCGCCCTGTGATCCAAGTGGGGAAGCGAACAGGGGTGCCAATGTCCGCCAGTTTAACGTGGGAGAGAGCGTTTTGCAGTGATGAAAAGGCGGAGGACCAGGGGAGACGGAGGGGTGGTCTTGAGATCCAGATCAAGAAAGTGTGCCTTTTTTTTGTTTCTTCACATCGACATTTCGAATGCGGCACAACCACACACAAGCACATCCACAAACGGCTGCATGGGAATCTCGCCGAGTGGTAGCCGACAGGCTGGGACATCCAGTTCATTCACTCATTCAGTCATAATTGAGGCTGTAACTAGCGGATAATCACTGAATTGACGGCAGCCTAGAGTCTAGACACCCTCACACTCACATTAAACACATCATTGTACATACAGTACCTATTCAACTGTCATGGATAGCTTCATCAACAATGGAATCATCATAATAGAAACCTGTTAATAGCATCACCAGTTTCAGCCTCAGCCTCAGGGGACTTTGTCCATGCATACTACTGCTAATCCCCCTGAACCTTCGAATCTTGATACCGTTTCTGTATACTAGCAATTTAACGTTGTATGAGTTAACATGACATCGCAACACCTTGAATCATAACACTCTTCTCCTATTCATCATGCTCGTACTCAGCTCGACCCCGTATTCCTCTCAATTCTCGCATTCGCTCTCATTATCCTGCCTCGTTGTGTATGTTGCACACGATTCCCCTCATTCTTTGGTCCCCCTTCGGCTTTGACCGATGAGGCATACTCGTTATGATTCATATCTTGCCCTTTGCAGTTACTACACCTCGCACGAAAGGCTATCTTGCGCCTCCACGCTTGGCGCCGCTACTGTGCTCTGCAGTACAGATTGACTTTCCCATCGTGTGATTCCGCTTTTTCTATCTTTATCCTGTGGCATTTTCATGACGGTTCCGCTTCCCCAGGAATGGCGACATATCGAATGTCTCTGCGATGCAATGACAGGTGGGCGTGAAAGGTGACTTAATTCCCGTCTAAGCTGAATACAAACAAGGCTGGATAACAGCGAAGCAGCCCCCAGAAGTGCCTGACATTCTTTGTAATGCCGTTGCATCACATGTCTTGATGATCTTTGGGGTTGGATTACCAATCTGAATCTTTGAAATGCCTTCTTCAGACGTTGTTGACCAAAGTTTAGTGCCAGGAGCTTTTGTCGGCGCCATGGCACCCTAAGGTTTCGAGTGTTTTGAACCGGCGAGCCTTATTTGGACTCACTATTTGCCATTGATCACCAACAGTATTCTCAATACGACAACTCCATATCCTCTACGACGAATACGCATTTGACGAATCGAAACTCGCTCGCTCGCTCGCTCCACAGACCGGCCGCTTTGTGATGAATGTTAACTCCACGCCTGCGGCTCAGAGACTCAGAGACGGATCTTAGCGGTGCCGCCAGCCGAAGCCACGACAATGCCGTCCGGTACGTAGGCTAGCTAGTCCGACAACCAAGGTACTACTTGGCGATCTCCAATAGTTTGAACAGCTAATCTGAGTGTAGTTCAATAGGCAAAGGTGCCAATGAGATTGGACTGGGAACTCGGGGACGACAGTTTATGTCACTGAGCACATGTTGGTCAGAGTACCTTTACACTGAGGTTTCAGAGCTTAGGCGGGACGAGAAGGACGAAAGGGCAGTCCGCTATGGTGAGTAGAGAACCCTTGGCAGCTAACTTAGTATGAATTACTCTTTTGGGGTGAAACCAGCCGCTGCGAGACATGTTGGTGAAGAGCCAAGTTCCAAGTCTGCGTCCAAGTCGAAGCAAAACTACATCAGCGGCTTGAATCCTTCAGACGTGCAGATGTTCCCCATGCCTGCATCTGTGTTCATCTTTGTCGTGCCGCTTCTGAAAAGAACCAGTTTGAAGACATCGTCAAGGGAGGGGAAACCGTTTGAATGGAGTTTAGATATGGGAACTGGAGTTAAGGACCCTGCGGCATGAAAAGACGTCACATCACAGATCTAAGCGCGAGCCTGTCGGGGATTTTCTCAGCGGTCGATCAAAACCTGGCTTCTGAGACCGTGTTTTCCTTGCTTTCTGGGTCTTGGATCACCTCGCCTAGGATGATTTACTGTATGTGCTGTAGAGTTCTGCACTGCATGGCCCCCAATGGGTGATGAAGTCAGTTCAGTGTAAGTCAGAACGGGTAAATAGGCTGGACAGGATATCGAGGTAAGGGCTGTGGTGTTTGTGTTATTCCCAGGGAACCCAGACTTGCAGGGCCATGCTCAAAGAGCATTGGCTACCGGTTCCAAGGGTGCAGTACCTACAGTATCATCAGGCGTCAGCTCCAAGGCTAAGTGGTCTCGTTCGTTGTCGTGGGTGGGGAAGGGGAAACTTGGCTTTGAGGCGGGCGCTCCGCAGACCAAACAAGTCAGAACCCAATTTGATGCTGGTTGCTGGCTGCTGGTACCTCATGATAGTGACGTAGGTGCTTCTATGCTCTGGGCGTTGAGTCTACATCTGATTAGTTGCGAGTTGAATGCAACATTGCATTCATCGTATTGTGATTGGGGCACTGATGACGACGCGTCAAGTGCTATTCTCGAGACTCACAGAAGTCCTAGATTGTTGATTCCAGGCTCTCATCTATGGGGAGTGTATTCTGTCAGAGAAACTGTCGCGGGCGTCTAGATATCTCTTGGGTAAAGCTCACGACGATCAAAAGGGGACCCTTAACTCATCAACACACAGCCCAACTCCAACTCCACCACGAGAAGGATCGGAGGATCACCCGCAGGGTTACGGTTGCAACGACAATCCAACAGAACTTTACACGAAATACCATAAACATCTTTGCTGCGTATTTGCTGGTGCTACTGTAGTATCCTCCTGTATCCACTGAGGAACCTCTCATTTACATGAAACTATTCCAGCACCCGTGCGCAGCTCAACCGTTGACCTGGGACCTACCCTGAACAATATTCATGAGGATCTGATGAGAAACAACGGGCCGATCCCTTGACATTTCTTGCGTATTGCACCATGATAATGGGGCTAATATCAAATCGAAACGTGCGAGGCGCATTTTGTCGTTTACCGCGCGGTTGTCCCACTCATTGTGTTTTGGTGTCGATGCTTTTGTCAGTTGTTTCGTGCAAGATTTGACTAGAATGACAAATAAGCTGAGAGAGGATGTTTGTGGGCAAGTTCAGAATGTCTGAGGGTGCATACAGCAGCCGGTTCTTTGGCCATCTGTTCAGCGCCCCTGAGGAACTGGATGTGCCGATTACTTGCAACTCAACCACTGGCAGCAGTCAAACAACAATATGGAATTGCTTTATTATTGTCGCAGGTCAAGTGTTTCTTCTGGGCATGGCTTGACCATGAGAGCATTCATTCCGCGGAGGCTGCGTTAGCCGTGCTTTGAAATGCAGGCAGTCGAAAAACGTATCCGCGTTTGGGTGATTCCACATGATAGGGTAATCAAGATTACAAAGCTTCGTGGATGAGTAAACATTCTGGACTTCAAAATCTCCCTAGACAACATCGTGCAGCACGCCTAACTCATTGCGAGAGAAGAAATGTGAACTCTAAAGAGCCAATGACCAATTGATTATTTGTCGGTTCCGGAGTTACGATTTTGGAAATCATACTGCATGATGGCGTCCCTCCACCACTCAATGACGATGCGCTTAACCATAAAACTCCCATATATGTCTCTCTCCTCTCGTTCTACTCTATCTTATAGATCACAACTCTCTCAAGAATTCAATTACCCACTCAGATCTGCTTCCATAATTCCTAAACGCAGCTACTCAATGGCTCGACCGACTGGCCTCATCGCCTCCAAGGGCATTGAGCTCCTCAGCTGGGGTACACCCAACGGCGTCAAAGCCCATATCCTTCTTGAAGAGCTCCGCGACGCATATGGATTAGACTACACCATACAAGGCATCGACATTGGACTCAATATTCAAAAGGAGCCTTGGTTCACTGCCATCAACCCTAATGGTCGTATCCCTGTTCTTGTTGACCATGACAACAACGATCTCGCTGTCTTCGAAGGCAACGCGATACTAAGCTATTTGACAAGAAAATACGACCCAGAGCATAAGTTATCATTCAAAATTGATGACGATGACTATTCTCGTGCTGAGTCATGGATTGGTTGGCAGCATGGTGGAATTGGGCCTATGTAAGTCATGAGCATCAATATCAGGGCGGTACACTCACACTGTAGCAGGGAAGGACAGGCTTTTCATTTTATTGGTGTCAAGCCAGAAATTCCATACGCTATACAGCGTTACGTCGGCGAGACAGAGCGTCTCTTTGGGGTCCTCGACAAGCGTCTTGCAGACCGAGACTACATCGTCGGACCCGGTAGAGGTCGCTACTCCATCGCAGATATCGCCCTGATCGGCTGGACAGATCGCCTGCCAGGCACAACAATTTCGTATGATCGGTTCCCGAATGTTAAAGCATGGCTTGCTCGTATACTTGAGAGGCCTGCTGTGAAGCGAGGCTTGTTACTTCCGAGTGGTAAAGACAAGCCGACAGGAATGGATCCTGTGGATGAAGAGACGAGGAGGAAGCGCACAGAGCTTAAGGAAGTTGTTGACAAGGCTAAGGAGCAGTTTGGGTACAAGTATTCCTCGCCGTAAGTGAGTGCCATCTCAGGGTACGGGAGAGTTGTGCGAAGGAGCCGTTGCATTTTGGGAGGCAGGTATCCGAGAGCATATAGTTAATAGTCAAATAATACAGACTTTCGAATGTACTGTCCCGGTCGATCGGCTTAAAGTTGAAACAACTCATTCGTGCTGAATTTGAATAGCTGGATACTGGATATCAGACGCAAGGACCACAAAAGACGGCAAAGACAAAAGGCTCACCGCGTCAGGCAGCGAGTCATTGAAGTCGAAGATGAATCCTACAGCTAACTCGTCTTCTTTAGAATGACAGTCTTCTCGAATTATCAATTATACTATAGTCCTTGCTATAAGCACAGTTTTCAAGCCAGTTGGGACCTAGGATACAAGAAGTTTCGAAACCATGTCCCGAGCCAAAAAGCTTAGACTGACTTGTAAAATTTAGCAGGCTCTGCCACAAATTGCTTCCCCCCCCCCGATCAAAGGTACCAGTCTTTCAACATCTCGAGGGAGGCTTAGGCTTCGAACTCTTCTATTCGACTGGCTATTCCGTATACTAGAAGAATGTAAAAACTAACCGACCAAGGGAAACTA
Source organism: Fusarium sp. MPI-SDFR-AT-0072 (assembly GCA_020744335.1). Lineage (NCBI taxonomy): Eukaryota > Fungi > Ascomycota > Sordariomycetes > Hypocreales > Nectriaceae > Fusarium > Fusarium sp. MPI-SDFR-AT-0072. The sequence continues at coordinate 1,100,543 of JAHBOG010000005.1, read as the reverse complement.
TGTGGGCAGGTAATCAACCAACAACAATGAGAATACTGAGAGAGTCATGGACCAAGAAGGCAGAGAGACCTCGAGCTACACTGAGAGCAATCATTGCAAGCATGTTGATCACGCAGCCTAATGACCACCGAGCAATTAGCCCCCAGTTCCTCAGGCATACCGGTGTCGGAGTAATTATACGGCCTAGAGTCCTACCTGTGGAGAGGAGTAGGTCAAGCTCTACATAGTTGTGGTGCTTGAGTTTAGTTGTCAGGAGGCGAATGTTGACCAAGAACCTCTGTGCCAACCTGAGTGGACAAGAGCTTGATAAAACAATGGTTTTAACCATAGAGACAGGCTGAAGAAGACGATGCAGCTCATTCTAATGGGACAGTCGAGGTGGCGTGACGTCCCCAGTTAAACCGCCTCCATGATGGCCCACGATCATGACTTCTCATCATGACGACACTATGCATGATGCTTAGAAAAATGGAAGATATGATAAATTCGTCATTAAAATGCTCATTGACTCATGAGGTTCGCTTTTTGATATTTAACTGATTTCATAATCCCATGCCAAAGCGCCATTCTCTTTGTTTCCCCCTTAGTTGTGGAACTTCTTCACCTTCTCGACCTCGTCGTAACTACCCATGAAGATACCGGCCTTGTCGTGGATGTGCTCGGGCACCACCTCGAGCATACGGTTCATCTTGCTGTCGACAGCTTGACCACCGGCTAAGCATAGTTAGTAGAGTGTTAATCACTAAAATTCAATTGACGTACCATTCTCAAAGATGAGGGCCATGGGCGCGCACTCGTACAGGATACGGAGCTTGCCCTTGGGGCTCTTCTTGTCGGCGGGGTAAGCAAAGATACCTCCGTAGAGAAGAGTTCGGTAAGCATCAGCAACCATGGAACCGATGTATCGCGAGCTGTAAGGCTTGCCGTCGGCTTGAGCTTGCTTTAGAGAGTTGAAGTAGTTGATGGTCTTGTCCTCCCAGTACAAAGAGTTACCCTCGTTGGCGGAGTAGATGGCGCGGGACTTGGGGAGGCGCATGTCGGGGTGAGACAGAATGAACTCGCCGATACCGTTGTCTAGAGTGAAACCGTTGACGGTTCCACCGCGCATGGTGATGACAAGCTGAGCAGAGGCGCCGTACATGGTGAAACCAGCAGCGAGCAGCTCAGTACCGGGCTTCAGGATATCCTCCTTGACGCCCTTGGAGCCTTCAGGGAGCTTGTGAATAGCGAAAATGGTACCGACTGAGACACCAGCGTCCAAGTTGGAAGATCCGTCAATGGGATCGCAAGCGACGGCGTAGTGAGCGTCATGAGCATCCTTGAAGTAGATGATCTCGTCCTCCTCCTCAGAGACGAGGAGCGCACACTTGCCGGATGAGCGCATGGCCTCAATGAAGAGGTCATTGGAGATGACATCGAGCTTCTTCTGGTCGTCGCCGGTGATGTTGGAAGAACCAGCCAGACCAGTGAGGTTGACTAGGGTAGCGCGTCGAATGTAGTAGGCAATTGACTTGAAAGAGAACTGGAGAGCGTGACACAATAGACTGAGATTTCCGTTGTTAGCCGGGTATCATGAACTTGAGGTCACAAGGGACGACGTACGTGAAGTCACCAGTAGCCTCTGGGTGCTTGGCCTGCTCCTCAGTGAGGAAGCGGGTGAGGGTAACAATGTTAGTGTTAACCTTTTCGGTTTCTTGTCCGCTGTTTGTAGTAGCCATTGTGAATGTGTTTGTGAGGGGAGGATATGTATGAAAGGAGGAGAAGTTGATCGTCGGGAGGGGCAGTTGGAGAAGCGGCTTTGACTCGACTTAGACCGGGAGAAGGTTTAAGCCGACAGAGACAAGAAGGTAGTTATGATGGGAATAGTATGAGGGTATCGCGAGAGAGAACGATGAAAGAAGAAGAGAGAAGAAGAAAAGAGAGAGGCACGCGACGAATATTGGGGAAACGGGACCAGTTATGTAAAGGAATACACTTCTACGTTACGGATACCGCGTCCGTGTCTTGACGACAATTGACGGATATGACGATCAATGATATCCATTCATTCATTATTAGGTACATACGTTTTCATTAACCGACTGGGGTTATCAACGGCCCCATCCGCGAGAGAGACTCAACCCGCAACAACATGACCGAGACTCTGAGAGTATAGACCCAACCATGATACGTAAAAAGCTCCATTGGGGGCGCATCATATCGGAATGTCATGGGCCATCGTGACCTTTGATAGCGGGCTCCCGAAGGGAATTGGTGCTTTTGCCGGCCGAGGGGAAGCGGCTCAAGAGGATTTCCCGGGGTCTCCAACTCCGACTTCTTCCCCCACAATTTACAGCGGTCGAATTTGGAGGTAGACTTCGGGGGTTGTTCCCCGAGGAGCATCACGATTTCTCTTGTTAATTGTCGTCACAGCCACTGAGAGACCCTCTATTTCCAGGCCCTGCCAGGCTGTCCCGGTGGGGGTGGCTCGCTCATATTGACGTTTAAGCGGGGGTTTTGAACCTCGACGCTCAAAAGATCTTCAGTAGAAACACCGAGTGATATGCTCATTGTGGGTTTGGGGGGGGGTTTTGAGGATGGAAAATTGGGAACGCCAAATGCCTTATCTCATACCTTGTTCATTCCTTGATTTGGGGTTATGAGGCAATTGATTGAATGAGTGAGTCTCGACTCGACTCGACTCGACTTATATCATGCATGCATGTCCCCCTAACCTAGACTTCTTCTTCTCTGACGGAAGACCGGAGTCGGATCAAAGGTTATCCGGCCAACCGGGAGCTTCCTCTCTATCAGCTGTCAGCCAGTTCAGCTGTAACTCTCAAGGTTAGAGAGTGAGAGAGGGTGAGTCCAATCTCTTACGGAAAGTCCCCGAGGTTGAAATGCATTGCCAGAATTGGCGCCAAGCTACCCCGAAGTTTGGTATTCTCCTGATGAAGCCTCGGACATGTGCCGCTTGTCGACATCAACTTTGATGCTCCCTTTCTCTGTAATGGAGGTTGACAAAGTTAGCAGGGTCGTCATCCCTTTAATACTGAGCAATGACTGAATGGATATAATACCGATGCAACAGTATAAACTATCGAATTCTACATAAACGGCAATTATTCCCATACCCAAAAAGGCAATTCTTTTGCACAAGATCTCCTTATCCATCCCTCCCTATCTCTCTCGCTACAATTCCCCCTTCCCTTGAACTATCCCGCTCTCGTGAGCGGCGGACCTCGGCATCTCGGTCAAGTCTCCGTCTCCACGTTCAATCTCGACTTACTCCAGACACTTTGACTCCATTCGCGTTACTTACCTTTCCCCAGCTTTTTCTTTACCTGTTCCTGGTAAAACTTAACTTAACTTTTGCATTTCCATCTCCATCTTCTTTTTCTCATCGGTAATTGCTGGTTTCTTACTGGTGAATCGTAATTCTGTATATTCCAACTGTCGCATACCGCCCATTCTCTACCTACCTATACTCGATACCATCGCAATCATGGTCGCTGACGCTCTCGTCTACCACCCCACGGTAGCACACTACCTGCGCTACATGGCCACAACCCTCGGTCGCGACAAGCTCATGCGAGTTCTTCAGTACTTCGCCCGCTTCTACGCCTGGTATCTCCTCCGCACAAACGCAACCCCCGACAAGGTCGCTCCTTGGAACGCCCTCAAGAAGCAGTTCGGCCTGTTCCGAAAGGTCTTCCGAGCCGGAAAGTTCGTCGAGCACTACAAGGCCGCTGCCACCGCTTCCGACTCCAAGTCCCTCGATCCCGTCCTCAAGTACACCCAGGTCGGTCGCCAGCTGGGTTATGCTGGTTACCTTACTTGCGATGCTCTCACTATTCCTGATGCTGCCGGTATCAGGAAGTGGCAGCATGCCAAGCGCCTTCAGCAGGAGGCTTATAGATCCTGGGCTATTGGTATCGCCTTTAGCATCATTGGTCAGCTGTACACTCTGCGACAGCTGAGCGTGCGCGCATCAAAGGTTGACCTGAAGGAGGGTGAGGGTGTTGTCGAGAGCAAGACCATCTCCATGTAAGTTTGACATGCGCTCATTTGCCTTCCTATCTTTTGTACTAACATATACTTCAGTGAGCGCGCTGCCGCCAAGAAGCAACTCCTCTGCGATCTTTGCGATATCCTCGTTCCTGTCTCCGGTCTCGGATGGGTTTCCTTCCTCGATGACGGCATCGTCGGTCTCACTGGTACCTTGAGCAGTGTCATCGGTGTCTACACCCAATGGAAGAAGACTGCTTAATCTTGAACACATACCAAAACCCAACAATACCCGATACCATGTTTATACACACTTCGTAATCCCTTATAAAGCGCGTCACACTGTTATTTGTTCGGTCCGGGATCTTTCTTTTTGTACTATACGGGGGCGACACGGTTGGGTTGTTGTCCAAAGTAAATCACGAGTATCAGGTTCACTCGTTGTGCAGTAATGCCATGTCAATTTGAACACACAAAATCAGAAGTTGGATTATTTTGACCCTTTTCTGTGATAAAAGCAAAAACTACCTAGCAAGTAACGACTCTTACCAATGGGTCCTAAAATCTTCCTCCAGGTTATAGTATAAGACAAAATAAAAGCAAATAAGCAAACCCTCACCCACGACGGCTTCCTCATAGTCATACACTATAGTTCATATTACCCAAGACATTCAAGTCGTGTGCGCCCGTGGCTTTTCCCGGTAACCGTCAACTCTCGTAATGTCCTCAGCCCTACACCTGACGCCATCCTAATGTCCCTCATACTTGTGTTGCTCGTTGAGAATATCACCAGTCGGTCGTCAATCATTGTTGCGCATATCTGCTTGTTGATCGTTTCAATCTTGCCCTTCCTACCTCATGACTGGTCGTCAATGTTTCACGCCATTTAGCGCATTCGGTTGAGAGTAGATCTAGCACCGTCGGTCAAGGACAGTCCCGCCAAGCAAGCGCCCAAAGCGGTAATGGGATATGGATTTACCAGTAGCGTCCACCACGATCATAGTCTCGGGGATAACCACCATCTCGTGGGTATCCGCCCTCTCGCGGAGGGAAGTCTCGAGGAGGTCGGTCGTAAGGAGGTCGCCCATTGGCATAGGGATCGGGTGGAGGAGGGTAGTCGCGGCGATAGGGGTCATCGTAGCGGCCGCGAGGGGGAGGGGGAGGATAGTCCTCCATGGGACGGCGAGGAGGAGATCGATAACGGGCGCGATCATCATAGTAATCGCGACGAGGACTACGATCTCGGTAGCCGTAACCACCACCACCACCGCGAGGACTATATCCGCGGGGAGGGCCACGCCGATCGTAGTCGTCCATGGGAGGAGGATAAGGTCGACGTCCTGGGGAGCGGGATCGACCGCGCTCGCGAGGAGGCATGTCCGGCTGAGTCTAAAAGGTCATGTCAGACTTGAATTCTTACAAAGAGAGGGGGCTTCCTTGTCATACGTCAGCAACGCATTGGACTCGCTGGCCCTTGAATTCACGCCCGTCGAGCTTCTCAACAGCCGTTCTAAGGTCTGCTGCAGTCTCGAATTCGACGAAACTTTTACATGTTAGCCACCAATACAGATAACGCGCGAGCAACTACTCACCCTCGGCCGTTCGAGTCGCGACCAGTTTCAGAATAGACAACGTCCAAGCTAGACTGACGCGCAAAGTCTTTGAGATCCTATTTCCAGAATCCACGTAAGTTGCTGTCCAGGAAGGGGAACGCCGGAAGTCCATGTAATCCACAAAATGATAGTGCAGTTCGTCAAGTCAACAACCAGGAAGCAAAACCGGGAGAGGGGGTGGAGGGGTCCGTGGAAGTTGTCCCCTAAACCTAGTCCCGGTGTCGTACCAATGGGTCGAAACCAGAAAAACCAGAGATGCGCGCAAATCACAAGGGGAGGGTCCAGGAAATCCAGCGATGAGCAACGGGGAGGATTGAACAGACCTGCCAAGAGGTATCGTTTGGAAGTCCCGTAATCTGCATTCGATGAGGGGTTCGACGAGGCCGTGGCGCGGTGCGCTCATGGTTGCCAAAACCGCCCTCGCGATGCCGGGAACCGCGGGCGAACTGGACAGTGAGTCGTTCTCCCATGAAATCAGAGCCATCTTTCGAAGTCGCACGTTAGCCAGGGAGGAGGGGTGGAGTCTATGGTGGTGACATACGGAAGGCTAGATGGATCATTAGCAAGCGCGTCGCAATACAAAAGATGAGGGGGGATAACCAACCCGGTACAACATCACGGGCATCCATGGGGTCCTTGTACTCGATGAAACCGAAGCCATTCATGAGCTTAACCTCGGTGATTTCTCCGGTACCATGAGTCGCGAAGTGAGCCTCGACATCGGATTTGGTAGCTGTTGGGCAGCAGGTCAGTGGTTTGACTGAGAGCGTCAGGGCGATGAGTCCGGACCATTGCGAGGGAGGTTTCCCAAATACAGCCGGGTGGCTGATACCTCCGTCATGTTGCCGTTGGGAGGAGCGTCGTCGGGTCAAGCAAGAGAGGGATCCAGATGGAGAAGCAGAAAGTCGTATATGGATCAAAGCCAGGGATATTCCAGATTAAATGTCCAGGGCCAGTTACGCGATGGACCAACAAAAGAGTCAGAGTCAAAACGCGGGGTTTTGAGAAGGTGGCGGTTTTGGACGAGGATTGACTTTGATGATGATGATATGAAAAGCGACGTTGGTGGAGAGGAGAAAGAGAACATGGGCGCAAGTTACTAACCTAAGGCAAGGTAGGACTCACCTAAACGCGACGAAAAAGGCTGGGGCCAAAAGGCGGCAGGACACGGCAGAATGGCCAGATCGAGAAGGTGCCCCGGATCCCGCTATCTCGGGCACTGAAGCTGCTTCGCTAGCGTCACATGCGAACGCTTTCGCCTGCATTAAAGCCTACATAACACAACGTTACTGTAGCTATAGCTTGCCTAGACTGGCAACTCACATGTAAAATACGATTCAAGCGTGATCTGATCACCTCGTACAAGAATCTTTCATTCATCCATTGTCATTACTATTACTTCATGGCCATCTATCAACGGCAACTTACACATGGAGTGGATATCTATAACAATAAGTAGCTTCCAAAAAAAAAAAAAAAAAAAAAAAAAAAAGAGGCTTCTTCATTTATGAAACCATAAGTCATTCATTTCGCCCAATCCCGCATCATCGTCATCATCGTCGTATCAGCCCAACTTGACTCCCTTGTCAGTGACGCCCAACGCCTCGCTGTGCTGTGCTTTGCCCTGTATCATGTGCTTTGTGGAGAAGAATAACAAGATCTTTTATCCATAACCCTACGGTTCCTCGAAAAGGACCGAGACAATTTCATCAATCATAGTAAATACGAGGTGTGCACTGTAGATGGGTTAGTTGAGCTCATACACAAATCGGAGATGAAATTAAAGACTTACTTCAACCTCGAGTTGTTCAACGTTGCAAATATACGACGGCTGGCTGTCTGAGCGTTGACTCTTCCAACAACACTACCTGCGAGATCTGGCACCAATGTGGCCAGCATCAAGCTCGCCTCGGTCCGTGTCTTTTTCTTTTCGGCAGCTGTTCGCGGTTTGCGATCTCGTTGTAACTGGCCCCCAGGCCATAGACTATCTTGCACCAACCCAATGTATTTGAGAATGTTTTCGTCTTGAACAAGCATCTTGACATTGTCTCGCACTTTTCTTTCAATCGTACCACCAAGAAGTTGTTGTAGAACAACTACTACCGCTCTCCCACGGAGCCAATTGTTTCCCTTGTTGAGCTCAAAAATCTCAAGAAAGATGTCACAGATCGGTTTGATGAACGGTTCAAGTTCCTTATTCTCAAATGCATTCAACTCTGCCTCAGCTTCAGCGGCCGGAAACGTATCTTCGTTCACATTGAGAGGAACCGCGTTGAGCTGGTTAGTAGCAGCTGCAATGAGGTTCTGGCCAGCTTCAGATATCTGGTCCAGAACAGGAATATTTCCAAGGATGTCATCCATTCCATCCGCAACAGAATCATACAACCGAGTCATCATGTCTTTCTTGTCTTCGCGATCCAAGATATCTTGACCTTGGGTGATTACGCTCTGTGAAAGGAAGGCTCTGAGTTCTCGGCTGCGGCAAACTTCTGGTAAAAGAAGTAGGTCTTGTAGATACTGCTCCAGGGCAGTTCGTCGTTTGCGTAGAAACTCGCTCTGGAATTTCATCACCATTCGCCGGCGAGGAAAGTCAAGATTTCGAACTGAAGGGTATCGGGACCGCAGCTTTTGGTGAAGCTCGTGGAACTCGCTGTATCGCCGCGAAATTACCCATGAAGCTGCAGGCATCTGCTCTCCAGCATTTCTCTGGACTTCAATAACGTAGAGTGCAAACTCTCGACCATCTTCTTCTCTTCCCACTTGAATAGACTTGATTTTGATGGTCGAGCGGCCGTAGAGACTGTTGTCGCTCTCCTGGATCACGTACTGCTGCCGTTGAAGCTCCTTGCGCCTGATCTCCCTTTGCAGAGACGCTTTGGACTTCCTAAGAATGCGCAGCTCGGCAGTATTGTTTGTCAACTCTGCCTTTCGCGTTAACGATTCCACAACCGCTTCCTGCGCCACCAAGCGATCGATATCGTTTGAGAGAGCAGTGATGGCTTCTGCCAATCCAAGGTCTCCTGGTGCTGCTTCATGCACTTCATCCTCGTCGTCAGGCGGTGGCCCGTCATCTGGATCACCGTCGTCAGGGAGATCTTTGTTGTTATCGCCAAACAGATCGTCATCCACGAAAACACCAATTCGTGAAGCCGCACTGACGAGACCAAGTGACGAAAGGCTTGGTTTCTCGCCTTCCTTGTTCGCCATAGCAGGTCGAATACCCATATCCAGAGAGCCACGATGAGACTCGTTATCATTGCCCGAGAAGAGACTTGATGCATTATCATCAATACCTCCAATGCTACTGCCGCCAGGGCCGCCGAAAAGGGAGGCACGAAGAGCTTCAGCAGTTTGAGGACGATCATCCTCCATGATATCGGTAAAGGCCTGTTCTACTGCCTTAACAACTTGGGTATCTGGTAGTTGCTGGCTGTTCGCATCTGGATCTAGACTCTGCACAGAATCTCCTAGTCCATCAGTATCGATGTCATCGTCATCGAATAGAGGATTGAAAGAGCCTTCGTCTAACGAACGCCTAGCTCGATGTCCATGCCCATTACCATTAGATGTCAAAGATTTAAGATCTGATGCAGATCCTGTACGTTTCCCAGCATTTGATAATTGGGGCGTCAGCCGCGATACTGGTCTTGGCTTTGCTGGCAAAGTCTTGCTCGCACGGTTGGTTGCTGATGCCTGTGCTTGTACTTCTGGCTGTGGTGTCGATCTGAGAGTCTGGATATTGGCTGCTTCTTCAGCTGCAAGACATTTGTAAAATAGATCCGACTTCTTGAAACTCTGAAAGAAGCGTGACCGCATTTCCTCTAGGACGGCGCTCTGGGCCTTCAAGATAGCTCGCCGCGCTCTATAGTATTGTAACGGGGTGGCTGACTTTCCTGCCTTGATGAACTCCTTGACTTCATTCCTCGAATGATCCGGGACCTTTAACTCTGGCCTCGAAAGATAGGCCTGGTTAATCTGTTGTAAATCCTGGCGGTCGGCATCTGTCCACATTGGCAGGGTTGATGGCAGTTCGTCATCTGGGCCATCATCTTCTAGAGGGTTTCGAAATCCGTCAACGACAAGCCAGAACTGCACTAAAGGCATGAGATTTTGTCGATCCATGTATTCCATAAAGTAAGAAAGCGCTGAAGAATCTCGCAGAATATCTACTAGTGGCGCACTCTCTAGCTTGGACTGTGAAGAAGAAGTCGATGGTAAAGGCAAAGGACCAGGTGGACGACGTTCGCCACCAGCAGCAAGATGATTAACCCGTTGGTCTAGCAGCCTCTTTCCCATCTCCAATCGACGAAGGTAAACCTGGTCTTGATTGTCTTCAAGAGAATCCCTCTTCAGTTGACTAGCGACTTCGCTACGAAAACGACGTGCATCTGATAGGTTATTGACCTTGCGAATAGCACGGATAAACTTCTCGAACTTGCGCTCACTGTCTCCAGGAGCGACTCTAGGCATGGAAGCTAACTTGCTGGCTTTGGGCGTCGAAGGAGCATGCTGGTCCAAAGCTGCTCGGAGCTTTCTCACGGTTGATCGATCCTGAAGCATTGAGCGGCCCAGATTCTCCATCAGTTGATTCCAAGTGTCTGGTTCGGAGAGAAGTTGGATCACGGGGAACAGAACGGCGCACGCAACGATCTCGCGAATAATAATCGATACAGCTCGACTGGACAACATGTTCTCAGGTAGTATTTGGGGCACAATCTTTGCGACAAGAGACCTGAGGTAGTCCTGCTGGACCATCTTTGTGTCGGGAAACGACAAAGAGGCAGCTGGATGTAGGCGTCCATCACGAAATTTTGAAGCAATAGCTAGGTCCAGCTCTTCAGATTCAGTGACAGAGCGGTTGAGTTTCTTTCCTCGCACTGATTTCTCCGCTTCGTAGAAGTCTCGGAAGTGGGCGGTGAGGAGAGGAACAAGACGGCTAGTGACGAGCTCCGCCAGGTCCTTATGACGAAGGAAATCAGTCAAGCTCAGCAACGCCTGCCGCACCGCTTGATCGACCTGGTTCGAAAAGGACGGGTTGCGACTAATATTTGAGTACCAGCTATTCACAAAGTCCCGGGTTATAAGGCCAAGCAAGTTGTCGATAGCTTCGGAAACGCGGGGTGATTCGGGGTCTATTGGAGTCGGAGTATATGATTGTCGCTGGCGCAGTCCCTGCACCTCTAATCGCCATGACTTCTTATCGAGGAAAGTAACGCCATGTGGCTGTAGTATTCGATCGCTTGGCCGTCGTGATACGAGAAGGAGGCCGGCTAAGAGGGCGACGAGAGTAACAAGGGAGCCAGCAACAAAGGCATGGCCTGCCCAGCGGAGGACAGGTGACCAGCTCGCAGCGAAGCCCCAGGCTATGAAGGCGGCGAGTCCAGCAACAATGACATCTCTACGCTTGAGGGCCATCACCAGGATGTTGACCTCAGAGCCACATTCTTGAACGAAGATGGATTGGATGTAAGTGGTGAAGTTGGTGGTGCTAGGTAGTGGAGGTGCCGTTAGGTTAGGTGAGGTGGCTGTCGATTACAGTGGGTGCTGTCATTTTGATGGACCCCTGTCAAAATAAGGTGGTCTGCGGGACAAGGAACCCTTGCCAGCACCCGCCAGAGACGAGTAACATTGCCTGCAGGTACAAATAATTACCTATCGAATATCAAGAGTGTCTGAATGTTAGATGTTGTGTTTCTCCGAGTAAATCAACATAATCTTTCTCGTGAAGTTGCCAGCGGAATACTGCATGCCCATTGAGTGGATTGGAGCTCAACGCTACATAAATTGTGACCATGTCACAATGTTGTTCGCATAAATGTTTCAAGACATATTTAAAGCATCGTGTGAAACGATAAAGCATCAAGTTGTCATTGACTTCCAACTACCACGGAGGATCCTCTAACCTTCGGAACAACGCTACAAACTTCTGTCCGTTATTTCTTGTAACCTTCTTACTCTCCTCAGTCTCAGTCGACATGACCTGGACACATTCATCCGCCTCTTCTTCCTCTTTCGAGATCCTCTCAAAAGCAGGATGAGCCTCAAGATGCTGAACCATCCACAAGTGCAGGTCCTCGACATCGGTTATGGTATATACAATACCGCCTGGTCGTAGCGCATAAGCGTATTCAGAGTTCAACGTTGTCGATACGATTCTGGCTTTGTGCTTCCTGGCCTTGAAGTGAGGATCGGGGAAGCAGATGAAGATCTTGGATAGTTGAGCCTTCTTGAAGAAATTGGGGAGGAACTTCATAGTGTTGGCTCGGATGCAGCCCACGTTCTGATACATGTTGTCTGAGTTTTGTGATCGCAATGCTTTTATACGTTCTTGAACGTAGCCTGCTACTTGTGTTCGGATCTCCAGGCCTGGGTATATTAGTACACATGCTATTTGACGGCATTTTACTTCACTTACCAAGTGTAAGAGTGTCAGGTAGCTTAGGCGCTAAAGCAACGAGAAGACCTCCAAATCCACAGCCAATATCGACAATTTCCACATCTTTTGTCAGTTTAGGAGGCTTTGAGGGATCCTCTGGTGTTCCCTCCTGGACGTAGTGTGGAAAATATGAGGACCAATCCATATCATCTGGAGATTTAGGGCTAAAGAACGTTAGAAACAATGCAATTGATATGAGCCAGAGCACGTACTATTCTAGCATATGATCAGAGAAAGGATTTGCGTGCGCTCTCTGGCGATAGAACTTTTTTCGCGGTAGTTGAGTGACCCCATCTTTCGTCCTCTTTACGCGGTCCTTCTCACGCTCTTTTTGTTTATTTGTGAGCTCTGTCGTCATGGTGGCCGTTGATGCTATTCAGTTGGTGCTTGTCAATTTCTGGTGATAATTTGTGAAGTTGATGCGAATGAAGCTTTGCGGGTGGCAGAATAATCCACACTCGGCAGGCGGTGTGACGAGCTGAGCATTGGCCTTGCACATGCCAATTAAGTGACGGAAATAAACCCTGTTCGTTGGACATTGGGTCATGGAGCTTCGACCTCCATCCCTGAAGGCAGCCTCAGAATCTGTGATTTTACCATCCACAACATCACACGTTTCCAAGTCATGAGCTTTTTTACTTCAAAGCAAGTTGTAGCGCTACCCAGATTGCCCCAGATGTCCTCCGACGCATCATGGAACTTCTTTGGTCCTCTAGTGACCCAGTACTCCTCTATCGTTAACCTGATCTCTCTTGTCTGTGTAAGTGATGATCGACCGAGTTTCCCCTGGGCCTGTGACTGATTTACGGATAGCTCGGCCTTGGTCTTATGCTATTCATACCTGTCCTTCTTCTCGTGATCTTCGACCTCTTTCTTTGGATGTGGAGGAATATCAGTAATACGAACCCACCTTCGATTGTCGATTCCGAACCCGATAGCGTTGTCACTACGAACCCACATGCTGCTGCAATAGCAACGGGAATAGACAAAGCGTCACTTTAATTATGATAGCACACAACGAACTGGAAATACGTGAATTCTCATTGGGGCTTCAAACTTGATACTTTTATTTTGGCTATTCAATATGGACTTTTATGCAATTTGCGACACGACCTTGATCAGATCAGCTGTCACTCCCATGGCGGTCACATCACCTCCAGCACCAGCACCCTGGACAATCAAAGGGTTGCTTCCATATCTCTCAGTGTAGAAGCTGATAATGTTATCGCTACCCTTAAGAGCAGCAATGGGGTGCGAGCGGTCGAATTGCTCCAGGCCAACCTTGACCTGCTTGGAAGCAGCATCAATGCTACCAACAAATCGGACAACCTTACCAGCCTTCTCAGCAGCAGCCTTAGTCTCCTCCATTTGAGAGTCAAAGGCAGGGAGCTTCTCAAGGAACTCGTCGCCGCTGGAAACAGACTCCAGCTCCTTGGGAATGAGGCTCTGCACAGGGAAAGAAGTGGGGGACTCAACGGGGATGCCAGCCAGACGAGCGAGGATAGTCAGCTTGCGAGCGACATCGAGACCGTTAAGATCATCTCGGGGGTCAGGTTCAGTGTATCCCAATGACTTGGCTTTCTTGACCTCCTCAGACCACTTGCCGCCCTGGCCCTCGGTAGGGGCAAAAGAGTTGAATAGGAAGGACATGGTGCCGCTGAAGACACCCTCGATCTTGGTAACCTTGTCACCAGTCTCAACCAGGTCCTTCAGGGTGGAAATAACGGGGAGACCAGCACCGACGGAAGACTCGTGGTAGACACGGGCTCCAGAGGACTCGGCAGCTGAGAAGATGTCCTGCCACAACTTGTATGAGCCTGAGAAGGCCTTCTTGTTAGGTGTAACGATGCTGATGCCTCGGCTCAGGGCAAGAGGGTAAAGTTCCGCAACATCCTGAGAGCTGGTGTTGTCGACAAGAACGCTCTTAGCGGGGGCCTTAGCCAGGTACTCGACAACCTGAGGGAGAGCGAGAGGAGCCTTGGTAGAGGAGCCAAGTGTGTCGACGACGTTGCCGATGTTAAGGGGAGAGTAGTCGTCGTTGAAGAGGGCTTTACGGCTCGTGGCAATGTATGCGAGGTTCAGCTTCGGTGATGGCTTCCGAGCAGCAAGGGATTGGAGCTGGTCGATGAAGGCCTTGCCGACACCTCCGGCGCCTGTTGGTGACAATTGTTAGTTTGTGGTGTTTTATAGCTTCAGTGTTACAATTACCGATAATTCCAATGAAAACTTGTTTGGGAGCGGCCATTGTTGCTGTTGTACTGTGAAACTGTTGACGAAGCTTGTGAAGGAATAAAGTCAAGCTCCGATGGCGGGGCACTGAAGATGGTGATATGAGCACACCATATAACCCCGCGGTGGATTACCCTACAACATCGGAGACTTCTAAACAGCAACCAATTGGGTAACCAATTGATGAGCCCACTTTGATCATGGTATCTGTATGACAGATGATCATAGTGATAATAAGGCTCTGAAGATATGGCAGATCAATCAAAGTGTAGTAGTTTGATTAACTTAAAGTTGTTGCTTCAGTACTGAATTTTAATTGCCTCAGGCTGAGCACGAATGGGCCTCATTCGTTTTGGGCCAGTGATATAACCTTGTTTTCCTCTTCATGATCAACGATTATCAGCCACAAGAACAAACGCAAACCACCCAACATATTGAACAGAATGCCTCAAGATCCGAATTTGTATGGTCAGCGACCAGTCAAGAAACAAAAGCGAGATGCAACATTAACCAGCTCGCTCGACTTCACTGCTCAACTGACATCACTGATGTCAAATAATTCATCAGGGGCCACATCAGCTGGCCGCGCACGACATCGCAAGGAAGGAAAAGATGACATATTCAAAGTGGCAAAACCTAAACGAAGCAAAGGGCAAGATGGATCAAAGAAGCTGGAGTTGAAGGAGGTCACTGGCACAGAGGAGGAAACTCAGGAGTTGGCGCGAGCGAAGCGCAGAATGGAGGAAAAAGCACGACTATACGCTGCAATGAAGCGAGGAGATTACGTGCCAAAAGAGAATGAAGCAGCGCCCCTAATAGACTTCGATCGCAAATGGGCGGAAGGAGAAGAAGGGAAGGAAGATTATGAAACAAGCAGCGACGAAGACGGAGCCGACGACAGCGGCGAGTTGGTCGAGTATGAAGATGAGTTTGGTCGTTTACGAAAAGTTACCAAAGCAGAGAAGGACAGATTAGAGCGCAGAGCGCGCCGAGGTCTACTGGGAGCCGAAGAGCTCGAGCGCATGTCTGCAAGACCAGCAGCACCCAGCAATCTCATAATCGGCGACGCGATTCAGTCGATGGCCTTCAATCCCGATGACCCGGAGAAGATGCAAGAGCTGGCGCGGAAGCGAGACCGTAGCGCAACGCCGCCGCCAGCGCAACACTACGACGCAGACTGGGAGATCCGCACGAAAGGGACGGGATTTTTCAAGTTCAGCAAGGACGAAGAGACTCGAACGGCGGAGATGGAGGGGCTCGCGGAAGAGCGCCGCAAGACGGAAGAGCAGCGCCGGGCCCGAGAGGAGCAGAAGGAGGCTAGGAGACGGGAGATTGAGAAGCGGAGGGAGGATATGGCGACACGGAGGGCCAAGAGACAGGCTGATTCCTTCTTGGACAGGCTAGGGAATTAATGGCTGGTGTTTAGCTGAGGAATCAAGTATTGGAGGTTGAAATCGAAGAAGGAATTCCGTACAACGGAATTAGAACATGGACAACATCGAGCGATATCCCAAAGTGGTGGCTCCGCAAAACACCAAGCCAAGAAGCTTATACGAATTGAGTCGGCATTTGTGCGTCCGAAGTACATGAACAACCTTGAAAAAGGCTCAAGATGCTTGGTAAGAAATAAGATACCATCCATTTCTTGTTTAGACTAGCTTTGCGCAGCGCCTTAGCCTGTGATAGGATCTAATGGTTTACACTTCGATGAGGGTGTTGCCAGATGTTGGGAACTCAATTAAGAACCAGGAACATGATACGGATACGCAGACAGGGCAGGAAAGAAAACGAATTTCTGGGACATTCCCATGAATCCCATGCATGCACTGTGGAAAGGCAGAATGTCAATACGAGTGGGCTGAATCCAGTTTGAATCCTTCGATCTCAGCCCATGCAGGCAAAATGTTGGCTTATTGATGGTTCGAGGTTAGGGCCGTCTCCCTGGTTCAGATACGAAATGCGATGTCGCGACGAATATGGAAGAAAAGACGCATTTCTTCAGGCACAGTGTGATATATTAGAAACATGCGTAGTCTCTCACTTCACCTACTGTACTGTATTGTGGTCGGCTAGGACGGTTGCGACTGAAATATCGGGAAATTAATGAGGGAAAAAAAGGCCGCCAACATTTTTTTTCGACCGATCATCGCAGCGATGCGTGGCTGTATGGATGGACGGGCCGGAGGCAGACTCGAAGGCGGAATGAGAGTTCTGACACCAAAATAGAATGGACTAATCAGAGATGCATGCATGAATGAATGAATGAATGAATGAATGAATGAATGAATGAATGAATGAATGAATGCGCGGCTGCGTCGAGTCGAGTGCCCCTGGAAGAGGATTCGTTGTCCTCTTCATCATTGTCTTTGTAAGCTTTCACTGCTGCAACAATGTCCATGTAACGAGACTCGGCCTGGAAGTTGTCGTGGACGTCTGAACTCTGTGATGGCGGCTTCGGTACCCGTTCATAGACGCTGATTGGTAGCAGCCACTCAAGCCAACAGGGCGGAAAAGTGATTCGGCCAATTGGGGCTTTGGATGCAGGGGCACTGCTTGTTGCTTACGGCGGGCATTCGTTAGTTCAAGCCTGCGCCAGCATGCATCCAGGCAACGCAACACAGCAGGACAGCGAAAAGACGGGGAAGAGTACTGAGAAGAGGTACAGGTGAAGCGGCAGAGCACAGCAAACACACCGAAGGCGCCCCCTTTGAGGCTTGCCAACTTGTACCAGTTGTAGAATGCACCCTAGCACCTCAATGGTAGTCCCAGTTATGGTGGAGGCTTGGTGCCTTTGCGCAGGATGCGCCGTCTCAGAATTGGTTGCACTCAAGAAATCGGCCAGTCCTAATAAGGTTGGCGTAAAAAAGTGTGACTCATTGCCCGGACCCATGTCTGTCCGAAGGGCGCGCTTTTGGAACAGTACCTAAGAGCACAAGTTATCTGCTAACGCGAACCCTACCAAGGCCAAGTCAGATATTGTTAGTATCGGACTCTGCCCCATTATTCCGGGCTTGTACCTACAGCAAAAGCGCACAAACCTTGCGGGATTGCTGCCTGAGAAATACAAATTGTCTCCATCTTCCCATCCTCAGGCCTCTTCTTCTTCTCTTTTCTCTCCACCCCCAAATCATCATCACAATACAATATCATCAAGAGTTTCACGCCTAAGGCGATCGTCAAGATGTTCTAAATCACCCCCTTCCCCCGTTATTCCCAAGTCCTCCGTCAAAATTACGTCCCAGGACCTTAACGCACCAATCCCCACTCAACCACGTTCAGCTCACCTCTCGGTCGACCTGAACTCTAGCCCTGCTTTGAATAGCTTCAGCTCAAGTTCTCTCACAACCGCCAACATTTCAGCCCAAGACTTTCCAGTCTTCACCACGGATCCCCAGTCAACATGGCTTCCCTCCACGAATTCCAGCCTGCCGGCACAATCCGCGCAACAGTTACAGAGTCCCGAATCACCACAACAGGACTTTGTCTTGTTCGATCAGCCTCAGCCCCCTAATCGGTCAACTACATCGCTGCAATCTCAGCGTCGTCACTCGTCTCATCTGCACAATCGTCACCAACAGCCTGTCTCCCCTGCTGCACAGAATCAACGAGTCGCCCAGTTGCTCCAGGCTTTTGGTCATTCTTCGTCCCCTGTAAACCGTCCTACGAATCAGTTTTACGCCTCTTCGGCTCCATCGTCATCTACCGCTTTGAACAAGCAGAACCGCCCTGCTAGGCCTCCAGTTCCTCTCTTTTCTCAGAGTACAGGAAGTGTCCCGCAACAAACCGCCAAGATGATGAACGCTGCAGGTTTGTGCACCCGTGATCTCACTTCCAGTACCACTAGCTCACCAATATCAGACGTCGAACTCCCTGAGGAGTTTACCGCCTTCGACGGCGGGGCCAACACGGCTTTCTCTTCACCTGCTGTCCCCTCTGTCTTTGACTTTGGCGGCAGCTCTTCCAGCTCTATTGGCAATCTAGCGACTATCTCGCCCCAAGATCTTTTTGCTCATGATAACTTCATGTCTGCACCTAACTCGTCAGCATTGACGGCCTTGACTTCACCATCTATCTACAACGAGTCCCCTGAGTTCGATGGATACGATGTGTCTCCAAACTTCGGCAGTGCCGATTTCGACGGTGCTGCAGACCCTTGGTTTCCCTTGTTCCCCCAGGACAACAGCGTTGCTCCTGCTCAGCCCACCAGCGTTGAGAACTCACCGGAGCTTAAGTCTGATGAAGTCGATTCAGACAACCAGTCTCCTGCTCCCAGTCGCCGTAAGTCGGGTACATCTCCTTCCACTCGTCACTCTTCTGTGGCCGGTGTGAACGCCCGCAAGCGTGACAAGCCCCTGCCCCCTATCGTTATCGATGACCCTAGCGACATCGTCGCCATGAAGCGTGCTCGCAACACTCTTGCAGCACGAAAGTCTCGTGAGCGAAAGGCTGCTAAGTTGGAAGAACTTGAGGATAAGATTGCTAAGCTGGAAGCTGAGCGCGATCACTGGAAGAGGATCGCTCTTGCGCAAACCGGCATGCAATAATGGATTAAAAGTGGAATTTCTTTCTTTCGCCAACACGGGATTTCGTTGGTTTGTTATTGTGTTTTAAATCAGGTTTCATTGATTCCTAAAGTCAACCAGTCAATCAGATTGCTTCAACTGAATTGTATCTCTCCATGTGCAGTGATGTCCATTGAATCGTTTGCCGTACCCATTATTGAATATCATCCGTACATATAAATCTTGCTTTCCAATGTGTAAATCCGTTAAAGTTGATGTGTTGCCCCGTCATGCCATAGGTCAACCCATCCGTCCATCAAGCAGATGAATTCACATGCTAGAAGACTGCCCTTGTCTTCCGAGTCCGTAGTCAGCGAATGATTGGTGTGGACACTCAAGATTGAATTGATGATATGGACCTGTCCAATAGGGCTGGCCAATACATGTTGACTGCGTTTATTCAGACCGAACAAGTCAAGTGGCAAACCTGCATCCTTGTGAAACAGTGGATCATTTATCAACGTTAATAATGGCACTGAGCTTAGTCAAATCACGTCAAGATGCAGTAAGCCTTATTACAATGGATGGAATGGTTCAGTCCACCGGTCAAGCCGAGATAAGCATGGTGGCTAAGCCCTGTGATCGCCGGTTTAAGCTTATGGGCTAGCGGTTCGTTGGTGTCTCATTGCTTGGCAATATCGTTTGGCATCCAATACTATGCAAGGTGTTTCTCTCATCTCTTGAGGTAGAGCTGGACGTCAGCCTCCAGGCTCGCGTTACAGCAACCAACGCATGCCGGCACTTGACTTATATCCGCCATAATTAGTTCGGCTTCCTCAACCTCAAGCAGACGCTGCCAACTCTGCCAAAGAATATACTCGAATTTGCAGCGTTTATGTAAACTATTATTAATGTTTCACGGCAATGGCGAAGCTGATGCAGGAGTTGAAGAGTCCGTCAAGGACACCAGAGGTTGAGTTTACAGAAACAGTCAGTATCTGAACTTCACTATGTTTGCTTCATTCTCACATGGAATACAGTCATCTGACAGCCCGTCTCCGGATAGTCGAGAGGCAGTTGGGTATGAGCGTGGTTTTGAGAGAGATCTCGACGTAACTCAAGATGATTTGCTTGAAGCAAGGGAGGCTGCGTCTACTTTGTCTCTCGAAGAAGTCCACAAAGTAAGTTTGGATGTCGGGTTAGACTTGACGATAAACTAATAGCATTTAGATGATGGAGAGAGTATATAAGCTTCATAAAAGAGACCCCAACTTTCCTCTTTCTGTCATCAAGAAGATTGAAGTATTCATGAGTATGGCACCCTATAAATATTTGACTGCCACATACTTACATCGAACAGATACCGACGATATTCTACAGCACCCAGAGCGTCACGAAGCTCTAATCCAAGAAATAAAGATCGAGGCAGCACTCATCACACACAATTCACCATATGCTGAAGTCAGAGCAATAGTCAGCAACCATGACGACTCAAGCATGCCGTGCTCTACGATCCGCGCTTGGTTCGTGGGCCTCATCTTCTCATGCGCCATGTCCTTCATCAATAGCTTCTTCGAGATCCGTCAACCAATGATCAGTGTCAACACTGTTGTTCCTCAACTCCTGGCCTATCCACTTGGGAAGTTTCTCGAGAAGACTCTTCCTGATATTGGTGTCACTGTGTTTGGTGTTCGGCACAGTCTTAATCCTGGGCCGTTTAATAAGAAAGAACATATGTTGATCACTATTATGTCGAGTATATCGATGGGGACACCGTATACGAACTACATTGTTTGGATACAGTATCTCCCATTCTACTTTAACCAGCCTTACGCGATAAGCATCGGATATCAACTCCTGCTGGGACTTTCGTCCAAGTTTATCGGTTATGGTCTCGCTGGTATCTGCAGACGCTTCCTTGTATATCCGTCATTTTGTCTATGGCCAACAACACTAGTCTGTATCGCTTTAAATACGGCATTGCACGACGAAGCTGATATGCCCGTTCCTGGCCCCTTCCAGAAGATTTGGAATATATCCCGCTTCAAATTCTTCAGTATTGCATTTGGAGCAATGTTTGCATACTTTTGGCTTCCCAACTATCTATTTGCCGGCCTGACTTGGTTCAGTTGGATGACCTGGATATCTCCGAATAACCGCGATCTAGCAACTATAACCGGAGGACACACAGGCCTGGGTCTCAATCCCTTCCCGACATTCGACTGGAATATCGTCACGATGGGCTGTGACCCTCTCATGGTACCATTTTTTACCACCTTTAACTTGTTCTGCGGTACAATGTTGTCCTTTTTTGCCATTCTAGGTGTTTATTACGGAAACGCCTACTACACATCTTACCTCCCCGTCAACTCGAATCGTGCATTCGATCATTTTGGCGGGCTATACAATGTCTCAGCTATTCTAGATGAGCGTGGGATATTTGATCCTGAGAAGTACGAGGCATACTCACCTGCGTTCCTCACAGCGGCTCATCTTGGATCATACGTGATGTTTTTCGCCATGTATACGGCTGCTCTCACCTACGGTGCGCTTTATCACCACCATCAAATAGTGTTAGGTTTCAAGAGCCTTGTCAACAGCTTTCGACGTTCTAAGGCGGGAGACACAGAAGATGGACAGGTGTCAGATGCGCACAATCGCCTTATGAAGACATATCGCGAAGTCCCCGAATGGTGGTACTTGGTATGTCTCGCTTTGGCCTTCGTCATTGGAATCGTCGGCATTTCTCAATGGCCTACACACACTACCCCAGCAGTCGTACCCTTTGGAATTATTATGAGTCTCATCTTTGTTGTACCAGTTGGTATCATATCAGCTACCACAGGCATTGCTGTCCCGCTCAATGTGATAGCTGAGTTTCTCGGAGGCTCCTTTGCTGATGGAAACGCCATTGCATTGTGCTTCTTCAAAACATTTGGATATACAACTTGCGCCCAAGCCATATACTTCAGCGCAGATTTGAAGTTGGCACACTACATGAAAATACCTCCACGCTTCACGTTCTGGGCGCAGATGGTACCAACGCTTGTTTCCACATTCGTCTCTGTCGGTGTCCTTCAGTATCAGATTCACCTAGAAGGTGTTTGCACGCCAAATGCACCCTATCGCTTCACGTGTCCTGGCCTGAACAATTTCTTCACTGCTGCTGTGCTTTGGGGGACTATCGGGCCTAAGAAGCTCTTTGGACCTGGAGGTCAGTATGTCGAGACCCTGGTAGGCTTTCCCTTTGGTGTCGCTTTGGTTTTGCTGTTTTGGTGGCTTGGGAGGCAGTACCCAAATAACAAAATTATTCGAAGCACTCACCCTGTTGTTTTCCTCGGAGGCGGTATGGTTTGGGCGCCGTATAATATCAGCTATATCTGGCCAGCTGTGCCGATTGGCTGGTTCTCTTGGATGTATATCAAGAAGCGATATCTCGCTTTCTGGGCAAAGGCAAGTTTACAGAGCAGCTTATGCAGTGATATACTAACAATGAACAGCACAACTACATCCTTTCGGCAGCTTTCTCGGTTGGCGTTGCTCTATCGGCGCTGGTCATATTCTTTGCTTTGCAATACAATGATACCAAGCTAGACTGGTGGGGGAATAGAATCCCGTTCGAGGGATGCGATGGAACTCAGTCGTGTCTTCTTAAGACAGTTACTGCTGGAGAGTATTTTGGACCTCGGCTAGGGGGCTTTCACTGAGATAACTCGGACAAGCTTATGCATGACCTTATGGACGGGAAAACTGACTTGAAACTGTACGAGGATAATAAATAAAATTCGCTTGCGCAGAGAGGTCTTTATAGAAAAGAGTGTGCTAGTAAATCAGGTGGTATATACAAAATACAAAACGCCTTGCCTAAATGACAAAACTTCTAACCCCCAGAACTTCATCCACGACTCTTTCATCTAATAACCACACTCATTCGGAGGGAGGCAGTCCGGATTGTAACAAGACATGTCATACCACTGCCAAGGGGTATCATCCTCGTCATCGCGCCCCTGAACCGCATCCACGAATTCACAGAAAGGCTGGTTCAAGTCATGCTCTCTGTAACCGTAAACGACAGATTTGCAGCCATCAAACTTGGCACAGCTCTCTCCACACGCCTCCACACTATCTGAGTCACCGTACCCGATGACCTTGGCCTTCTTGCCATTGCGATGACCAGTGTGGCCGCAGTCAGCAGGCTGAGGCGGATCCTTGCGAATAGTGTAGCGGAAGCAAGTTGGACGTGGAGGTGGGGATGTGGTTGTCGAGCACTTGGTAGAGGTTGTGCTTGAGAATGTTGTTGGGGATGATGTGGTGCATGGAGTGGAAGTTGACGATGTGCCGGTTGAGGTGGTGCACGGAGTAGTGGAAGATGAAGATGTCGCTGAGCTTGACGAAGACTCAGAGCTAATCGTGGAAGTCGAGCACGGTGACGACGCTGATGACTCATGAGATGTGGTAGATGAACCAGACGTTATGGTAGTTTCGCAAGGAATTGTAGTGCTAGAAGACTCGGAATGAGATATTGTGCTGGATACAGTGGAAGATGAAGTCTCGCATGGAGTGGTGGTGGTGGAGGAGGAAGCTTCAGATGTAGTTGACCTTGAAGACTGAGAGGTCGAAGTAGCAGCAGTGCTAGTTTCACTTGATGTCCAAGTGGAAGAGGTCTCGGAAGACACTATCGAGGTTGTGCAGGGTGTAGAAGTTGAAACAGCAGAACTACTTGTTTCGCTTGTTGAACTGGCGGAAGACTCAGATGATATCGTAGAAGATGTACAAGGCACCGAAGAAGTTGGTGTCTCTGAGGTAACTGAAGACTTGGAAGTGGTAGTCTCGCTAGTCGAGGCGGCAGAGCTTTCGGATGACATTAACATATCAGAAGTTGAGCAAGGCGAAGTAGTTCCCGAAGATTCTGTTGTCTCGTATGTAGATGAACTCTCTGTAGTGGAAGAAACCTCACTTGTAGCTGAGGATGCTTTAGATGTCTCGGAGCTAGTGCAAGGCGATGTTGTTGCCGATGACTCTGTCTTGGAAGTTTGACTACTTGTTTCTGTTGTCCTACTTTCAGTTTCTGTAGAGCTGAGAGTAGAAGATTCTGAGGGAGTGCTTGAAGAAGCTGTGGTGTCGTGTGTGACAGTGGTACTCATTGAAGCTGAGCTGCTATGAGAGTTCGAAGAACTCGACGCCGTTGTTGAATCAGACTCTGTAGTGAATGAAGCGGTGGTCACGCTCGTAGTCTCAGATGTTTTGGTTTCTGTATGTGATGTGGACGAAGCCCCAGAAGTTGTAGAGAGTGTAGAAGTTCCAGTGCTGCTGGGACATGGAGTAGATGTTGTAGTATAAGTCTGGTGGGTTGTGCTAGAGGCACTGATAGTCGTTGAAAGAGTGAAAGTTTTACCTTCTGTTGTAGTAGAGGTTTCCCTAGTAGTGCTTGAAGTGTCCTTGGATGTTTCTGTGCTGATTTTGGGTGTTGTGATGTGGCTGTTGGTTGTGGTAGTGACAGAGTATATAGAAGACATGGAAGAAGTGCTACATGGTGTAGTTGTGGTGCTCATAGAGGATCCATGAGAGGTAGTTAAAGACTTTTCAGTACTGATAGAGATAGTAGACTCAGTAGTAGAGGTCTTGGAATGAGTGGAAGACGTAGTGCTCGAGTCCAAAGTTGGACCATGAGAACTAGTAGAGCTACCAGTGGTAGTTGAAGAAACGACAGTTCCAGTCTTGGTGGTGGAAGGCTGGGAAACAGGATATGTAGGTACACTGTAAGGTGGTACAGTATAAGTCGGCGAGCGACGAGGCTTACAAGGTCCAGCCTGAACGCTAGCAATGCTTGAAGCAGCAAGCAAAAGAATGAATGAGTTTGACCAGGCCATTTTTGAAGAATTGAAGGAGTGAATGTGAACCGGCACAATGAGCGAATGAATAAAGGACTGACACTGCAACAAACACCCCAACTTCCGCTTCTTATATATTGTATTTCATATCAAGCTCGCTCTCTATGACACCAAACGACTTACATCATGTCTCTTCTGGAACAAATCCACCGTTTCATCACGTTTACACAAATCCGGCGTTTTCTCAGCCCAGACGTTATAAACAAAACGGCGCTCCCCAATAGAACGTCACCACCCCTGACGCTAGAAGCCAACGGTCCTAAACGCCACGATCTGCCCTTGGTGGCGTTAACATCTCCAACCGTTCTAACAGTCTGGTGGTCCCATGGTGTAAAACAAGAGGCTTTAGACTTTGTGGTCGAGTGGGTATGACGCTATTGAGCGGTGTATCAAAGGAGCAAACGATGTGGTTTCGCCTTGCAAGTTACGGTGTAAGAGGTTGGTGGCGTAGCAGGATAGAGGGACTGCCGTTGCACCCGCTGGGAAAAGTCGTCCGCCACTGAGTCCAGAACCACGGTTTTGAATCGAGAGGTTGTTTCCACTTAGGTGTTCTTCTGGTCTTATGATGTGTTGAGTTTGTCAAAAGGAGGCTATGATGGGTCTTTTGTTTGGATCGTCAGGGGTCACAAGGTTGGACTGGGCTGGAAAGGATGAACGTCAGAGCTAGGAACAGCCGAACAGGATCGGACATGTACAATCATGATTCATGCAGCTGTCACATGTGGTCTGCATGGTCGTGACATGTTGTGGCAGGCAGGGGTATACGATCCGTTCCGCCGGGACTGAAGAGTTGATCGCACAGACAGGTCTCGGGAAGTGACAACACTCTGCAGCTTCGCAGCAGTGACATTTATGTATTATCAAGAAGTCATTGGAAGAGAATACTGGAAGATGTAGTCATGTATTATGTTCTAATCAGTTAAAAGGACGTCTCTCGTGAGCATACAAGCGAGTGTCATCGATAGATCGGCAGCAAAGAAGACGCTAGCTCTAGATACATAATACGTCATCCAGCGAAGCAGTAGAGTCATATGTCTGGAATGTAGATTCTGATAGTCTTCAAGATTCGCTGGTTCATGGTCCTTACTCATGCATGCAAGGCGGTCCGAGATCTCCAACCATCCCGTCATCAACACCATCTTAGTTCATGCACAGCACAGACCGAAGGCGTCACAGCACTCATAGTTTGCGTGATCTCAATACTAGTACCGTTACTTACTGTGTATTACACAGCTGTGCTCGAAGCTAGGCTCCATGCAAGCGTGCAGTAGTCTCCGTCCCGAAGATCTGGTCTGCATGAGACGGCATCCAGCTTGCAGTCGGTAAGCCAAGCATGAGATGACCGTACGAACTAGTCCTCCAAAGAAACTGAGCTATGGGAGACTCGAGTGGTGTTGATTGGTAAACGTTCTGTGGCTGATAACTGGCAACGTGCTGATACTTACAGCCACTTGATCGAACCTGTCACGACACTCACGAATGACATTACCACTATCCTATCTCCGCTGCGAAAACTTCCTCGGTTGAATTTTCATGACTCATTAGTTAGTGAATATGCACCGTATTACTTATTTCGTATAAGTACTCTTACCCTCTTACCCCGAGTTCTTCAGCTACTAGTCCACGGTATCTAGTGCATTCGAAGAACGGAGTGATGCTCTTAAGAAATGTATCAAGCCGAGATATTGAGTACATGATCGAAGTCATAATCAATACATTGAAGTGTCAGCCTATATAAGTATTATCTTTATGACTGAAGTGATATGGTTTAGCCTCTCCTTAGAAGTGGTTGCATGATCTTGCTTCTGGCTGGACTACGATACGACCGAAATTCATTGCTCGTAGTGCTTTGGTTTATTTTTTTCGACGCATACTTGCCATTCACATATTCATATCATCGCTACTCGGATGTAGACGTGTAGAAAGTTTCTAGCCGCCTGTATAGTCCAACCTTCTAGATCCCGATAGAATGCCCCTCAGCGAAATTAATTGAACCAACACCCTCCGATACGCCGGCAATAATCGTAACGGAATTTGAGTCCATTAATTTCATGTATAAATAGACTGGCACTCATACTACATTATCTAAGCGAAATGTCTGGCGCACTACAAATCTACCGTAACATCCTAATTTTGCGGATAGCCACTACTTGTATTCCTCAGACACTCCTTTGATGAGCTTTACAATCAGGTCTGTGGATGAATACGGTGGAAGTTATCACGAGTATAAACAGTGGTATTGAAGTAAAAAATATATGCTGAGTTCTATTTATATATGATGGCTCGTTGCTGTCAGGTAGGAGGCAGGCCTTTGTCTAGCGATACCTCAGCTCAATGCAACACACGATGTCTCATGTCGACTACTTGATGAACTTTGATCATACTTCCGGATGAGTAGGCATTAAATTTTCAGCTCATTTCAGTGCAACATAGAACGGTGCAACCTTACCATGATTGTCGTTTCCCGCCGTTGTATCAACCATCATTGCAGATCATATAAATTAAAGGATGCTACCTTAATGTTACTTCAAGCTGGCTCTTGACCACAATTGAGTTGTGCACACAACCACAAGCATATACGTTACTTTCTTGTACTTCAGTGCAGGCGTCTGGCTATACAGGGAGCGGAGTCAAACCATGCCATGCACGTGTCTGTGTCTTTGACAGGAGTATCTGAAGTTTAGGGTAGTAAGTCGTGTGAAGACTCGCAAGAGCCATCGCTATACGACGATAATCTTCGCAGTATTCGGTGGTGCAGTTATTGCCCTAATGATTGGAGCGGTAGCGTATACTTCACAATTGGGAATACTAAGGATTCAAGAACAATACTAGGACCGAACCGTCACATTCATGCATCGTATGACCCAAGTCCTTTATGGTCCTTCCTTTCTTGTAGGTGAAAGTCCAATGAGAGACTGGGGTAACGGATTGATTGCCCAAAGTGAGGTTTCTTAACATTAATGAAATGAGGGTTTCGCATAATCGGGGTTTCAGATAGATATCCCTTGACATGATATGATATCCCGGCCAAACACAACAGCTTGTGTCGGATGCGATACTGGGAAAGGAGATGATACGAGGTGGTTTCGTCTCAGGTTACGAGTGCATGATTTCGAGTAGTAATTGGATCCTTCACGATGAATCTTTGCCAATACTTGAACGATGACGTCTGGATACTCAGCTTCAAAGCACTGGCAGGAGAAAATCAAGATGGAGCACGATTTCACAAGGGCTGCAGTTATTGAAGACTGTGTGTTAAGATCACCCGTCAGGTTAAAGTGACAGGCAAGGTACGGTATTGGGTGTCAATGTCACTCATGTGGTGGGGAGGGCCACAATTGATGTTCAAAATATGGGGGTTTCGGACATCGGCCCTGCAATGAGGTAACCGGCCGAATTGCTAGATGAGAAGCTGGATTGAATTGAATGATGGAAACATCACAATCAAGAACGGAAAGGAACCGTGAAGGAACAGATACACGAAGTATCGACCGAAAACGTCAAGAAAACCAAGCCGATAGACATGTTCGTGTCGATCACCTCGTGTCGGTGTAAATCAACATGAGAGTGGAAAATGTTAATCATTCGAATGGGGGAGAAAATACCGCGCGTCAGAAATCCCTTTGCTGAAGGGCAATCAAATACTTCGATTGGATGGTTTGGTGAACATCTTGAGATTCTGAAACTCAGGGTCAGTTTTAGACCAAGGGGGCTTTAGCTTGGCACTGTGAGGAGAGTAAGGATCTGAGATAGACGGACGTGATGAGCAGAAGTAAGAGACAGGGCCTGAAATGAGGATTTGCAAAACATTCTCTTGTTGGGATGATGTTATCTTGGTGCTGAGTCTGTCTGTCTTCTGTTGAGTGAAGTCAATACCGAGGTGATGAAAATTGTCAGCCACTTTGGCATGACGCAGTTTCACTTGGCTGTATCGCATAAGGACATGTCTTATGCAAGCGGATAGAATGTTTCGCTCAAGATGATATATGCGACAGAGTGAAACAGAGGATTGAGAAGTAAGAAACAAATCAGAGCAAGATGCACTTATAGAATCGTACAATGACAAAACCTTAATAATGCAATTAATTGATGACAGGCACAGGCATAACCCGCCCACGATGACATTCATCAATCATCTTTCATCCCTTCTTCAGGGACCATCAAGCGCCCCCCAGATCGAGCGTTACAGTGAGAGGGGCGGCAGGGCATTTGATTCGAGCTCAAAAGCCTGGCTCGACCTAAACTCTTTGGAGGCCTAGAGCCCTGAATGGTCATATGGGTGAGTAACTAAGCGGCAATTGGGCTGGGCGAGAATGCTCCCACTCACCAAAAAAATGGCCGACGGGACTGCCAAGGGCTAACTCAGGTAGGCCAAGGTGAAGAATAAAATTAGAACATGTTATCGAGCTACGGACAGAGGCGATATCATGTGGCGGGCTGAGCCCAAAATTGTCCGCTGAGGCCCAGTACCATTGGTATGTTATGCTTCGCTTCAGCTCTAGACCTCGTGATGAGGCTCGTGTTTTTTTTCTCTTAGGGTTTTCGCTATGTTTCTTTTTGCAACGTTACTGCTACTGTGCCAACATGGATTGCCCAGATCAAGTGGGATTAGTGACGTCGAGGCGGGTCGAAATCTATTCTTTGATCAATGAACCCATTCTATTTTGCTCTGGATCAACACGGACTCTCGGGAAAGATGGAGAAGAGAACGGAGCAGATGAAAGATGGAGAATGCATGCATGGGTTCGATGGAAACTCGGCACTGAACCGGGCTCAAGCGAGGGCGAGTATCCCTCTGACTACCTACGGATACAGGACAGGGCAGAAGCAATAGAGGCCATTGCCCTTGGCTTATCGCTTTGATAGTGCCAATGTTTGACCAAGAGAAGCAATTTGGGGGAATACGATGCGCAATCTGATACCCCAACCCAACACATCAGTGAGTGAGTGACTTGGGCCTTGGGGTGCTCACTGCTAGTGACATACGCCAAGCAGACTATCTTGGGCGTAATCTCGTGTTGCTTCTGTTACGGTCCATATTGAGAACGACCAAATCAGTCTGTGAGTTCTCAAAAATACTGGACAGAACAGCAATGTTGAGTGGAGGATGTGGAGGATTGTTAGTCAAACCAAAACCCTGGGACACTCTCTCCCTTCCATGCATGAACCAGATGCTGTGCGACACTTTCTGACAAGTTGACTCGAAGGGGTGCGCAGCTCCAGCTCCTTCAGGGGTCCAGACTAGGCCGGAATAGCTCGAGATAGTCTGCGCCTCTCGTCTGGCATTACCCACCCTTTTCCATCCTGTCTCTGCCCATGCGCATGCCCAAGGCCCCCCTGTTCCCCCATTTCCCTTATCAGCACAAGGCGAAGGGCTAACGGAAAACTTGCCGAGCAATTCAATATCGTTACGAATCGTCAAATGAATCTGCATGTCTGTAAAAGGTTGGGGGGGGAGAGTGCTCGTATTCTGCTGCCCCTCGTTGGAATTTTGGTGGTTATTTCCAGCCTTCGTCATGCCTTTTTCCGAAACCAGACAGTGAGTTTAGGGAGGTTTGACTTACGAATCTCCAGGCGGTGCGTATCAGAACAGGGTGATCGTCAGGAACTGCGTGCCTCTGACTGGCTGAGGCGTGAACGAGTTCTGCTTCAGGAAAAGACTTGTCTAGAGCGCTTCGTCATCACAACATTCACACTCAAACCCGAATAAACAATCTTTTACAAAGAATGATCTGAGGATTATACGAAAACCACAAACGTCATAGTTCATTGACCTCCAGTGTCTCTCCACCCATTGCCACAGTCACAGCAGATCTCAACGGGTTGATGCTCGAGTCCGTATAGTACCTTAGTGTCTGATTGACATGGTGATCGCCTGTACCAAGAAGCTAAGAGTTATCGGTACGGGATATTGGCCATGTGAGAATTCGTATTGTGTCCAAGTGTGGATGCGAGTTAGCTCAGGCGACCAAAAGCCAAGATTCAGTTTGCCGCAGCGATTCATCTCGCCAGTTTAGGTGATGCTATCTAAGAATTGTCACTCGGATGCACTGAACGGTAGATCGGCATCTCATAGTGGGCTTCTGAGCGAGAGCTTTGTGTTGATGCTGTGTTACCCTAGCCACAAAGAAAGTGGCTTACATCAATCAACTGTCAGCTTTTTCCAGAAGGCCCTCACCATAATTTCTCATCAGCGACTAAGCACCTGAACCCACTGGCTCACAGTAGAACCCGCCGGTTCTGGATCGTGGCGGTTTCTTGTCTCAGCCGCCAACTGCCTAACGCCTAGAAAGGTCTTGTTCTTGTTCTTGTTTTTGTTCTTGTTCTTGGGT
The DNA here is from genome assembly GCA_020744335.1 of Fusarium sp. MPI-SDFR-AT-0072. Taxonomy (NCBI): domain Eukaryota; kingdom Fungi; phylum Ascomycota; class Sordariomycetes; order Hypocreales; family Nectriaceae; genus Fusarium; species Fusarium sp. MPI-SDFR-AT-0072. The sequence continues at coordinate 1,069,553 of JAHBOG010000005.1, read as the reverse complement.
GAATCATGTCTCGCTCGAAACCGGAATCTCAGTGGAAAAGCCCATGTTCTGTGGCATGACAGGGGCACATGGATCAATAACGAGCCCCTAGCTGCCCCTAAGACAAACTTGGCAAGCTCCAGAGCTCGGCTTCCCTTGGCTGTCAGGATCAGGGTCAGGGGTTGAGGCTCCTCCAGATCCACCCGGACCCGAAGCGCCTCTAGTCTAGAGACGTCTCTAGTCGTCTACAGGCGCCGAGACAGAGGGAGGGCACTGCCATTAAAACACCAACGTCTCCATTCACTGACCTGAACCTCTTCCTCTCTCAGTTTCACTATCTTCATACCTTTTAATACCTCTTCATCTGCTTCAAGTAACCTCCGTCTACTCTCTTTTTGCTTGCCATTATATACACTCTCGCTCAGGTATATACCAAGACCTATTACACATACAACTTACAAGTGGTCGTCACCCCATCGCTCAAGACACCTCTTGATAACAACTTGAGATTGAATTATACAACAAGCATACAACAGCAATCACACATCACAAATACACGATACAATGTTCTCAAAAGCTTTCACTACTGCCGCCATGGCTCTTGCCTGTGCTGGTATGGTTTCCGCTCAGACCTTCACTGACTGCAACCCATTGAAGAAGAGTGAGTAAACTCTTGCTACAGATAACTTGCACAAAGACTGACATTATCACAGCCTGCCCTGCTGACCCTGCTTTTGGCGATAACGAGGTTGACTGCGACTTGGCCAAGGGTGCATGTGATGCCTTCCACGGCATGATTGGAACCGAACTCAAGTACAGCGACCGTGGTGCTCTATTCCGCATCAACAAGGAGTCCGATGCTCCTACAATTCGATCCAACAACTACCTCTTCTTTGGTCGTGTCGATGTTGTTGTCCAGGCTGCTAAGGGCCAGGGTATCGTTACCTCCGCCGTTCTCCAGTCTGATGACCTCGACGAGGTTGACTGGGAGTGGGTTGGCGGCGATGATGCTCAGGTGCAGTCCAATTACTTCAGCAAGGGCGACACTACTACATACGACCGTGCTCAGTACCATCCCGTTGCTGCTCCTCTTACCACTACTCACAAGTACTCCATTGAGTGGACTTCCACCAAGATTGACTGGCTCATTGATGATGCCGTTGTAAGAACTCTGAACGCTGCCGATGCCCAGGGTGTCAATGGTTTCCCTCAGACTCCTATGCAGGTCAAGCTTGGTACATGGGTTGCTGGTGGAAAGAACAGCAACGAGGGTACCCGAGAGTGGGCTGGTGGCTACACTAACTTCGATGATGCTCCCTTTGATGCCTACTACCGCAGCGTGACCATCATTGACTACGCCGGAAAGGACGCTCCTGGCCAGAACAAGGGTGCTAAGCAGTACGTCTACACTGACAAGACCGGTGACTGGACCAGTATCAAGGTCGAGAAGACCTCTTCCGACGACGACAAGACCAGCACCAGCACCACCGTCTCCAAGGTTTCCAAGACCACTAAGACTGCCGAGCCTACCAAGACCAAGACTGCTGAGGCCACCACCTCCGCAGTTGAGACCACCAGCGCTCACGAGTCTAAGACCAAGTCCGCTGAGAAGGAGTCCAAGACTGAGTCTGCCAAGGAGACCAAGACCTCTGAGGTCGCTACTACCTTTGCCACTGCCACCAGCACCAAAGCCGAGGCTACTGCCACAGCCACTGAGGGTTCCGGTTCCAGCTCTGGTTCCGGATCTGAGTCTGACGCTGGTGCCGGAGCTGCCACAGCCACTGGCTCTGGTGCTTCTCCCTCCGAGCCCGCTACCACTCCCGTTCCCGTCAACTCTGGCTCTCGCATGGCCGGTAGCGTCGTTGCCGCCTTCGCTGGCCTCATGGTTGCCCAGATCCTCATCTAGATCTTCACTTCTGCTTCTACAATTACTTCTTTCGGGGTCACTGTAAGCATGTAGAGTTGTGAAACCTGCATGCGGAAAGCAGACCATTCTAATTACCTTGCTTCGAGTCGATCCTTACATGCTTGCCAAGGCAACCCAACCTTTTCATCACTCGGAAGTATTTTTTGGAATGAGGGCGACTTCATGACAAAGAAAGAGACGGGCAAAGGAAAAAAAAGCGCTAGAAAAATCATAACAAAAACAACACACATGGGAAAAGGGCTCTTGGCAAGCAAACATAACGTTTTTGAACAACAAACCTAGCGATTTTTAATGAGGACCTGCTCTCTTGAGCCCGCCGAGACGGGGCAAAACTTGGCTTCAAGCCAAGCATCTTGGCCCAATTTCCCCTTCTTGCTTGGGAGGGGAGATGTGCACAGGGCATATGATGGATGAGCTTGTGATTTTTGTACGAAAGCTTCAACTAGAGATGGACTATGACACATTGACAGAGGAAGACATGGCTTGGATGAATTACTACTTTGGATTGGATTGGATGACGCATTGCATATTATTAGATGCCACTTTTTACGCACGATACCTTTTTGCAGATAGAATCTGTTTTTCGAATGGAATAGAAGCAGCAAATTTTGCTGAAAATATTTTTGACTTTACTTTTGGTGATGCGCTTTGACGCAGGCACGAGATTGAGTGAGTCTGGGCTGCATTCAGCCAAGCTGTTGGCAGTTTGTATCGGAGGGTTGTACGTACATATGCAGAAGAAAGGGTGATATGCAAGGGCCGTGTAACAAAGAGGAGGTATCAATCAAGGGAGTATCAACACCCAAGATATTGCCAATGGTCAAAAGAGCAAACGCCAAGACTATCGATCTGCTGAGTTAAGAATTTGGCGGACGCGTAATCTTGAGCTTATCTGTGATCGTCAACTTGAGGGAAATTAGAGTCCTTGGCTGAGAAAATAGTATTGTTTGGGCTGTGAGGGTGTGCTGGGGAATGCGGCTGGCTGAAGTGAGTGAGACATGGCTGGTGTTGTTTATAGTAGAGCCGCATATTTTAGTGGAAGTGGTTCCAATTGGGTCTCACTTATCTGCGTCGTTGCTTGTTGCATCAATCGCATCACGATGGCTCAGGTGTGAAAGTGTGAGCTGCACAGTTACACTGATTGTGCATTCATGATTCAAGGTTTATCACAAAAGAGTTATGCGCAAGGATTCCCCGTGTGTGGGTGGTGGAGCGGATATGCAGGTACGGATACCCCAAAGGTTATCGCCATCCAGTATAACAGCCCATTGGTATCCCTGCAACCTACCCGAAACTTACACCAAAACTCTCTCTTTTCGGAAAGTGAAATGTAATTCACGGCCTATGGCCTTACAAGATATGATTATCTGCTGTACAGGCAACATAGGGCCCTCCGAGATGAATTGAAGCCGGTATCTGGTGGTCGGACTGTAAACAGCTGAACCCACTGACCACCAGAGAAGAACGATTCATCTCACTTTTTGCGGTGAAGATCATGTGTTCGAATTATGCTGATTATTTTATTTTTTTAAATCTTCACTGTTATATGCTTACTTGCTTTTCACTCTCTTTGACTTGGTACTCCTCTGCAAATTCTCCAGTGTCCGAGATCCTTGGTATATTAGTTATAAGGAGACTACATATTACGCATATGTAATATGATCATGACTTCATTTAGCAATAAACTCCCTGCCATTTCGAATTCCCATAATGTTTACATAGCGTAGAAACACCAATAATTGTAAGCGGCATTGCCACTTCGTCAAGGTCCTGCGGAAATGGTTCCAACTTGTGTGGTTATCACTCCCGACAAAGGGATAATGCAACTGGCTAACTCTTAAACACCCAATGGCCTATACAGCTTCAGGTAAATTAGTTACTTCCATATTAAAGTGACTGACACTGGAGATCAAGGTAGGAGATTGATCACTTGGCTACCAGAGATAGGATGACATTAAGGCAATGGACCGATGCCTAGAGAGTTCGATGCCTATCTCTGTATATTTCCTGAACGCCCTTTCCCGGCAGAAAGCATTGAATCAACTCTCTTAAAAGTAATGATTATTCCACACCTAGTGTTGCTTACCTATTTCGACTGGCTCGAAAGTGATACTCACTTGCATGGAACATGGGCAAAGAGCTTCATTTCTTCACCCTCGATTAGTTGTAACATCGAAACCGATGCATTAAAAGTAAAAAAATACACCAACGCCTAAGTTCGGACACACAGGCTTGATAAAAAGTGAGCTGATGGTATGCCCACAGTGACAGTGGTCTGGCCTCAACTGGCCCCTTCACTTTGCATGCGCAACAGCCAAACTGCTGTACCGGGCATACCCCTCGAGATACCTGTTGTAATTGTACTCCCATTACTTTTGACTTATTCAAATTCTCTTTGTTTCTCCCTCTTTCAAACTTGGACCCTCCTGAAAAGCCCACCAGTAATCACGATTTATGTATCATATAATCCACACTCCATTCGCTTCAGAGAAGGAAGGTGGCTGACATGATATATAATCTTTTGCTCAAAAGGAGAACCAATGACAGGATGAATACATCAAACGTGATGCAAATCTAGTGTATTCTTTTCTCTGGTAACTTTACCTAGAACACCTCCTGTTCTGTATCTTTATTGTGTACTTCTACACAGGCAGCTTTGTGTTGTGAGTCGCATTATCTGACGATGAATCGACGCTGATGAGCCAGGGATCATCCCCGAGCCTTTCTTAAAGATCTGTTCTCTATACTTGTGGTTATGCTGCTGTTGAATGTAACAGAGGTATCAAGCTTGTCTAGCATGAGAAGTGTGAACAGCACCACTGCGTTCTCAATTGCAGTGCGTTTGTCAATATAGCATAAGGTAGTAGCTAAAGCGTCAAGTTGAAATATGATGGAAAGAATTGGCAAGTTAGTTACCTACCTAAGGTAATCATCATCGTGTTTATTGTTTTCATCTCGCTTCTGTCGTAAATCCAATGCCCCCGTGTCCCAAACATTGCATCGTTTGAACTTGCCAAAACTTAGGATCTATATCCTGAGCGATGAAAGGATTTAGGCAAGCTTACCTTAGGTGAGTTAGTGGGTTTTTATACTACCTTAATGATCTGGGCATCCTAGGTAAGGCAGTCCAGCGTCAGAGGATCTCTTGCTCCCTGAGGCATGCCTTCCTCATACCATCCATAGATGTTATTATGGAAGCCACATCCTCGACCTCTACAGGTATATTGGATTTCCCAATCTTCTCTCTCTTCTCCCCCTTTCAAACCTCCATAACCTATTTCAGAACGAGTATTATCACAGTCTATTCATATTCATATATCTCATCATGGTTGCTATTCCTCCTCACCTCCTGCGAGCTATCTCGAAGAGCAAAGCAACAACCCCCGAGCACCGAGAGGTAGCACGATCATCTCTTGCACACACAGAACAATTCTTGAAAAACTGCCAAAAACGCCGGGAGCAGTATTTGAAAACGTACAACCAAGTCCAGCAGCAGATCGTTCCTCCTGAACTTTTTCGAAATGTCATCGCTTCAGATCAAGCCGATCATGCTCAGCGTACAAGGGCCAAAAAAAGTCTCGATCATCTAGAAATCATTATCGGAAAAGTCAGAGGGGCCCAGCAGGTGCTGGGCTCTTCACAGTCATCAGAACCCGGCACCTCACATGCTGTCCCATCGCTAACTGCTACGGACGACCCTCCTTACCGTGCGGTGTACGACATACACGAGAGTTCAAACGAGGGTGATCTTCCTGGCGACCTCATTCGTGACAACGGAAAAAAGGAAGCCGAAGAAACCAAGCCATCTTCCGATAAGGCTGTCAATGAGGCCTTCGACAACGTGGGACTTGTCTTGGGTTTCTACAAAAAGTTCTTCCAATGGCTGTCAATCGACAACAAGGATATGGACGTCATCAGTACTGTTCACTTTGGTAAACAATACGAAAATGCTTGTGAGTAGCAATCGCAGTGGACTTGACTTCTACTAACATTATCTATCTAGTCTGGGACCCAGAAAAGCTTCAGATGGTCTTCGGCGATGGCGGCGAGTTTCTCAACAATTTTACCGGATGCATCGATGTCATCGGCCATGAGCTTACACACGCAGTTACAGAGCACACGAGCCCTCTTGACTACTATGGTCAGGCCGGTGCTCTGAACGAGCATATCTCGGATGCGTTCGGCATCATGGTCAAGCAAAGGGTTCAGGACGAGAAATCGGACGTTGCAGACTGGTTAATCGGCGAAGACTGCATTCTTCCTGGAGTCAAGGGCACTGCTCTGCGAAGCATGAAGGAGCCTGGAACTGCCTACGACGATCCCATTTTTGTAAGTGCAAGCTCCTTCCACCCTTCCACTCTTCTACCCTTCTGCAATTCCACAAGCAGCGAGCTGTGGCTAATGTCTCTCAGGGCAAAGATCCGCAGGTTGGACACATGAAGCAATTCAGGACAACATTTGAGGACAGCGGCGGAGTACACATCTATTCCGGAATCCCCAACAAAGCATTCTATCTGGCTTCTGTGTCGTTCGGCGGTTATTCTTAGGAAAAGGCTGGCAAGATTTGGTGGGCAGCTTTGAGGTCAGGCAAAATCCCTCCCAGGTCTACGTTCAAGCAATTTGCAACTGCCACGATCGACTGTGCGCAAGAGCTCTACGGGTCGACTGATGCGAAGAAAATCAAGAAGGCTTGGCTAGATGTCGGTGTTTTTGACAGTGGCGCCAGTACTGATTCAAGTGGAGGTTGGTGCAGTATCCTTTGACGAGATGAGGCAAACCTAGAAGACATCCTACCGTATTAGTATGAACAGAACCTAAACTATACTAGACTTCCCTCAGCCTTATTAAATATTTACCTTAATCTTTTCGTCCCTTAGTGTAGAGGTCCTAAGTTTTCTTGCCTCTCCCCGACTTACACCAAAACCCACCGATCTACCACCAAACCAAGTCTCGGGTTTTCCCCCCCAGGCTGGTCCCACGGAGACTTGATGCATATGAAACAGCAGCACAGCGCCTAAGGAGCGCTTAGCCTTACCATTTTCCTTACATGACAGCTCCACCCACCCCCAAGTTGACAACGTCGCAATTATTGGTGGGAGAATGGTGAATGCGCAGTCCGAGATTGATGAGATGAAAAGCTGAATAATCGGGCTGTTTCGAAGTGTTTCAATCATATGCGCTCTCGTGACTGTCACCCACTTGACGTTACAACAAAAATGATGTTGGCAAAGCTTTCTTGAATGTGCGAGCAAAGATAAGTCAGTTCTTCTTTCATTAGGTAGCCTTCATGATATATACTTGATGAAGCATGTCACTCGTCGTTCGTCATATGTAGACATATCTTTAAGCTTATTCCAATGATGCTTAAGTCAGAGCCAAGGCCAGTTAAGATTAATTCAAGCTTCAGTGTATCTTGGCTGCCAAGAAGGACGAGGCCGCGTTTCCGTAGTGGGCGAATTAAAGGATACATGTTGCATCGTCTCCTCTGATGAGACGTCGTCATATTGGGCCTCGGGGTATTCCAGACCGAATATTCGAGATGATCAGACATGATTATGTCGACCCGGAGATGTAGTATCCGAGTTCTATATGCAGCAATTGCTCTTCTTTGTTCTGTCAACCTCCCAAATGTCAGACCTGAAACTGTTTAACTGGGAGCTAGTAATGAAAACGTCCAGCGTTACTGATACCGGCCGAGCGCCGATGGCATGGTCCGGCATAGAGGATCCACTTCTGTCCGGATTGTTGGCCCACCTCCCGTTTCAATACCGGAGAAATATCCTATTCGTGTAAACACGTTTCAAACCCTTGGAACCACCATCTTGTTCAATGTTGTCGACGGCAATTGATCATCACCGCATCAGGGGCACAGTGTTCGATAATCAGGACGATTGAGCACGACATCTCGCGATGGCTTCATATATAAGAACCCCGTTGTGACCACTAAATCACCTCTTCTGTCCTTCATCCTTCATCCTTCACTACTCTTTTCCAACTCTTTTTCAATCGTTACTGTCTGGACTGGTTCCGACTTCCACTCTTTCTTTTTACACAATTTCTCGATATATACACTTAAAATCGTCAACATGAAGTTCCTCGGTCTTCTCAACCTCGCTGCTCTGGTCAGCGCCGTCCCTACTCCTACCTTCCAGGAGGCCGGAAAGACTCTTGGCAAGCGAGCTGCCATCACCGATGCTGCCAACATTGGTTACGCTACGCAGAACGGCGGTACTACCGGTGGTGCTGGTGGTGCTACCGTGACTGTCTCTTCTCTCGCCGAGTTCAGCAAGGCTGCTGAGTCGGAGGGCAAGCAGGTCATCTATGTCAAGGGCCAGATCTCTGGAAACAACAAGATCCGCGTCAAGTCTGACAAGACCATCGTCGGTGCCGCTGGCGCTTCTCTTGACAACATTGGTCTTTACATCAACAAGCAGAAGAACGTCATCGTTCGCAACCTCAAGATCAAGAACGTTGTTGCTGCCAACGGTGATGCCATCGGTATCCAGAAGTCCACCAACGTCTGGGTCGACCACTGTGAGCTGTCCTCCGACTTGTCCAAGGACAAGGACTTCTTCGACGGTCTTCTCGATGTCACCCACGCCTCTGACTTCGTTACCGTGTCCAACACCCACTTCCACGACCACCACAAGGCCTCTCTCGTCGGCCACTCCGACAGCAACGGTTCCGAGGACAAGGGTACTCTCCACGTTACCTACGCCAACAACCACTGGTCCAGCATTGGATCTCGTGCTCCCTCTGTCCGTTTCGGTTTCGTCCACGTCTTCAACAGCTACTACGAGGATATCAGCGTGACCGGTGTCAACTCCCGCATGGGTGCCCAGGTTCTTGTTGAGTCTACTACCTTCGCCAACGCTAAGAAGGCTCTCACCTCTAAGGACTCCAAGGAGACTGGTTCCATCTCTGTCAACGATGTCAACCTCGGCGGTTCCACCAACGATGCTCCCAAGGGCTCTATCTCCAAGTCCAACATCCCCTACCAGTACTCTCTTGTCGGCTCCTCCAAGGTCAAGTCAGCTGTTGTTGGTGTTGCTGGTGCCACTCTTAAGCTGTAAGCGGTGATGCCCATTGTCTGGGCTTCTTCGCCAGCGGCATCGTTGGTGAAATGAAGAGCTTCGTTTACGATGTATATACTTTTTTGAAGGAACATGAATAATCAATAGATTACTTATCGCGTCTTGCCGTCTAAATTCAATGTGTGTATTGTGTTTCAAATGGTAGTCCAGGAGATCATTCTGCGTAAAATGCCAAAAGATAAAGCGTCTGAACAGGAGCACCACTACTAAATTCACTGAAGATGGTTCCTTATACTCGTGCTCTCGAAGCTATTATCATACTCAATGTATAAAGAATTCGTCTGTAGCATATAGTGTACATATCAAGGCCCCATTCGGGCTCATCCCATGGTTCTCTCGATACAAGGCCGTTTCCCTGATGAAAACCATTAACATACCGGTGTTTTTTCGTTGGCCTTCACAACATACGATTATAGCAACAGGAGTTTCCATAGAAGCCAAGAATACTTCGGACTTCTCCCAAACCCCGATATACTCGGGATCTGTACAGCAACTGGGATTATACGCGGGTTCGAGGTCCACTTACTCCTCAAGTGCTTCAGGTAATAGTCCGCCAAGGGGTTCAGTTCGGTCCTGATTGTTAGATTTATAATGAGCTTATTCTTTCTCAAGCTCGGCTGAAAAGATCATGATTCCCCTGACCGTCAACATGTGTCATGCTGAGCCCCTGAAGCCTCGTTCGTGACCCATTCCAAAATTACTTCACCCCGCAAGTATCGGGGAACTCTTGATAGCAGCTCGCGCACGTCAGTTGCGGTCAAATCTTGGCAAGCCTTGACTACCTCTTCCAGTTTTCTTCCCAGGTCATGTTCTCCGGGTCCAAGCATTAGATTCAACTCAACATCTGCTACCCTCGCTGCGAGCCATAGTATCATGAGTTTCACCCCTGGGTCACCTCCAAAGGCGCCGCAGCCCCAGAGCCCAGTGAAGATGGAGTTCCCTTGGTAAGAAGAAAAGCCATTTGCCGCCTTGTCAATTTCGCGATCGATGTTCTCTGGAGACAAGTCGGGTAATCCGTCGTTCTCTGAGTGGTCAAGCATGTCCATCTCCAAAGCGTCCATGAAGACAAGACGTCCTCCCCTCCATGCTTTCTTCCAACCTGCGAAGTCATCTGATGGCGGCGTGGGACGTATCGTCCATTCAATATCACGCCTCTGTCCTTTCATATGAACCATCGCTCTCGCACCAGAGATAGTAATGACTGTATTGTCTGTGAGATGAGGTGCAACCAAGACCACGGAATAAGCTTCAGGAGCAATCCCAACAAAGATTTCTTCCTGTGTGGCGGATTGACCAAACCCGATGACCATGTTGGATGATACAACAGCTGCTCCTCTTTCACCTTGAACCTCTGGATTATGTGTATTTGATGTGTGAGCGTCCAGGAAGTTCACCTGCAGTTTTGCTAACTTAGCAGCCTCTAATGAAACTGGCTTTCCTAGATGAAGTTCGTATGAGACAGAACCGTGAGTCTCATTGGGTGTAACTTGATGGTCTTCCAGAAGAGCGCTTGCTTCAGGGGTACTCCCAAAGTATGTAAACAAAACTTCCAAGTACATCTGTACTGCGGTAGGATGCCGTTGCTCGGATGAGAACCATATGCCCAGATCCTGATAACCTTCGTCGTCCCTTTGAGGTGTAAATGAGCAGAGGAATTGATGCACCACAAGACAAGCAACTTGACCACGACTTAGATGAAGTGGATGTCCCGGCTGAAGAAGCTCAAGCTTTCCATCAGGAAAGTAGGTAGGCAACGCGAGCGCAATATCGCGAATCTTTGGCCATAATGTATCAAGTATATCAGCTTCGCCTCGTTGTTCAAGAAACCTTTTCAGAAAGCCATAGTCACTATCCTGACATGTCTCTGCGTTGGCGGCAATTGTTTGTAGCCGATCAATCAGCTGCGCGATACTTGACACAGGCATACAGAGAAGGTGTTTCAATAGCGGCCAAAATGGTATTTTGCCATTCTCATCTTCTTCGACTTCCGCATCGTCGGGAAGGTCACTGAAGCGGTCGAGTATACGACACGATGTAGAGTTGGGAAGATGAAAGAACTGCGGGCGAGATGACATTATGATGGTTGGTTTGCAGTAGAAGTTAGAGCTTGTACAGCAACATTATTGCTTAGTTCTGTGGTTTCGGTGGAAATGTTGAAGCAAATCAGAGTGAAATGTGTCGTGCTATAACTAATATTATTTGTAGAGCTACCTTGAATGAAGATGAGTCTTCGCCGACAAATGACCCCTCATCAACTTTCAGCTGAGTCGAGGTCTCCACCGAGATCGAATTAGATCACCAGCAAAAGGCATTTCCGGACATAAATTCATGTTCATTAACAAGAAACCTTTTTTTAACTCGATGACATCATTTTGAACTACTACTGGAAGCTTGACGAATCTCATGGTATAAATATGCGACCAGAAAGAATGTTGTCGCTTCCTGGAGGTTGCCAGTCAGTCAGCTCTCAGGAATATTGAATGCCCGAACAACAAGATCAAAGACCTGTCATTTCTGATTATAGGTAATTCATCTGAGAGCAACATATCTTGATAGAAGATAAGTTCTAGCAAGTGCCTTTCTTTCCCCTTCTCTTACTTGGTCGTTGGCCGCCTTTGTTTCTCGTCCAATCTGGCTAACTTGCATTGATATATGTCGTCGGACACTTGAGAGCAAACGTTCTTCTTATCAAGACGTGATCATCTCGCTTTTTCAGTTACGACTTCGATACTTCCATATGCCATAGCGGTTCAGTGTGCCAGGCACCAACCTTGCTTGTTGTTCTCGACTGATCTTCAGGGGAGGAAGGTGCAGTTTCCACACTCTCCAACGATGACCCAAAGCAAGCAGGAGGTACTCTCGAATGACAAGATGGAAGGTACCGTCTCTTTCAGGATCCTTAAATTATTTCTGCCGTCTGAAAGGAGAGAAAAACTCGAGAAACAAACCAGCTTGAATTCTGTCCATCATGGCAGAAACACCGCAGGCGGCGTCGAGCCCGCAAACTCTGGCTTCGGAAACTTCACACGAAATCCAACTGCGATACGAAATTTCCGCCTCGACCTTCAAGATCCTTCGCGAGATTAAAAGCAAGCCAGATGCTCGTGACATCTTGAGGAATGCATGCTCTGCCACCGAGTTCAAGTCGTTCCCAATGAAAAAGGAGGAGACGGCCTTCTTCAGAGCAATCAACGACAACACCTGCATCCCCTATCAAGTTAAGGAATTCATCTCCCAACCGTGGCACAAAGTATATCTCTTAGTTCAGATTGATCTGCTCAAGACTGGTTGGCCCAACAAGCTATCGGGGCCTTCACGGAAAGAGCTCACGAAAGAACTCGCCCGCATGTACAAACTCCTCGACCGTGTGCTGAGGTGCCTAGTCGACATACTTGGAGAACGAGGCGATGGGAAGGGAGTCTACGTTGCTCTTGAAGTGCTGAGGTGTGTCAAGGCTGGAGTTTGGGAGGGAAGCGACAGTCAACTCCTCCAGATCGAAGGCATCGGCCAAGCGAAAAAGGACAAGCTCGTCAAGGCCAACATCAAGAACATAAAGCAGTTATCTGCGGTTGAATTCTACAACATCGAACGCATTCTTAGTCGAAACCCACCTTTCGGTCAAACTGTTCTTCATAAAGTTGCCGGATTTCCTCGCCTCACACTCGACTTTGAGATTATCGGTCCTTACACCCCCGACTCAACTGCCAACTCGAACTCGTCTGCTCCGCACGAAGACAACCGGTCTGCAACAGACACGGAAAAGCCCAGTCAACCTCTCTGGATTGCTCGAGCTGTCCTCGGATTCAACAATGAGAAGCTACCTCACTGGAAGGGCCGCACACCCTGGCTCACATTACTTGTACAAGGGGATGATGGACGACTTGTTTGGTTCTGGCGAGGAAGTGCTAAAAAGCTGGTTGACAAAAAAGAGATCATAATCGGTTTGAGCGCAAAGCGTGATGAAAAACTGCAGGTTTCATTTGCATGCGAGGAGATTGTTGGGACTTTGATCAAAAAGGATATTCGAGTGTCAGTGTGAGGTATCTGCTGAGGGGAGGGTTATGTTTGTCACATGTGCGGGATGCGAATAAGGATGTTGCTAAAGATAGCATATTAACAGCTCCCTCTAACATTTCCGGTTGATATTTATCAATACTAATGGTTCACATCTGAAGCCATGTTCCCTATGACACCCTCTCGTCAGGCCAACTCCTCCATCATTGCAAGGCCATCGAATCACCACTCCTTTGGTAGCATTAGCGCGACGAGGCATAATCCTTATTGATAGTGCAAGGATACGAAATTCGAGGATCATCAACACCACTTCCCAATGAGACACTGTTCAATAAGAGGAGCCGTGAATTGGTTAGCATATTCTCGGTGCCACCAGCGCCACCTCCACCGCTCAATGCTCAAAACATCTGGACCCTGTGGAACATTTTAGCTGCAGAATTAAAGACCCTGTATCCTGGAACAAGCTCCAAGCTTTGCGGTAATTTTCGCATAAGTCACTTATTGAGGCCCTCGCCGAGTGATATCCAATAGAGAGGGTGATGGATCAATCAGCCTTGCACGTTGAGTTTCCGTCCCTTTCTGATTAGGGTGAACTCTGTTGGTGATCTAAATTCGGGATAGTAGAAGAGTCGATGAATGTCACTGGTGATATAGGATGGGACGGGACATTAATTGCTCTAGTGCAAGCGGCCGACACGAGATGAGTCTCATAGGGCAGAGCATTAGTGCGTCAACGGCTCAATATCGTTGGACGGTAAATTTGGAACCCCCGGCCTTGCAGGGCAAGCAAGAGAGAAGCCTAATCTTAACTTTGTTCAGCGGCTGTTTCACCTTCAGCCTTTTTCCATATGTTTGGTCGACTCAACCTACAACACATCCACTGCATGCAACCAGCCTTGCAGTAACAGCGTTACACCGCAGTCCAACTATGCAAGTTGTGTAATGGGCCAAATGCGAGGTCCGAGACTAGACCTGGGTCCATGGCCTTGTGACCGATCTTCGTGAAAAATATCATCTTCCAATTTCCCTCCTCGTCTGCTCATCTCTTAGACCAGGGCAGGCTATCTAGGATCGATGCAGGGATCCCAAGCAGCTGAACCCAGTCCCCACCAACTTATAGAGAGCAACATTGCTAAATTATTTGGTCCATGGACGGTGCATGATGATCGGGCAGAATTTGAGGATAGTCTTATTCGGAATGTGGTTGGGCCGGTCTGACACTCGCACTCATGCCCTATTTTGGTATACCATGTTAACTGGATATGGGAACTCGTCTTAACGGAGATCTTCAAGTCAAAGGCATAGAAGCTTGATGTTGTTCACTGACGGTAGACACTTTACAGAAGTCATAGCTGCCTATAGTTCGGCGAGGTATTGTGGCGACCTGCTGCAATTTGTATTGGTGGATGGTCGTGCCTCTAGCACAGACGGATGTGGTACCCGCACGAAGCCATCGTCAAGATGGAGCTTCCACCTTTGACCCTGGAGATATTTGGTGGCGTACATTTGATGCGTTAGCATATTAACATACCCAGCTAGTTGATTCTAACTGGCCTGTGACTCGACGGTTGGCTTTCAGCCGTTCCAGTAGGTAGCAGTCTTATAAGAAGACAAAAAACTCCCGTTCAGCTTGACTGGTCTGCTTCGCCCGCCAGAATTCTCTCAACACAATCGTCTTTGGTGGACCAAAATCTCTTGTACAGTCTTTCAAATATGCTGCGATCAACTCTTCTCCTCGCCCTCGCGGGCTTGACCTTCGCGACTGATAGCGTCCACTTCAGCAACTCTAAAGCAGCACAGCCAAAGGGCCTTCCCCTTCTCTCTGGCTTCACTCCTCGCCCTCAGACCCTCAGCATGGCTGGTTCTTGCCCCGCTGGCAAGACATCATGCGATAACGGCTGTATGGATACAGGCGCTCAGTGCTGTAACAAGGGAACAGGAGCCTACTGTGATGATGGCTATCATTGTCAAGCTGAAGGCTGCTGTGAGAATGGAAAGTTGTGCTCTGGTCCCCCAACTGGGTGCACACCGGGCAAGGAGCTCTGCGGAGCGTATTGTGTCACTAAGGGCGAGTGTGTCAACGGCGGAAGTGGTGGCTCTTCTGGTGGTTCCTCCGGTGGTTCTTCTGGAGGCTCATGCTTGAGCTTTCAAGAGACCTGTGGTGACGGTTGTATGCCCAAGGGCATGGTTTGCTGTGATACTGGCTACTGTCTCCGTGGCCAGACTTGCGGCTCTGGTGGAACTTGCAACTATGGCTCTGGCTCTGGTGGCAGTTCAGGAGGTTCGTCTGGCGGCTCCTCTGGTGGTAGCTGCGCGACTTACCAAGAGAAGTGTGGTGATGGCTGCATGCCCAAGGGAATGGTCTGCTGCGACACAGGATACTGTCTCTCCGGACAAATCTGTAGCAGCGACGGTACTTGCAGCTATCGCTCAAGCGGAGGAAGCAGTGGTGGTGGCTCAAGTGGCGACGGTGACAAGTCCAGCCTCACTCAAGAGTCCCCAACACTTACTTTCGACTCTCCCTCATTCACGGCCCCTTCGATCGAGCCTGTCCCCACGATCGACGACAACAAGTTCTCTACATTCTCTTCTTCTGCTGAACCTACCGGCCTCAGGTCTGGGGGTGGCGATGGTGGAGACAGCGGCAGTAGCAGCAGCAGCAGCAACAACAACAATGGAGGAAGCAACAGTGGCTCTGTCTTGGTGCCTAGCTTCCTCATGGGCCTCGTTGCCATGGTTCCTCTTTTCCTTTAGGTTGCGACTCGAGTAACTCGATGTGGTCGTCAAGATTTTACGGCTATCCTAGCGACATGGACAAGTTGAACAAGCATTATGACCTTGAGTCTTTGAAGCAATGCAGGAGCTGGAAATAATGAATGATGTTGGCATGGGCTTGGAATTATTCTTCATACATACCTTAGCTTTGAATCAATATACCCCTGAATCAATGAGACATGTTTCGTTCTTGTAATACTCACCGTGAATGCTTTGCCACATCTCAAACAATAAACACAACCTGGAACCCCCACAGAGGCAACAAAGAGGGCCAGTTTACCGATAGGGCATACATAGTAAAAGTCAAAATAGTTCCATTCTTTGCCCCCCTACTTCAACAGCAGGCTATTTATATGCTCGAAGAAGTGGGTAGACTGGTGAGCCGGGATTTTCCCTCCTTTTGCCATGCGCTTAAATTGTGAATAAAGAAGATTTGATGTTACATGATGACGTTTCTCTCCGTTATCCCCCAGCTCTGTGAGCAAGGCCGTCTCGGATCCTCCAGAGATCCCTATAATACATCCGCTGAACGCCGATAGTCATGGTAGTGTGGAATGTTCATGTGGTGGTTGGGTGGTGAGCTGATATAAGAGTGATTTCATCTCGTTCCGTCCGTAATATGCCATAACCTGTTAGTTAGTGGCTCGTTCCTATCGCTTGGCAGCCTGGTTGAAGCTCTCGATCACTGTCTCTTTGACACCGGGCTTCGCCTGGCTATCAAGCTCTGATGGTGTATCAGTCTCGGTCTCCGAGCCTTCCTTCTTGGGCTCGACGAGAGACTTGGCCATAGTTTGTGCCTGGGCCTGGCCAACCTTGCTGAAAACACTCAGACCAGTGGCGATCATGCCGCTGATATCTCCAACATTGCCGGGAACAACGACAGCTGTGCTTTCGCGAGCCAACTTGCCGAAGGCATCAACGTACTTCTCAGCAACCCTCAAACTGACGGCAGCCTGGGCACCAGCATCACCCTTCAGGATACTCTCAGAGACAGCATCGATACCTTGAGCAGTGGCAGCAGCCTTAAGACGGATGGCTTCGGCTTCACCATCGGCCTCGTTGATTCGCTCAGCGCGCAAAGCCTCGGATGCAAGAATGACACTCTGCTTCTTACCCTCAGCGATGTTGATGGCACTTTGTCGCTGACCCTCGGACTCGAGAATCTCAGCACGCTTGGAACGCTCGGCGGTGACCTGTCGGTGCATGGCCTCGACGACGGCACCAGGAGCATGAATATCTCGAATCTCGTAACGCAAGCAGGTCACACCCCAGGCTTCGGCGGCATCGTTGATAGCAGCGGTGATGTTGGTGTTGAGGGCAGCACGCTCCTTGAGGACGTGGTCGAGGGTCAATTGACCGATCTCGGATCGCATGGTCGTCTGGGCAAGCTGAGAGATGGCATATTCGGCATCTTCGACTCCATAGCTATTGAAATACAAGTTTTGGGTCAGTCACATGTCCATCCTGAACTCAATTGCTCTTCAGAGTTGGATAACTCACCTTGCTTTATACGCATCAAAGACACGGGTGAACAAAACACCGTCAAGCTCCAGAGTAACGTTGTCCGCAGTGATGGCGCTTTGGCTGGGTATCTCGATGGCAACTTCCTTGAGGCTTTTGACGTATGCGATTCGATCGATAAAAGGCACGAGGATAGCCAGACCGGGGTCAAGAATACGGTTAAACTTTCCCATGCGCTCAACGATCCAAGCCGTCTGCTGAGGCACAAACCGGACCACCGTATTGGCCGGCAGCCGGGGCTTCGAGAAGTATGAAGGCAAGACGGGAGATCCGAAGCCGGAGGGGAGTAGAGCATGGTTGGTGGTGCTGAACGACCGGTGCGCGGCGATAGATCGAGCTGTGATGGCGGCGGCAGCCGTAATGAGACGCGATTGCGGCGCCCTGAGGGCTGTCCGCGTAAGGGACATGGCCATGATATAGAGAGTTCGAGTCTGTTGAAAGTCACGATTCCAGAATGACGTCCTCTCCTCCGGGCCAGTGGGAAAAACACTCTGTATGTGGTCGGGTGAGCTCAGAGCTTCCTTTGGATATTCCGACGTTTGCCCGCTAGACCAGGCAAGCCTGATGTGACGCGGGTGGCTAGTGACAAGCTATTTGCCTCGGCTTTTTGTGGCTGTGTCTCAAATATGAAAGAGGTATTGGCGGGGAACTCTTGCTTGCTCTTATCGAGACAATTCACCGCCTTCCTTTCTGTTTGTTTGCCCCGCGACTGTGACTGGATCCAGCCAAACCAAACCAGAGTCACCCAATATCAACCGCCACTACACCAACGTCATCTATCGCGAACCTCGTTTCTTACTCATCCACGATTTTTGAGAACCGATACCGAAAATCCCACAGTATTCGACCGACAATAATCGCTACCCAACCAAGTTCTCTTTGAGTAATCGAACACAATGTCTGCCAAGGTTCCTCGCAACTTTCGCCTACTGGAGGAGCTCGAGAAGGGAGAGAAGGGTCTCGGCGCTGAGGCATGCAGTTACGGCCTGGAGGATCCTGAGGATCTTCTCATGAGCAAATGGAACGGCACAATTCTTGGACCTCCTCATGTACGTGCCCCGCTCTAGCATATGGAAGCAATCGAAATTACTATAGATTCGCGAAGATCATCGCTAACCTATCCTGGTTCAGTCCGTCCACGAGAACCGTATCTACAGTGTCAAGATGCACTGCGGTCCCGAGTACCCTGACAAGCCTCCTTCGATCCAGTTCATCAGCCAGGTCAACTTGCCCTGTGTCAACCCCAACAACGGCATCGTCGACCCCAACCAACTGCCCTGTCTCGCCCAGTGGAAGCGTGAGAACACTATGGAGACTGTGCTCATAGAGTTGCGACGGTATGCCAGCATCATATTAAAGCAAGAAAAGCGACATTATATTAACATCCTGCAGATACATGGCCTCGTCCCAGAACAAGAAGATCGCCCAGCCTCCTGAGGGCTCTACTTACTTCTAAGTCACGAACACCTCTACACGCCGTTATGTCAAGATAAAAACCATACGATAAATCAATGAATCGAACTTGAAGATCAACAAAGTCTTTTAAGATGGAGTAAGAAGGAAGCCAACAGGCCATACTCCGCTGTTGTTCGAGAATATATGCGATTATAACAATCGCGAACTACAATATGATATACAAAGCTGCAGAGTGCCTCTCCCTTCCCTTCCGTCTTCATCACATTACAGTCCCAGTATCCTCCAATTCCTATTGGCTTTTCGTCACGTTCGTCAAAGAACAAAGTTGCTACCCACTCTTGCGCCTGTCCTCAAGACCAATCCCAGACCCGATGACTCAAAGCAAAGTCGATTTTCGTAGAGATGGTATAAGGCTAGACATTTCGAGATATCCCGAAGAGAGTTGGGCATAGTCGTTTAGGGAAATTTCTCCGTTCTACTTTCATGACAAAGGGGCCTTAGATATCCCCAGTACGCCGCTTGAGCTAAAGTACTCCAGGAAAGATAAAAGAGTAAATCGCAGGTAATCATCGCCGACAAAGGAAAATGTTTGATGTGCGTGATCATCAAAGTGACCGAGGTATCCAAGAAATAAATACTCCAATCCCCAGAATGCTGTTTTAAAATATGTATAAATGAAAAGTGAACGTTGGTGGAACGTATCGTATATCGCAGATGATATGTGTGATATGGTATGATGTCTAGTCCTCAAACCCCCATTTCGCAGGGGGTCCAACAGCACTCAGGCGAGCCATCTTCTTGTTGACTCTAGGAGCCACAGTCGAAAGAGCATCAGGGGAGATGGGGCTATCGGGTCGGGGAACGCCAACCTCGAGATTCTCGCTATGAGGTTGAGGGCTACGTTGACGCGATCGGCTCGTTCGGCGCTTGACAACTGACTGACGCTCCTTTCGCTCGCTGTAGCGACGCTGCTGGGTGTACATGACAACCTCAGGGACAACCTCTGAACCCTCAGATTCGTCTTCGAACTCGTAGTCGTAGAAGTCGCTCAGATCAGGGCTGGGCTCGGCATCCTCGATGGAGTGCTCTGCGGCAAGACCCTTGTCGATATAAAGAAGGATACGCTCGCGCTGGTGGTGATCATTGTTAAGAGGTTTAGGCTCATGAACCTTTTTATTAGAGTGATGAGTAGAAGTGGTGGCTTCAGAATTGCCGGACCAATTTTGGTGGCTCAAGTCGATGACCGTGGTGCCATCAGCAGCAACGGTTGTCTTATCCTTAAAGGTAGGAGGAGCAGGGAAATCCAAGTCGAGGTCGAAGGTCTCTTCGGTGATGGTGGCCTCGGAGGGCTTCGACTGGTGACCCTTATGATTGGCCTTCTCGTTTCGGCTGTTCTCTTCCATCTCAGAAAGGATAGAACCGCGCATGATCTGTCGCTTGTGGCGAAGGGCGGCCAGAAGCATCTCCTCCTGGCGAGTAACAGCCATGAAGCGGTTATGGCTTCCCTTGCCATCGATAGAAGAGTGGGCAGAGCGAATGTAGAAGTCGACGGAGCTTGGACTCAAGGGGGGCGTGGGCGCATCGGCGTTGGTTGAGATAGATTCGTGGGGAACGTATCTCATCGCAGGAAGGAAATCGAGCTCGGGTTCGGGTTCGTTCTCAGAATCCACTTCCTTATCTTGCTCGGAATCAGTAGAATCTGAACGTCCCTGGTCGGGATACAAGGCGACAACCTTAGCTTCTTGCGAGTTGAAGCTTGGCTTGCTTTGCCATGTATTCGATGTGTTTGCTGATGAGCTGGATAAGCTTTGTGGTGGTGATTGCCCAGCGGTACCCTCCTGAATCGTGTTCGTCGAGCTTCCAGAGAGTGAGCTGGTTCGAGGAGTCACAACGGGGTTTCGGTGGTGGCCGTTGGGGATGGTCAGATAATTGTTGGAGCTTGATGTTCGCTTGCTCGATCTGCTGAGTCGCTTTGAGCTGTTATCAGCACTTGAGCTAGTTCGAGCTGTGCTTGGGCGGAAGTCGATAGAAGATCCAGCCTCCGAAGTTGCATACTCTGGAATAGATGCAGGGCCCTTTGAAGACGACTCAACGTAAACATCGTCTTCGGAGTCCGAAGAGAGTGAAAGAACGCTCTTTTCCTGAAGATCCGACTCTTGGAAACTCCTACTGGTGCGCTTCGAAGCCTTAGACGTCCTCGTGTGTCTACTAGAAACACTAGCAGCGCAGTCTGTAGGCGAAGATTGACCAGGTTTGCTGGCCAGGATAGCTTGGGGTGTTTGAGGTAAATTGCGTTTAGCGTATTGTGAAATGATTTGCTCGTCATGAGCCGGTGGTATGGGTCGATGCTCATGCTTGCTTTGATGAGAAACTGTGGGTTTGAGTTGAAGCAAATCCTTGGATTTAGACTTCTTCACGGTCTTTTCTATCGGATCCGGCACATCCAACTCATCGTCAGCGATTGAGCGGAAAGACATTTGCTCGTAATGCTCGTAGAGGTTAGGCAGGCCATTTAGGTGGTTGTGTTGTCTGCGGTTGTTGCTCTCGCCTGTCTTTGGTCGATTGGCTTCTTCCGAGTTCATTGACCTCAGACTCTCCTTCGTAGGCCGTCTTGAAAGCTTGCCTCGTAGAGATGGTGTGCTTGTTGGTGACAGGATAGATGGTGATCGAACTACTTGGCCCAGCATCGGACCCTCCCATTGATGCTCGGTCTTCTTGCCTCGAGATCGCCCCATAAGATGAGACAAATCCAGTTTTGCAGGCTTCTTTTTCCTAAGCTTCGCCTCCGCAATGGAGTTCTCCATATCCAGCATTCTTTCCGCTTTTGACGGTAGTCCTTTCGCCATAGCTGAAGCTGACGTCTGCTGGGATATGGCGAGGGGCTGCTTAGTCTTGTCATACCAAGAATGAAGCGTCGAAGAAGACTGTCGTTTCCGGAGAATGCTAGTCATGTCAGACATATCCTCGTCATACTCATCGGTAGGCGCTCCATTGACTCTGAATTGCCGCGGCACGATCTCGGACTCATCTCCCCATTCCCGCATTCCACGATCATGTCTCACAGGAGAGCCATGGCCATGGCCGTGGCTCGGCTGCGCCTGAGATGTCTCAGGAGCACCAGGTGCTGCGAGATTGACCTTTGAGCTGGAGAAGTTGTCCCATTGCTGAGGAGCGTCGATGTTGAGAGCTGTCGATCCGAGAATCTTTTGAGCTTTGCTCATGGGCGGTGCGGTGACGGTCACCTTTGGAGGCTGCTTCTTGCGGCCTGGGAACGCAAACTTGCCCATGATTCCGGCGACGTCTCTCAATTATATCCTGTCTTCCGTCGCCAGATTGAATGTTATCCCCCAGTGGGGATTCTCTCGTCAGCGCAAGGTCAACTGTCTTTCGCCCAACATGTGGGAGAAGAGCGGTGTCGTTGGAGAGTTAACTGGGAGTTTGATAATCTGCTGCCAAGGAGGCACTTCGTGGGTTCTAAATATTATTGCGGTAGATAGCAATCCCGGAATATATTAGTCGTCGATCGCAACCGATTTGCCGATGGGACGCTGCTAGATAATATGAAGAAGTCGCCTCGTCTTTTGGTGTTTTCCAGACTAGTCTTATTGGCGTGCCATATCGAGCCAGGGATTCGTTATGGTATATTCGATCTGCCGTGCGATATCAATCTCGCTTTGCTGCGTATCTTCCCCTCACAGAGTTCCCGCTAAATGGAACGAACGACCGTTAACGATATTGAACAGCAGTATATAGGAGGGGGAAAGAGTTGGAGAGGGATCAGAGGAATAAGAAGAAGACGTCGAGATGAATGGGGACGGTGAATGTCCAGGTGGGTTCAGCAGACTTGGATCTGGCTTGACATGGGTATCATGGGGGTGTGAGAGTTGAAGAGGCGTGCGCTAAGAGGGAGAGGGTGTGAGATGATGATCAAGAAGAGCCTGAAGACTTTCTCTCTGTCTTCAATTCAATCCCCGGTCGCAATCTGCTTAAATCCCCGCCCGAGCGAGCGATCACAACCTGGAAAGACTCTCCACCAGCACGCGAGAGGGCAAATGAGAGAGATCTAACCGACCTGATCCTGATTGAGCCTCCACTGTCAGTCTTGTCCGTCTTGTCAGGTGGAAGAAAGAGCATGAACTGAGGAGTGCGTCGACAACAGGGGTTGACTTGGCACGAGAGAATCGTAATAATAATTAGTATCACAAGATGATCAGAGCAAAAGACAAAGAATGGGCATTATTGTAACCGTAACTACAGCTTCTGGTGGCGCGAATACGTACAAACAAAAAATGCAAATCACCCTCAAATGTGTACTCCTTCTCCGTCCAATTCACCCATTCAGAGAAGTCCAGTGTCAGCTAAAGCATAAACACCACCTGCAAATAGTGGCCAGCTAGAGCCAAACCCGGCTAAAGACCCCCGCCATCATTTGCTCAATACAAAGTCAAAAAGTCAAAGGAGAGTCATGGCTTTTCCCGCAAAGGCTCACGGGATTGGGCAGGTCTTCCCAAAGAATGACTAGCGGTGTTGTATGGAGCTGAGGTCAGTCACTGGAGGCTCGATTTACGAATAGCAATTTGCCTCTGACTCCCCTATAGCGTGGCACGTATAAGGGTCCTTGTTATTATCATCTTCTGTGCCTTGCAGAGAAGCCTTCCATTGCTGTTCGATCTTTCCGATCCCCTTAACTACCCCGTCCAATCAGGTTCCCCAATAAAGGCCTGAATTGGTTATTTGCACCCACATAGTGGCACAGAGTCGTAGCCTTGGGTACAATTACCGCCGGCAATTCATGCTGCCGTTTTCATCTGTAATTCAACTCGACTCAACCAACTCATCTCATCTTTTCCTTCTGCATTCAAACAGAAAATGGACAGGGATTTATCGTTTGGACTGCTAGATTGTGCCGAATGGTGGTGACGGTGGTGAGCCAAACGCTCCCCTCCCTTTCATGTCCAGGGGTCCCCCCCGTGAGAGAACACCAGGTCCAGCCTCCAGAGACGGGGTGAGGCCAGCGCGGGTCCATCGGGCACGCTATCAAAGACCATGCTAGCTTAGCCATGTCCTGGCTTCTGGGAAGAATGGGAGAAATAAAGAAATGGACCCCTGCAGTAGAGGATCTGCTCCCCACTTGCTCCCCCTACGCTGAACAAGCAGGGCGTTGAAGACTGTTGAGGCCGCTGAAGATGTCTTAAAGTCCGCTGTAATAACCAGGGCTCGTGTTGTTCTATTGGACGGACAAGTCCTGCTTCATTCAGCTACTGTAGCGCATTGTCTGAGCGCAGGCCGTCCAACGGTCAAGGTTCATCAGTTATTGAAGCTTGAGCTTTGATGAAGTGGCGGTGCATCGCGGAAAGGAAGCAAGAGAAGAAGAAAAAGATCTAGGAACAAGAAGCCAGAAGCAGCAGAAGAACTCATCCCATACCAAGGCTGGTTAATCAGGGGATCTAACCAATCCAATCGTGGCAGTCCAACTTTGCTTCTTCTCAGATCCGGCGACGATCTCCTTCCTCTTGTTCATCGCCCCTTGTTTAACATTAGATCCTTGCAGAAGTCTCATCAACTAGAAAGGAAGCCTGAAAGGAAAAGCGAATTAACTTTCTGCAAGGACAATTGAGTTCGAAAGCTTGATTCACATGTTAACTCAAAGCCGAAAACCATCCCATAAGGTAAGTTTAGTTGTTTTTTTTTTGCTTGTGAGCTCCGAGCTCCCCCTGTGCCTTGTGTTCTACCTGAAGCGTTCGGTTGGTGGTGGGAGCGGAAGCGATGGAAGGGATGGCATGCATATGACTACGACTATCCGTAACTATGACGG
The DNA here is from genome assembly GCA_020744335.1 of Fusarium sp. MPI-SDFR-AT-0072. Classification (NCBI taxonomy): domain Eukaryota; kingdom Fungi; phylum Ascomycota; class Sordariomycetes; order Hypocreales; family Nectriaceae; genus Fusarium; species Fusarium sp. MPI-SDFR-AT-0072. The sequence goes on along the minus strand of JAHBOG010000005.1, from coordinate 1,045,012 downwards.
AGCACCCAGGGAGAGATGTGATTGAATTCACTAGCGAGGTCCGTGGCACTGACTGGTGGATATTTGCTTGACGGGATGCTTGCGTGCTCTTGTTATGGAGGCCTTGGCCCATCTATCACGAGGTCCCCCAGATCTTCCCCTTAGGGGTTGATCAACGCAGCTGTCAATCTCGGCTGGGCTGTAAGGATATTATGATTGAGTAATTGTCAATCCACACGTTCGGGTTCCAGCTCACCACCAGGTGTTGTCCATCTTCAAATCTTGTGATATTGAATGTTATCAGATGATTCAGGCCGTGCACATTTGACGGTTTGGTTTCACGAATGTTCCAAACGCATCCCACATAGAGTAAATGGCTACCATTTTATCTTGCTAGCTGTTCTAGTTCTTGGTTCATGCTTCCACATGTTTGCCTTCAATTCGGCTCCCGAAATACAAAGACACATCGGTGCGCCGTGCTTCACATAGTGCGGCACGGGAATGTCATCCGGAGCCTCACAGCCTCCCCTTTTCACGTTTACGATAGAACATCTCTATGGAGTTTTTTTTTTGTTTATATCATCCCTTCCAAATCTCCATAGCAATATACTTCAACTGTAGATCTCTTTACACGATACTACCTCATCTAGGTCCATGCTTCTCGGTTCCGCATCAGCGGAGATGGTGGCTACAGTCTACTAATGAAAATCCTCGTCTTGCTCAGCTCAAAGTTGAGCATCATTAATCGCAGGCAATTGATTCTACGTGGCCTAGCTTAGCTGAGCCAAGGGATTTTCTCAATCCTTGGTGTCAATCAGCCGAATCTCGTCGGGTAACGCACCTACGCCTCTATGCAATGTAACGAAAACAGTGGACAAACCGCAAAGTAGACGAGCAAGACTCCATTGTCTATCAGAGACTGGAATCTTGGCCGGTTTATTGCCCGCTAGAAACACAACCAACACCAGCGCTAAATTAACGACGGAGGTTTTCCCTTCAGAGGCGGATAGCTCACAGACCAGGAGCATCTCCCTTTTTTCTTCTCTGCCACTGAAAGCTAAGCTATCGTGAGATTCTTCTTCGTATCCCAAGCTTTTTTTTGCCCCTGGGCTTACAGCACAACATGACTCGTTTTTCTGACTTCTCAGAACATTGCCGGCGTCATACCGGAAATTTCCCTAGCGGTGGAGGCGGTCTTGTCCATCGTGATTTATCACAATGCAATGAGCTTCATCATTCATTTGATAACCAAACGTAATCATCAGCCTTCCAGCACAGCACAGTTATCAATTAGCCTGTCGCCTGTCATGATGCTGGTAAGGCAGAGAGCCAGGGTGTTATATCCCAGACTCCCTCGTGGTTCGTCTACCAAGACTCACAGTCCGTTCATTCTCTACCTTGGACAAGTGATGCTCTTCCTTCGTTCTTTTCGCTAGGCCTGATGTGGTGAACAACAGTTCATCCACCGAAATGCCACTTTCAGCCACCCCATGCTGTAAACCCGCAGCTAGCGACTCATGCAGGCCAAGACTATTGACTGAGCAATCAAAAGCCGGGGCATACTATTGTGTCTTGATGTTGATTATCGTTCGATTCTGTATATTGCCAATACATTGTTAAATGAGGTGTGACATGAACGCGTTCACAATTCTTCAGCATCCGTTTGCTCTGTATTCAACCTCTGACGTCTATTCCCATCCTCATCATCAAGCGATATCCCATATCGGGCCCTACCGTTCCGAAAAGACCGGCCCCCTGAAACGCGGGAGCTGCAAGGACCTTGTTTCCTTCGGCCAACTCCTACTGTTAACAAACGGTCTGCCCGAATAAATAAGCAGATCGTCTGGTTATTTTTCTTATTCTGGTGGGTTTCAGGTTATAACTTTCGCCTTTTTGCCTCTTCTCTCACAGCCTTGTCCTTGTGAGCAAGAAATTGATCTATCACATGAAACACCATTCCGGTGTTTGATAGCTCCAGTGTTTTCCTTTTTTTCTTTTTAGGCTATCTGTGCTTCGAACGAATAATTGGAGCTACGAGATTCCTTGATTAATTACATACTGACTGCCTCGTCTTTGCATTGAGCCTACTGCTGCTGAACGATCTGTGATATTCGGATCTATGGGATCCCGAGATAAATGGAGCTGGTTGAGGTTGCATCAAACAAAGCTGACAACTTGATGGGGTCATATAAATTGCTTTTTTTTTTTGTTTCTCTGCTGCGTCAATTGCAACGTCTCTCCACATGTTAGAGCCAACTGTTCATGGTGTTTGTGAGATATTAAATGCTGCCAAATGCCGAATTATCTACGGGGTATGCGTTCGTTGAGTCCGTTTACAGTCTGCACTTCGCCGTTGTACGGTTAATGGGACACTTGTATGTATTCACCTTTCTTATTTCATGAAGTCGGGTATGTACGTAGTATTGACATTGTTTGGCTTCGTTTATGCGTCAACCAGTTTTCGCCCCATGTTTGCTTTTTGGCAATGGGTCGATTCGATCTTCGCTTGCCTTCTCGCAAAACCAAACTATTCTAGAAGGGCATCTTCATGTTTCTGATAGAGATACTCCCACTCCTTCAAGAAAGTCTGTGACAACGAATGATAGGATATGATCCAGTGAAGAATCAATGTGGTTAGTTGTGTAGTCCGTAAGGAAGTGAGCAGCATGTTGGAAGTTTCGAGACCTCGCTGAGGCGCAGGATAGGCATAAAGGCCATGGTAATCTCTCGCATACATCCAAACGGTTTTGCCAGTGCACTCATTTCCATTACTCTTGATTTCGGAACTGTCTTGGTATCAGCATATAATTATTCATTCTAGAGGATAAACTAACCATATCTTAGAAAAGCTGACTCTCGATCTTCTTGAGTCTCTAATCCTGAGATCGGATATCGACTTCCAGGTTCGGGATCTTGGATGCCAGGCCTTCAACTGCCTTAACACGGGCTGTAAGGTTTTCAAGCTTCTCATCGATAGCAGCAAGCATGCTGAAGATAGGCTGTAGCTTCTTATCAAGCAGGTGTTCAAGATCATCTGCTGAAAGGTGGAGGATAATGCTAGGCATGGTGTTCAAGTTTGTAGACATGGCTGTGTTGATTGATAATCTGGGAGACAGGATTGGAGATGATATCTTGATGGACAACTTGTGTTTGTGTAGTGGGTTGATGGATTTGTGTGTTTGGAAGAAAGAAAATATTGGACAGAAGATGGACAGCCTGGGATATTTATACCTAAGGGCCAAGTATTAAGTTAAACCTTTCTTTAAAGCTTCAAGTATTGAGATAAACCTTCCTTTAAAGCTTCAAGTATTGAGATAAACATTCCTTTAAAGCTTCAAGTATTGAGTTAAACCTTCCTTTAAAAAGCTTGCTTAAGCTGAGTTGGTAGGTATTATGGAAGTTAGACCTTCCTATAAACTTCTTAGTAACTCTAATAAAGAAGGAAAGATGAGCCCCGCATGCCCTGACTGACTGAAAGACAGAATATAACTTAAATGAACATGTATTTAGAGTATTACTGCCAGCTATATCCTGGATGACTACCACGACATCTGCGCAATTTCGAGCTATATCGTTCCCGATTACCACATACGCTCCCAGCACCTCTTCCAGAAAGGCATAGCAGCAAGCTCACGCTTATAGTTTTCCTCAATACCACCCTCCTCCCAGTGTTTGCACTCCTCGTCAACCTCCTTCTTGCCACTGACAAGATCGGCTGTCTCAGGGTTGACAAACTTGGTCTTCTTGAAGACCTTCCAGGCAATGAACAGAATAGCAGCATAAGCGTGGCAGAAGTAGCTGGTGACGAAACCCTGAGTGTTCCAAGGCTCGAACTTGTCGAAACCGATGAAGATGAGGGCAGTGACACCGAGGAAGAGACCGACGTAGGCAGCCCAGGGGTTGAAAGGAGCGATGTAGTGCAGGGTAGACTTGTCCATGCCCTGAGCGTTGCGAGCGCGGAACCAACCGATGAAGACAACGATCATCATGGTGTAGGTGGCGATGAGACCGGTGGTGGTGAGGTCGACGAACCAGAAGAAAACGGTAACGGAGGATTCGCCAGCGACAAGGAAGGTGATGCAGCTGATGACGCTGACGGTGAGGACACAGTACATTGGGACACCAGCCTTGTTACACTTCATGAGGAAAGCAGGGGCCTGGCCATCGCGAGCAAGACCGTAGAGGGTTCGAGAGGAGGAGTAGAGGTAGGCGTTTCCGCAAGAGAGACCGGAGGTGAGGATGAGGAAGTTGATCAAGCTAGGGAGACCGTGGATACCAAGGTTCTCAACTATTTGTTTGTTAGCATTGTGTTTGTGTGCTCAAAGAGAAAGTATGACTTACTGCCAATGACCCAGGGAGAAGCGGCAGCACCAGCGGCGCTGTTCTCAATAGCACCGAGCAGACGCTTGTCATCAGAAGAGCAGATGATACCAACAGCCAATACACCAAGAACGTAGAAACCAACAAGTCGGTAGAAGATGAGCTTGGCGACTCGGGGAATAGTTCGTCGAGGGTTGGCGATCTCACCGGAGGACAGAGAGATCATATCGGGACCAGCAATGGTGAAACCAGCGTAGAGAACAACCTTCCACCAGCCACAGAATTTACCAAGATCTCCCTCAGCGTGGTAGGGCTGCATAGCCTTGCCGCCCTTCCAGTATCGGAATCCATATGCGTCGCCCTTGGGGTTGCCACCGCACATGGTGATGAGAGTGATGAAGAGGAGACCGAAGAGGAGGATAACCTTGAGAGAAGCCATGATGAATTCAGCCTCACCATAGTACCTGAGAAAGCATGTTAGGAATGTCCTTATTTAAAGCTTAGTGACTTGTACTTACTTAACAGCAACAACGTTGAGCAGGACGCAAACGACCATGGCCATCGCAACCCAAGCTGCAGGATTGATGTCAGGAACCCAATATTGCATCAGTGTTGCTACAGCACTGTATTCGACACAAACAAGCATAAGACCGGCGTAGAAATATGTCCATCCCATAGCAAATCCTATTCCATATCAGCTGAAATTCTGTACTAATAGTATGCGAAACGTACCAAGTGCAGGGTCGACGAAACGGGCAGCAAGCTCAAAGATGGAACCACGGATAGGAAGATACGAGCACATCTCGGCAACACACAAGTTGCAAGGCCAGACGAAGAAGACACCCCAGATCAAGTAACCGAGAACGACAGAGAGAGGACCAGCAGAGGAGAGAACACCACCGATACCAACGAAGAGACCGGTACCGATGGAGCCACCGATAGCCATGAGCTGAACATGTCGAGGGGAGAGACCTCGTACGGTTCGGCCATATTCTCTATCGACGGAGTTGTGATCGATCAAGACACCGGGTGAAGTGTCTGAAACGTTGGGAGCCTCGACGGCTTTTGACTCGGGGTCTTCTTGATAACCCATGATGAAGGGTAGTTTAACAAAGACGAGATCAGTCTTGAATACTCAATCTCTTACAAGAGTAGGACTCTTAGTGGAATGGAGATGAGGTTATGGGAGCAATGTCGTGGAGACACAAGCCTGGATATAAGAACAATTAGGGAGGGGGGAGGATCGCCCTTTAAGAATCAAGTTGACTGTAACCATGATCAAGATTATGGATCATGACAACCGGCCCGGTTTTCTGTAAGAGGAGCTCATCATGTCGATTAACATGACATGGAGGTAGAGCTATGGCATTCCCAATACCAGAAAGCTCAAGTTCCCCGACGTTGGACATACGGAGGTGAGAAGGTATGCAGCACTAGGCCTAGCTCTCCACCGCGGTAACGGATATGCTTTTAGGTACAGGGGCATGATAAGCAATGTATTCAACGGCGTGTCAAACACTGCTGATCATCTAAACCCGCAGAGAGGTGAGATCGAGTTCACCTCAACCGGGCCGGTTGTATCGTCTCAAAATGGTAAGTACGGGCGACAGAGTGCCATTATGTGGGGGAATAGCAGAGGAGCCATGACTCGGCCTCTTTTCAAGCGATTGTGTGGTGTAGGATTTCCTGTAAGTGATGGCTTGAGGGAGGATTACGGTAGTGTTTGGGGGAGCGCTAGAGGTGCTGCCAAGACAGGCGAGACCAGGTTTAGCGAGAATTGGGGACCGATCCTTGTCTCTTTGGTATGGGGACTGCGGGCAACGGTTATCAGAGTGTTTTGTGGATGAGAGAAGACAGATAGGCAGTTTCACGGCGTGGCCAAGACGGGACAAGAAGGGGGAATCCACCGCGGTTAAAGCTTGGTTGATAGATGGCAATGAGGACTTGTGAGTTGATCATATGAAAGAGAGTGTTCTTGCAATTTGTAAGTTAAGAGAAAGTCGCTCAACACTGACTAGTCCTTCCTGATAAGCCATGATCATCAAACACAATCGGATTATCCGTACAGTGACATTTGGCTCCTCTTCTCCCATTTCAAGACATTCCCTTGAGCTTAGCTCAGTCTCAACGGCTATACCGAGTACCGTTACCCTGAGACCATCAGAACATCTCCAACAGCCCAGCTCCAGCGCGCTCCGAAGCAAACACACGAACACTCCAACACCACGCGGCTCCGATGCAAGGTTCTTACCCCAGACAAGGTCAAGGTCAAAGTCCATCTCGTACGTAATGAAATACAGCGGCTTTCGTACCGCATTTGCTCAGCATCGTGTGGGGAAAGTTCAGGTGCGGTACTCGGTACCGAAAAGGCGTTTTACTTGCAGAACAAAGCAAAACTACCGCGCTAGAGAAAGTCTCTTCTGCAGTGGCACGAGGTCAAAGGGAACGAGAGGAGAAATGCGGGGGAAGATGGTAGAAAACTTGACGCGGTTTTTTTCTGCTTGAGTTAGGTTAATTTTAAGCATGGGTTTAAGCGTGTATGATCCTGGTCTGGTCGGACTGCGGCCGATTTCATTGCGAGTCATTATTACGTGAGTGATATTGTGCCCAATCGATGAGTTCCTTTTCAAGTACAAACGAGAGAGGAGAATTGGAGAAAAGGAAAAGCTTGTCGATTGTAGTTTAGAGGGATATTCTGACCTGACTTGCTGCCCGTCCTCTGATGCAAACCCTGTAAGAAGATGGGTCTCTTGAGTCTGTCTTCTTATCAGTAACACCCCTGACCACGCCTAATTTGGTTGGAGAAGGGCAACTCTGGCAGAGATAAGAGAATGGAGAATGCGGAATTGTTCTGTATGCAGTCTAGAGTGAGTCTAATACCAGACCCCAATTCAACCTCTGTATTTCTCCAAATCTGCAGCACATTATTTCTGCGAATGCCTTCACTCAACTCATACTCAGCTACAGCATTTCCCCAGATCTATCCATCTGTCAAGATCTGGAAATCCCCCGCAAGCTCCAGCAAACAAGGTGAAATCTCTCCAGATAAAAATCTGGAGAATCCTGAGTCCGGGCTCGCGGGGCCCCACGAATATCGAGTCAGCGAAACGTAATGGAAACTTGGGCACCTCAATATCAAGTGGCATCACCGACGTGCCATCTTTTTCTCTCAACGGACCAGCGGACTGCAATGAAACTGTGGGCACGGAACCACCCGGCCCCTCTTGTATCATTCTCATTTTCGACTCTACGATTGTCTCCATCTTCAGTATAAAGAGGTTGAGAAAAAGTCTGTTGCTCTCCCGGTTCCTAGCATCGGTACAACATCCCGGTTATTTACGTCCTCGCGAACTACTGTAAGCCCAGCGCCACAAGACAAGTATAGAACCTTTTCTCATCCTCGTGAATGGGTAGAAATGTCTTCTAGAATAGAATTGAGACAGACAGGAACCGGCATCTGATGGAGCTAGGGGTGTTTATGTGTGTGTGGAGAACAAGTGCAATCCTTGTCACGATAACAAAACCTCATGCCGAAATCGTAGCTGAAAATAAGCTTGAAAACTAACACATGAGCCGTCGGTAGTCTGGCATCAGACTATTTCCTAGTCGTGTTCTCCTACCTATTTCTTTGAGTGAACCGGCCCGGTCGATGAGACTGATTTTTCGGCATCAGACGTCTAACATGAGGGTCCACCCCCAGATATCAGCTTCATCTTGGCGGTTGATGCCAAGATGATAGGCATAGTAACTCTTCTGATTACATCCGATGTTGAATCATGGATACGTATCTCAATGTGATCGATCGTTAAAGTGCTATGGACAGACGCTCTTATGATCAACAAATGCTCCCCAACTGAAAAGAAGCATCGAAGAGACACGAGAGGTTGCTATGTAAGTGTCACGAACTTCACATTAAATGTGCTCTGACCAAATTGCACAAACGCAACTTTTGATATTTTATTACCAGTTCACGCTTTCATGTCTTCCCGAACCTGTATCCCATACCCTGCCTTTTCCTATCAAAAGAAACGCTCCGTATGCCTGAATAACGTAAACCAGTCTCAACAAAAGACTCCTCAATCAATGTCAAATGACGCCTGCGCTCCAAGATATGTACCAATGCCAGGAACGTCAACATGATCACCATTACCCGATGCTAGCACTAGCCGGCACCTCCATTGATCCTACTCTACCATGCGGCACATGCATTTAATGCCAATCAATGCCATGCAAGGATCTAAACTGCCACACCTATTCTGGACCCAATGCCCCGGAATCAAGGCTGGTCTCCATCCTTGAGTTGTGGCGTAGTGTTGGCCGTTTGAGTCTCAGCGGTCTAGGTGTCCTCTAAAGATACCGTGTCTTGAGCCACTCTTCGTCTCGCAGTCCTAGGTTCAGCCCGTTCTGTGTCCACCATCGTCGAACTGCACTCTGATCTCCTATGCTGTCCTCAAGAGCCTCTTCGATGTTGCACGTCCGGAATTCTACCATCTGCTTTCGACCCTCCATACCCTCGAGCTCTCCATGAGCAAAGTTACGCCACCACTCAAGCACCGCTAAGTGCTTGAATATGGTCGGTGAAACGAGAACCTCGGCGTCAAACACGAGCTTGTCATCTCCTTTCAGCCGTCTCCAGGTTTCCAAAACCTCGACCTGGCCCCAGCGGCTTGCCATCTTGGCGACGCTGTCACCATGAGCAGCAGGGATACCTGAAGCGTCCCACCACCGCAACACATCAGCTTGTCCATGTTGTGTTGCCCATAATAGTGACCGGCCCGGTCGTAGAACGACCTTGTCGTCCTGTGCTGCTGCATCGCGCCACCACTCGAGAACCAAGAGATGACCATTCCCGCTAGCTTGCTCCAGCGCAGACTCTGTATAACGCATCATCAATCCAGACCGACGCCACCACCAATCTAAAACACGAACATGCCCAAACTTGGAGGCACCGTCGACAGCTTCTGCGTCATATACATGACGGTCTCTGAACCATGCGCTCTGTTTCCAATAGTCCAGCACATCAGTACGTGGATAATAAGCGGAGGCTTTGGTTGGTAACGTCGTTCCATCAAATGCTTTAAAAAGATCAGGTCGGTTGGCTTCCATATACGCCAACACGTCAATAAGACCAAATTTGATCACTAGTTTAATAACCAGTGCTGATATATCGTGGAATTCTGGTGGAGATTGCGATATCTTTTTACATATCGCCGCGGAGTTGCATGTCAGCACTGTCCACTCGAGCTCGTGCTCGTACACCTTCAACGGATCGTTACGGTCTCTGGGCTGACTTGTCCACGGTGAGGGCATCGGTAGGTTGGTGTACATTCCTAGAGCCTTGGCAAGTTCCCAGTCTCCTGCATAATCGAGGATGATCGTCCAAATTTCCGGCGGTAGCTTGGATTGGACTGTTACGTCCGCATTATCAGTCATTGCCATTCCGGTGGCGACCTCAACATCTCTTCCCAATCCTAGCAAGTCGGCTTGGTTCTTTATAATGCCCAACACTTCGTTAAAACCATTCCAGTTAGGTACTCGTTTCGGATTTGGCGATCCTTCGTAATGCCATAATATCGGCGTCACCACACGTATCCAATTCCATTTCCGATGCAATTTGCTCAAATGCTTCTTGGTCATTGGGTTGGACCACATATGTGTGCTCATGCCGGGAACCAAGACAATGCTCTTTTGTGTATCCCATCCTCTGAGCACTTCGCCGAGGAATGTATCTGTAACGCCTGCCAGCATCTTTGCGATGCTGTCCGCATCAAGTGGCACGCAGACCATCAGATCCGCCCACTCTACTAGTTCGAATGCTTGTTGCCGATAGAATTCGATATCGTCGGCCCGATCGCCCGCTCCCATAGCCAATCCCCGGTTCTGCATAACAATTATCGTTTGTGTCAATCGCGGGACTACATCGTCGACGATCGCTCGCGCTTCAATCTGTGGATTTTTCGAGAGGCGCACAACAAGTGCTTGCGCCCAAGACGTATCGCGGGGTCCAGTGGCGGCGACAAGAAGGCGGAGTTTTCGGTTGCGGGCCATATCGTGGAGAGACGAGGTAGAAGCAAGAGCGGGACTCAGCCGCGGCGAAAAGGAATGATGGTGTGCCATGCTGGAAGATGACCCGGATCCAACATGGTTTGCATGAGATAGATGAGGAGGGCAAGCGGTGAAGTTTGAAGGCGAAAGGTTGTGACGGGGCATCAAATCACTGGTTCAACGAGATGCGGGATCACGTGGCGCTTTCTGTTTGATGCGATAGTCTCGAGAGTACGTAGAGAGGAAGTGGCTGCTCGATTGGAGTGTAATGGTCGGTCGTTCGAGTATAGAAATCGTGCAAGTCGTAAATCAGTCGTCGAGTTGAAGATTGCTTAGTTAAGATCAGTCGTGCGATTTGACAAATGATGCTCTCGGAAGGGTCTGACTGGGGCGACGACTAAAGAAAGAAAGCAACTCGAGTCTGCTCCAGTTTTATCCTGGTAAGGTTCCGGTGCAAGCCGGTAATAGAGGGGGCGAGGGGCAGTTCTTTGTCTTTATAGACGCGGAGTGATAAGAGCTGAGATGACGTCGAATTGATTTTATTGAGGAATTGAGACCGTGGAATGGAATTCGGAGAATTGTTCGACTTATTTGAGACTGTCATTTCTCGTCGAGTTCGACAGTTATCATATCATAAATCACATCATAAGAATGCCAAAAGTTTATACTCTTCCCCAGTTATAACCCCGGCATATTGTTATCGGAATTGATACAATCTCACCATGAAATATCATGTCTCTTGTCTCGAACAATTCTTGAACCCCGGGAGCAGCTGACGGTTATGTCTAGTTTTGCTCATCATGACCTCTACACCTTGAGTCCATACACATTTTAAAGTTCAGCCTCTGAAAATCTATTTCGAATTCAGGTCAATCAAAAGCGATGAAGACGACATCAATCACATGACCCAGTACCTTTAGCCTTTTGGTATACAAAGTATTCTAGCTCCCGACTGCTCCACAACTCGACACCCGAAGATGGAAAACTTTGAACCGCATTGTTGACTTTTGATCTTAGTGAGAGGCTATTTGATCTTCCTTCTGGTCCTGACAATCCTCTTCCTCTTTTGTGCATCACGTTCAGCTTATCCCCGGCGTTGATCATCGACCTGAATCACATACCTGAACTTCCCGATCCTGACCGAGGCGCTGCGCTCACGGTTATTTATTCCTCGCCGCCAAAAATTCTTCGCCCCGCTCTTTTCTCTTCCCTTCTTTGACAATGTTGGACCAAATGGCGAACGAAATCAAACTCATCTCGGGGAGCTCCCACCCGGAGATCAGTGCCAAGGTCGCCAGTCGGTATGTTATCATCATTTTGCGCTCCTCCTCCAATCTCTGGCGGTGACGCTGCGCCTGTAACTGAGGGTACAAGTTGCTGATATATCTCAGACTCGGCATTGATATCGCAAACACTATGAGCTTGAACTACTCCAACCGAGAGACTAGTGTTTCTATCGGAGAGTCTGTTCGTGACGAGGATGTGTTTATTCTTCAGTCTACTGCTCCTGGAGATGTCAACGATGGTCTCATGGAGTTGCTCATCATGATTCATGCTTGTCGAACTGCCTCGGCCAGACGGATCACTGCTGTTATTCCCAGCTTTCCTTATGCGCGACAGGACAAGAAGGACAAGTCACGAGCTCCTATCAGTGCTAAGCTGATTGCAAACATGCTCCAGGTTTCTGGTTGCGTACGTGTTTCACTAACATGATGTTTGACAACCTACTGACCATGACTCAGAATCATGTTATCACAATGGATCTTCACGCCTCGCAAATCCAGGGCTTTTTCAACGTCCCTGTGGACAACCTCTACGCTGAACCTTCCGTCCTTCGTTGGATCCGCGAGAACCTCAGCGTCGACAACTGTGTTATCGTTTCTCCCGATGCCGGTGGAGCCAAGCGTGCTACATCTCTTGCTGACCGCCTGAACACCGGTTTCGCTCTCATCCACAAGGAGCGACCCCGACCTAACGTTGTTGGTCGCATGGTTCTTGTCGGTGATGTCAGCGACAAGGTCGCCATTCTTGTTGACGACATGGCCGACACCTGTGGCACTGTAAGTTATGCGTAACCTCTTGTAAGTGACACAGGCTGACCTCATTATAGCTCGCCAAGGCTGCTGCCACAGTCAATGAGCACGGCGCCAGGGAGGTGTATGCGATTGTTACTCACGGTATTCTGAGTGGTAAGGCCATCGATACCATTAACAACTCATGCCTCTCTGGCCTCGTTGTCACCAACAGTAAGTGACTCAATGTGTGCATCCCAAAGATCTTTGCTAACATTTTCCAGCCGTTCCTCGTAAGCTTTAAACCCGACTTTGTGCATGCGCTTGTGCATGTGTTGTGTGTTGACGCGGTTTGCTAACTTAAATAGTGGGTGACAAGATTGAGCGATGCCCCAAGCTCAAGGTCATTGATGTGTCTGGAACACTTGCTGAGGTATGATACACCGCATCTTGCGGGCGCATCGTGGTACTGACCGAAGATTCAGGCTATTCGACGAACTCATAACGGAGAATCCGTGTCTTACCTCTTCAACAACGTCCCCGTCTAAAGTTCTTAGTTACTAGAAAGCAAGGTGAAAAACAAGGTCACGGAGTTGGTAGGTTTGGTTGTTTCGATGAAGCCGCAGTTGCGAACTAACAGCCAGCAAGCGGCGTCCTTCTATTAGAACTGAGGCTTGGGCCAAGTCGGATTTTCAGTCATTTGGGTAAAACTTCCAAAACCCACAAAAAGAGATTTACTAGACTATATGTTGCACGAATTTGCTAGAAGCTGGATCCTATGTTCAGATGCATGTGCGATGTTGGCTCGACGCACATGTAGTTCTGTTCCGCACGAACTTGGATTGATTGCAGGTTTCCTTCTGTTCAATCATTTAGTAGTACGTATGAGTTGAGTTTTAGTATTCAATCGATACATCGACTTGAATCTTGATACTGAGTAAAGAACTCGTAAAGAATCTCAAGATTTAGCTATTCAAGGGTTCTTGTGGGATGCTTTGCGGACCTGCCAGTATCATGAGACAAAAATACTTTGAGCGATAGATGCGGCAGGTTATCTATGTTAACGAGGAATTATTTCCCTCACAATGAACCCAGTTTCCAATTGCGGTCATGAGGTCTGTTGAACATCTTGAAAATGATGTTTGATGCAGGAGATGCTTGAATTGCTGCTCAAATTGGTGTAGCAATGGAATTATCAGTCCTCGACAGGTAATTGCACTGTATTTTACAAGAATACTTAGAGAAGAAACATGCAAAACATATACAAATGAACAAGTTTTAACAAGATTCTGAAGAAGTCATGATGGAGGCGCATCTTTGCATGATTCCAAGGCTTCCAAAGCCCCACGTGAATAGCAGGCGGTGAGTAATTCTGCCGCCTCATCTACAAGGGACACATCACTGCCTACGAGCAACAACACATCGTAAAGAGAGATACATCATCGTACAACAAAAGAATTTGAGCTCTTCAGCTGCATGGACCTGAAGAGAACTCACATGCTCTGTTCTGAGCTGAGAACTCGCGCGGATTGCCCAAGATGACGACGCAACTCCTTGCCACGGAGCTGGCCAATCTCATCCAGGAGAGCAAGAGGAAACATAATGATTTGCGACAAGTGAGCCGCTTTATTCATCGTCATGAAGAATGTTAGCTTATAATGAATACAGGCCGCGGAGAAATCGTTAGAAGAGCTGAAGAACTTGAGAAATCCTTCTGAACAAACAGCACCTGAAGGTCCGCAAGCTACCCCCTGTTAGTGGAAGCTATATCTGACTCGCATACAGAGCTATCTCAAAAACCAAACTTTGTCAACCCATTCATTATCGCATGTGGTACCAAAAATGCCAAGTTTACCGCCATCGCTATTGTCTGTCTTCAACGTCTCATCGTTGCGCAAGCTCTTCCGCGGTCAAAGCTGAACCAAGTGCTGGAAGCCTTAATGCAAGCCACCTCAGCTGGTCTGGATGTGCAGCTCAAGATTTTGCAAGCGTTACCTTCACTTGTTCAAAATTATGCATCGGATCTTAAGGGAAATTTGTTGGTGACGACATTGAACATTTGCTTTACTCTCCAAAGTAGCAAAAATGCCATTGTGAACCATACATCAGCAGCAACGCTCCAGCAACTGGTCGTATCGGTGTTCGACAAAGTTGTTGCTGAAGATAAGAAAGCAGGCGACGCGCCTACGGCAAACGATGCAGAATATTCAGAAAACCATCCAGCGGCTACCGACGCCTACCGGATTTTCAACGATCTATGTCTTATGACAGAAAACCAGCGACCAGAATTCATCCGCGTTTCGGGACTTCCACAGACTTTCGGCCTGGAACTCATTGAATCTGTCATCACAAATCATGCAACCGTCTTTAGTAACCATCCCGAACAAGCTCAAATTTTACGAAGTAGAGTAATGCCACTCATCATTGGGGCATTGAGGGGGAAACCGAACTTCGCGACCGCAGTGCGCCTGGTGCGCATTCTGTACACTATGCTGCGTAGGCACATCGGCATATTGCCATCAGAATGCGGTGAGGCGCTGACTGTTCTGACACAAATTCTCGATCAAGATGAAACCGTCTGGAAGAGAGCGCTGTGCATGGAAGTATTCCGTGGAATCTTTGCAGATCATGCCCTGCTCAGGCGAATCTACGCAATGTTTGATGCTAAAGAAGGAGAGAAAGATGTCCTCAAGCCCTTGATTGCCACTTTCGTGCGCTTAAGCACAGAAAAGCCTGCTGTAATTGGACTGGGACATTCATCGTCACTCCCTACAACTAGCTCAAGCACAAATGGCTCTTCTGAGCAAGCCATTGCTGAAGCGAGTGGCATGACAGGTCTGATGACAGGGCCAGTTGGTGCAGAGACGACAACAACGGGCATTAGTACCCAATTCAGCTCAGTCCGGGTTCCCTGTATCGATCAGCTCGATAAGACGGAGGCACCTACTATACCAGAGTCGTATCTCTACAGCCTGGTGTTGGCTTGTATATCGTCTGTATCTGACGGTCTAGCCAAGTTCATACTACCTCTTACAGTCCCAAATGAGACAAGAAATCGAAAACGAACTTCTCGACAAGAATTTGGTCGGGATTCACCTGCACCGCCGTCTGAGCAAGAGAGTACTCCACCCAGAGGGAAGATGGAAAGGTCGGCATCTTTTAAGAAGAACCCAGTTCCACTGAACCCCCTTTCCTTAGAGGACCACCCTCTCCATTCCGAAGTCAAGATCTGTGCTACAATCGTTGAGGAGTGCTGGCCTGCGATTCTTGCGACCTGTTCTACCTTCTTGTATGCTGCACTCGATTCTGAATATTACCATGGACTAGTCCGTGCCTTTCAACGATTCGCCCACGTAGCTGGATTGTTACAATTATCGACTCCTCGGGATGCTTTCCTTACAACTCTGGGCAAAGCCGCCGTACCACCCAATGTTCTTACAGCTTGCGTCAATGCTGGCCAACCCCGACCGCAGACACCAAGCACACCAACTGATGGCAGTCTCTTTAGCAACGCCCGAGGCCTTCTGAGCGTTGATAGCCTGACGCCCACCACCCCTACGGCCGACAAAGGACGACAGGCCTCTTTTGATGCTTCTGTCGCTTCCTTAAATACCCGAAACTTGCTATGTCTCCGGGCACTTCTGAACTTGGGCATAGCGCTTGGTCCAACTTTGGCAGGAGCTTGGAGTATCATTCTGGAGACACTTCAACAGGCTGACTTTGTCCTTTTCGTAAGCGGAAAGTCTCCTGGCAGGACACCAACCATGAACCGAGGACCCGATGCAGGTGGTGACAGCGAAGCTGCAACGTTGATGGCCAACTTCGGCTCCGAGGTTCGTGCGGTCGAAACAGCGGCATCCAGACTCATTGAGAGCACGGTTGACTTTCCCAATGAGTCATTCCTGAAAGTGGTAGCAGCAGTCTGTAGTTTGCTGACACAGAAGCCAGTTGAGCAGCCTGAGACCACCACTCAGCCGCAGACACCGTCTGATGGTCAACAGCTCAAGGCTCCCGTCGTACAGGGCCGTAGGTTTTCTGGTCAGCAAATGAGTTCTGGGTCAACTCAAGAAGATCAATTCGCACTTGCTAAGCTTGGCGAGCTTGCCACAATCAACATTGAAAGATTATTGGAGTACAGTCCAGAAGAATCTGGTTGGGACGTGTTGACTAATGAGCTGATTGACACTCTCACCTCTTCTTCCATGAACTCATCTGTCAGAACCAGGGCAGCAGACATTCTTGTGAAACTGGTTCTGGAGGCTGCTAATGTTACATCTTCCCTGACTGAGGAGGCTCGTGGTGAGATTCAGCTCCGGTTCTTTGAGGCCCTCCGTAGGTCACTCGCACCCCTCCTTAAAGGTGACCGAGAGGTTTCTCTTGCCAGTCATTCAACAGATATAGATATTCACAAAGTCATCCTCGATGGTCTTCAAAGCATCATTGAGGGCAATGGAGAAACATTGGTCAAGGGTTGGGACATAGCCTTTGAGATCATTGGCACCATCTTTATCACCAGGGAATTCGATCCAGCTTACCGCCGTGGCTCAGTGGCCAACCCCATTCTTCTTGACACCCGATCAGCAAGACTTATTAGGTCTTCTTTCAACTCTCTCCAACTCATTTGTTCAGACTTCCTAGCGTCGCTACCAAACTCATGCTTCTTGATCCTGGTGGACAATCTGTACAAGTTCTGTTCACAAGATGATGATCTCAATATCGCTTTGACTGTAAGTTGCTAGTAACTTTGTGAGGGTAATAATACTAATTCTCCTTAGACGGTGACGTTTTTCTGGGTGCTGTCAGACTTTCTCTCAGCGAAGAATGAGTCTCTCGCCATCACTGCAGACATGATGCAAAACACTGAGCTTTCTGATCTGGAAAAGATGGCAGCTGATCATGGCCACAAGAGCTCTGATGCAGCATTGTGGATGTTGCTTCTGCTGCGGCTGACCAATGTCACCACTGATGACAGGCTTGAGCTTCGCAATAGTGCAATCCAGACTTTGCTCAGGATCTTTGATGCCTACGGTGATCGACTCAGCCCTGAGTCTTGGTCGATATGTGTCAAGTCGGTTGTCTTTAAGCTCTTGTCATCGATCGAGCAGGAGATCAAAGTTCTACAGTCGGATGAGGAAGAAGATGCCGAGGACAGTGACCGGGCTGAGTGGACTGAGACGGCCGTTGTTGTTCTCAACGGTATCTCCAGCCTCCTCGCTAATTACCTTGATATTCTTACGGGCCACCCCTCATTCGATCACCTATGGCAAGAGTTACTTTCTCATCTCACCACCCTACTTGACTTTCAAGTCCTTGATATCAACACTGCAACCTTCAAGGCGCTTGCTCATATTCTGTCTCAGACGAACACTGAGGGCAAGTCTGTTTTCAGTAAGACAGCGATCGACATTGCATGGGATTTGTGGGCAAGAGGAGTTCCGACCTCCAAGCCTGTTGATGAAAAGGCTGAAGACAACCAGAATTGTCTCATTGCATATGTATCTGCCTTGACAGAGATCTATCGACTTGTACAGGAAGATCTTGAAGTGAAACGAGTTGGCAGAATTCTGATACTTCTTCGAGAGACTTTGGACGAAGCCTCAGTTGGCAATTACGTCCAAGATATCGAATATGTGACGCCTTTGCAGGCACATGTTCTTGAAGCTGTCCAAATGATTCGAACAGATGTTGAAGGAGCGCCATCGGCCATGATTACTCAAGTTGCGGATTTTCTGGTCTTGCCTTTTATGCAGGCCGACTTCTCAAAGCCAGGATCTAAACGTACTTACATTGCGCTTTCAAAGGCGAGCATGAAGACACTCAAGAAGCTCATTCTTGAGCACTCGAAGGACTCAGACATCTACCGCAGCAACTCCTTCTCTGAGGCTTTGAAGGCTTTATGCAAACCCATTGAGTTAAAATACGGTTTCCCTACGATAACGAAATCCACGCAACCATGGAGGCTAGCTACATCTACAGCACTTACCATCCTAGAAGCGACTCTGTCGCAGATCACCGGCCTCGAGCTGCCAAACGGAGTTGCCCAGAATATCTGGACCACGATCGTCGCCATCGCTGATGGTATCATGAGCGCAGATTGTAGTGTTGCTCCTCCAGGTACCGACTTCGCAGGCGACGAAGAATTCGACATTGCATCTTTCCACAAGCTGCGAGAACTCATTATTCCCGCACTTGGAGCCGCAGCTGTTTCTGAAAAGGCCCGCAAGGCTTACGCTGAAAGCCTTTTCAAGACTTCAGTAATTCATGCTCCATCACTAGACGAAGAGTCGATCATCAACGGCACACACGAGAAGGGCTTGTCAGCCCTCTATGCTCCTCGTGCAGGGCGGACAGTATCGATGTTCCCGACCAGGCGCGTGAAGATGGCTTATGTCGCTTGTGAAGTGCTCTTTGGTTTGGTTGCTGCTAAAGATGAACCAACAATTGTCATTCAACCTCCAACACCTAAATCACCAGATCCAAGGCATAGCCAGTTTTCCGAGTCACCTGTTACTCTTCATGCCCGGATTGCGAGCACAGCTGCGCCATTCCTCATTCTTCGATGCGCATTGACGCTGAGGGCTTATATTGCTGATCAACCTCTGCGAGGCAAGATGCCCCAGCCCCTTAGCCAGCGAAGGGAATTTTTGTGGATTCTGCAGATGCTGGTAGAGTTGAAGAGCGACAAGAGCGCCATTCCAGAATTGGATAATATTGAGAGTGATGAGAGAAAGCATTTGTTGAGATTATATCCTCTTATTGTACGAGCATCTGGTGTAGTTGGTGACGAGAAGGTTGGTAGCCTTTTGAGAGAGGCTTTGGAGGTTGTAGGAGATGAACTGGGTTTTTAGCGATAGACTCTTGTTCAGGCACGAAAATTATGTATTTAATTACCCAGACAGCGATTTGTATGGTGTCTGCAATAGACATTAAAATGAATAGCAACTTGAGTTCCTAACCCAATCCCGTCTTATGGAGGGGTACTTCTAAAAACACCCCACCAACCCACCATCTTCAACGCGGGGCACCAAATTCAGATTCAAAAAATTTCCATCTCGACATCAAGACCAAGATACATCGACACAATGGGAAAATCCTCGAAAGATAAACGCGACGCCTACTACCGACTTGCCAAGGAGCAAGGATGGCGCGCTCGAAGTGCGTTTAAACTTCTGCAATTGGACGAGGGTAGGTCACTGTTAAGATCAAGTAATGGACTGTAACTAACATCCTCCTTCAGAATTCGACCTGTTCGCCGATGTCACTCGAGTCGTCGACCTCTGCGCCGCACCCGGAAGTTGGTCGCAAGTACTATCCCGCGTATTGATCAAGGGCGAAAAGTTTGGAAGGGCTGCTTGGCAGGATAAGGAAGCCAAGTTTCGACAGCAGATGCTGGGAATTCTACCCAAGGATAGCGACAGCGAGCAAACAACGGAAACCGAGGAGATTCAGGAGGAGCAACAGGAGGCTACAAAGCCCAGAGACGATGTTAAGATTGTGTCGATCGATCTGCAACCTATTTCACCACTTGCGGGTATTACAACACTCCGAGCCGATATCACACATCCTGCGACAGTTCCTTTGCTACTCTCAGCTCTTGATCCTTCTTATGATCCCAAGACTGCTGGTACCCAGGCCTCGCACCCAGTTGATCTTGTTCTGAGTGATGGAGCTCCTGACGTTACAGGCCTTCATGACCTCGACATTTACGTTCAATCTCAACTACTCTTCGCCGCCCTGAACCTAGCCCTCTGTGTCCTCAAGCCTGGGGGCAAGTTCGTCGCCAAGATCTTCCGCGGAAGAAACGTTGATGTTCTCTACGCCCAACTCAAGATCTTCTTTGAGAAGGTCATCGTCGCCAAGCCCCGCAGCAGTCGCGCAAGCAGTGTGGAAGCCTTCATTGTATGCATCAACTTCCAACCTCCCGCTGGTTTCCGCGCCAGTCTCGAAGAGCCTCTCGGCGTTGGTGGACGATTGGAGGAGATGCTCAAGGAGAAGGGCGATATTGACATGCAGGATTCGACGATAAAGGATGAAGGTGTTGTGGAAATGGAGGTTTACGACGAGACGACCGAGGACACGGAGAGAAGCACTCGATGGGTTGCACCGTTCATTGCCTGTGGAGATCTATCCGCCTTTGACTCCGATGCATCATACCAACTCCCTGAGGACTACGTCTCTCTAGATCCTGTCCAGCCACCCATTGCTCCCCCGTATAAACGCGCCATTGAGATGCGAGCCGCCATGTCCGGATCACAGCGCTAAACAGATTTTCCAAATCTTCACACACAAAATGAATAACCCAGCAAGAGAGTTCTGAGTAAATGCATCGCTAGATAACAAAAACACAAAAGCAAAAGCATATCAATGCTTCGGTGTGGGCTTCTCGGCTGGACCGGCCATTTCGAGCATTACTAGCCCGGCTGATGGTCCCTTTTCGAACTCTTGGGCGCCTAACTCCCTTTGATACAGACGAGCTGCGGCTTGGTCGTGCGTCATGAGGAGGAGCCCACGCATGTGCTTCCATTCGTCGACTATCTCTTTTAGAGCCTTCATCAGCCATGATGCTAAGCCTCTCCGCTGGAATTCCTCAAGGACAAAAACGTCTGTGAGATAGGCCAGCGTTACATAGTCGGTTACTACGCGAGCGAAGCCGACCATCTTATGCGGAGAGCCATCTTTAGGCTGAGCGATGCCATTCCCTGTGTCACTGTTAGAAAAGGGAGAATTAAGGATTGGTTGCGATGCAGTTGGCTTACTCTTCATCTCTTCGGCAGTCTGTGGAGTATAGTACACCGCCAAAGTCAAGCAGTTATCCAGCACTCTTTGGAGTTGTCCTTGTGGCAAGGGGCTGCTCCACCAATTGTCGTCGAGAGACTTGTTGAAAGTTTGGGGACACAGATAGGATTTGTCGTTTGTGAGGAAGAAGTTATCGCGGTACCAGAACCGGGGAGCACCCTCAGCCTGGTTCAAAGAGTCGTGGGAGCCCATGCTGATGAATATACGAGTTAACGATGCTGTCTTCAAGTTTCAAAAGTTTGGTGTTTGGTGACGGTTCCCGAGGGCTCTTGAGTCGGTATGATACAGAAGATGGTCACACGGCCTGAATCAAAAGCAAACAGGACTTTCGTGTTACTCAATGGGCAAGGATCGTGACAATGATGTAGTCGTCAGCACAAAGGGTGTACGGCTAGCGGCGGCTTCCTTGGCGGGGAAATCAGGGCGTGTGATCGTGAGTTTAGTCAACGATGTTTGACTCGTAGGGGAAACGGTTGGTCCAAGAAAGGGTCATGTGGTAACGGGTAGATAAGATTCAAGGCCTGTGGAGGGACGACATAGAATCTGGGGTAAAACAAACAAAAGTCAAGTTCTTGCTGATCGAGTTTCGATGCTTGGGAACGGACAATCTACGAACTACTATGAAATCATGGCTCCGTGTCATGTTTTGCTGACATCTTATATGCATCTCATAAAGCAAGGCACAGATCGAACGTATCTGTATCTACATTGTTCACGTAAGGCTAAGACGCCCATTGAATACTAAATCTTGTCATTTACACCGCGCATTGGTTGGTGGACCTATCAGCTTCAACGCCCTATTGCTCGTCGTGGTGGAACCCCGGGATCTACGGCGGAGGCGGGGGGGAGGGTGACTACGCCCGTCACGGGAGGTCGGCGGAATTTGAGGGCAGGCGGAATAGGTTATAGATGGGTAAAGGCGGCCGAGGGAGGATGTATAAATAGGCAAGCATATCCGAGATGTACTATATTTTCTACAGGACCAAGTCTATTATATCTAAAGCATTCCGGCGTACATGGCGGCGCCGGCGAGAGCGAGGAAGGCTCCGGCTGTGGGCATGACGGCACCGGCGGTGGAAACAGTAGAGGCCGGGGTAGCAGCGGCGTCGGTCTCGGAGCTGGAGTCGGAGTGCGAAGCGGAGTGAGAATCGGATCCGGAGGCGGAGGCGGAACCGGCCTCGGCTCCGGAAGAAGCAGAGGGAGTTGCGTGAGTAGCAAGAGTGGTGATGGTCTTTGTGTCCTTGGCCTTATCGGTCGAAGTCTTCTCATCATCCTTGCTCTTAGTCTCAGCCTCAGACTCGGTCTCGGGCTCGGCCTCAGTGGTTGAAGCACTCTCCTCAGTCTCGGTAGTAGGCGCAGCAGTAATAGTAGCAGACTCGCCCACATCCTCCTCAGTGCTCGTGGGAGAATCACCAGTTTCTTCAGGAACAGCACCACCGAGAGTCTTGGGGTTGATGAAGAGAGGAGAGTAGGTAGCGGTGCCAACGTAGCCAGGGCATCCGGGAACAGTTGTCTTAGGGGGAGCTCGGCCACCGCCACAGTCGAGAAAGTCGCACAGCTCGCCCGTGTCAGGGACGTACCAAATTCGAGACGCGTACATTCCATTGGCGTTGCTTAGAACCGTGTCGTAGCTGGTGCATCCTGCAAGATCGGTCCTAGCCAGGGCTGGGACAGCGGCGATAAGAGCCGCAGTGAGGAACTTGGCGGCCATGATTAACGAGTGTATAGAATTAAATTATCGGGTAGTTTAGTCTTAACGAGTGACTGTGATTAACGAATGAATACTCTACTCTCCCTCTCTCTTCTTTTCTGTTCATAGGGGTAAGACAACCCTTTTAAAGCGCAGGCTCTGGCCCTACAAGGCTAGTGACCTATTCCCGGCGTTAATCACCAGCACGGTCCCATCGCCAAGCGAAACAGCGGCCGACTCGGCCTTGAGATGCCGGGAATTAGGGATTAAGAACGAATTGTAGGCCTGGTTTTACTGGAATCGCGCTATAATATCTGGTTTTAGAGTGGGTGGGCTCATTTCCATCCGTGATCCCATGTTCGGATGTTTCTGCTTTGGGTTGAGGGATTCTCGCTTCGATTATCTAGCAGGCCATGCTTAAATGCGATAAAATGGAAGCGAATGGCCCCTTGTTGGTCGCTTATACGCACTCAGGAGTTCTTTTAGTTAGCTCGCAGTTTCTGACTTGAATGTGCTTCAGTTGAGATAACTTTAGAATAGACTGAAACTGAAACCACTAACAACATCGACCCGTTTGTCTAGTCTGTGACACACATCACTCTTCTATCATGCTATTCGGTACCAAGCTATCCGTTGTTAGGAACCTTTGTTCTCTGTCGATTATATCATAGATAAGGTGGGTATACGACACCGAGGTCTTTACTGGTCTACTGACCTTCAAGGTATTCTCTTCTTCAGATAGGACTCGCGGTAGCTCAGCCTTTGCATATGAATGCTTCATCTTAATAACGACCACCGAGTTCATTACGATAATATAGGAATAGGTATTCAGAAAACTCTTGAGTACTTTCAGTTTGAGACTGTAATGCTTGAATCCTCCAACTTGTCACACAACTTCTCAATCGCCAAATCACGGTCTTGAACCACTCTCCTGGCCTCATCAACCCTCCCAGCACGCTTGAGAACTTTGTAGTAGAAATCCAACGAGTTGACAGTCCAATCAGACCATTTTCCAAAGACTTCCATACTCGCCACCACAGATCTCAGTGCTGACTCAATAGCACCCTCTGCCCCCCTTTCTGCTTCGTCAATCCTCGATAACAACATATACAGTGATGGCATCATCCTCTCACTCTTGTACTCAACGTCTTTGATCTCTTCTGCCGTTCTACGCGCTTCACTGTACTTGCCTGATTCCAAGTATGCATCTGCCAGTTGCATCTTGAGATTAATATGATCCTTACATCGATGTTGGTTCTGCAGCTCCGCAGCCAACACAAGTCCACGACCCAAAGTAGCAACTTCTTCGGGACCCATGAGTTTGTAGCGAAGAAGTCGCCAGATGGTGTCAGACATCATGTCTTGTATGATTGGATAGACCTTGCCAAGAGCTTCGTAGATCATGTTGATGTATGCAAGAATGGTCGACTTGGCATGAGCCACGATACCTGTTGGCCCAAGCTGCAGCATGACTTGGAGTAGCAGACGAAGTGGGTGTGAAGAACCGGCCCATGGGAGATTCTCCGAGACATTGTATAGAGAGTTCAAAAGCCATTGAGCCACGCCCGGTCGACTAGTAGCGAAGAAGAGAACCGATGTGTATATAAAAGTGAATATCAATGGGTCTTGACGCGTGAGTTGTGCGTCGGACTGTTTAATGAAGTGCTGTAGGAATTTAGTTGCTTCGTCCTCCTTTTCTTCCCTTAAAGCGAGGGATGCTGACATGACAGAGCTACACCAAGCTGGAACATTGTCCTCGTTCTTGAAGCCGCTCTTAGCGTCCCTAGGCCACCTATTGACCTCTGATGACCCCCTAACGTAGGTATTGAGCAAATGGAAGCGATATTCTTGGGTAAGGAGATCGGCTGGTGGTGTAAGTGACACCTGTGGTGCAGTAATGATGAGTGGCGCCTCGCCGATTAGTGGTTGCAGAAGAGTTTCTAGAAGCTCTTGACGTTTCTCCTCCGGTTGTCTCCGATAGTACTCTTTGAGTTTATTGGTATCCATTTGACTACTCCCAGTGATGCGCATGCATGCAACACTGCGGCTTTTCGTCATGTTCTTCTTGAGGTTCCATTCTGTAAACCGTAGCTTATACATCTTCTCACTATGTACCATCATTAGACTTGAGCATCTACTTGCCTATCTTATACTCACGTCGCTCTAAAGCCATAATCCCGATTCATATGTGACATGAGTCTCGGCAACGACATGTTCCGCTTGATGTATAACTCAGTTATCACCTCCCGATAGTGATCCCAGTCTTTCGCTGATGAGACTGCCAAGCGGTCACAGGTAGTACTAGGAGCTTCCATGGCGACAACGTGTAGAGAAAGAACTGTGTTTAAGATAGTGAACCGACATGTTTGCCTTGTCTAATGTACAAAAATTCCCTGCATGGAAGCCTCCCCCTCTTTGTTCCAGGTGATGAGGCTGAAAATGAGCCGCTGCGGCACACGCGCGGGAGGCGTAGGACTTACAGCTGTACAAAAGGTCTCTGCATTCTCATTGACCAATAGCATCTAATGCATGTGTGACTGGCTTCCATGTCTGCATGAAGCCATTTACTGAAGGGTTAGCTCGTAGTGCGTGTCCCACTGATTGGTGTAAAAGGCTCGGGCAGACGGCTTCAGTCTACCACACCTTTACTTGACTAAACAACTGCAGCTGCGGATGAAGAATCTTGGATATGCCACGTACGAAAATAGTCACAACGGTGGTATCAAGTATGGCACAAAGGGGCAAGTTCAGGCTATTCTCCATTGGCTCTTACAAACTTAGACTAACTTCAAGCCTTAAAAACTGGCCTGTGGCTCACACATGAGATCCCCAAATATCTACCCAAATATCAAAGGGCAAGGTTGCTATCTTCTACTCGACTTATGCACGTCGAGCCCATGCTCTGAATGCATCCTTAGTCAAGTTCGTACCGACAGGATTGCACATAACCGAGCCATCATCAAACACCACAAAGTACGATCGATCATTCTCAAGGTTCAAACCCAGGGTCCGGATCCTAGGCATGGTCCTGATAGACTGCTCCAGACTCCCGTAGTTACCACGGAGGTTCCATTGGCTATGTCCAGATTCCTTCTGGGCCACGTATGAGCCTTCGGTTCCTAGCCAGACATACTTGACACCATTGTCATCTGGGTCTGCGTTCTCGACAAACTCATCAGCTGCGTCTGGGAGGTTCCAGAAGATTCGGCCGCTTCTAGTGCGCATGAAATAGTAACCGTCACTCCCGAGGGACACAAACTCGGGGGTGTCGCCGTCGAGAGAGTCAAGGGCTCTGTCGAGGCCACCGTAGCTGGAAAGAGACCAAGCTGTTTATTATAAGTTAGCTGATAAACAATTCAGGAACATATATGTCTTACACCATGTGAATCGTTCGGTTCTCTCGTTGTAGTACTTGGTGAAGTAGCAGTCGTCTTCACCAATTGCCACAAAAGCATGATGGACTCCTGGAGGGTGTTGGAACGCTTTGGCGAACTCCCTGTCCGAAGCACCACTTAACCAGGTCAGCATGAGAAAAAATGAGTCTTTTGCTCAATAGGGAGTTTCTTACCTTAGGTTGCGTCCATAGGGACCGCAAAGAAAGTAGTTGTTACCAACCAAACTGACATTGGACTCGGGCATATTTGTTTCTGAGGCTCACTGTGAAATAAGATTTGGAATTTTTAAATTACAGAAGATGGGATTTCTTCGCTCGAGTGAGACATTTGACCGAGTATTTATAATTGATCGACTATGTTGGATGTAATGTCTCCCTACCAGGTTTCTTGAGGCGGTATTGCCTCCTGGCGAACCAGTCTGCAGCCAGGCCATACGATGGTCACAATAATGCACTTGACGCCTACATTAGAACCTATCTCGGTACATATTTGTCCGCCAGATACATCTTGGTAATGGTGGTGCTGAGGAGAGGGCTGAGTGGCCTCCCTGGGCGACTTGGATGCGTGAGGTGATATCACCTGCATAGGCTCATTCTCTGTCCATGCATGTCTTGATAGTTCTATTCCATTTCGGGATGGCTTTGACAGGCTACACAGAGGTTCGGGCTTGAGTAAGAGCCTCGAGTTGGTCCTCGGTCCTTTGCTTGTCCTTGAGCCTACTCCCGATACAGGCTATGCTAAAGACAGACGCGAAGGGAGATCAGGAGTGAGTTGAAAATGGGTAATAACCATCTTGGGACTGAAGTATATATATAGTCAAGAATTATCAAGGCCATAGTGTTATCTACTGTTCGCCTTAACTCTTGTGTGATGCTTGCATGGACTCGCCTCGGCTGGTCGTGTATAAGTAGAAGAACTAGCAACATTTGATTGAAGCGATCATTGTACAAAAAGAATTGAATTGAACGAAACAAATAGATGTGTCATTTATGTATCAACAATACTTGTCCAAACCTCAGGTACGGAGTCAATTGTAGTGTATCTTGGTTGAAACATGTGCATGCAATGTATAGCAACCTAAAGTCAAAAGAGCCAATCAGCACATCTCATGATAGGCAACATCAACAACCGTTCGATATTTCGTCGCAATAATATATCTTCGGTCAAGGTTGAGCCACAGGAAGAATTTATCTTCGTTGCCTACTCCACGATCCAATCACATCTCCCGGCGAGTAACGCAACCTTACCTTGGAGAAGCAACCTACAGATGATCCTTGCAGCCATACTCACTCCCCTCCAACATTTAAGCTTATCCACAACAACCATATCATGAGGCTTCTCAGACCAACACCACGCCTATCTTCCATATTCTCTTCAAAGACAACAACTTCAAACTTCCGCTTCTTCACAGCAATGGCTCCTCACAACGACGTGGGCGCCTTTCACGAAGCTCTCCGCTCAAGCAAGCGTATCCTCGCGCTCTGTGGAGCTGGTCTCTCAGCTTCATCTGGTCTACCTACTTTCCGTGGCGCTGGCGGTCTTTGGCGCAATCACGATGCTACTTCTTTAGCTACTCTGAGAGCTTTCAAGACTGACCCGGGTCTTGTGTGGCTGTTTTATAATTATAGACGTCATATGTGCTTGCGGGCGGAACCGAATCCAGCGCATTATGCTCTTGCAGCGTTGGCTGAGAAGAACAAGGACTTTTTGTGTCTGACACAAAATGTCGACAGTATGTATTTTCCCTTTTGTATTATATCATAGTTACTAATAACCTCAGATCTCTCTCAACAGGCGGGCCATCCACAGGATCAACTCCGTACTCTACATGGCTCCCTCTTCGACATCAAGTGCACCAACTGCGATTGGATTCAACGAGGCAACTATGACGATCCATTCTGTCCCGCCCTCGCACCAGCTTCAGTCGATGTAGAGCCAGGCAAACCTTTTCCTCTCCTTGACGCCTCGCAGCCTTTGGACCCAATCTCACCAGATGACATTCCGAAATGCCCTCAGTGCAAGATAGGCTTTCAAAGACCGGGTGTTGTGTGGTTTGGTGAGAATCTGGACGAAGTTATGATGATGGGTATCACGAACTGGCTTCTCAAGGACAAAGTGGTGAGTTGAACTCGACATTGAGCAATTTTTAGAAAGTTGACTAATTATACACAGGATTTGATGCTTGTCATTGGCACTTCTGCGCAAGTCTACCCTGCTGCAGGCTATATCGATAAAGCCAAACGTAAAGGCGCACGTATTGCGGTTATTAACCCTGAGGCCGAAAATGAGGAGGAAGTGTACAAGGTCAAGCCTGGTGATTTTGCTTTTGGCAAGGATGCTGCAGAGTATCTACCCATACTCTTGGAGCCTGTTATTGGCAAGCTTGAGACGGACAAGAAGTGAAGGCCTTGCTAGGAACCTGGTCTTTATCCAATGGAAGAGAAGAAAAGGCTAGAATGCTTTGTTATCTTGACTGGCTTCATTGTAAAACTGAACTGGCGAGCAGATGACCCCATATGGTTGATAGGAGGAACATGCCACAATATGAAGATTTTGTTGTAATTTTATTCTAATCGTAGGCCGAACCTAACGTTCTTTAGGTGTCAAATCCGTAGCTGTATTCTTGTGACATTCTACAGAATACGTGGGCAGTTGAGGATTATATCATTGATTTCTATCAACAAGATTCACACTTATATTACACTTTACGCAACATTTGAGCCATGCTCAAGACTTCAAAAATTCATCTCTATTTGAGCACAGCCTTTCCGCATCCTCACCATTAGACTCTCTTTTCATTTTCATCAAAGCTAGACTTTGACGCAGACAAGCGATATGTGACGCCAGTCGACTTACACCAAAACACAACCCCCACTGAAAGGTGACGTACCTAACACTATAACATCACCCCTCCCATCCACCATCCACCATCTTTCAACACCAAATCTTCCTCCCTCCACCATCCAAAAGGCTACGAGCCTCAAAACCACCGGCAAAATGCAGGGCTTCAACATGGGCCGCTACGTCCCGCCCGACGTAGAAGGTACCACATCCGGCAACCGTCTTCACAACAAACACCCCCTCGGCGCACGCGCCTCAAAACCCGGCTCCCTCACCGTGCGCTTCGAGCTTCCCTTCGCCGTCTGGTGCAACACGTGTCCCAAGCCCACGATAATCGGCCAAGGCGTTCGCTTCAACGCCGCGAAGCGCCGCGTGGGGAACTATTTCTCAACGCCGATTTGGAGTTTCAAGTTTCGCCACGTGGAGTGCGGAGGCGAGATTGAGATTCGCACGGATCCGAAGAATACGGCGTATGTTGTTACGGAGGGCGGTGCGAAGAGGGATACGGGGGAGGATGTGCAGCGCGAAGGGGATGCGGTTATAATGACGGATCAGGAGAGGGAGGCGTTGAGAAAGAATGCATTTTCGAGTTTGGAAAAGACTATTGAGGATAGGGAGCAGCTGAAGCGTGCGACACTACGGATAGACGATCTTATGGAGGCATCTGCGAAACATTGGGATGATCCGTATACGCATAATCAGAAGCTACGGAAGGCATTCAGGGCAGGGCGCAAAGAGCGGGAGCGCGATGCTGCGGCTACAGGGGATCTTCAAGATCGCATGAGTCTCGGCATAGATATTGTTCCTGGGACAGAGGAGGATGCTCGCCGTGCGGCTCTTGTCGACTTTGGAACTGTGGTTGATGATGGCAGAGATCGAGCATTGTCGAAACCCTTATTTCAAACCGAAGGGAGCAAGAAGAAACCATTGGACCCGAAAGGTGGAAGCAAGCTGACGGCTGACAAGGAGGCTTCAAAACGTAAAGATGCGTTGGTGTCGGAACTTATGGGCAACACTCGGGCCTCCAAGGATCCTTTCCTGATCGACAAACGACATGAGACGAAAGGACCGACCAGACTGCCTGGTGTGAAGCGGAAGAGATCACTACAAGAAGCAGAGTCACGGAATTTGGAACCACCATCCAAGGCGCAGGCGCTCGCTTCGCCAGCAGGCCTGGTTGACTACGACTCCGATTAAGCATTTTACTATAGGCGCTGGCTCTTTAGAATAGTTATAGATATGATACCCGGGCTCAGCCCAATTTATTGATTTAATATTCAAAGTCCTGTCCTTCTGCTGTGCATCGTTGGCAGAGAACGAAAGGCCAACCATCATGTCCAAACTGCCTTCGAGGTCCTGACGTCCAGGCCTATCACCAGCAATCATGACATCCAGTTGCGGCTATTTCGTTCGACTGCCCTCCGATGAGCACAAGCGAAGCTTTGTGTGCAACATGCCAAACTAATGCCAAGAAACAAATTCGATCCGAGTCCAAGCCTGCGCGAGGTTACTGCAACTCCGTCCAATGATAGCCCTAATTCCGTGCCTCGGTCCCATGACGCCATATGTGAATCGAAACGCTCGCCCAAGTTAATGCGCTGTAGAAGGGCTTATACATCGTCCATCTGTCCCGCAGGCTCGTCATCGTCGTCCCCGAAACTGGCAACTGAGGAGAGTTCGTCATCGTCTTCGCTTTCGGCTCCGGCTTCGTCTGCTGCATCCTTGGAAGCATATTTCTGGACATATTCTGTTTTCATGAGTATCATGTCTGTTTCAAGAGCACATGCGCACACACCTTTGACTTTGGCATCATAGCTCTTTGGTTCTCTAATCAATAAGGCCGCTGCCTCACCGTTGAGGGGGTCGGTAGGGTTGGGGTATCGCAGGAGTTGGGGAAGGAAAACCTCGAATATGTTGATCATATCAAACATGGGCGACCAAGTCTGATTAATAACATCGAGACAGACCGAACCGGACCTGAACCATTAGCCATAGTTCAAATCAGACGGAGGTATAGGTTTCGTACAGCTCGTCGATATTGGGGTGGAAGATGCGGTTGACAAAGCCAATGCTAGGGGACTTGTAAGGGTAGGTGTCGGGAAGCTCGACATGAACCTTCCACATTCCGCCCTCAAATGGAGCTTCGTAATGTCAGTTATTATTCGGACGATACGCTTCGGTAAACATACTCTCAGCTGGTCCTTTGAAGCGAACAAAGAACTCTTGCCTAAGAGGATCGGTCAGGAAATAGGTCGGAGTCGGTGAAAGTGGAATTGGAAGCTTACACTATTTCATGTTAGCAAGGTCGACGTTGGTATTAAATTCAAGTCTTACTGTTGTCATTGACAAGTGTAACTTCGTAGTCACTCATAAGCCTATTGGTGTCAGTGTCATCATAGAAACTGTAGCTTATATTGAGTCCCATACATCCTGTAATCATGTTAGCAATACAACTAGCGAGAGGGCAGAGACGACAACACACTTCATGACCTTGTTGACGATTAGTGTTAGTCGCAGTTCCGTCACAGTTTCGGAAGACGGCAGAACTCACATCAGTCTCGATTCTGCGGCGTGGGCTACTCATGATAGCGGTTGATGTTGTTTCCGAATGTGGGGTTATGAAGGTATCCAAAGAGCTCCGGGGCCGGCGCGATAGGCGATACTCGAGAAGGGGTCGTTAATAAGAGGCAGAAGAACTGAAGTTTGTGTGTGGAATAGTCTGCAGTTGAAAAGATAGAAAGATGTTGGTTGGGAATAGCTAAAATATTACTAGAGGCAGGTGAAGATGAAGTTGAGTCAAGCAAGCGCAAGATGGATAATGGGTATATCCTTCCCGGGGTGCCAAGTCACGAGGATATGATGTGTACGAGCGTGATAAGCCGCTGCAAACGCAACACGGCAGGCGCCGGCTGCTCCTTCAGGGTGTTAGTGTTATCGATAAGGCACTAATCTGCCGCAATGGGGAGATCGACATAGCACGTCACGAGCATAACACAGCATGAAACAGCGATCTAGACTGAAACGATACAACTCAGTTGAGTCATCCTTCTTCATTGAATCAAGTTTTAAAGGCCTCAATTTCCAATAAAGGTGACACACTCTGAGTTTAAGCTTTGAGCTTGTTTCTTTGGTGCAATTCTCAGTTGCCGAGTCTCTGCTTAACAATCAGTTTCTTTGACCTTTTATACATACCCTTGAATACATTGAATATCTTTGATTAAAGTAAGTGATCATTCAATTTGAAGATATTCGATAGGAAGCAAACAGTGATGGTAGGTTAACGCATACGGATACCTGCATCTCGATGCACATTTCCGTAGCGACACAGACCAAATAGAGTTGTAGGACTGGCCGGAAGCATTATCGCGGTGGTAACCTAGGAATAACTATAAAGCGGCTTCATGTAGTTGCGGTTGGGAAAACATTATATGACAGGACATACAGATACTTGCCGGGTTACTTATGGATATCATGTCCCTCGGTTCTCGCATGCGTATTCGGATCTACGTTCGTCACAACTTCATGAGACCCCCCTCCATTTCCAAATCCTCGGTACAAGTACCCAGCCAGCCTCAACCAAAGCCGTTACACTTCCCCCACTACACCACCATCTCGGCATAGCCAGTAACAACCTCGGCTTCCGAATACATTCGATGATTTTTTGTAACTTTCCGTGACCTCAGTATTTCGTGGTATAAGCTGTATTCCAGCATGATTTGGGGTATAATTCAGTAGCCCAGAATATACATGTATATGAAATGACGGCTCAACATTGACGGATCTTCGGTCGTTCGGCCATTCGCATGCCCTGAAAGGACTAGTCTAAATTAAATTCCACTTCCAGAACCCCAAAAACTGACTGCGTGGGGCGCAGACCAGGGGTGCTGAGAAAAAACACCAAGATACTCAAATATACAACGTAGGGTTCATCATGGTTCAGACATGAATAAAAGCTTTGCATTCCCCGACTTTCTGACTAGATCGCAACTCTAACTGTCATAAACGAAACAGCATTAGCCAAGATACTTCTTTCATAATTTTTCCCCTTTCAAAAAGGATCACTATAGACTTCTTGAGCCACTGTCTCTGTCGGTCTGAGATCTGCCTGCAAGTACCTCAAGTTTCTGTCACTCCCAACTTGACTTGACAAAGCACGCGACACCTTATCTTCACCTCAACCCACTCTACTAGCACTTCCCTTTACTCCTATCTCCTGCTCTTCCTCATGTCATCTCTTATCAATCCTACCATGAGGTCATGTGCCTCTCTCCTATCCCGGGTGTCCGTCTCATCCACTCGGCCGGCATCCCGGACCCTCGGCCGAGCCGATCGGCCCCTCATTATCGGAGGTGCGGCGCAAACCCGGTACAGCTCTCACTCTCCCATGGGTGCACCTCCGGCTGTTCAACGTAAGAAGGTCACTGTCGGAACTCTTCGTTCCATGCACCGCAAGGGTGATCCCATCACCGTCATGACAGCTCATGACTTCCCCAGTGGTCATGTTGCTGACCATGCTGGTATGGACATCATCCTTGTGGGAGACAGTCTCGCCATGGTAGCACTTGGTATGGAGGATACGAGTGAGATTATCTTGGAAGAGATGCTTTTACATTGTCGGTCTGTTGCGAGAGCGACAAAGTCAGCTTTCACTGTAAGACCCCTGTCTTTTCATATGCAAGTAATAAACTAATCCCAGTAGGTTGGAGATCTACCCATGGGCACATATGAGATTAGTCCTGACCAGGCTCTTGCTACTGCTATCCGTTTCATCAAGGAAGGCCGTGTCCAAGGTGTCAAGCTTGAAGGTGGTAAGGAGATGGCCCCTACTATCAAGAAGATTACCACCGCTGGCATTCCTGTTCTTGGCCACATTGGCTTGACTCCTCAGCGACAAAATGCACTAGGTGGCTTCCGTGTCCAGGGCAAGACAAGTAGTGGTGCGATGAGCATTCTTGAAGATGCCCTTGCTCTTCAGGAAGCTGGTTGTTTTGCCATGGTTGTTGAGGCAGTTCCTGCTGAGGTGGCCGCGCTCATCACTGAAAAGCTCTCCGTTCCCACTATCGGTATTGGCGCCGGCAACGGTACCTCGGGCCAAGTCCTGGTACAAGTCGATATGATTGGAAATTTCCCTCCCGGCCGATTCCTTCCCAAATTTGTCAAGAAATACGGTGATGTCTGGGGTGAGAGCTTGAGAGCCATCGAGGCGTATCGGGATGAAGTCAAGTCGCGCCAATACCCTGCTCCTGAGCACACATACCCCATTTCGGCGGAGGAGCTTGAGAACTTTACTAAGGCGGTGAAGGATTCCTAGAGGCGAGACGATGATACCCAGAGGTAGTTGCATGAGATTTTGGAGAGGCAAGCTTGTCGAATTCGTGTGTCGCAGCGCAGTCATAGAGGTCGCATAGCTCGGAGTTTGGGTTGAGTAGATGTTATAGCCTTTTGTTTATCCACATAGAAGTATTCAGCCTTATTAGCATCATCCAAAAGCAGGCGTCAGTGAGTAGGCCACTACAAGTTGACCATGGGCGTTTTTAAAGCACTAGATATGTCAGTTTCCGTGACTTTACAGCCTGGCAATCCATCATAGGCTTTGTGGTAGGCTACAAGACTCACCTGATGTAGGTTGCCTACAACCTCGTCCAAAGACGGCGCAAACGCACTATTGACGTACAAGAAGACACTGTCTGTCTCTTTACACCTCAACTTCTTCCTGAGATATCTCACGACCTCTTCAAAGCGCCTCGTCGCGCTGATCTTGCACACGTCTTGCGCTAACGACGGAGCAGACCCAACGGGTTTAAAACGCACCACAACCTTGTCCGCTTTGAAGGTTCCAGCAGTTGCAAGTGCGGCGCTCGCATCCCGTGGTAGATCAGCCAGCACCACTGAGGCGGACATAGTAAGTGGTAAGTTTGGAGATGCAGCGCCGCTGCCTGCTCCTTCATTATCGGCGAGAGGCATGGGTGAGGCGTTGGAGGGTGATGGAGATGGTGAGGGCACCCATTCTGGTGGCGGGTTGTCTGACATTTTGGAGAATTTGTACTTTTGATAGTGGAGACTTCTCGGCTTTGTGGGTGAATGTTGAAATGTGTTGGTGTTGAAAGCCAAGGTACATAGCCGTCTCTAAGTAACTCAGTTGTGAAACTGTCGCCTAACGTAAGGTTGCTTATGACAGCACAGTGTTAATTTTTAAGCACTGTGCATGATACTGGCATGTAAGCCTCATCATGACTCCTCAATCAAATACTGCGGTGCCTCATCACCCTGACAATCCCATTCTCTCTCTATCCCTCTCTCTTTTTCTTTCTTTTTTTCTTGTTCTTACAAACAAGATATAAACTCTGTTCGGTTTTGATTTTATCGTGTATACCACACCAGGTTAACAATGATGAGCTGAGATTGTATTATCTAAACTAGGCACATTCGACGCCTCTATTTTACATCTTTTCAGTCAGTCATTCCTGAGCAAAGTTTTTTTTATTCCAAATGGCCCTCTTAAATTCAGTTTGCTTTCTGTCGGTCCCCTATTGTGTTTGCCTCAGATCCTGACAGAGCTTCTCGTACTCTTCAACTGTCCGAGGTGCTGAACGTTCAGTCTCGATGCTCCCCATGATAACGTTCATCATATTGCCTCTGACGCTCTCATACACCATGCTCACCCAACTACCAATAGTCTTCTTGCCCTCAGCTGGAAGGCCTTTGTGTACGTTGTATAGGGGATCATCATCAAGACCACATTGTGTCGGGACTTCCAACTTGGATCGAACCCAAGTATACAACGGAGCGGTTCCATCACCTAGTTTGGTAGCCACGTCGACAGAGTGTATTGCCATGTTAGGATAGAAGATGGAAGCAGCAGTATCCACGACCGCTTTGTGGAACTGGCCACGGAATACAGCAAGACTTGATATCGGACAATCGATCTTCTCGGCAGTCAGGAATTGCGTAACGGGTGCCATTACAGCATCGACGGTGGGTATAATGCGATCCTTCCAGCAACCGATATTGTGGTCAAACCACTCCCGCTCGACGACAGCGAAAACAGCCTCACCGATTCTCTCGATAGCGGCGTCCTCCAGGCCAAACGCATGGAATGGTCCGTTGCCAGTCTTGTTCAATAGCACTTTTTCACGAAGCGTGTCCAGGAAAAGTCGATGTGTCGCCCGAAGCTCGACTGCTTGGCATGAAACGTAAATGTGACAAGCACACATATGCGCGACAAGATCGGCAGCCTCCAAGGTTCGTCGAGCTGAAAGCAGAGCAAGTGAATTGATGCCCTGGTTATGCATCTCAGCTGACATAACGTGAGACGAGACCGGGTGAGCTAGGGCAGCTAACTCGGACATGTATGCAGACATGTTTACGTCAATGCCCTTCATGGTGAAATTCTCCTTGTCGCTAATGTTGAGATTGGCTTCAAGGCCATTGTTAGTCGAGGGGTTGATCATCTCGCTGACCTGAGAGAAGAGCATGCGTCCAATCATCTGGAGAGCAAGTCGTGTCTTGTCCATGGCAGAAGTTACAACAACAGCCTGGAAGTTCCCTCCTGAATACACATCGCCAACCACTTTTCCATCCTTATCCGATGCGTCAATTAAGGGGTTATCCGAAGTCGAATTGAGTTCCACCGAAATTTGTTTCTGGGCAAGCAGGAGGTCCTCGAGATAAGGACCAATCCATTGGGGACTCGTGCGAGTAGAATATCGATCTTGCCAAAGGCCATCGCCAGTTCTCTTGCGGTCCTCCAATCCAACGACGAACTCTGAGCCTTGTAGAAAGCTTCTTATGTTGGCAGCTGCCTCAATCTGGCCAGGGTGTGGTCGTACAGCATGGATAAAAGGAATTGTCCACTCAACGTTGCCGCCCATGGCCTCGGATGCAAATGCTGTCAATACCTGAGCAAGCACAGCCAGCTGCTGCGCATCGTGGAGGACCAGACTGGCAACAGATACAGATGGGGCAGTTCCGTTGATAAGACCGAGAGCTTCCTTCGGCCCAAGACCACTTGGTGAGAGACCGCTAGCCCGTAGAGCTTCATCTGAAGGCATGACCTTGGCTGACGACCCTTTACCAACTTGAACTAAAACATCAGGGTTGCCAGTGACCGCTCCAGCAATGTAAGATAAAGGCATGAGATCGCCAGACGCCGAAATAGTGCCTCGAATAGGAACCATAGGAGTAATATCGTGATGAAGCAGTTTGATCAATCTCTCCAGCACCTCCAGTCGAACAGCGCTTTGTCCACGCATGTTCTGGTTCGCCCGAGTAAGTATAGCTCCTCGAACCCATTCAGGGGGCATGACGTGAGACGGCTCTCTCTCAGAGTTGCTCTCAGGATTCTTGTCGGTAGAAGTGATGATGGCACTCTGGGTGTGTTGGAGAGAGCCAATTTGGTTCTCCAACCATTCGTCAGTCCGGACATCTGCACTTCCTCCGAAACCTGTATTGACACCATATACTACGTATTTGTGTGACAAGTACTCAGCTAGTGCGTCAACACTTAGAGCGATACGGCGAGCGAGCTCCTCGTCTTTGCTGATCTCGGGCTTGACGCCATGACGAGTGACTGCGACTAAAGAAGCAATGTCGAGATTGTTGCCATTAAGAATGATCTTTTGCTTGCCGTTCTTCAGGTCTCGTAGTCGTTTCCAAATATCCAGTGTTGACTCGGCATGAGCCGAGGTTTTGAGGTTCATCGTGAGATATGCTGAAGTTGGTACAAACAAAGCTTGAGGAGTGTTGGCAGAGAGTAAGAGTGAGGATTCGATGGTCGCAAAAAGCTTTTCTGGTAGGAAATTTCACCTCCCAGTCAAGTTTTTCCCCAGCTCTGGATGTTGTCAATGAGAGTGATTCACCTCAAGCGGCGACGTCCAGCACCTGTATAAGTCAGAAGACCAATCAACCCAGTGGCCTTGTACTCCTCACCACCAATTTCTCTTTCTAATAGCTTTTCTCTCTTGAGATTCACCGATTGCGGCCTGGCCGTTGAAGATTTCGAGCCAATGAGCCAAGTATCACACAGTTCAAACTTGTCCAAGCTTGGCAGGTCCAATTGAACATGTGATAGAGATCCTCGTGCGCTTACACTACAAAAGTCTGCGCTCATAACAATGAGAATTGAAAAAGGAGAGGAAACTTAATGTGGTCTCAGCCGAAAATCGGTGAGAGACAAAAGAAACACATACGTAAAGTTTCATAGTGTGCATCTGCCAATCAACTACTGCAGGCTGAAAACGCCACATAGTTAAGGGGTTCACTTGAGATGGAACTCATGCAAGACACTTGTCTATGACAGAAATAACCAATGGTTCACTCACATTTATGCTTAAGCAGCTCACCTTCACTGTGCATCATGCTACAAAGACCGTACTTTGTTCAAGTATTCATGTTACATAACATGTAGGTACATATACATGTCCTAAACACATATCTACATCAGACCTTTCTGGTCATCGTCGTAAAGCAGTCGCTGTTGCTTTTTGCGATATAATCCTTCCGCTCCAAGGCCTTGCCCTGGTCCACCATTGTACAACCCTTCATCAAACCCATCTCAGCCATTTGCCCTGACCATGCCTCTCGAAATGGACCGCGACGAAACGCCCCAAAAATCAGTTACCATGTATGCAGTCCAATCAGAACAAATGAAATGGCCGACTAGACCGTGAGATGATGTGCCAAAAACCATGCCGCTCTGCGCCGTCGCATGCAGTTCATGCCTATAAGGTAAAAGAAGAAAGCGATAGTAAAGAAGACGCGGACATCTTAAACCGAAAGACTGTCCGGTAATGCCGCCATTAAGCGCAAGGCTAACCAAACTCATGAGGTATCTTTGATGTTTGTACACTGCGTGCTGTGGGAATCTGAACCGAAATGCGCAAAATGGACTTCATAAAGAGTGTGTTTCGTGGAATGCCAGTAACATAGTCCATGAGCTGCGGACCATGACAAGGCCTGAGATGATGGTGATGCGATATTGAAAAGATATATGTCGTATTATTTTATGAATGGTCGTTACCAGACTTCCTCCTCGTCGGAACCGGATGCGTACTTGGGCATCCTCTTGATTTGTGACAGGAGAGAATCAAGCTCAGTCCAGTTTTCGTCGTTTTCAGCAAACTTCCGGTGTTTGCGAGATAGAATGTGCTACAAAAGTTAGGTTTTACAGGCATACTCTGGAAAAAGATATTACATACCTCGTCAAAATCGCGGAACTTGTCCTGACAGTTCTCGCAATAGCCAGGCTTGAGGTCCCGCTTACTCTTAAGAGGTTGCGACTGTGTCCTCCGCTCAGTCTTTTGAGCATCCTCTTCTTGCACCTCAGCAGGTCGCGAAGTGTGTCGGCCCATCGTTGTTGATCTGCTAGATGCAACGTCCATTGAAACCTCAGCAAGACGGCGCGAGCTCACGTCAAAGGAAGCAGGGGCAGCCTTCTGCAACACCTTGCGCTGCAGGCCATGAACCTCTTTGCTGGTTCCAGCCTTCGCTCCATTGATACCAGATGTCGAAGAGACCATCTGCGATCGAATGGCTGAGGTAATGTTAGAAGGCTGCACTCCAGATGCCACAGGCTCGCCAGCAAAAAGCCGGCCAGCGGCAGCACGGCTTGTGAAGGCGTTCTGAGGTCGGGCATCCACTGCTTTCGACATGGCCGCCCTGGCGGGGTTGAAGATATCAGTAGGTGTCACAGCACGGGCTCTGCTCTGACCATCCTCCATCTCAGCAATGGTTCGCTTTCCTGTCACCGGCTTAGGTATTGGGGCCTGAGGAGGCTTGAGAACAGGGGCAGCTTCCTCACGCTTGGCAAGACGTGCCTTTTCCTGCTCTCGTTGTCTTCGATGATCTTTTTCAGGCACATCGTGGTCCTCCACAAACGGGCATCGACCGTTTCCAACACTTCGGAACTGAGGCCACTCACCATCTGCCTTGTTAGCAACCTTGGGGTACTCTCGAACCATGATGGGCTTGTTCTTCTCGTCCATATCCCATACATAAATGTGAGGTCCCTTGAAATAGCATAATTCACGATGAACAGCAGAAGGATCACGATCAGACGGTCCGTTTAGACGTTCATTGTGCAACAGCTGGAGCAGGTTAGGCTCCCTCGAAGCACCGTAATTACTGCGAGTGGCTGTTGATCTTGAACCGTACGTGCTGTGGCTTGTCTCTGCCTCAAGCAAGACTGCAAGCATGTTTTGGAACTTGTCCAGTGTCCAAATCTTCTTGCCCATCTCACGAGCTTTGTACAGCACATCATTGTTCTTTGATCCTCGGGTTCGCTTTAAAGGATCATCAAGCTGCTGCGACCTTGAAGGTGCATTGCGGAACTCGGACAGTAGCTTTCTTCGAGCTTCGGTATTACGGTTCAATAAAGACGGATTAATGGTCTGAGGCTGTTCTTCGGACTCGTTGTGCTCGCCATGGTGTCCTTGGTTCTGGTCTTGGTGCGCCTCTTGTCTTTCGGGTGGAATTGTTCGAGTGGTGACGACATGGGTAACGTCAATGGAGAAGAAGGGTTCTTGTCTCTGAAGCAAGGTCAGTGGGGGCCATCAAAGCTTTCGAGATTAACATACAGCACCAAGATAGTTGACCCTC
This sequence comes from Fusarium sp. MPI-SDFR-AT-0072, assembly GCA_020744335.1. Lineage (NCBI taxonomy): Eukaryota > Fungi > Ascomycota > Sordariomycetes > Hypocreales > Nectriaceae > Fusarium > Fusarium sp. MPI-SDFR-AT-0072. The sequence goes on along the minus strand of JAHBOG010000005.1, from coordinate 1,004,339 downwards.
TTTGTTAGTCTAGCACGAACATCATCGGGTATACTCTCGAAATAGAAGACCATTTTAGGAAACTTGGCACGATGATGCTTCTTCCATGCTTCCTTCTCAGTGTCGGCCTCACGGGAGACATTTGTCGGAGCAGCCCTTGAGGTTCTTTCCTTGGTAGAAGGACGCGTAGCGCCGCGTTGAACCAGAACCTGAGTCCTGGTGGATCGGGTTGGTGATCGAACCGGACGCTGCACGCCATTATCGAGTACCTGCTTCTTTAGAGGCGGCGGCTGGCCATAGGTTTCTTCACGCTGAACTGTAGCATACGAACGCTTCTGCTTAGCATATCCAGCCAGAGCGGAAGCACCTCTCAGAGGCGAATTGGCAACATTGGGGTTGTTCGTTAACGGGCCCCGTCTCGAAGACATGGCCGATATGGGACCAGGCGTTGGTGATAAAGATATCGTTGCCATATAAAGCCCGTGAACTGCTCTGGGGAGGAGAGACCAGAGCAGAGGGCGTTTAAGCAGAACGACAAAAGTCGAGAACGAACGTCAAGGATGACGTGACAAGATTTGAGCTGTTATTGGTGGTGGTCGATCGTGGTGGCAGATGGACGGGTAGTGGTAGTAGCGAGGACGGTAGTGGAGGGGCTGGGAGGATGAGACTTGTGACAGCACGCGACGCGGAGCCTGACACGTCAAAGCGACTAGACAGAGACAATGGGAGGCAACAAAGAGAGGTAATAGATGCTATTGACACATCGAAGCTCGCGGAGATGGCAAAGATGTAGAAGGAAAAGAAGTCAACAACAAACGCAGTCAAATGATGAGCGAGCAACAAATCAGCCGTTATGTTGTTTTGGTAGGTACTGAACCTTTTCCTAGGCCTGGTGCTTTGAATGGAGGGAAACGAGCCAAGTGAGGGACAGACTCCATCGAATTTGATGACTGAGCAAAGCAAAGCAAAGCACGCCGTGTTGTTAGAGTCGCGCTTGGCACAACAGCACTATACCGCTCCTGGGCCAGTTCAGCGACTAGCAGGGCCTTCTGGGAGGGGCCGCCGGGTGCCCTGTACCTCCAGTGAAGGCCTTCTGTGGCCTGCTGGATGTCCACTGCGAGAAAAACACCTCTTCGCACGGGCCAGTCGCCTAAAAGCCACCCAGCAACCAGAGGCACTACAGCCAGAAACGGGAAATTGGGAGAGACGAGACCAGACAACAAAATTTCAGCCTCGTACCGGAGACGGGGAATTCACGCGAGACATGAGAGGAAACAATAACAAAGAGTCAAGACATGAACGTTTAATTGTGTTTGTCTTTTTAAATTAATCGAGTTTATAACGCACAAGAGGAATGAAAAGGTAATTGCATAATTAGCTTACATAGTATATGCATAGAAAAGACATCATTCTAACTGACCCTGGTGCGTCTCCCGCATTGAAACATCCACCTATCCAATCTCGTCTTGAGCCTCACACTTTTCCGCTGTCTCGCAACTAGCCTCGGTCCATCCTTGTCATAATTTTGGTCTGGCGTCATCACCGAGATCTTTGAGGTCTCTGACGCAAATTGGCCGTGTACGAGGGGTTCAATTGATGTAAGAGCTCCAAGTTCCACTAACGAAGTTCAACCGCTTAAACTCATTCTCAGATCATCTTTGATCCTCAAGATGAAGCTCCCTCGAGCTCCATTACGGAGCTTTGAGCATCGTCTGCCCCTCCAAGCTCGGTCGGTGAGAAGCATATCAACAATATCTAGTCCTACAAGGACGACAGCCTGCCGAGCTCTACCGTTAAATACACCGGCCAGCCGCCGGGCGTATGCCGTTGTCTCCGCCGCCGACCTCCGATTCGGACAGCCAGTCTACGAAACACATCCTCATATCCTACAACCAAATGAAATCACACAAGGGATCACAGCGCAAGAATATGCTGATCGCCGAGCTCTCCTCGCACAGTCGATGACAGAGGGCAGTATTGCCGTTCTGCATGCTGCATCTCTCCAGTACAAGTCTGGTGCTGTCTTTCACCAATATCGACAAGAGTCCAACTTTCTATACCTTACAGGATGGATGGAAGAAAATGCTATTGCGGTTATCGAAAAGACTGGACCCGAGTATGACGACTACATATTCCGTATGTTTGTCAAGCCCAAAAATGCCCGTGAGGAGCAATGGAATGGTTATCGCAATGGTGTGGATGCTGCAAGAGATATCTTCAACGCCGATGAAGCATATACGATAAACGAGGCAGAGCAATTACTCCCCAAGATTCTCAAATCGGCCAAACTCATATATGCAGACTCACCACCCTCAAAGGGTGGCGTTGCTTCGACAGCTACTTGGCTTTGGGGACTCATCTCGGGAAGAGAATCTCGACCCTCTCGAACACCGCTCTACTCAGTCATGAACAAACTTCGGGTGATCAAGAGTGAAGCAGAGGTCGCTAATATGCGTATTGCTGGTCAAATCTCAGGTCGTGTCATCACAGATGCAATGCGCCGACCATGGAAACGTGAGAAGGACTTGCATTGGTTTCTTGACTACCAATTCGCCGTCAATGGCTGCGAGGGCCCGGCATATATCCCCGTGGTAGCTGGCGGTGAGCGCGCAAACTGCATTCACTACACGGTGAATAACAGCACGTTCAAAGAGGACGAATTGATCCTCATTGACGCAGGCGGCGAGTATGGCACCTACATTACTGACATATCCCGCACTTGGCCAGCTTCCGGCCGCTTCACCCCTGCTCAGCGCGACCTATACCAGGCCGTCCTGAACGTGCAGCGATCCAGTGTGTCACTCTGCAGGGAATCCTCCAAGGTCTCACTAGAGGACATTCACAACGTTACCGCGCGGGGTCTTGTTGACCAACTACGCGGTATCGGGTTCAACGTCAACATGGCCAACATTGACCAGCTGTTTCCCCACCACGTTGGTCACTACATCGGCCTTGACGTGCATGACTGCCCTGGCTACAGCCGTCGCGAGACTCTTCGCAAGGGTCACTGCGTTACCATAGAGCCGGGTGTTTACGTCCCCCATGATGACCGATGGCCGGCCGCCTTCCGGGGTATGGGTGTCCGAATCGAGGACAGCGTATGTGTAGACGACGACTCACCCTACATTCTGTCCACTGAGGCCGTCAAAGAGATTGACGATATCGAAGCGCTGCGATCATGACATGTACTACTTGAACTGTGACATACTCATATAGATAGACCTGGACCAGACGCCTGAAATAAAATGTATAGTAAATAGGATCAATACGACTGTGACGGTAGTCCTGTTACTCTTCACGACCCACTCGAAATTTTGTTGCTAGGCCTACAATTAATGTTATTGCAGCTCAGTCTGGAAAACATAAGAAAACCGCGCGTGGTTCATGACTAGGATCATTAATGGGTCAAACCACAACCGCTGCAGGTGAAATTAAATGCATGTAAGAAATCATACGTACATACATAACCCGCCGCTGATCTTTGTTTATTAGATCTGGGTTTTGTTTAGCTATTTCCGTGTAGAGATCTGATCTTTGTTGTGACAATAATCATCAACATACAGGGTAATATCTCACAGTAACAAAATGAGCTCCGCAAGCTGCTATGGAGACAGACCCCAGCCTGGCCTAGTCATCATGGCAGTATTCCCAAACCGGATCCGGTATGATATGACAAACAAGGCACAGCGCGTTCAATTGTGCATCGAGACTGGCCAATGAAGGATGCATAATTAGGATGAGCAGTGTATGCTGCGCGATTCATCTCTGGGGTATATTTATACACAATCCCAAGAGTCCTTGGGACAAAATCATGTCTATTCTAGCAGAAACCTCTTGGATCGAAGAGTGTCCGGCTGTGGTTCGGCATCAAGAACGGCTGTCGAGCCGAGGCACTGAGAAGCTGCTCAAATGCCTGTAGACGCCTGGCTAACTCTTGATGTTCCTTCATGATGGACCTATTGCGCCTTTCTAAGTACTGAATATATTCGGTCGCCTTTGTTAACACAGTGCCCTGTATCATGTCAGTCATCATGTCCGTATATAGTGTTGATGGGAATCACCACTGACCTTGCTCACTTTGGGCGCTCGCTGTGAGTTTTCACCCTCTTCAATTCCATCTTCTGGTATCGAATGGAGGGCAGGTACAGCATCGCGAAGCTCGGCGATCTTATCCTTAAGATTTGTTCGATACTTTCGCTCAATATCATTATGGGCTGTTCGATCTCCTGGTTTGAGTTTATCTTTGCCCTTTATATCGGATGTAGCGGTGTTGGTGCGTGAAAGTCCTGGTCTAGCAGAACTCAACCCGGTCTCGCTCGATGCCTCTGTCTTGACGTCCTGGTTCCTAGATGGAGCCTTCGAGCTATTGGCTGGTGTAGGCGTTTGTTTTTGGCTTCGGTCTCCTGTCGGTGTTCCCAACAGAGAGTCGATGCTGCTATTAAAGTCGGGCGGGAGTCCTGTACCAAGACCAGCTCCAAATCCTAAACCAAATCCACTCGCGGGCATGTAGCTGGCTGGTGTCCGACCAGTATTCATCGCGATAGCAAGAAGTCTCCTCTGCTCATCGTTACTCAAAACCTGATTATTGCCCATACCCGACATGGTCTGCCCGAACCCCGCGTTCATGGTTGCTGCAGTATTGCCTAACCCAAAGTCTGGTTCCATGCGTAGACCCGGCTCTGGCTTTTCCCAGCTGAGCGGTGTCGAGTACAGGCCTTCTCGAGGAGGTACCTCTGGAGGCGGCATAGTCTCGATTTTTGATAGATGCTCCTCCAGACTCATCGAGTCAAGTCCTTCTTCTTCATCATCAGATAGAGCATTGTCTAAAGCATTGTCGTCAAAGTATTCGGCGCCCTGAAATGGAGGAGCAGTTGCATATATGCCAGTGCCAAGTCCTGGTGTCGTTGAGCTTCCTCCGTAACCCGGTCTTTGTAGTTGATCAGTTTTCTGATTATGGATACATGGCTTAAACATACCGGTAATGAGTGTTAGTGTTATTGGTCATGGGATCGAAACGCTTCGAAAAGTCAATTTCATAACTTCCCGTCCTTTCATTTTCCTCGTCGTCAAAACGGATCCAGTAGTCTAAAGATTCCAGTGCAGAATCGGTATCAACCTTTGTGCGCTTCCTTTCATGGGCATCTCGCTTCCGTTGTTGATGACCCCGTGGGGGTCCTCTGGTAGGTAGTATGGTCTTGTTTGAACTGGTATATGGTGACGGCATCGGAGCCTGGGTGAATGACATATCAGAGGCTGCAGTTGACTGGTAATCGTAGGACGGTCCCCCCTGGTTGCCAGATGCTCCCATGTCACCCTCCAAGCCTGTCGGTCTCCATGGCGAAGGTTCATGTTGCTGTTGAGATGTGTCGTTGTTCTGATCCACGTGATTCAGCGTCTGGTTATTGGGCACCGCGAAAAAGTTAAGAAGATTAGGGTCCATTGCTAACACGGCATCCCGGCCTGCGAGGCCGTGTTCGTCGTCCGGGAAGGGAGGTCTCGTGTGAGCAACCCGCACAGGGTTTGAGCCAGCTCAATTGGTGATGGCTACTTCGATTGAAAAACGGTGGTAATTAGGTTCAACAGCGGTTACAAGAACAGATAGGCCACTCATAAAGTGTGACAATCACAAAGCTGTCGCAATGGAATTGAGGGGTCGATCTGTCAAAGCATATGACAGTGGGTCCAGCCGTGATGGAGGGTAAGAATTGATGATGCTGATGCTGATGACAACCTCGCGAAAGGGCTGAGATGGCACAGAGATAAGTTCAAGTGTATCGATTGAGATTCAGCGAAGTGAGGATAAGATGAGCTCGGTAAAGATGGTTAGGTGGGGTGTTGTTGAGATTGAGGCCAAATCCAGGTGCTTAAAGGAATAAGAAAGCGGGTGATGGGGTTGAAGAGCTGCGGTAAGATGAATTGCAGTATGTGACAGCACTGTAAGATGGGTCGACAGCGAAAGCGACAGCCAGGGTGTACGGGTCAAGGAGGAGATTGATTCGTTGTCGGTTTGCTGGAGGTAGATTTGATGAGGTCGAGCTTTGACTGGAGCGTGGCGGAAGCTTGCGGTTTAAGGTATGTGCTTGTGGGCGGGTATGGCTTCTAGCCACAGTGCAGCAACGGATGTGAAGGCGGGCTCTGGGTAAGTTGAATTTAACGCTCAGTTCTCGCAAAATGAGATCGGGCGCAAACAGGAACAACAAAATGGATCGGTCGCCAGATGTTGGTTGAGGGAGTGAAAGGTTTTACGGAGAAGCAGAGTATCAGTCGATAGGATGAGCGGACTCATGCGGCTCCCAATTCGTTGGTTGGGATTGGAAAGCCCAGGCCCAAGTTAGACGGGGAACAGGACTGGGAGTCAATCCTGAGACTTGCTTTCTTGCTTGGGGACTGGACTTGTCTTGGACTGGCTGGATAGGTCGGACGGATAATCAAGAGGGAAAAAAAGGCCGGATTGGGGTCTTGTGAGTTGTCGTATTCGCCGCAGTCAAAAGATTGGGTTCTTTAGGGGTCCGATTGACTCGACTTGCGATCGAGTCACTGGTTCTGGACGACAACGTTGGGGGATGGGGTTTTCTCACAAAGCCCATGCTATGACTGGTGATATTCTCCAAGCATCTCCTTCTCAACTATTTTTCTCTTACCCTCTCTCTTCTGCAAGCGAGTCGGCGGGACGGGGGTGCGTAAGAGCAAGAGCAGATTTCTCTCCCACTGCCGGTCGACGTCGTGATGTTTGTTGCCCGTAATGGCGTGACTTTTGCCTCGAAAAGGTCCAACTTGTGCGGTTCCAACTCCAGGGGCCCTTGAAGACCCCCGGGAGTCCTGGACCGCTGGCGTAGCAAAAATTGGACGACATCGTATGATGGGCAAGGCTGAGGAGGGGAATTGTACGATGGCCAAGCCTCTCATCCATTGGCTGACTCGTGCTGAGCCGATGTCACTGCTGCCATTGGCTGCCGGATATTATTGCCGGCTGTCATTCGTTCTTGTTTGAGAGTCGGAGAATGTAAAAAGCTTCAAGGTTTGTTTCTATTCGTTAGCGGTATGTTTTAGGTCCAAAACGGGCCTATCTTTGTCTGCTTTAACCTGTAATCTGATTCATGAATCACGTGGCAGACGATATTGTCTTTATTGAGAAGCCCATGATTCCCGCTTCTCAGCTGTCACTCTCGTTCACTGACAGTCAATAACACACTAAAAAGCGGCTTACGGAGAGCTGGGGGGTCTTGGCAACGGTTTCTCCCTCGAGTCCTTCAGCCTCGTGCTAGTGACAGGCGATGGCTTCTAGGCTCAGCTGGCAGGCTCTAGCTCCCCATCCAGACCACTCAAGAAGCTCAGGAGGCTCACTGGTGGGTGGGGGCATCTTACGATCCTTGTCTGTCTCATTCATGGGTGTTGCTCTCCTCACAAGTTTCCTTTTCTAGGATATCCATGAAAACGATGAACATCGCAAAGGACAAGCCTATATGAAGCTGTACGCACGAGCAAGCTAAGAGATACCCGTTCGATGAACTGTATCTGTGCTGCTGTCAATGCCGTCATTCCAAACCTAATGGTACGGCTGCTTTCGAACTGGCGGCTTTTAACATCCGTACCTGACCGGATTTTAGGTTTAGGGTATCCAATTAGTGGCCAATGCTCCTAGCTCAACCTTCACCACGACCCTGTAGATGGGGTTTTACTTTTTGAAGTCCTTGACAGATGTCTATTCTTGTCAAAACACTGAGCCCACCATATGGCCTTATCTCAAATTCGAATAGTCAGCTTGTAGGTGTTGTACAGCTCCCATGAGCAATATTTCCGTGTATTTCCTACCGGATATGATGGAGTGCTTCATCCACAAGATGTGTAGCTTGACTAAATGATGAATCACAATGTTTTTACCAAGGTTCTGTTTGGTCATTGGAAAGAGAGCATTTGTTCAAGTACTATCACCTAATGGCAGCAGGATAAGAAACACCACGAATCAAATTGCTGACTGACTGCTGTCATGTTGGCTCACTCGGGGAGTGTAAGTCACATTCTGGTCGTTTTAAAGCATCGCGAACAAACCCAATGGCTTATCTACCCTCATCCTCTATGCTGTCCATGATCATGCCGCAATTTAAGTGTCTCTTGTGCCATTATAGACCACGCCTCCATCAAGTCATATATCGTTATTTTGGTGTCCATGGTTTTGGGAGTGTTTCCTTTCGTAAACAGTCTGGACATATTTCTTCGTCGTAAACCATGTCGTGAATATGCGAAGGTCCTTTGCATCCATTAAATGCTCTCTGACACCAGCGAATATTCAGGAAACCGATATGGCCACAAGCAAACTGCCGATCCACCTGCATACACATGTTGTCTGGTCTAGTCCCACTGCGTGTGTCTGTGTAATATAATGCTCTGACTAGGGTCTAGATTCATTCATGTGTTTTGCACAATAACCTGCGACTTGGTAAGTACTGTTATTCTATATGAGAAACGAGCCCGAGGCTTTCCAATGCGCAAATGGCTGATACCTTGCTTCTGTATTCAACGTATTCGTATAATCTTCCTGTTCCAAATCCATACGTCCGATAGTTCTAAACTGCTCGGTCGCAGGAATCTTCGCACGGCACCCGGGGGCTGTCTAATAACAGCACACACACGGCCGGCTGGGTGAAAACGAGAGGGCGATATCGGGTCGACGTGAGGTTGAAGCCTTCTCGTTCTGAAGTTTCCCTCGAGAGCGGGACGTTAAAAGCGGCCAACGGTCACCGGGGGTAAGAAAGTGCGAACAAATCAGCGATCGTCAAACAGGAGCACCAATAACAAAGAAGACAAGTAACGGCGGCGCCCTGCCCGTAGGCGCATGCAGCCTGCGTGTATCCAGATCTGATGCAGCTTTCAAGGATACGCGCAAGGGTTTGCTGGTGGGTTTGCGGTTCGGATTGGCCTTTGTGGGAAGGGCTTGGAAACGAATTGAAGCATTTCACAGAACTGATCGCGATCGCGATGTGCCTTGGCTGGCATGCAGCATGACGTTAATTCCAACCTCCAGGCGCACGGGTTGGGTTAATTTAGGGGCCCTTTTCTCACTGATTGGGCTAAATAGGTGACCTAGCGTACAAAAATTCATTGTGCTTCGATTCCTGCCCCATTGTGTGCTTTTTGCCCTTTAGAAGAACGCCAAAGAAGCGCCCTGCAAAGGGCGGCTCTGAATGTCGTCACTTCAAGGTCTGGACTCCCTTGCTCGGTGGGGGCCGCCGCGGAAAAAAAGCATACGATCGACCTTGGCCTTACCGTTGGAGTTATTGATTCAACGGAATTAACTCTCGGATCTTTTGTGGGAATCTTCAACCAATCGGCCGAAGGCTCGAGGCTATTTACCCCTTCTGGGTTGACTCAACCATCATGGGATCAATATAGTGTATTGAACTCGAATGCTTCTCCGAGGACAAAATGAGGTGATTCTCCTGGCCTGTGCCCTGGCGCAGTATACTAATGTGATCGACGTGACCGTCTTTTTCTCATGCATGTATGTGTAGGGCCTTTTGTTTGGATCCTTTCGTGATTCAGTTTCAACATGAAAAAGGATATATATCGCCCTTGACTGAGTAACACAATAAGATCTGGGACATAGCCCGATGGCGCATGATGAGAAGCCTTGGGCGTTAAATGTCCTAGCTAAATCTCCATTCTATGTTTCTATTTCAATACTGAGCTTTGAGTTAGGCATATAGCTACTCAAGTTGAACATAGCAGGGAACAAAGTGTGGTGTATAGAGCCCTTGGCTTGAGAATGAATACAGGATCCAGCGTCAACGGCCCAGATGCGCTCAATGCCAATTTGAGATCTGTTCAAGTTTGAGATTTGTATATGTGTGACGAACGCGAAATCATCATTACATGGTATTGAGCGATCAACCAATACACCCAATATACCTAGATATGTGAATGATCTGGAACAGTACCCCTAACCGCCATCTAACAAATGGAATTTAACTACCTAGGTAAAATACGTCATAAGACAGAAATGCCAGTTTACCTACCTTATTGTTTTATGTCTTGATCAGCTTGTGTTCACTGTTAAGAAAAGGCATTCAAGGTCCGGTTGCATGGTTCAACACCATTGTTCAGATCTCGAAATCAAGCAGCATGTGGAGCCAACGATTTCGACATGACTTATTGTTGGCTCTTAACGGAAGCCGTAGGAGGCCAACCCAAGGTATTTCCTTACCTGCCGTTTTGGTCTTGCGAAAAAGTGCGCTGCTGTGGGAAAGTGCAGGTGCTCTTTTCGAGAGTTAGGCAACGGTTCGTTTGAAGTAGGAGCACACCCGAACCAGTTTCCAACCTCACTTCGAAATTCCGACCACTCTCTACCTAACGCTTAATTTAATTTCTGCACTTTATCTCTTCAAATTGGTCTTTTCCGTTTCGCGCCACAACATTTTGAGCCTATCGCCAACCAACTCACTTCTTTCTACTACTCCTATGTCTCTTATGCTTCTGACTGGCTATGAACATGTCGTCTAAGGCGATGTCCTTTTTCCTCTTGGGGGTGACCTTTCTTACGGTCTTCGCGACAGAGGCGCACTGCTTCTCATGGAGACCGCGACCTGCGGATGGTATGTTCGAATGACCGCGCTGGCGCTTTGATGCTAACATCACCATAGTAGGTCATCAGGTTACACTCCAGCACCCACAACGTAGTAGCGATAACACCGCCCTGCTCAACAAGCAATCAGAAAAGAGGCTATCCAACGTTTACACTACCGCACTTCAAGAGCTTCAAGACCTGGAGTCTGAACCTCTCTGCCATCGCATTGCTGCACGTCTGCTAGTCAACAACTGTCACCTCCTGGATGGCCAAGACGACGCCAAGGTCCATATTGATAGCGGGAGAGCAGCTCGAGACTTTGTGGACTCGTATGCAGCAAGCCTTGCTATTTGCGACTTGGAGCGCGGCAGTTTCAGAATTCCTGTATCTTGCTCCAAGTTTCGAGAGTCAACCCTGGCTACCCTTTCTGCTTCACCTATCCCACAACTCCATGTTTCGACCGTTGAGATTGATGAGTGTCTCGAAGGCCTTGCTCAATCAGATTCGGCTTGGAATACATGGGTGAGCTATCGTCACAAAGCGTTGAGGTTCTGTGATGCCGCAAGGGCAGATCACCAGAAAGGTTGGTGAGCACCCAAACAAAGAGAAGCCATACTGATCGTTCATAAAAGATGAGAACATCCTCCTTTATCAGAGAATCACTAAAATTCTCGAGAAACTCACCCGTGATATTGAGGCAGACATGGAGGAACGATTCCATTCCCTCAATCGAGCCTATACTGCCGCAAGCCAGTCTGTTGAAGACATTGGGCCTCATGTTCGACATCTACGTACAGAGATGGAAAGAGCTAGTCAAATCCTGCGAGACGATTTGGGTCGTGCTGCTCAGGTACATAGCCATTATTTCTTTCTTGGATACACTGCTGACATGGACAGGACTCGCGCGATGTCGTGGAAAGTGGCCTCAAAGAAACGAAAGTGCTCCACGATCTTTTAGAGCTTCTTGCTCGCTCAGTTCAAGAGAAGACTGCAGACATCGTTTCGTCACAAGAGGTGGCTCTCCAAACAAGCACGAAGCAGTTAAACAACGAGGTCGATGTACTTGTGGCAGTGCTGAGCTCAGCAGTTTCGTCGTCTGTTTCCCTTCAAAATCAAGTGGTGAGTCTGCTGAGGAATCAGTCAGAAGTCAACGCTGACCAGCTAAGGAAATGTCGGAATCTCGGAGTGCAGATATCCTGGAGAAGCAGGTCAAAATCGAACAAGTAAGTACCGATTCCCATTTTTAGTATTCTGTTGACCAGCGGAAGGGCATGGGGAAACTCGAAGAACTTGCTGAAGACTTGCTGGTCAAGTACGATGACCATGAATCCCGCCTCGACAAAGCCTTTCGAAAGACCGGCCAGGTCCTGGACATACTTGACGCAACTGCTGCATCTGCCACTGGATTGAAAAGCTCTGTATTCAGCAGTTTCGGCCTTTCGGGAGTTTGGCCGTACATTATTTGCCCATTTTTGTCACTCGCAATGGGATCTTATGGCCTTCAACCTTCCCTTGTGAGAAACATATGGCTCGTCGGGTTTGGTAAGTTCCTGAACTTGTCAAAAGACTTTCGCTAATTGTATCAGGCGAGTTGATGGGCATGGTTGTGTCCAAAGCAGATTCTTACAAGGATGCTTTCAGCTTTCTATCGATAGTCGAAACCCCTGATTCAACCTTCAACAACACATTCAATACCTCCCTCGCGGGAGAGAACATCCTCAAAAGCGTTTGATGCTTCGTTTTCGACAGCATCCACGTAAAGGTGAAAGAAAAAATCGGGCTACGTATGCTGGTTGTTTTGGGATTCATTTGATAGCAAGACGGATATGGGACTTATGGACGGGATGGGTGCTTTCAGTTGGCTCGCATTTATCATGTGTTTTTTTAACTCTCGGGATTCGGGATTTGGGATACGAGCTAGATCACGCATGGGAACATACAGAGGCGTATCAAAAGGATCCTGTGGTATTTCGTGGCGCCAGGAGCATATCAGTTTGCTTTAAGCATATGAGTCTTGCCAATCAATTTCATGAACCACCACCACATCATTTACCTTTCCATATCCGGCATCGGAGAATTGATTGCCCTATGAACCAACCTGGATTTACAACAGTTGCTCGTGTCTCCACAAAAGAGTTTCAGCCTCGTCGCCATAAGAAAAAAAACAAACCAGGTGCACAATAGTAGCATTGACCTTTTAAGTGGCCTCCATTGCAACTACTTAAGATTAAAGTCAGAAGTGCAAAGAGAAGAACAATAAGAAATAATGGTTGGTGGGGCCCGTGGTCATGCTACACAAAAGTTTCATCATCAGACAACAAGGCTGAGCCGTCGCTCATTTAACAGAGATAAGATAGGACCGAGCGCACGAATTACAGCTCGCTAAGAACCCCACAATGCCTATCACCACGTGATTCCTCCAGTAGAGAATCGGCGTCACCCTAGCCGCGAGCTCGCAACTTTGTATGCAGCTGGGTTTTACATCCACGACGAATCACCCCTCGCCAACACACATTTCAGCCTTTGGGTTCTCATCGTTTTCACTATACGTCTTGCGCGAACTCGTCTCCATGTAGAGTTCTACTGGCGCCGGCATTTCTTCACCTGGTGTAAGTCTTTTCTCCGTTGATGATGTCGCGAATTGCTTCTGCCATTCACCCGTTCTCCTGATCTCTTGGAGGCGCAGTCCACCAACGCGCATGACAACCATTAGGTTTCCAGCCTACGAGCATGCCTGATCGTGAAGCGTCTAGGATCATGATTCTGACATATCATGACACCACCGTTCCAAATGAAACAATCTACTGACGAGGACTTGTTTAGAACAGAATGAACAGCCAGAACCTTGGCCCTTTAGTATACGATCGAGACCGCGAGATGGAAGAACGACACCGAGCTTTACAGCAACGTGAGGAGATGGCCCGTCGGGACCAAGAGAGAGAACGTGAACAGCGCGATAGAGAGCGCGATCGAGATCGAGAGTCCAACGACCGGTACCAATCCACACCTCACCACAGCAGCGCCGGCTCCATTCCCATTCACCAGCCGGTCGCGTCGCGAATCTCTGGCGCAATTCATAGTCCCGGTGGACTTCTTGCGAATCACAACGGAAATCCTCAAATTCCCCTCGGTAACCCACCAGGTCCTCCGCTGGCCGCCTTCGGAGGGCCACTCCAGAGCGAGCACAACCGACCGGTCCAACACGGTGGACCAAATAATAGCAATACGCAACCACAAATGTTCGCGCCGATGCCGCACGGTGGACCGCCGACATCGACCCAAGCTGCTGCCAACAGTGTCGCGGCTGTGTTTGGCGGTCCTTTGCAGCAACAGCCTCCGGAAGGCCAGCGTGGGGGCCAGCAGGGCGCGCCGTTCAATCCAGCTGCTGCATCGGCAGCTCATCAGCTGCCTGGGGGAATTACCCAGGGGCAGCAACCTATTCTGAATGTAAGTTCCATTGCAATACAGTTACTTTTGCGACGGGATGTTGTCATTGGAGGGGTACCAGCAACCTTGCGCACGTCGCAGCCACCCGCTAAGTTTGCGTTTGCGAGCTGGTGATGCGACAGCGCGGGCCGCTGTTATACCACCCACAAACCTTTTGCCTTACCTTTCTATCCAACCCAACTTCATCTACTCCTCTTCTTGTTTCTCCAAATTCCCTGACGGCTCTCGTGTGAAACATTTACAACTCGTCACATTTTGCTTGCCTAGTGCCCGTTTTCTTGTTCTCGCAGATATTCTCCAACATGGAGCCTCATGCTCTCTTGGCAAGCCTTCCGGCGAACCCAGGCGATCTTGTTGGTATCTTCAACCATGAAGGAGAAGGCATGGCGCTTCTGCATGGACAAGAATCCGGCGTACCTTTATTCTACTTTACTCTTATTGTACAACATATGTTTCCTACTGGTATCGCTGGGTACATGATTGCTGACTGCTTTTCTTCCAGGATGCCCTCACCTACCTTGACCAGGTCAAAGTCCAGTTTCACGACCAACCAGACGTCTATAACCGATTCTTAGATATCATGAAAGATTTCAAAAGCCAGGCGTATGTTACTGATTGAGCCGCCACTTTTGTCGCGACCACAGCTAACGCAAGGACAGTATTGACACACCAGGCGTTATCAACCGAGTATCTGAGCTCTTCGCCGGGCATCCAAACCTGATTCAAGGGTTCAACACTTTCTTACCTCCCGGTTATCGTATCGAGTGCGGCGCTGGTAACGATCCGAATACAATACGAGTCACCACACCTATGGGTACCACGGTTCAATCTATCACAGGACGCGGAAACCAGGGCGACGGTCACGGTCCTGCCACAGCTAATCAGCCCCTGTTCCCCGAACGAGGTAGCCAGTGGCAGCAACAGAGACCACAGCACAGCATCGAGAGCCCGGAGGCACAGTTTAGCACGCCTGTTCAGAATGGCGCAAGCCTCTTTGTTCAAGCTGCAGCCCACAATGCTGCTTTCAACGAGAGCAACAACTCTGGGCAGCGACGTGCTCTGCCCCAGGGCAGCACAGGTCCTGGGGAGGGGCCAAATGCGCGCCAGGCCTTGACGCCCACTCCTTCTGGACAAGCTGGAGTAAACGGCAATGCAGCAAACCAGGCAAACATGGAACGACGGGGGCCAGTTGAATTCAACCATGCTATCAGCTATGTGAATAAGATCAAGGTAAAACCCATCGCTCATGCCCCAGCTTCTTAAAGCGTCAGATGTACTAATCATGGCAAAGAACCGGTTCCAGGACAAACCTGAGATTTACAAACAATTCCTTGAAATTCTTCAAACCTACCAGCGCGAACAAAAGCCTATCCAGGACGTATATGCGCAGGTTACCACCCTGTTCAACTCGGCTCCTGACCTACTCGAAGATTTTAAACAATTTCTGCCAGAATCAGCTGGACAGGCAAAGCAGACTCCCAACCGTATGGACGATGGACCCCCATCTGGTCCCAATCAGACACCACAGCCTGCTATGAGAGATGGACAAAAGATGCCTCCTCTTGGTAGCTTTGCGCCGCCCGCTAGCGCCACTAAAGACAACAAGAAGCGACCCCGAGCCGACAAGCAAGCTACTCAGCCTGTAACCGCTCTTGCAGACGCAACCTTGATTACGCGGACTCTTCCTCCTATTGCGAATGGTCACAAGAGGCCTAAACTCAACCACGCGAGACCAGGAGGTGACAACTCAGCAGTCGAGCCAACTCTTACACCGGTCATGCCAGAGCCCTACCCTGCTAAACCCTCCTCGACATCTAGTCAAGAAGAGATTGCCTTCTTCGAACGCGTCAAGAAGTTCCTTAGTAACAGATCTTCCATGAATGAGTTCTTGAAACTTTGCAACCTCTTCAGTCAGAACATCATCGACCGAAACACATTATTTCACAAGGGTGCGTTGTTCATCGGCGCAAACCCCGACTTGATGAACTTCTGGAAGACCTTTGTTGGCGTCGATACTCAAGATGTCATCATCGACAATCGTCCTGCGCCCCCGACAGAGAAGGTGTCTCTCAGCAACTGTCGTGGGTATGGACCTAGTTATCGATTGCTTCCCAAGCGAGAGCGCCTCAAACCCTGCAGCGGCCGAGATGAGCTCTGCAACTCTGTTCTCAATGATGAGTGGGCTTCACACCCTACGTGGGCGTCGGAGGATAGCGGATTTGTTGCTCATAGAAAGAACCAGTTTGAGGAAGGCCTGCACCGTATCGAGGAAGAGCGCCATGACTATGACTTCAACATTGAAGCTAACATCAAGTGCATCCAACTCCTGGAGCCTATTGCTCAAAATATGCTCGCCATGTCTGCTACTGAGAGGGAAACATTCCAGATGCCTGTTGCACTCGCTGGACAAAGCACGTCTATTTTCAAGCGCATCTGCAAGAAGATTTATGGTGATCGAGGTATCGATGTTGTTAATGACATGTTCACCCATCCTTTCGATGTCGTACCTGTCCTATTGGCTCGCATGAAGCAGAAGGATGAGGAGTGGCGGTTCTCCCAGCGAGAATGGGAGAAAGTGTGGCACGCCCAGACTGAGAACATGCATCTCAAGAGTCTGGACCACATGGGCATTCTTGTCAAGCAAAACGACAAGAGGCATTTGACTGCAAAGCACTTGGTCGATGTCATCAAGACAAAGCATGAGGAACAGCGTCGCGAGCGATCGTTGAAAGGTGATGTGCCTCGGCATCAGTTCAGCTGGGACTTTAGCGACAAGGATACAATCATTGATCTTCTCCGCCTCATGATGCTGTACAGTTTGCATAATGGCCAGCACAGCAGCCAGGAAAAGGAACGCATTCTGGAATTCTTCGAGTCTTTCATCCCTGCCTTCTTCGATATTCCTGAGGAGAACATTCAGGATAAACTTCCCAAGATGCAGCCCGATTCTGGCGAGGACGAAGTGGAGGATCACACGCCTGTAGAGCTGACCAACGGCCGCAGCCGACGTAACGGTCGAAAAGGAGATCTGCTTAGAGGAGTTCTTGATCCTGGCCGTAACGGTAGCAAACCCCGCGGACATAAGGAAGACAGCGCTTCTGGAAGCAAAGAGACAACGCCTGATGTTACCTCGGCGAACGAAGAGGAGATGCCCGATGCTTCCGATGACGTTGCCAACACTGACGTTTCCAACGAGCGCTGGATACCCAATATCCCTAAACCCGTTGTTGTCGGTCAAAGCGAAGAGATCCTGAACACTGAAGGCGAGTTGAAGGCCGATGGATTCTTCACGCGACCATGGTACAACTTCTTCTGCAACCAGACCCTGTTCGTCTTTTTCAGCATCTTCCAAACTCTATATCGACGTCTTCAAGATCTCAAAGAAGCAAAGCAGGTTGTGGCTAAGGAGGTCGAGCGTCTCAATAAACAGAAGCCTGCTCGGGACATCGGTTTTACTGAGAACCACATGAAGTTCTTCGACACCAACGATGACCCAGACCATTACTGGCCGAAGACCCTTGAGCTCATTGAGGAGTATATTACTGGTGACGTTGACGAGAGTCGATACCAGGATGTGATGCGACACTATTACCTCAAGACTGGGTGGAAAGTGTACACAATCCAGGACCTGCTTAAGACCCTCTGCCGTCTGGCCCTTACCTGCAGTAGCACAGACGTAAAGGAAAAGACTCCTGACCTCATTGCCCAGTACCAGGCCAACCGTGAGCGAGAGGAAACAAGTTACCAGACAGAGATTAGCGCCCGAAAGTTCGCTGAAAAATGTGTTAAGGATGGTGATATTTTCGTGATATGCTGGGTAAGTTCAAGTCACCATGATGTTTTATAATTGCCAGACCTCTAACAAGATCACAGTTCCCCTCCAAGTCTGAGGCGACCGTGCGATGGCTTCAACGCGAAGAAACAACGTTCTACATGGACGAGATGCAACTCCGTGAGCGCTGGCAGTACTATATCTCATCTTTCATTCGCGTTGAGCCCACCGAGGGAGTACCTAGATCGAAGCTCCAGAAGGTCGTGCTCTCTCGCAACCTTCCCTCACCCGACGCCGATTCAGACGAGGATTCCATTCCTAAGGCTGTCTCGTATAAGGAGAACCTGACCATTAGTATTTGCCTTAAGAGTTCAAAGATGATCTGGGCTCCAGGGACTTCTGAATACGTCGTATATGACCAAGGTCCCAAGTCGGCAGAACAGCGTGAGCGTCGCGATAAGTTTATCCGCGCCCTTAGCGCCCATCGAGAGAACAAGCTCCTCGAGAAGTGGGTGCACAATCCTGCGTGGACGAAGGACCTGAGTCCAGAGGAGGTTCAAGAGCAAAATAAGAACTTCCGCAAGTGGATGGACGACGGTGTCGTTCCGCCCAGCGCTGCTGAAGACGTGGAGATGGATTAGCCCTCTAACTCTCGCCAGCAGCAGGAGCAGGGACGAAAGCGCGGCCGAGAAGCTGCGCCTACAAAGCTTGCAGCGACCGTCTCAAAGCCAAACGGTAAGGGGTCACGAAAGAGGCCTGCGGAATTGCTCGTTTCTGCTCCGCCAAACAAGAGGACGAGATATAGTCCTCGCATTACCAGGGCACGATCTGGGAGCGATGAGTCGCGCAAGTAGGGGAGGCGGATAACTTTTAAAGGAAATAAACGGGGAGGGTGTGCTTGTATGGAACTCATCAGCGGTTTGGTTGTTTTTGTTTTTTTATCCTTTCCTCTATCATTTGTGATTTTAGTCTTTGAGATTCAAAAGGCGACAGGAAATTCGCAACCGGAAGGCTTGCCCGCACGTCAATTTTCCTCTTATAGCGAAGGTTGATATGATGTTTGGGGAGTTTTAGAGCTCCTTTGGCCTGTACTCTAGAAACTATATAACCAAGCACGTCATGATTGATATCAGTATCGAAGTTGTGCAGTTAATGTCATTCTATCAAACTCATGCCTTAAGCTGGTCTCCCGTGAATTAAAAATGGTATTTATATCTCTTCCTAAATGGCTATGTAAGGGTATACCGTGGAGCAGTCAGATATCGTAGGCCATATCAAGATGTGTCAGATACAGCAAGACAAAACTTTTCGTTCCATCGCACCACATGCCTGTTTAATGTGTCATCTAAATCGTCAATTATCCCAGTCGCCCCTTTTATTGCAGGTTCTCGATAACCATAGCAGAAGCACCACCACCACCGTTGCAGATCCCAACGGCACCAATCTTGGCCTTCTTCTCCTTGAGGACGGAGGTAAGGGTGGTGACAATACGGGCACCAGAGCATCCAAGAGGGTGGCCGATGGCAACGGAACCACCGTAGACATTGACCTGGTCAGGGTTAAGACCAAGGATCTTCATGTTGGCGAGAGCAACGGCGGAGAAGGCCTCGTTGATCTCGTAGTACTCGACCTGGTCGGCGGTCAAACCAGCGTGCTTGATGGCCTTGGGAATGGCCAGAGCGGGAGCGATGGTGAAACGCTCAGGCTCACGCTCAGCATCACCCCAACCAAGGATCTTGGCAACAGGCTTAAGGTTGAGCTCCTTGAGCTTAGCCTCGGAGACGAGAACAACGGCGGCGGCACCATCGTTGATGGGAGCAGCGTTAGGAGCAGTGACAGTACCATCAGGCTTGAAAGCAGGGCGCATGGCCTTGAGCTTGTCGATATTCAGGTTCTTGACCTCGTCGTCGCGCTCAACCTTGATAGCGGGCTTGCCACGACCACCGGGGACCTCAACGGGGACGATCTCAGTGAAAAGACCGGCCTCAGTGGCAGCCTGAGCCTTCTTGTATGAGTTGATGGCGTACTCGTCCTGGGCCTCGCGGGTGAGCTCATGGTCCTGAACACAAAGCTCAGCAGAGATACCCATGTGGTCCTTCTTGAAAGAGTCGGTCAAACCGTCCTTGAGGACACCATCGACGAGAGTCTGGTCGCCGTACTTGGCGCCGTTTCGGAGGTTGGGGAGGTAGTGAGGAGTGTTGGACATGGACTCGGTTCCACCAGCAACGACAATATCGGAGGTGCCGAGCATAATGTTTTGAGCACCAAGAATGATGGCCTTGAGCGAAGAAGCGCAGACCTTGTTCACGGTCGTGGCGATGACAGTCTGGGGAAGGCCTGCACCGAGGGCACATTGGCGGGCAGGGCCCTGTCCAACACTGGAGGCAAATCATGTCAGCAACGAGGTCGCAGTTATCTCAATTTTCGAGATCATGATGGCGGGGTAGAGAAAACGAAAGACCTACCCAGCGGAGAGGACATTGCCAAAAAAGACCTCGTCGACATCCTCAGGCTTGATACCGGCACGCTCGACAGCTCCTGTGGACAGTCTTTAGTACCCGGAATGTTTTTTTATTCGTCGTTGTGAGATTCAATCTTACCCTTGATGGCGACAGCTCCCAGTTGAACGGCGGTCTGGCTCGACAAAGAGCTATATTGATATTAGCCACTGCACAACAATGATCTAGCAAATGCTCATACTAACCCGAGGAAAGAGCCGATGGGCGTACGAGCCGTAGAGACGATGTAGACAGGAGGAAGGTTAGCCATTTTGGAAGATTTGATGTATTATGAAGATGACAAAAATCAGGCAGGAGATCGTCAGCGGAGAGCTTAGTTTATAGATTGATAAATCAGCAAGGGGATGGGATGGATTGTGGAGCGGAAACCGGCGGCAATTTTGTTGAGGGAGTAGCGAATCTTACAGCTACAAGCGAACAGCACTTTCCTTCCAACGGATCTAGCTTGAGGCTAATCTTGGGTAAGGCAGGAAGTGAGCAATAGAGAGGCCCCTCTTACCCGTGGTTGAGGTGCCATTGCCCTCGAATTCGGGATCCGTACAGCGGGAAATGGAGGCTTTGGAGGGGCACGGCTCTTGCGAATACGCCGCCGCGCCGCTGTCGGCAGGAACCCCTGTCAATTTCCGGCCCCACTCGTACCTGCCTCAGTCTTCCCGTCTTTGCTCTTCATAAATGATCGAGTGCACGTGACATCAAAAAAGTTGGCGACAGAATAGAGCTGCGCGCGCGAAGTCAGGTCCAGACAGGGAGCTTTAGTGACAAGGTTGACGATTAGAGAAACCGAATTCTCACGTCGCCAATTGTTTGCGCATACAGAAACACGCATTTGCGCATCTATTCTATACACAGCGACGATGGATGATCTTTACGACGAGTACGTATCTTGTTCTTTCGTCGCGTTCCGAGCTTGACAATTTGACGGTGCGCTGACTTATCGCGACAGGTTCGGTAACTTCATTGGCGAGGAGGCCGAGTCAGAGGAGGGTTCAGAGGTCGGTGTTGGTGCGGATGACTATACCTACGATGATGAACCAGATGAGGCTCCTGGTGTGACAGGCCAGGAGCTCATGGAGATTGACGGTACGAGCCCGGGACCCAGGCTACGAACATATACTAATTCATGGGTTGGCAGATGGCCCATCAAATGCGATTATTCTCCACGAAGATAAACAGTACTATCCTACTGCCGAGCAGGTATACGGCGCCGATGTTGAGACCCGGGTCGAAGAAGAGGATGCCCAGCCTCTATCCCAGCCCATCATCGCCCCCATCGAGCAGAAGAAGTTCAATATTGAGGAAGCCGACCTTCCACCCGTGTTCTTCGACCGCGAGTTCATGACAGACTTGATGAACTTCCCAGAACAAACGCGAAACGTAGCATTAGCCGGACATTTGCACCATGGAAAGACTGCGTTCATGGACATGTTGGTACTCGAGACACACGACATCACGGATCGACTTGAACGAAGGGTGGGCAAGAACCGGGATGAGCAATTGAGATATACGGACGTACATATCTTGGAGAGGGAAAGGGGGTTATCTATCAAGGCTGCGCCAATGAGTTTGGTACTACCCAGTACCAAGGGCAAATCGCACCTTGTCAACCTGATTGATACTCCTGGTCATGTTAACTTTGTCGATGAGGTGGCTGCCTCGTTCCGTTTGGTTGACGGTGTCTGTCTGGTGGTGGACGTGGTCGAGGGAGTTCAGATCAACACGGAGCAGATCATCAAGCACGCCGTTCTCGAAGACATCCCCCTGACGCTCATCATCAACAAAATGGACCGCCTCATCCTCGAGCTGAAGCTGCCACCCAAGGACGCATACTTCAAGCTCAAGCACGTTGTCGAGGAGGTCAACACTATTATCACAAACACAGCTCCTACCAAGGCCGCTTCCAAGAGGATAAGTCCTGAGAAGGGCAATGTCCTATTTGCCTGCACAGATATGGGTTGGTGTTTCACGTTACCCAGCTTCGCCAAGATGTACACAGAGACCTTTGGAGATATCAACGTGGACGAGTTTGCGAAGCGGTTATGGGGCGACATCTACTATAACCCCAAGAAGCGAAACTTCTCACGAAAACCCCTGGACGAACGCTCAGCACGATCGTTCGTTCACTTCATCCTCGAGCCCATCTACAAACTCTTCACACACTCGATCAGTGACAGTCCAGAAGAACTGCGGCCAGTGTTGGCCTCATTGGGCATTGAGCTCAAGCCTTCACAATACAAGGCTGACGCGAAGGTCCTTCTGAAGCTAGTATGCGAGCAGTTCTTCGGTCCATCAACAGGCTTTGTGGATATGATCGTCAAGCACATACCAACTCCCATCGAGACAGCTGAACGATTACTTGAGCGATATTATACCGGCCCATTGGACTCGAAGGTTGCTGCCTCCATGAAAGCTTGTGACCAGGACGGTCCATTAGTCGTTCATATCACCAAGCTCTTCAACACAGCCGATGCAAAGAGCTTTCACTCATTCGGACGTGTACTGAGCGGCACAGTTCGACCAGGTATGCAGGTACGCGTTCTTGGTGAAGGCTATTCCCTGGACGACGAGGAAGATATGGCTATGGCCAATATCTCAGAAGTGTTCATCGGCGAGACAAGATACAACATCCCTACCGACGGCGTGCCAGCCGGTAACCTTGTGTTACTTAGTGGCGTCGACAACTCCATTGTCAAGTCCGCTACCATCATCCCTCCCAAACTAGAAGACGACGAAGACGCCTATATCTTTCGGCCTATCACACATTTCACAGAGTCTGTCCTTAAGGTTGCCGCCGAGCCTATCAACCCCTCCGAACTCCCCAAGATGCTTGACGGACTAAGGAGGATTCAAAAATCGTACCCCCTCATCAAGACTAAGGTCGAAGAATCAGGGGAGCATGTTGTCCTCGGAACTGGAGAGTTGTACATGGATTGTGTGCTACACGACCTTCGTCGTCTGTATGCTGACATGGACATCAAGGTTTCTGACCCGGTTACGCGGTTTTGTGAGACTGTTGTCGAGACTTCAGCGACAAAATGCTATGCTATCACCCCAAACAAAAAGAACAAGATCACCATGGTTGCCGAGCAGTTGGAGAAGGGGATCTCCAGCGATATTGAGAGCGGTGCTGTACGTATCCGCGATCCCATTCGCAAAACTGCCAAGTTTTTCGAAGAGAAGCATGGCTGGGATAAGCTGGCTGCTCGCAGTATTTGGGCCTTCGGCCCTGAGGAAACAGGACCCAACATCCTTCAAGACGATACTCTTCCCACTGAAGTAAGTTTTAACCCTGTTATGTCGCTTATGTGGATCGCAGCGGTACCCTATTGCATGAGCATGGCTAATATAAAGTTCAGGTGGACAAGAAAACACTCAATGCTGTCAAAGAGTCTATTCGACAAGGATTCAGCTGGGCTACCCGCGAGGGACCCCTGTGCGAAGAACGTAAGCATACTCTTTCATTTTTTATCTTGGGCCACAATCTATTGCCCAGTGGCTCGTTTCGAGGAAACGTTGTATCAACAGTATGGGGCACATCCTTCAAGTGAAGAGTGGGCTTTGTATGTGTTTCATTATCAGCAGTTACCATTGGCAGTGGACCTCGACAGCAACAGAGACAAGGTAGTTCCTTGTGGAGTTTCCACGAACTCTCCACCTCTGCCTTCCAGTGCCTTTCGCTAGCTAATATGCGGCTGGCAAAGACTTGGCAGTCTCCAAACGTGGATTCTTGCAGAATGTCGATGGGACCACCTGTTTCCACTGTGTAAGGGATTTTGTTCTGAATAGCATTGCGGACAGAGCCGCTTGACCGCTCCCGTTCTGCCAGGAACAAATGGAAAAGGATATCCGACAATCCCTTGCCCCCTGACAACAGATAGCTTATCCTCTTGGCCCTTGCAAGGATATATCCAGATATCTAGATCAGGAGCAACAGTGAACGATTCAAAACAAATACTGACATGAGGCAACAGCGATACGAAACACAAAGTTCAAGGTTACAGATGTGCTACTAGCCAACGAGGCCATCTTTCGTGGAGGCGGCCAAATCATCCCCACCTCTCGACGAGCGTGTTATTCCTCCTTCCTCATGGCATCGCCCCGCCTCATGGAGCCTGTCTACTCAGTCTCTGTAACGGGCCCTGAGGACTCCTACATGGAGGTCTACAATGTACTCTCGCGGCGTCGCGGACACGTTTTGTCAGATGGTCCCGTTGCTGGTACGCCACTGTATCGCGTCAACGGTCTACTGCCTGTCATTGACAGTTTCGGCTTCGAAACCGACCTGCGGATCAAGACGCAGGGCAGTTCGATGGTTAGTCTTGTGTTTGACAGCTGGAGCATCGTGCCTGGTGATCCTCTCGATCGCGAGCAGATCATTCGTCCGCTCCAGCCTGCTTCTGCACAGGCAACTGCCCGCGACTTTGTTCTCAAGACACGAAGACGCAAGGGTCTAAGCGAAGACGTTAGCGTCAAGACGTTCCTTGAGCCTGAGTTCTACCAGAGCTTGATGGAGAGTGGAATGCTGGGAGAGATCTAATCAACTGCAATCTGTGGATGAGCAACGGACGGGATATTCCGGGAGGGTCTTGAGGGTCCAATATGAGGAGCAGGGGCCGCACGAACGACTCCATTAAAGATCTTGGAGTAGTTGAACCCCGTTGGCTGAGCCTTTGTTTGATGGAGATGGCCACCTGCATTTTGATAAAACGAATTTGGTAGCAAGGATGAGATGGAAGATCAGTGGCGCACTGCGGAACCGTAGAGGACAAGCAGGTCAACGGGAAGGTTTCATATAGACCAGCATAAACAGGGAACAATAATCAGAAATCAAGGCCAGGTGTTGAGGTTCTTTGACTTTTTGCCTACTCCCAATTCTGTCATGTAAAATAAGTTCCTGTAGAATTGGCCATTCTAATGCTGTTCTGGTTAGACCCCACGTTCCTTGTCAACGACGATGGGGCCTGTTTGTTGTCAGGACCTTTTTCAAGATGCCGACGATACTAGGGGATTTATCCTTGAGCCTTATCGTGCAGGACTGTAGCGTCATGGTTATGCTTTACGACAGATCGCGCACCAGATAATTAAAGCCAAGGTTAATAACATTCAGGATCTAGACTAGTGTCGCAGTTGGTTCACTAGACAGTTCATACAGAAGCTTGCAGTCCTGTTAATACAGATATAAAACAAAGGTCAAAGCAACAATGAAGATGGTGGAGTTAAACGAGCGCTTCGTGGAAGCTTCCACGGGACGATTAACCGGTGATCTCAACGGGTCTTTCTAGAAACCCTTGCCCTTTCAGGGACCACGGTTTGAACCTCGTGGCAAGCAAGTGAATGACGAAGCGGTTGATAAGCATCGCGACAGGGATCATTGACAGGACACAAGGTTTGCTAGGGTGCCGGGAACGATGGGCATGAGCCCATCTGCCAGGCACATCCATAACCCATCTCGGTGAAGGCTTGAGGGTTAAAGCCATAACCTGAAGGTGTAACATTAGTCTGGGGTGCTGACGAAGGATATCACTCATGGCACTTCAGCAATTAAGTCTAAAACTCCCCATTGGCTGTAGAGAAAGTTATTCCAAGACACTGGTGGCTTATCCCCACGTCACGAGGAAGCAGGAAATGCGGGATAGAGCAAGTGGTGTCTTAGAATATGCAAGACAATTGATGGTTGCGGACAAATACATGCCATCATGTTTACTTTGAGGATCGCCACTGAGGAAAATGCATGTCTCTTTGCAACGTCAATGGCGGACCAATCCCGAGACTCGTATCGAACCGGGGGGATCGCGTCGCGGGAGTTGCAAGATCGGGGGATCGTCACGCAGACGCAAGGTAAGGTTGCTTTCCCCCAAACATATCATTTGAGACCGTCCAAGCGAAATGCAACTGTGATCCCTGGGCGTCCACAAAACCGCAAACACACTGGGGGAGCGGGGGTCGACCCCTGAAGGATAGTGATATGGATGAAGTCTCCAAGACAGAAGCTCCTGGAGGCTGGAGCTAGGGGCGTGACTACGGTACTGTATGATTTCGAGGACAGACTGATTGATGAGTTGAGTACCGTGAGGCTTGACCGATTTGGTATATGATATGATCATGTGTGGCGGCAAGTCTAAATCCCCAGTTCTTTTAGACCTGCCAAACGGGAGCTACTAGTCTTGGCAGGACATGCCACGAAAGGAGAAATCGCACAAAACAGACGGCTCTCGATAGTGCCCTATGAGAGAGGACCTTGCCTCTTGGCTATGAAAAGGGCCGACAGAGTCAAGCATGACGTTTCGTGGCGGTAGGTTCCGTTCCGTAGCCTGCAGTACCTTGACAGGCACTGAAGTGACCATGAACCATGGGACCCAGACTCAGTCAGGTCAGGGACGTTTGGATTTGCGGCGACCCGAAGTGGGGGACGTTGGGCGCCTCCACGAGTAACATGCTGATGTAGGGCGCTACTTAGTATGGTACGACGATAATTCCCAAAACGGAAAGCTAATCGTGGAATCTGGTCGACGTCGGTTTTTATGCACGAGAGGATAGAGAAGAAACAGAGGCTCATGAACGAAGGAAGTTGAAGGAGTCGACATATATCTTTGATTGTGAATATGTGCGTATTCATACATCAAGGCAAATGCACACGCGTTTGTTGCAACCCAACCATGTGTTGTGTATCAAACTAAAAATTAGCTTGAGGTGCCACCGATGACATTCTCGATACTCTCAAAATACCAGGCTCCAATAGTCCGATATATTGGTATGTCCACTCGTTGCGATGTCGCACTTGGACTGGAGGCAGGTTTCTCATGAGTAGCGTGACTTGTTCTTGGTAGCTGAACCTTATTTAGATGAGGATATCCTTGATAGAACCCCTTGTCCTTGCTCTCCAATCAAGAATCGCTGTTTTCCCCAGCGGTCTCTCATTACCAGTTTAACGGTACAGTCTATCCAGACTACCCCGACTTGAATGCCGAGACTCAAGACATGGTAAGGTCACCAAGGTGGTATTTTCGCTCCTGCCATTCGGCTTCGGAACGAGAATGATCATGTTCCGCATCCTTCGTATTGGTCACTTGTCTTTGTTGTAGTGACATTAATCGATGGTGCGCACCAGAAGATCAGCGAGCTGAATCCCTGTGATATTGAAGCCTTCTAAAAGAGTGTAGTCTTCAAAAATAGAAGCTTTTGTCATGACTAAGCGCAAGTTTCCAACATCTTGTCCAGTACTCCCTTCAGAGTGTCGTTCTCTAAAGCTGCAGCAACTCGTTCCTTATCGCCTAATTGCTTGTTGACTTGATCATCTTGGTTGTGGCTGTTCTCTTTGCAGGTAACATCCACACGGTAGTTGGGCGGCAATGCCTGCTCCAGTCTTACTCGAACTCCCAGTCCGATAACGGTGGCTAGCGAACAGTGGGTGATGGTAGGCGTGATCTCCACAACCACCTGGACGATGGTATTGGGGTCAGGAACGCCCATAGAAGGAGAGGGAGTAATGTGAATATCAGAGAGGTTAATCACTGACAATTGGCCGAGTGATACCGGGTGCTCTGGATCCGAGATTGTTGAGATCAGATCTGTCCAACGTTAGTGCCATGTCTTGTTAAACGTGGATATGTACTCGAGTCACTTGGAACCCTCACGAGCCACGAGCCCCAGCGTAAATGCGCACGAAGATATTGGAGTGGCAAATTCACCAACGAAATGACTCAAGTGAAATGGAGAAGGATCATACCATAAATTTCTTGTTCGTCAATAGCTTCGGATGAGAATTCATCCTGCCAGTCGTTCATTCGAGGCCATGCGGCCGGACCTTGACCGAAAGGCCCTGAAAGATATGATGGCTTCGCGAAGATGATATCGTCGTATTTGGAGTCCGGACCCCGACGCGGCTCGGCCTTCTTCTGTCGAGTAGGCAGCTGAGATGCACTCAGGATAGTTGGATTCGCGTTATCCAAGGTTGCCATTGTGATGCAGAACTTGGACCAACTCAATATGCAGGGATCTCAGATTCAGATGGCCAAGGCTTTGAGGCTATTTGGGATGAGGTGACGCGGCAAGGGAGAGCAATGGGTCGTCAGTACAAGATATGCAGGAGATGAGATGGTGGAGATGATGGCAGCTGCAAATGTGCTATGCTAATTTTGAAGGCTTAAAGCATTTGTCGTTAATGGACAAGGTTGTTTGTTGTATGGAGAAGGGATTTGATGATTTGAAGTTCAAAGTGGGAGGGGTAGTAAGTACAAAGTATAGCAGATTTACTAAGCGCCACATCTGATAAGCCTCGCAAATTGGTGAGGCGCAGCACGGTCCATCGCCAAGTTTGACGACCAATTAATGCTTCACTTTGATCTTTGGGCTGCAATGATCAACACTCGGTAAATGAGCACGGATAGGAGAGATCATCATGTCATCAAAACTTGGTGCACTCATGCACACAAGTTTCTTGAATTTGTGGTGTTTGTTGGAAGGTCACTCATCATCAGAGCCAGGGGTCAAAACATTGGACACAGAGTCTGTATCCAACAATGACCCCATGTCTCGTAGAAGGTCAGCGAATAAGCGGTAAAAGCCTTGTCGCCTCGCACTTGGTTACGAGTCAAACACTGGAAAGAAGGCTGGCGGTGTGAGCTGACAATAGCAATTTCCACACAAACTAATAAGATATAGCCTCCACTACCTTAAAAAAGGTCCTGTCATGGCTCTTGACAGGTCCCGTCCGTATTAGGGGTGAGGCTCGGGGGCTGCCCAGGTCTAGGGAGTGCCGGCCGAGTGAGTTGAGTGCGTGATTCTGGAAACTCCGTGGAAGGGTCTCCCATCCTTGCAAAGAACGCGCTTGGAAGCCGCTCAGAAGCGCTGTCCCTGTCGCGATTGGGCGACGGACCATGGTGTGTGTGCGTGTCCCTGAAGTCTGTGGCCCTGAAGTCTGAGCACGAAGGATCGTGGCGCGCGATCTCTCCCCAATATCGGAGGTGTTTTCTAGAACAGGGTAGCCTCATCGACTTCCACGAGATGAGAGATTCAACACTACACTACTGTACTGTACCCGTACAGTCCGGAAGATGGTCTGCAGGATCCGTTCCGCTACCACTACCACGCTGTTCAACTACCGACCTACGACCTGTGCTGTTGGTTGTTCGCACATAAATTTCATGCTGATCATGACCTCGAATTCTGCTAAAATGTTCCGCGGGCCGATTCGGGTGGGAATCAACCACAACCTCAAGCCTCAAGGTCTGAATCCAACGCCCGCACTTGTCAGATATTTTTACACAAGTATTAGTCAGAACTTCATAATTGAGGATCTTTGCCCACCACACTATAGCCGGCTCAGCTACGGATACGGAGTGTCTGCTGTGCAGGACAGGACAGTACAGGACAATGCAACAATGATGGGGCAAGATTTACCCTGGGGTTAGCATGGGTTGTTAGCAGAATGAGGTTCTCGGACCAAGACGCAGATATGAGCCCTCTGTTGAAGAAATACAGCGAGTATAGTCCGCCAATGAGGAAATAGGATGGCCAGATTCGTAAACCGTCTGGTTTAATTGCCCACATAAGGGACGAGGTTTCGAGCGGAACACGCCGACGAGATATGAATAGATACAGTATGAGGCATGGCAAGTTTCTTGTTCAACTCATCGTACCAAGCATAATCGCCTGCAGAAAACAAAACAGAGGTTTGTGTCAGAAACACTGAAACCTGTATAGTAAGAGAAACTCAGTCCTGTTTCCGGTTGTCTATTAACTGTCGGACCGGGTATATCGACAATTCTTCAAGTTGCAAGAGTGATGTGAAGAGACGGGGATCCCCGTCCCGTCAACTCCGTCGGGGAACTCGAGCCTCGGCACAAAGCAACCCCACAGTGCATTTAGTCGACGTCTTTGCTTAGAAACGCACAAACCTGGCATGTGATATCAAACAACTTCTTGTTATTAGGTGCACCGCCAATGCAAGCGCAGACGAATCAATCTCGTGTGCCTCCTGCAGGAGCACCAAAAGCGAAATGGGCCAAGGACTGGAATAACATGGTTCAACATGGAACTGCCACCAGTCAAGAGACTCATTGAGTACGGGATAGTTAGTCTTGTTTCTCTTGCTTAACCGACCTCTGGGAAATGACGCTAGGGGAGAACCAGTTTGAGGACCCAAGGGGAATGGATCATCCTGATGGGTACGGGTTAAATGTAGGGGTCTAGCTTAATGTCAAGAGGTATTTAGTTTGTATTTCTAAATATGTGTGGCTAATACCTATCCCATCCATCCATCTCTTGTTGATTGATATCACAATCTCCACTATAAGTGAGTGAGAAACAAAAGCCCGCGGAGCAGAATATGATATGTCACGACCAGATCGACAAAGTAGTTCGTACTCGTCCAACTCTCTCCCTCCTTGATATTTCCGAATCTTCATGCAAGTCTGCCACAAACGTACGTGCGTAGTTGACTGGAAATGAATCTCAGTCATTTGGCCCCCGAATTTAACGGCACCTAGGGTATCTGGCGCGTGGCAGATGCAGCGGACACCAATCTGCACGGGCGATCTTCATGCGACCACTTGGAAAGTCAAGTAACGACAGTCTAGGCAGGTCTTCTTCTGCCGTACCTTTTTTTCACCG
The DNA here is from genome assembly GCA_020744335.1 of Fusarium sp. MPI-SDFR-AT-0072. Lineage (NCBI taxonomy): Eukaryota > Fungi > Ascomycota > Sordariomycetes > Hypocreales > Nectriaceae > Fusarium > Fusarium sp. MPI-SDFR-AT-0072. The sequence goes on along the minus strand of JAHBOG010000005.1, from coordinate 973,453 downwards.
CATCGACTCGTCATGGTGGTGGCAAGATAGTATGATACGAGGCGTTCGTCAACGGCAGAATACAAAAACTAGCAGAACCGACAGGGTTGGGTAATGTATCCGACGAGCCCACACAAGCCACCCTTAGATCACACGGCCTCGCAAAGGAGCCAATACGATACGCACTGTAGCTGTTGTTATCCTGTAGGCTGTACCGTAAAACGACGAAGAAATTGAGGCATGAAACAGGACATCGTGCGGTTGGCATCCACCCGAATTTGGACTGCTGCAGATTTGGAAAGCTCTCCAGTCTCAAGATCTGTTTAGCATTGGATCTAAATCGTCGTGGGTCACAGAATTTCACATTTGGTTAAGTTGCAAATGGATATGGGATGGTGTTAGTTTGGCCGCGGTGTCGGTATCTGGAGCTGCCCAGCCTAGAGCAGACAAGAAAACTTAGGACCGCTATCCTAAGTGACGAAAATACTTAGGCAAGTGTTGTGTGACTTATTAAGTCTATAGACCAGTTAATTCTGGCATCTGTTTCAACGTCAGAAGTTTTACCACCCCCCGAGGCCAGCCTAACCCAGTCCAGGGCTCTGTAAACTCAGATCCAATGGCGGGACATCTGGAAATTCTCCAGAGACATGAACCCAACATGGAAGGCAGATGAAGTACGTACCGTTCTTGTGCCCTGACCAGGGTCCTTTGGGGGTCCTTGAGGCCCTTGTGTGCTCGTTGGCATGTTCCTGTGTTATGAGGGGAGCGAGGGGGCTTTCTCAAGTCAAGTTGTGATGTTTGACGTTCAAACTGAGATATTCTGACTCGGAATAATCGACGTCGGTTCGGTAGTTGGGCAAAAGTCTATGTATGGACCATGGTCACTCGAAACGACCAAAGACGGACGGATGAGATCCCAGATCCATGGATATGCCTTATCCCAGTTTTACCAAGAGACGGGAAGTTTATGTAATTGCAAAGTTTCACGGAGCTCTGAATGAACAGCCCCCATCGAAAATCCTGGTTTGGGATCATAGCTTCCAAAGGAACCTCGGTACACTAACTGGTTGCTTACCTGCCTTATTCTATCGACTAGGATATAGCTTCGAGCAGCCACTTTTGAGCGTCTAATAGGCTTATCTAGGTAATTACCATGGCTGAAATAGAACTCGCATGGCGGTTTCATTATGACGATCATGCTTGGGATTGTTTTTATAGTCTTGAATGCTAGTGGAGCGTTTAACCACATTGCCCTAAACTAACTGATTATGATCAAGAAACTCATATCCTGAGACAGTAAATATCTGAGAGTCTCGATAATCAAACTAACCAAATTGCACAATTACAGTAACTACGAATTCGCATGCATGACTGTTGAGACATGGTGGACCTCTGTGATTAGCCGTTGAGTAGCGATCTTTTCTTGGCCAGCGAGATGGTCGTCCAGTTACAGAAAGTCATGACTGGAAGATGCAATGATGGCTGAAAAGGGCAGCTTGCTGTTGTATCCAGTCAGGATAGTTGAAGGAGCTTCACTGAATACCGCACAGCAGAGCCGAGGGGCGACACCTGACACACTAGGCCTAGCCAGGGCGAGCAAGGTAATGAAAATGAATGACGAACCAGCAAATCTTGACAACTCATAGCGCTAGAAGCCAATTAGACGTGGATTTGGTTCCGCATCTCGCGTCAGTATTTGTAGCGGATAGCGTACCGTAGTGCAGTCTGTAAGTAGTTCGCGAAGGTGAGCTGGCGCCCGCAATCTTGAGGTATAAGGCTGCGGAGAGTGAGAAGAGAGTTTCCGGCAGAAAATCATTAGTCCCCTACCGAATACAGTGTCGATTTGGAAAGAGAGACACGCCCCCCTAGAGCCTAGAGAGAGGGCCAGGCCCATGTCCAATCTCGAAAAGCCTCTTCAGCCCTAAGTGTCAAGTTGAGGTTGCTTCTCCAATGGGTGAGGTGCATGCTGCGACTAGCCCTGCGGCATGGCATGTGCGTGACGGAAGGTGCCTGAGTCCCGCGTATCGCGAACGGGAACTGGAAAGGACGGAAGGAAAAGAAGCGAGAGGAGCATCTTTGTATGAGGTGTCCAAGCAGAGAGCCAGAAGAGGAAGGAAACTAAGGATATGCTGAGGTTGAAGTATCACAAGAGCCGACCACCACCACCATCAATCAATTCACTCACTATCACCACTATCGGCATCTCCATCTCCGTCCGTTGTCTGCCTACATCTCCATCATCATCGTCGATAGCTAGGTTACAGCACACCGACAACCCAGTGCGAGAGATCTCAATGCACCGTCATACTGTATATCCAGTGGCTTTAGGGCCCCTGTCTCTGTCTCTGTCTGGAGAGGCTGGCGCTGGATACTCCCATGAAATGCCTGTCACACATCCGCATCCACATCCATGAGACGGGATGACCCCCTCCTCCCTCCTGCAACCTCCCAAGCGTTCAAGTCGTAGGCCCTTGGCCGAGTACATACAGTACGCACGATGAGTCTGTGACAAGCGAACAGACATACAAGACGCATGCAGCAGACGCAACGCAACGCAACGCACGCAGTGCAGATGCAATGATGCAGTGCGGTGCAGGCCTGGCAGATTGGAGACAAGACAAGACAAGGCAAAGAATTAGTTGATCAAGTAACGTACCTAGAACAACCCCTTGTTGGGGTCCCAAGTCTCGGCATACGTTTCATCAGAGCTCTTCAAAGCCATTATCTTCGATTGGATACACACGCGACTCTGATGTCGGGAATTATATCTTGAATTTTCTGCTGTGCTGTGCTATGCTGTGTTGTTGATTGTTGCTGTTCCGAGCATTCTTCATGTATGTGGCTACTAAATGATCGCCCTCGCCGTGTGCGCCTGTTGAGAAGGGAACTCCATTCGGTATTTCATCCTCACTCGAATGTCATCGAGTCTTCTGCTGCTTACACACTACAATGCATTGAAATCATCAAAAGTCCGCTAATGCCGCAACAGAGACCCCCCAGCCCTTATTCTCCAGCTAACAATTAAAGCACCACCACATCGAATCCTCCACAATTCAGTCCAAATCCATCCGATCCAGGATACAGTACGTACACTTCATTACAGAACATCTCGCAGCAAAGGACCCCGAAGCAAGCACCAGATATCCACTGCCACTCACTCGCTCGCTCACTCACTGCCCTGCCCACATTTCACGTCGTCCGGTGCCCATAGCCGGTCCTGGGAGGTTTGGCTTCTATGTACAGTCTTGATCGAGAGTATCCAAATCAGTTCAAACAACGACATACGGTACTGGATTCGCCCCAGTACGGTATCTGCTGGCTCTAGCTCAGGCTCTGGCACTGGCTCTAGCTCTTAAGTTTCTAGGTTCTGGGCCTTCATCCCACACCCACGACGCCGCTTTTCCTTACCTGCATCTCTCCTCAAGCCCCTCCCCTAGCCTGCTGTGCCCATCTCCATCGCCATCCCATCCCATTCCCCTCCCCTGGTCTCCTGTCCTGTCCCGCCCCTGTTAGTTGAGCCCTGGCTTGTCTTGTCGCCCTGTTGTGATCCAAATAACGCCAGCCCGAAACTCTCCACCATCTGCTCGTCACTAGTCTCTAGTGTGGTGAGGAGGGACTGACGGTCAGGCAAAGCATCCCAGGCAGGCTCATAGCACAGGCCAGGCCAGGCCAGGCCATACGCAGACAGATCAGGGCACTCACTCACTCTTCCAAGACAAGTCCCATAGGCCAAGCTTTCCCCGATACATATTATAACATCACACCCATGGTTTGATGCCGCCCTTGGCCCTGCCCTGCAAAAGCAAAGACGAAATAACTAACAAGACATGACCAAGACCAAGACCAAGACCAAAGAGAGACAAAGTCAAAACTCAAAGCCACACGCAGTGGCTCTAAACACCCGACTCTACGGTTCACTTTAACTCCCACTACCTTGCTCTAAGCTTTCTAAGACACACCATCATCTACATACATAGTACAGTACCCCGACACGCCCCTAGCCAGCCCAGTTCCAGCCAGTCCAGCCAGCCAACTCGATTTAATACTGGACGTCTTTTAGCTGGTCTAGCTTTCGTACATACCATACAATATCTCTTGTCTGTCTGTCTGTTGTTGCGGTTTTCGCCTCCTTACGTTACGCTTTTTCTCTTTGCACGGCAAATAGTTTATATCTCTCCCTACTTTACTTTACTCTACCCACGTCGCACACCTCCATTGTCTTGTCGCCCCGACTTGGATCTTGACCTTATTTACTGTCCAACGTTAGCCCATCGTTGCTTGCTTTTGTCGCCCACCGTCACGACATTGTCCCCACGAGCATCCCTCCACCCCGCGATTCTCCTCCCCATCGCGCGCAAACTCCCAAACTCCGAACATCTACCTATTTACCATCTACTCGATCTGTTGCGACGATCTCCCGACTCTCGTTTATCTGAATTTGCGAACCGATTTTCATGTTGACCGCCGTCATCGTCAATACTCGACGTTCTTAGAGGTACAAACCTCGGAACCGTACTGTACTGCTTATAATGTCAAACGACGACCCTACTGTTCGCCGAATTCTACCACAACAATCCCAAATGAATTCCTTTTCCTTTGCGCCGCAGCAATATACGCAGCGCGAGACCCAAAAGAGTGCGTGGGAGCATACAACATATTCGTGTGCTATTTTGACATGGTAACTAACATACGTGTAGACTATGTGTTCGTTGACGAGCACAACCGCCATAAGCGGTTGAAAGGTATAATTACCCGTGCAGGTACAAAGTTAGTAATTGCATGCTAAAGCTACAACAGTTATGAGGGCTTGCGAAGGTTGCAGAAGACGGAAGATCAAATGTGACGCTGCGACTACAAACACATGGCCATGCTCGGCCTGCATAAGACTCAAGCTTCACTGCGTACGGCCAAATGGTTTCGATGGAGCCAACGACTCGACGACTTATGACACAACACCCATGAACCCTTCAGATCAGTATCAGCAAATGCCAATGCAACATCAAGTAATGAACCCAGGCACAAAGATCTCGCCAGCTGCTATGTACGGTGCTCCTCAGCCAGGTTACCCTGACCCGAGCGCCCAATATCAGCATGTTCAGTACGATACCTCTCAGCAACCTGGTGGTATGCCTTATGGTACTGTTGCGCCTTCCGGTTCGATGATGGAACAGCATTATGCAGGCCAGAATGTGTTTCCCACTCCTCCAATGCACCAGCCACCACCGCCTCCTGCAGCTCAGCAGCAACCTTCCCCAGAGGCTTACTCACCTGGAGAATATCAACATCATGACCTTGCAGATCTCTTGGGAACGCTGAAGGTCAATGAAACTGGTACAGGTAAGGTTCATAATACCCATGCTCACCCATACAGTTACTGATGTCTATATAGCTCCATATCTCAGGAACAAGGCATCATTCAGACGTGAAGAGGAGCCAGCTATTGAAGACGATGAGGAGCTCCCGGCCAATTTACCTAGGCCTGCACCTGGCCACAAGATTCGCATACCGCCTGAGTTAATGCCCGATGACGAAACAGCACTCAATTATTTCGACCTTTATTTCACACACGTTCACCCTTACGTTCCTGTGTTATGCAAGACGGTCTTCTACCAACAATGGAACACAGATCGAAACGCTATTTCGCCTTTGATTCTGGAAGCGATCTTTGCTATGGGTGGACGTTTGGCCGAGGAACCGGGTGAGGGTCAACAATGGCTTGCCCTCGCTTCCCGTAAGTGCTATCAAGTTGTATGAAGAGAATTGTGAGGATACTTACACAATTTAGGACACGCCGATTCTTTCATGGACATTCCACGTTTGAGCACTCTTCAAGCCCTGCTTATGATTCTCAAGGCTCGCGAAGCTGCACCCAAGCGAGGTTACTATTATCGTTCTTGGATGACTGTTGTACAGTGTGTTCAGATGGGCAAGGACCTGGGCTTGGATGAGCATCACGAGGACCACCAAGCAGGTATTTCTTGCGAGTTTACCCCGGTTGAGTGCCAACTTCGAAAGCGATTATGGCAGCTGGTCTTTGTCTGCGAGGTCATGGTTGGAGCTCCTCAAGGTAAGTGACAATTGCATGGATACTGTTGTGTTGATGGCTAACATAAACAAGGGCGACACGACCACGCAGTGAAACTTAACACAGTGGATTTCACCGCTGCGAGACCAGTTCCAGGCTGCGAAGAATCCGAATACCACATCTCGCGCAATTTCAGCTACTTCTCTCAGGTTGTGCGAACTGTTGCTACCATGAGCAAAGTTTACACAAGACTGCGAAGACGAAAAGATTGGGGTGTTGACCCTGAATTCCAGCAGTTGGGACAAAGCTTCAACACTTGGCTGACCGAGCTACCTCCGGATCTGGCCATTTCCTTCCCACCAGATGGATCGCCTCCTTGGATTCCCTCGCACTTTATTGGAAACATGCACGGATACTACTATCTGGCCATGATTCTGTTCCATCGACCTATTCTGTCATTCCTTGACCCTAATTCTCCGGATGGACAATGGAAACGCCATATGATGATTTGCTACAGCTCTGCCAAGGCATTGTGCCGTCTTCAGGAGGCAACTCTCAACTCGTTTGGACTTACTGGACTCCAGTGTATGCAGCGAGGCTTCAGTTTCTCTCTTTACGCAGGCCTCTCTTGCATCGTCATTCATCTGGTAGGTTTCCGAAGAGGATAGCCGTCGACACAAACTGACTCATTTTGAATAGGTTGCAATTGTTTCACCAGACCCCGAGTTCAACACTGATGCTCGCGAGTACTTTACGAGGCACATGAGGGTGCTGGAGAAGGTGATGGAAGCATGGCCGATGCCAGAGTTGGAGAAGCAGATCAATGCACTACGAGATGCTTTTTCAGCAGATGTTCGAAAGCCATTCGTCCTGAAACCCAGCTTTCCCTACGGCAGCCCTCACCCTTCCACCCACTCCAGCCCTCCTCGCGGTAACGACTCATTCCGACCAGTAATCCACCGGACAGGGTCCATTGATCAACATTTGGATACACACGGTGCTCAACAAGTCAGTTATACCAACCACCCCATTACACCTCCTATTTCCGCGGGCCCTTTGGACAGCAAAAGTGACTCCCCAGCTGTACAGTCGCTCGTCATGATGTCGCAAGGATCGCAAGCTCCTGGAATGCCCCAGAGCATGTCGATGACGGACCAACCCGCATGGAATCCATCGCGACTATTTGAGTAAGTCAAAGTCTTTTATCTTCTGGTCTGGCAGCTCGCTAACTGGTTCTTAGACAATGGAACACCACATTTGGTACGCCTGCCTCTCACACACAATCCAGCTCCACCCCACCTCACACGAGCCCTCTTAACGCGTCGTCCTCAGGTGCCACGGAAGTTCCCACTATCCAGGATATCCAGGCAGTTCAAGCTTCAATGCCTGCTGGATCGCATCAAATCTCGCCATCTCAGTACTCGTCTGCACCGGTGCCAAACTTTGTCACCCCTGCAATGTGGCAAGAGTCAGTTGCAAGCGTTTACGAGGGTGGGTTGAAGCGAGCATGGGGCCAGTGATGAATATACACTCATGAAAGGATGCTATTGCTGATTGAGCTATCACCTCTCAAGGATGAATACTCCTGAAGCTGGTTCCTACTAGGCGAAAGGCGATCTGTCAACGAGCTCTGTGCTGGACTTGGTTACAGCAACAGAGCTCCTCTTGACGAATCTGCTAAGGACATGGCCCTATCAAGTTATCAGACTTGTTGCAGTCCTTGGTTACCTGTTCCGTCATAGACAGAACTTGAATGCAACCAGAGGAAGGAAGGGCTTGTATTATTGTATAGAAACCGGTTGATTACGATGGTTTGACAGGATTGACAAGAACATATAACGAGCCATGATGGAGGCGTTGAGAATTATTTAGGCCCACAAGCAACAAATGGAAAGGGCCCGTACCTACTATGAGGTGCGTTTGTTTCGGTTGGACAGGCAGGATCCATGTACCAATATTTGTCTACGTGATTGACGACCTGGAAGGCTTCTGGCGGAGCATTGGGAACAAAGGAAAAACAGAAAGGAGTCATGGCTTCTGGATTGGTTTTATTTGATATGCAACGTATAAATATCATGGTTGTGTGTACTGGGCGCATTGTTTGAGAGCTTGATTGATCTATCCCCATCTAATGGTGATATGTGTGCTATTGAAGTGACTAACATGTAGGGGTGGTGTTCTTGACTGGGGTCGTGATACGAAGTCTTGAGTTGATGAACCAGGTACTTGCCATTGGACGTCGATCAGAGCAAGGGTCAACTTCATGTATATTGGTCTTCCACATGGAGATTATGCCCGTTGCTCCGAAGCAATGGTTCCCGCGTTACCTTTTCATTAATTCATTGGGCCATGCTGTCCGTTTCTTTACGAGACTAGGCTTGTAATACTAACAACGAGCGAACCGAAGAGCATTCCCGTTTCTCCGATATATCGTGCATACATGGTAGTACAGAACCGGACAAACGGTTCAAATCGAGACATTTCCCTTATAAGGTGACGCAGCCTTCAACGCCCTATTATCAATGCGCTCCTTGATGACATCCCAGATCCAACCATCGACCTTATCTGTCTTCTTCTGATACCGGACCCGCGTCTGCGGCCTCTTGTCCTGCACGTAGAACTTGCCGACGGCACGGAACATATACCACTTGCGTTTCGCGTTCTCTTCCTTGGTGTCACGGACGTAATTGATGAGGCCGAGACGGCGTCGCACAGGGCTCAGATCACCGGCGTGCATGCTGCTGTAGCGAGGCTTGGAGATGGCGCTCATGGTCGTTAGGGTAAGGGGCGTTGTGGGAGGGAGGTTCTTGATGAAGCGCTCTAGGATGGGGCGTGATGTTCGGGCGTAGGGGGGGAGGTGGATGTGGATGTGGGTTACGAAGGGGGAGGTTATGTAGGTGACGAATATGACGGGGATGATGCCGCATAGGACGACTCGGTGTTGTTAGTTTGTGGTTTGCTGTGAGGGTGACAGAGATGGGACATACCGCCTGCGGTGAGTAGCTCGGGCTTTTCAGCTTTGATGTAGCTTGGTGCTACGACAAAGCAGAAGAATGCGCCGAGGAAGAGCGTTGTGATTTTGAGCATGGCCATGAAGGTGATGCGACCTGTGCCAGCATGATATATAATGAGTTTCTCAGGGAGTGCTAAGCAGAATCAGTGTCCATTCTTCTAACCGTCTCTCAATTGAACATACCAAACTCCTTGCCATCCTTAGAAGTAGCTCTGGCCTGTCGTTTAAGCTCATCTTCTATCTTGATGGGCTTCTTGGCTGTAGGTTTGGCGTAGCATCTCACTTGAGCTTGTAGAGATTTTTGTAGTGAGCGACGAAAGTTTCGCGGAAGGGCTGAGGATTGAAGAGGTGTTGATTGACGAGTAATGCTAGCCAATTGAGTTGGCCGTAGCCTTGGTATTATCATTCTTAATTGATGCATTGTGATTGAGTGTGAGTCGTAGTCGTTATGAGAGGCTCATGAGAACGATGTCAAAAACTGATGGTAGTGGGGAGACGCGCTGAGGTTGGAAAAATTTACACAGGGCTTGAGGCCGTTTTGTCACCGTAAAAATGACCAACTCGGAAGATTTTGGTGAGAGCTCATTGCCTATACCATGATTCATTCTATTATTTAGAGCTTATGGCTCTTATATCTGTTATTCTCTGATTCGAGTCAAACTACATTCTTCTGTAGCCACTCAATCCACTGCTCCTTTGTCCATCCAGAGCTGATATCCTGCACAACACCATCAAACACAGCAGTAGGAGTGACATGCACACCGATCAAACGGTTCATCTTGGTGATAACCTTGACATCGTTGGTGACCTTGTTACCCGCATTCAGGGCGCCATCATCACCAGGCTTGTCAGAGATCACAAGTAGATCAAACACCTTATCCGCATCAACGCCAACCTTGGCCGCAACCTTTGCCAAACGACGATACGTATCATTTCTCTTCTCGTTCACAACGTTCACATCAAAGTAATCCTGCTGCTCGTCAAACAGCACAGCGCTAAACCCCCAGAACTTCTCAGGTGCAAGACGAAGAACAGCTAGAGCAGCTTCGTGCATGAGCGTCGAAGAAGGATGCCATGGCTGGATCTGCTGGCGGAAGATAAAGGTGAGGCTGGATGCCCAGGCTGGGTTGGCTTTGATGGCGGGGATCACGTCGTTTTGCAGGGTGCGGAAGATCTTGGCGGAGAAGGGACAGCAGTAGTCGAGGTAGAACTCGAGGGTGTGAGTTGTGTGAGCCACGGCTGAGTCGGAGGCGGGAGGGTGGGCGAACTGGAGCTTCTGCCCGGCGAATTTAGGAGGAAGAGCCATGTTTGGGTATCCGAGATGCTGATTTAGGTGAGTTGGAAGAAGAGATGCTGTGTTTTTGAGGTTATCACAGAGTATAAATGAGGTTGTATTCATGTGAAGAGGGATGATGCAATTACGCAGCATCATCGCATCACGTCTTATGTAATCGCAGCTCCATTTCGTATATGATCCTAGATAAGACCCATATCGTAAACTTTCATACCTTGATGTCTTGATCATTATTTTCGTCGTCTTTTCGGCTTGAATCACTGTTATCAAGCTTAAGGTATGCTTGTTCTACAGTGCTGATTGATTCACAGCCCAAGCACAATGGCCAAGACTCTTGTCGATCATAGTAGACCAGTAATATATTGGTGGGAACAAACACAAGACCAGACGCATCATCGATGTAACAATTGGCAGTCTCATCGTCACTTGGGCCTCATTTCTATTCCGGAAGTTTACCGCATGTGAGTGCGGTCAAGATGCAGGGAGTTATCTTGGACAAGTGACGAGACATGCTTGCTAGTGATAACTCAAAAGCTATTGGACCCTTCGGCTTTCACCTCGATTCACCGAATTGACATGCAAGTTATACGGCATAGACATGACATGCCAAGACGGGGAGGGCTGTGACTCTGCTGGCGTTTGGCTTGGTTCGATGAAGCGTATTCGATCGTATTCCTGTGGGGTAAAAGAAAATCTAGACTTCTCTACGTTTTCATGGGTGAGAGTTGAGATTGTACTGTGATCAAGTGATCAATAGTTTGTGGATATTCTTCTATTCATGGATCATAACTCGTAGGTAACTACGGAGGTCTCCCGAGCTCTTGAGCCGCCCGTTCGCCATGCTTCTTCCGGCCGATGACCGGGACCCAACGGAGGAGAGAGATTGCGGGGACGAGGTACAAAGAAATGCTCGTGGTTTTCCGTATTGACCCGTGTATCTCGAGGCATGAGCCAATCAAGACAGACTGAGCCAATGTCTTCGGCTGTTGGTCACGCGGGCAAAGCCGGGGATATCGACTTCCCAAGACTAAGACAAGAAAAAGTCTTTACCTGATCTGGATCCCAAATGTCCATGGATGCCACCTCCCCCAGTTTCTGAAGCAGGTGAGTGGAGTTAGCGGCTGTGTTTTGCTTATCCAGGTGCCATTTACTTTACTTTAACCCTTTTGTCTGCCGACCGATTTAAAGTAGTACACTATGCGATAACTCTATTCTCTTATATCTCCGTCATCGCATCAATTCCAATCTTTGAACCTCTTCCAAATTGTAACGTATTCACTGCAATTATCGAACTCATCAACATTGAACTACTCTGTTTGACTGTAATCGGCCGAGACTTTAAATTCGTGGCCTTTTGCCCGTGACAACAAACAAACTTTACTTTTCAAACGGGCTCCCTATCAAACGATCCTCTTCACCAAAGTTGGGGCTAATTTCATCATACCCAAAAGTTCCGAAAAAATGATTTGCCTTTCCAAAGCAGACGAATCTTTCTACCAGCGCTTGACTTGGAATCAAGCTCCTTCTCCTCTGGCAGCCATGAATACCACGCGTCAGGATCTCAATGGCATCTCCAACCTCCGCGAGCATGTTGATGCTGGGCAGGATGACGGAAGTGGAGGCACGAGTGGAAGTCTATTGAATTCACACGATGAAAGTAATCAAGCGGGGAGTCATCCTTCAGAGCCCTTCCTGGGCTCTGAAAAGGATGCGGGACGACTGTCCCGTATCTCGGGTATGTCAGAAATCTCATGATTATCCCTTGTCATAATCCACATATAAGTTTCATTCCAACACTAACTTACCAAGGACTGTCCTCGTATCTCAAGACGGTAGGTGGTGGTGATGACCAAATCCGTCTTCCTCGAGGCACCCTCTCGTCATGTGCCTCGCACATCTGGAGCTGGACCGTCTGGGTCCTCTCTGTTCTTGTTGTCTCGACGATCATCTCATCCTGGAACTCCCCCGCCTCTGCGCCTGCTGCCATGACTTCACCTCCCAAGGTCCATGAGTCGATTCCTGTTCAGATCTCGCCTCTCCGCAAGCGAAGCACCTGCGAAACTGGAGGTGTCAACAAGGATGAATACAACACTCCTCTCCATGTTGGAGCCTTGTTCATCATCTTGTGCGTTTCGACGCTTGCTTGTGCTTTCCCTATCATGGCCACCAAGTTCCCAGGTCTGAGGATTCCAACTCGTTTCTTCTTTGCTGTACGCCATTTCGGCACTGGTGTGCTGATTGCTACAGCTTTTGTCCATTTGCTTCCCACTGCTTTTATCTCCCTTGGGGACCCTTGCCTGGGTAGCTTCTGGAACCAGGACTACCCTGCCATGCCTGGTGCCATTGCTCTTGCTGCCATTTTCCTTGTCACTGTTATTGAGATGGTCTTTCACCCATCTCGCCATGTTTCACCCGTTGAGATCACGTCTGGAATCGACAACGAGGCCAAGAATGGCAACTCTAACAGTGGTGGTTGCATGGGAGGCACCGGCATGCTCCCCATCCGAGACATGGGACCTATTCGTGGACGATCCTCCAGCATTGGCCAGGGACTTTCTGTCTTGAATAGCAGAGATGAACGATTGGAGAATCTGGATGAAGAAGCTTGCGAAGATGACGACAACGCTCAATCTGGAAGAAAAAACCTCGAGGAGACGAGCCTCGAGGCTGTAAAGATGCCAATCTTGACCCCAGAGCAGCAGCAACGTAAGGAGCTTCTCCAGTGCGTCTTGCTCGAGCTTGGTATTCTCTTCCACAGTGTCTTTATCGGCATGGCGCTTAGCGTTTCGATTGGCAATGAGTTTATTATTCTGCTCATCGCCATTGTCTTTCATCGTAAGTTGACATTTGATGTTGGCGTCTTTGAACTTGGACTAACACAACAGCAGAAACCTTTGAAGGATTAGCTCTGGGCTCTCGAATCGCTTCCGTCAAGTGGCCTCAAGGCAAGATGCAGCCTTGGTTCATGGCCCTTGCCTATGGATGCACGTAAGTGTTGAAGGTACCATTCGTACTATATCGTCCACTAACTTCAGCATTAGTACTCCTCTGGGACAAGCTATCGGCCTTGCTACCCACACTCTCTACAGCCCCAACTCCGAAACTGGCCTCATTGTCGTTGGTGTCATGAATGCTATCTCAGCCGGACTCCTCACCTTTGCCTCGCTGGTTGAGCTTCTTTCTCAAGACTTCCTCAGTGACGAGAGCTGGCGATTCCTCCGCGGTCGCAAGCGTATCTACGCTTGCCTTCTAGTGTTCTTTGGGGCTTTCTTCATGAGTCTCGTGGGTGCTTGGGCCTAATCGTCTTACTGGTCCACTCAAACCTGACTTGCGTGCTTGATGCTTCAGGAATGCCAAGTTAGGATACGATCCTTTGCGATCCTGGACCTTGCCAGTTGTATGGCCGAATTCTTGGTAATTCTATCGATCCTTTCTGCATACTTCGGTTCAGGACCCTTCTTTTCTCTTCTTTTCTTGGCTGATAGTGATTGGTTTATTGTAAAGCCGGATACATTATCATCTCTGCCAAGCTTCGCTTCTGTTCCAATGGCCGTGCTGCCCTTGTTACCCTACTAGAGGAATATCTTAGTTGGGTCGTGCAGTACAAATCACCCTCCTTATACGTATGCTACAGAAGAAAAAAACAAACATCTTGCTATATGTCATATTGTGTAGGCTGTCAGGACTGTTTTGGATTGAGCTTAAAATACACACTCATTTGAACAAACCACAAGAATAATTATTCTCTCAAATCAACACGACGTGACTCAAAACTGCATCGTAAAAGTTTGTATTCGCGTATATACCAAGCTATCATGAAACAGTATTCTTATCAACAATACCCCTAGCAAACTCTCCAAAAGTGAGGTGCTGCTTGATATCCACCTCTTCACCCAAATTGGGCTGAGTAAACACCGCCAACGTGTTGCGCGCAATCTTTCCATCACTAACGCTAGCTCTCACGCCCCTGACAAAGTGAGGCACAGCCTTGAAGCGACCAGCAGTAATACGTTCAAGAGCCTCACCAGTCTGGAAAGCGATGCAATCGCGAGGAATCTTGACCTGAACTGTCTCACCCGTACGGGACTTGATATACAGACCAGCCGAAGGATCAGGGGATGAGGGGAGCTCTTCAAGAGGTGGCAGAGAAGCACCGTTCAGGTTTGTAACCTCTGGTACAGCAGGGCTTGTCTTGTGCTCGTCGATAAACATGGCTGATGTAAGACCAGTTAAGCATCCATGATCCAAGTGCGTAGCACACCAATCATCCTCATCACCGCCATTGGCAGCTGGGTCATTTTCTTGAGGGTAGTAATGCAACAGACGGGCCTTGGTGGTGCTAGAAGTACTGACAACGTGCTCTAGGTATCCAGCTGGATAACCTGGGATATCCTCTTGCGCAAAGCGATCACAAGCACGTGCGACAAGGACAGCAACGTCAATGATGAGACGGCATAGAGAGGTAACGGAGGGCTTGAAGCCTGGTAGGACATTCTCTGGAGGCCATACATTGGGGGCGAGATATTCGGGGAACGTGTCAATGGAAAATTCTTCAGTGGGTTTGGCGCATTCGAGAGATGGGTCGATGTAGAATGCACAGTTGGCGTAGTATGAACCCTTGAAGGTGTCGACTTGACCATTTTTGAGAGTCTCTTTTCCGAGGGACCAGCCAGTTAGATATTTAGCTCTGGCGTTCTCGAGCTTCTCTAAGAGGTTGTTAGTGGTGTTTGGTTTATAGGATCATGACAACTTACCAAGTTCTTCCTTGGGGAGATTGCCGAGATATGAGGCATAGGAGAGAGCTTGGTGTCTGAGTTCGGGGAATTCTTTGGGGACGTCTTTCACGACGAGAATACCGAGAGAATCAGGACCAAAGGCTTCTTTAAGGGTTTCAAAAGGAATGTTGCCTATGAATTGTTAGACTGTGCTGTTTTATAGAGCGAGAGGGATTCATCATGACAGCGGCGCTATCATGAATGTAAGAGGTACGTACCATCCTTAAGGTCCTGAAGAGACACGGAGACAGCTTGAGCTTGGGCAACCATTTTGACTGAGATACAACAATCAACGGCGTAGACTTATACGATAAATAAATAATAAATGGAGTTAAAGAATTATTCGCATCTTTTATTTCTTTTTCTCTTACAGAGGTTACCATGAGTTGCGGGGGAGGATCGATTACATAACCAATCACCTTCCCGAACAGCTCAGTTCCCGTAGTGGAGCTCGCCGTATCCCGGCGTTGACCGTCGGCTCAAGACAACCTCAATCCTGCCTGTAACTACATCATCAAGCTAAACCTCGAATATCCGATCATGGTTAAGCCATTGACATTCAAAGGCGACAAGAAGGTCAAGAAGCGCAAGCGAACAGACCCCGAGATATCTCAACGCGATGGCGTAGACGACGAAGCTGGGCAGTTGCAAAAGACGGGCGAAGATGCAGAGAATGACGACAGTTGGGTTTCTGCTGAGGCAGCGACTGATGTTGTTGGGCCGATCATGATTGTTTTACCGACGGATGAACCTTCGGCGCTGGCGTGCGATACGACTGGGAAGGTGTTTACGATTCCGATTGAGAACATCGTTGATGGGAATCCTGCGACGGCGGAACCGCATGATGTGCGACAAGTCTGGGTCGCGAATCGCGTTGCTGGAACAGAGAACTTTCGCTTCAAGGGCCATCATGGAAGGTAAGTTAACTCCCTCATCTAAAACTATACCCGTAGCTAATGCGCAGCACAGATATCTCTCCTGCGACAAAATCGGTCTCCTCTCAGCAACATCCGAAGCCGTATCCCCCCTTGAATCCTTCAACGTGATCCCCACAGGCGACACGCCCGGAACCTTCCAACTGCAAACCCTGCGCGACACATTCCTCACCATAAAAGCCCCCAGCAAAGCCTCCTCCAAAGCCGTAGACGTGCGCGGCGACGCAGACACCATCTCGTTCGACACGACGTTTAGGATAAGAATGCAGGCGCGGTTCAAGCCCAAGTTGCGTGCGTCGAAGGAGGAGAAGGCGTTGGCGAAGATTAGTCGGAGGGAGTTGGAGGAGGCGGCGGGGAGGAGGTTGGATGAGGATGAGGTTAGGAGGTTGAAGAGGGCGAGGAGGGAGGGGGATTATCATGAGGCGTTGTTGGAGATTAAGGTGAAGAGTAAGCATGATAAGTTTAGTTAAGGGTACAAAGTTCATGGAAGAAAGAAACATGGGGATACAAGCGTCTCAAAGCAGAGGTTGTGGTTAGTATTAATGCCCATATTCTTGTTGCTGTCAGCTAACGCTTTGTTCTCAGCAAAGCTACCAACAGCTGGCTTAGGACTCATGAATTCGAAAGTCAGGGGGGCTTGGATGGCTGGGTAGAACGGAGACTACTGCTCGTACTTCGACACAGACAAAGTGTGTTTTATTCGAAGCTCATGCAGCCAAAGACTTACGTCAAATAATACATAATGAAATTGCATCTTGAACAGAAGATACCATTCTTTCATGATTCGGCGCTATTCCTGAACAAACTGAGGCAAACCTATGATTTCTCAGTAACAAGTCCTCAGCCAGGATATGTCAGAAGCACAGCCATGTTGCATAATTTGATCGCTCCATTGTTTATTCGTTTTATCATCATCTTCTTTCCTTAATTGGGCCTCCAAGCCTTGACATTTCCATCCTCACCGGCAGTATACACAACATGAGCCTCATCAAAGAAGCAGAACGACCTCACGATCTCCTCCCCATGAGCGCCGGGCAAACCAACGCTGTTCTCCCGATCCAGCGCCCATCCCTCACCATTGGGGTTCTTTGCAAGAAAGACAAGCTCAAATCCTTGTTTACTACATAACGTTAGCATCAGTTTCATTAAAGGGGGGAGTGTAGTCTTACTCTTGAGCTCCAGCACCGAGAATAGCTCCGCTACCGTCCATCTTCGGCGTAATATCAGCAACGTACTGACATCCCAGAACAGATCTCATATCTCCAAAGTCCTGTACAGCATCACCATTCGCGCGCTCCTCGCTAACATCATAAAGAGCACAGCGCTCATCGTGAGATAGAGCAGCTACTTCTGTTGCTGAGAGCCATGCAGCGCGGTGAATAGAAGCGTCGACGTTACAAGTCTGCACTGTGAGATCGTCTTCATCTGCAACACGGGTGTCGTAAACGTTGACGAGACCGTCTGTTGAGCCGGAGAGGAGAAGAGCTGGGTTGGAGGGGTTGAAGGATAGGTCTGTTACGTCGTCGCTGTGGACTTCTTGGTAGTGTGCTTTGGATGAGGGTGTTGAGCGGACGTCCCTGGTGTTGTTAGAGGGGAGCTTTGTGTAGTAAGAAGGAGGTTTACCAGAGATGGATTGATGCTGTGTGGTTTTGGAGTTCCGTCCCTACGGCGATAGTCTGTGTATCAAGACTACAAGCCATAGATAGAATAGGAGCTTGGCTAGCTACACTCACAATCAGCAACTCTCCTACCCATGACTTCATTCGAATCTACAACTTGCCTTGAAACTGCACAACATTCGCACCCTGTCTCAAATCCCACACACCAACAGTTCCATTCTCACCAGCGGTACACACAATCGAAGCATTGCTATCAAACACCCGCAATGTGGTCAAGTTGCCATGCTGGGTGGGCAGACGACGCTGAGGACCTGCTGAGAGACGAGCTGGGTCGAGAACAGAGAGGAACTGGTCTGATGAAATAGAAGCGAGACCAACAGATGTCCTGTGTATGTCGAGGACGTACACGTCTCTGCCGAGGGAGAGACCGTCGGCGCAGTTGAGTGTGTACATGATGGCTATGATGAGTGTTAGTGAGTTTGTGGATGGTATGTGAAGAATTTGATGAGTTCTAAGTATCGTCAAGCGTAACAGCCCGGAGACTGAAACCAGGAAATCGGAATATGTTTGTAAACTCACCTTGAATAGTTAAATTATATCACTATTATTCTTAAGTAGGTATTTGTCCAAGTCTGATGATATTGAGACCCAAATGTTGAAGATTGAAGTCTTCAAAGTCCCACTTTTCGTTGTGAATGGCGGCCTCGATAACTGAATATTGCCCAACTTTGGGTTCAGATGCCCAGAGCTACAGACTCGCAAGAAATCAATTACATGTCATCGATACTGACAGATTCTTTATATTCTACGTCTAGAAGTTTCATATTATCGTTAGTCACTCAAAGTACATTTGCTGTACTATGTCTTTAATGGTCACGCCTAAACGAGGACAATCCATGATGCTAGCATCTCTGATCTTACATATATTTTACAATTATTATCTATCGCTCATATTTGGTACAGTGCTCCGTCTATCGTCAAGAATACGAAAAAACCAATCGCAACAGCAATTGCCAATTCCAAGGAGAAGAGTTCTTGTTTCACCTCCTCCCCTATAACGCCAAATTCATCTATTTCCTCTCCGTTGTTTTGGGGGTATTTCCTTTTTCCATCCTATTCATCTTTGTTCATTTTCCATCACGAACGATCGTTGGAGCTGTGAAGATGTCGCTCGTTAACTCCGCGGAACGCTCGCTTGCCTACCTCGTAGCTGCTGATCATGATAGCGCATGCTGGTGCAACCTTGAGGGTTCGTGGGATCCATCCCTTCCATAGTCCTGAGGCTCCTTCGGTCTTGAAGATGTGCCAGAGGAGGCGTACCATACTGCGCTCTTCGGGGGCTGCTACTGCGCTGGCACTGCTTTGTTTGGCCTTTTTGGAGCTGTCTTGGTAGATCTGTGTTCGTGTCTTTCCGACGTCGAAAGGTGTTGTGACGAACGAGGCGAACGCCCCTGACAGAGCACCGGCTGTGAAGGCATCCACGAAGGTTTCGGTGTGGTTCTCCTGTACCTGCGATCTCCTCCTTGCTTCAGACAGACCCTCCTCGAATGGTAATGAGTGGCCATGGCGTTGCTCACGATAATCCGTCAGTCTTGATCGTATTGACTCGTATCCCCACCAGTAAAGACCTGAGAAAGGAACATCTCGCCAAAGGGTCAACGTCAAGCCTCTCCATAATGCAGTATAGCCATGTGATCCCACCATCTCCTTCACACTCTCGAAGGCTTCCACAAGGTGATTTGTTGTCGATGCTCCATGAGCGGCCTGCATTCGTGTCTTGACAAGTTCGATCGGGCTCACGGCGGTGGCTGCTAGGACACGCGCAGCTGATCCAGCAGTCAAAGGTGCCGATGTATCGGAAAAGTGCGAAAACGGACTCTTCGGGTTAAATCGCAAATAATCGTAGCCAGTGAAGTAGATGATGTTCGAGGGAACTGCCATGACAAGCGTGGGCGATAATCCTCGCCAGAGAGTCGTCACGCCCTCATTGCGGGCAATCTTTCGCAGACCGTCAAAAGTAGAGCTGAAGGTTCGGCGTTGTACCTCTTCGACGGCACATTCGGCGGGTGCTGGAGGCGCGACGATACCGTCTATTCTGGGCGCGGCAAGACAGAATTCAGCGTTGCCACCAGAGAAGAAAACTTCGCGACAGCAGGATGTGATACCGAGTTCGGCGGTTTGGGCGGGGGAGAGCGAGGTGGTGGTAATTGCGAGTTTTGAGAAGTCGACGGTCGATCGAGGAGCTTTTTGTGACTGAAGTCGCACACGGACGACATCGAGGGGCGTAACTGTGCAACGCTGATTAGCATAAACCTGATAGAGGATGAAAAGAGAGACATACCAAGTAATGACGTTAACAAACTGCCCGACATGGCCGACACCATCTTTTGCGTCGCTGTAATATCAACAACTCCATTATTGCTACTCCCAGCTCCCGCCGCCGGTATTGATTTACTCCCACTGAGAATATCCCTCCCGTCGTTGGGGCCCGTTGGTTCGGCATCCATCATATGGCGTAGCGAAAACTCGTCATCGGCTTGGAGGGGGTTCTGGTGGTGATTGTGGTGGTCGTAGCCACTGGGGCGATTTGTGCCGGCAGTGGCCATTTTTGGGGTAAGTCGAGTGTATACGTATTCTCTTCAGTTCATGGTCGAGCAATTGGCGAGAGAATCAGATCAAAGTCCGATGAAAAGGAAGAGTACTGGAATCTCAGGGGAAAAGAAGGAGCAGTAGGTATGTGTAGGTTGTCGAGATAAGGAAAGGCAAGCTGAGATGTCGATGACGATGACTCGATGGTAGCGGTTTTTGGTGGAGAGGTTTCGCAGTAGTGGCGATCTAACGGCAGAGAAAAAAGCACCCTTTTGTCCCTGATCAAAACAATCGATGAGGCGTTATGTCTGTGTCGTTGAAATTTAATTTTTAGAGTTCCGTTCTGGAAGTTGAATGCCGAAAGCTGATTGATAAAAGTTCTTTGCTGTGGAATAAAAAAGAAAGAGACAGACTCTCTGGATGAAATCCCCGAGGCCGGCCGGAGTAGGAGAAAACGATTCGGTCTGTCGGTCGGTCGGCTAGTATCGCACTCGATCAAATTGCGCTTTAGTAGTGCGACCCAGAAAGAGGAGAAGTCAATTACCGATGCTCTCTCAGTATTTCATAGATGTTCTGTATAGTTTGCTCTTTATTGTACTTATCGCATTCACTTCTTACCAAGCAAATAAACAAAAAATTATAGCGATATCGCCCCCCAATGTTTTGCTAAGCCCGGGGTCGGAGCATCGGGGATTGGTACACAAAACACGGTTTGCGCCCTGTGAGGTACGTACCGTGAGTATGCGGTCATTTTAGCTGTCACGTGGTTCCCTTGGGCTTTCTGAGAGCCGCAGATTTCCGTAGCATGATGTCACGGAGGGGTTTGATTGGTTCGATGCACATCTCTTGGACAAAAGGGTTGTTAGAGCTTCAGCGAGCTCTGTAAGTGGCGCAGGGACCAAGACGTTGTGAAAAACAAAATAATAAATAAATCGAATCTCAGACCCCTTAATACGAGAAATCTAACGATGCTATTTGTTTGAAACCATAATCTTTTATGCTAGTATCCTCTAAAGACAAGCAGAAGATCTTGTCAGAGTATAATATTAAGTACACTTGGCTACTGATCGTTTCGATAAGATTATCAATCTCTCATTATCAATCTCCCTCCCCATTGTCTACTCCTTTCCAACAAACTCAAGCACTGCCTTCACAAACCCTTCAGGATTCTCCTCTGCAATCCAGTGTCCACTCTCAGGCACCGAAGCAACACGAAAAGTCCCCTTTTCATGAACTTCCCCCATCATCTGCTCAGCTATCTCACTGAACTGATTCATCCCGCCATTAAGCCCCAACGCCCTCACTTTACATTTTCCATTCTTGGCAACCCACTCACGATTCTCTTCTGAATCTTTCCCGCAACAGCCTCAGACAGGAGGATCGGAAAATGTTCGCCGTGATGATATGTAATATACCAGATGATAACACCAATCAATACCTGGTATTCGTTTCTTAAACGTGGTTTCGAGTTATCTTGGTAGACCGGGTTTTTGAAGTTGAAGATAACTTTGACGTTATGCCACTATGGGCTATAGAGAGGCAACGAATGTTACTTAAGTGTATCGTGTGTTTCATTCAACATTCGGGAATAAGAATAAACGACAATATTTTCACTCTACTCAAGCCCATTTTAGATACTAATTCAAAGAAATAATAGATACAAACAGCAGAATCCATCCAAGAGCAAAGCCGCGGGCGCGAACTGTAACACTAACGGCTATAGGGTATGTAAATACGCCATCAAGATATCCAGTTGTATGATGTTCAATGCCACTGTCACCACAACGGGCCCGATATGCTCTGCATAGATGCTTGAGATGATCCGAATGAGTGAATGTCCTGGTGGTTTTACTAAATTCACTTTCAAACAGTACTCAATATCGTTCTGTGTTGATCAACCGTTTGGATTTGTAATGCCCATTCACCGTCTCTTGACCACACTAACTTAATCCATCCACCGTAATCGATCGCCCACTATGACTCGGCCGGCGAACCACAGCATTTTATTCGTTCTCTTTGCATCATCCATCACGACTTATCATCAACCACCTTCAATCCAACCCCTGCCCCTAATCAATCTCCCTCATTCTCACCTTGACTCAATCGGCGAACATTTTCTCTTTATAGCGTCAACGTGATAATGAATTTATTGTAATAAATAACCTACCACCTTTAAGATAAACCTCGGACATAACGGACAAGAGAGCATCATGACATCAAACACAAACGAGCTTGACTCGGAACTCGAGTCTTTCCGACAGAAATGGATCTCAGATCTAAGAACGAGGAATGAACACCCGGAAACCGCTGAAGCTCCAGCTGGACCGTCAAGACGACCTCATCATGGTCCTATCTCATCGTTGCCACACAAGCATGTACCTGCGCCAGCGGATGACGGTGACGATGATTATGTGCAAAGCCGTGCTTTCGATCAAGATGAACCAGTAGCCCAGGCTCCTCAGGATGTCCATCATGATCGGAAGGGAAAGAAACTCGTTTCTGCCCTGGACCATTTTGAGGAGGCGATGCATAAGGAGGACCAGGGTAATATGGGTGATAGTCTCAAGCTCTACCGCAAGGCTTACAGAGTATGTGATCTTAATCCAGCTCATTAGAAACCCTACTAACTCGCCTACAGCTTGACAATGGTGTTGATCGGAGATATCGTGAGAAGCACTTCCCTCAAAAGACAGCTCCGCGACCCGTTTCGCCAACAGCTACTAAAGCCTCCGCACCAGAGGCCACTCAACCTCCTAAGCCAGAAGAAGTTGTAGAAGCAAAGCCTCTACCTATAGGCGAACTCATCGCCAGCTTCTCCGGGTTGAAAATCGAGCCTGCCCCTCCTCCTATCGAGGGCATGCCTGAGCCACCATGTCCTATGGCCGATCTTCCCGATGAGATCCTCATTCACATCCTCCGCGACGTTGCAATCACAGATGTCGGAGACTTCGCCCGCTTATCCCGCGTGTGCAAGCGTCTCGCATACCTCGTTGCTTCAGAACAGCGCATCTGGCGCCGTGTAGCTCTTGGTCCAGAAGTTGGTTTCAGCTCACAGATATACCGTTTCGAAAAGGGCGTTGAGTGGGACGACCTGCCAGAGGAGGAACAAGAAGGCCCTGAGATTCAGGACGGTTTCGTAATCAGCCCCTCTGAGCTTGCACAGCGGAGACGCGATGCCAACATCGCTTTCACGGAGTCTCTCATACCTTCTGTATACCCAACCTGGAAGCAACTTTTGCGCTCACGACCACGAATTCGTTTCAATGGCTGCTACATCTCTACAGTCAACTATGTCCGCACTGGACAAGCCTCTACTAACCAGCCTACGTGGGGCAGTCCCATCCATATCGTTACTTACTATCGGTACCTCCGTTTCTTCCGTGACGGCACACTTATCAGCCTTCTCAGCACTGCCGAACCCGCAGATGTCGTGCACCACCTGACTCGCGAGGAGCTCAACGTCCATCGCGGCGTTGCACAGCCCCATCTCCCCTCTGCCGTCATGGCACTCGCTCTTCGCGGCCGCTGGCGCCTGTCCACCGCTGCTGACCGCGATGAAGGCTCTGACACAGACCGGCCCGGTCCAGCTACTGGCAAGCATGATCGAGACCGTGATCCTGAAGGCGATGTCTTTATTGAGACTGAGGGCGTAGGATCCAAGTACATGTATCGCATGGACCTCTCTATGCGAAATGCTGGCAAGGGGTCCCGTAATAACAAGCTTATCTGGCGTGGCTTCTACAGCTACAATAAGTTGACAGATGACTGGGGTGAGTTTGGCTTGAAGAACGACAAGCCATTCTTCTTCAGCCGTGTCAAGAGTTATGGATTTGGGGAATGATATATTATACAGCTGGCTAAAGAGATATGCTGAAGGACATTGCTCTGGTCTGCATTTCGAAGCATAGATCACGAGCATACAAGTATATGAGTTCAATTCCTGCCATGGCAGAGTAAATACATCAATCGCCTTCACTTCTAGATCACTCATAGCAGCGAATGGGGCATTTCCAAGCATTCATTTTCAGAGACTGATCTGTATGGTCATTGATACGTAAATTTGTAATATACTGATAATGCCATCATCGTGTCATTTCAGGCTTTAACTCTTTTATAGATCCTTCAGCAACATCCAACTTCATCCCTTCCATCAAACGGCCTTCACCAAATCCGTCCTAAAAACATGAAGATGCAAGATAGATTAAGCATCTTCCTAACCGTAGTGCCCAAACCAGAAACGCCTTCATCGCTGGCCGAAGAATCTGGCATGCCAAGTAGAAAGAAAATTTTCGTAGGAATGTAATGCCATCAATGATATTTCCAAAAGATGTGCAGATGCTGTCATGCTGAGCATCCAAGTGACAAAGTAAATGAGTGAGGAACGCTTATGCGCAAAATCAGGCGAGCGTCGTCGCCGGGTATCAATTCGCAAATGAAGTTTTGCGTGAAATAGGAGACACTTTTGATCGAGCATATAACCGCGTCAAAAGCTCAAATATCCAGAATCCCTCACCTGCCCACGCTACCGAATTCTCTTCCCATCCAAGAACTTGGGACTATGTCCCTCGTAATACTGATTATTGTATTGGTTCTGGTACTGCATGGCCTTGCGTGCTTCGTAGTCTGCCTTTTCGTCCTCATCAAGACTGAATGCCTTCTTAAGCCATCCAAATGCACTCTTCTTCTTCTTAACTCGCTTTCCTCCAGCCTGGGTTGTAGCTCGTGAAGTCACAGTGGCGGCATCATCGTAGGTCGCTGTTGTAACGCTGCTGAGAGTACTCATACCGCCCATTCGGGAAGGCTGGTTACGTTGATGACCTTGGAAATATCCTGAGGGACGATATTGGACATCTGCTGGGCCGGCAGTATGAGGTCTCTGCTGTAGAGGAGAATGAGGCGATGCACGGACAGGGATCGTATTATGATAGAACTGGTGATGCTCGGAGTGAGGTGAAGGCATCACAGGGATATGCGCTTGAGTTGATGAGAAGTCTGCATGTGAGATGGCCCTGGGAAGTCGATGAGGTTGCTGTACTTCAAGATCAGAGCCAAGGGTGTAATCGGGTGCATGAGATCTGGCCGTACGAGGTGCTGTATTAGAGGGAGATGGGCGGCTGGGTGGCGGCTCGGCATAGGTGCGTGGAGGGATGTGAATCGACTCAGGTGGATTCTTCTTCAATGAGACTCGTTGCCGCAATGAGGTCCGCTTCTGTAGTCCCATTGCATCCTGAACAGTCTGGGTGAGCGTTCGTCTGTGAGTCTGTTCCTCGACTTCTTCGGGAGCAGGGATATGTATAGCAGAGGGTGTTATGGTTCGTCCTTGGCTCTTTTCTTCGAAACGAGGCGTCTCGGGGCCTGGAGCCACAGGAGCTGCGGCGGATTTTGGGGTGTAGACCTTGGGTTGAAGGATATATAAAGGCCCATCGTCGAAACCGCTATTTGCATCACTGTTATCAGGTTCCTCCCTCTCTGACTGTTTTGCATCACCTGCAACAGACGCCCTTGGAGTAGTGGCGCCAGATGAAGGGGATGTGGTACTAAGATTGGGCCCAGAAGAGGAGGGTGACACGCTCGCGCTGATGTTGGGTCTAGGTGAAGAAGTCGAGACACTCAAGTTCGGGGAAGGTTTAAAGCTCGCGCGTTGGTACGTCGTAGGTGGTAGTAGGGGCGTGCCTCCAGGAAGAGGGAAATCACTGAGAGTATTCACTTCGGGATCGTCTTGCGTTATGTGGGATGCACGATGACTCTCACCACTACGAATGCTGGCCACGGGCGTAAGCGATTTTGTATTGGATCTTGTCGATGGAGAGGCGACTTGAGTGGGCTCTTCAGATTTTGGCTCGTCGACTGGGATAGTGAACGGAGGGATGGTTGCCTTTCAACACGTTAGCACAGGAAAGAAGCAAGGCTGATGCCAACTTACCCAGGTCTTGCGGCTAACCTCGCCAGCCGTCTTCTCCATTTCAGCCACGATAGTCATGAGTTTAATAACCAATCCGTTCAAATCCTGTGCCTGATTGTTCAAGTCGTCGAAAGTGTTGAGCCAGCCATCAGCGTTACCCTTCATAGCCCGGTAGATACTGTCCAAATCAGGCTCGGACTCAGGCCATTTAATATTCTTGTGTTCATTGAGCCATTCCATAAAGGCTTCACTAGAACGAAGTCCAGCATCAATATCGTCGTCCCATTGCTTCATGGCAGCATTCGTTCGCGCCAGGATATGGTCGATCCTCTCATTGCCGGCAAGAATCTTTGCTCTGAAAGTCCGATCTTCAAGCATGTTTTCGAAGGCTTGTCTGTTGGCCATGGGAAGCTGAAGAAGAGCGATGCGCTCTGTGAGATCCTTGTGAGACTGAGCAAAGTCTTCAAGCATCACCTCAAGAAACTCATCGACCTCATCAATATGGCCTTGAAGAATGGTCACGACTTGACCATTATCGGCAGCCAAACTGTTGAGCAAGAGGTATACACCAAATGTAATTTGTGAGATGAGTTTGTACATCTCATGCTGTTGCTGTCCAGGTCGATAACGCCATAATGCGTCGAATGGTTCGTCCTCAGCAGCCTGTTCTAATAGTCTCCCCCGACGACCTTGTGCATCAAGTTCTCTCAATTTAGGTTTACCGGGTCCTTCGGTCTCGGATGTGACTTCGTCCAGAGATTCGGCGAAGGCATCCTGTAAAGACGGGATAGGGTGTGTCGGAATGGATTGGTTCGGCGCTCTATATGATCTATAACTGTCGGACGAAAATCGGCGGTCGACCTCTGATCCTCCAATGTCATGTTCTGAAGCGTTGTTCCCATCGTCGGATGTTGGCACAAGGACGATTCGCAGCTCACCCCCGTCATACGTTAATGGTTGAAGCTGGCTGGCGGCCATGGTGGCGGTCCCACTGCCCGAAATAGACACTTGTGACGAAGGCCTAATGGCCGAGGTCATCATGGAGGCGGCGGATGTGAGTGGTTACAGGTGAGAAACGGCAAGCCTCCTAAAAGGGATTTTTGGGAAGCACAAAGGCGCGTAGCCAAGGAGAAGGCGTTGGAAACGTCGGTATGACTCGAATCGAGAATGAGGTTGGGCGAATATGCGCGTAAGACGATGTGGTACAGCGTGAGATATCGAGGAACGAGTGGAAGTAGTTGGAGACAAAGGAGGGGGCTGAATCTATCGCATCGTGGAAGCGCCGCCAAGAGCCAAAATTCAGGCGACAGAGACAGCCATGGCACCAAAAAAATATGAGTCACGGTATTGAAGTCGAGTCGAATGGTGTAAGAATAGCGATACAACGGTTATCAGTCGAGTGAGATGGTCAAGGTTGGACGTTGAATCGCAAAGCTAAGTAGAGATCTGCGGGAGAGAGTGGGAGCTGGAAAGAGGTCGCAGCTCTATCTGTAGCGCAGGTCTTCAAAGGGGAGAGATCATCAGCTGATCAGATCAGGGACTGGGACCTAAAGCTACAAAAGGCCGCCCAGAGCCAAGCGTAATTGTTGCTGTTGGCTGTCGCGGGGGGTTCGGGTTGACAATCCGGGGTAGGCGTACTGTAGAGTCCACAAAAAGAGGCGCTGAAGGGTCCGCTACAGCGAGGATGGACGTTGTTGGAAGGTAATTAATTATCTGAAGTCGAGATGAGGGAGAAAGTAAAGACCATCTCATGAATCGGTCAATGCGACATGTCCTTCACATCTGTGATTCACTGAAGCTACCTTCCTTACCTAGGTAGGTTACCATTCTGTCTGGGCTTCGCCCCCTTCTCCATCATTAGCCTGTGACCAGTAACAAATCCGGTCTTGAATTGTCTTGTGCTGTTCCCGTGTCTCTGGGCCTCCCCTGACTTTGAACCACGCCAGCAGCGGCCACCCATCAACAACGGGGCCGGGTACTCTTGGCGAACAGCGCAACCACTAGCAGCCGCTAAAGTCCAGGTACCATCGCGCCGCCCCCTGCCAGTTCCTGGCCAGGCCTTGACGCCCCTGAAAAAAGGCCCCGGGATTGGCCCATTGTAACAGTAGGGGCTCTACTGGACTGGGCTGCAGTTGGGCTCTGAGTGGATTGACTGGATATTTTTGATATGAGATTTTACAATTGGAAGATTCGCCGATGGAATATTAATTGCACTGAATCTATTAATGGTCGATGACCCAATCACTCGAGGCAAAAAGGGTGAACACGATGAACACGTTATCTTCTGTGGCTAGGCCAAACCCAAAGTGGGCGGCTGAAATTCTTCATGGAATCCGCGGAATAGACTCAACGTGTACCTGGCTAACGCTGGTAGTGGTTAACGCTGTTGCCACATGATAAGTAAACATGGTATTTGCAATCACGACAAGAAATGAGTCCCCTTACCCACGTATTAATTAAAGGCGCAGAGGGAAATATCAGGGAAACACACGGAGTTATTGGCAGCAAGGCTTTGTTTTCAATTTGCAGCCCTACAGGACAACGTTGGTGCATTGGGCAAACCTGATCAACACGGAAATCGTAGCAAGCCGAATCAGTGCCGATCAATAGTTCTAGACCTCAGACCTCCCACTTTCCCTTCTTACCAAGCCTTTTTGGCTTGCAGAAGCTGGCGTGGCCCTTCAACGGGCGGCTTATAATAGCCACGCTGCCACAGACAGAACAGAACAAAGACAGGCCAATCAGTTGGACAACCTCAAGACAATGAGACCCATTTGCATGCCTCGATATTCGTAGCTTGCCGCGCTTCGCCCTATCGACAATGTCGCCATCCCGCCAAGCCGATCAAAAGGCTAATTTTCTGGTCTATCAATGTAAAGCGCCTGACAATTGCAGACGTTGAAATTGCCTCGTTAAAGTCACGATATTAACGGAGTCTGCAACACCATTTACCTGTCCTGGCCGATTCTAGTTCAGGGGCACGCATCTAAGGCCCCATGTTGCGTGTTACGCTGGTCGGGCCCCTCAGCCAATAAGTCGACTCTAGACGGGGGAACTGTAAAAGTTGAATGATTTGGTGGATACAGCACCTCATAGGTCTCGCGATTCGATCTTTGATATCGCAATTGGATGTCTCATCGGGGGAGGATTGCAGCTATCGAGGTAGACCTGAGGAATGCTGAAGGATCATAGGTCTCAGCCAACAAAGACACAACCTTACCAAGGCTGCAAAGGCAAGGGTCCTGCAGAATGCACGGCTCATCAACTGGACCAGCATCCGGGAAGAAGCAATTCCATTCAGCTGGAGACCTTCGGGAATTGCTGCCCACTCAATATCAAACTCAAAAAAACTCAATCGCTGACCGACATTCCTGTTGAGTTTCTCCCACGGTAATAACTTGAAGGAGAATTTCTTGGGTCATGCTTGTTCAGGGGCATGACCCTCATGGCCTCGTATCAGATATACAAGAGCAATTAACCTCCACTCCAAATCATGAACTTCCTCTTGTCGGCAGTTTAATAGAGTTCAGTGGCAAGCGCTAAAGGCTTTGTCCGTTGTCAGGCTGTTGATCTGACGGGAGCTTCCGTTTACAGTAGACAACTTCATCTCATCTCTGATAAATGATATACGAGATTACAGGCTGAATTGAATGTCTGTGACAGCTGGATGTATGCATCCGTGACTGAATCATGGAGTATGCTTGGAGTCTTAAAACTGCTGAAAAGATGTGATATCTGTCCCCATCTCAAAGTCGAAACGTCTCCTCATCTTCACTAATCCTTCATAAAACCGCTTACTCTTTATGGAGTTTGGAGTTGTCTTATGAGCCAAGCCACAGCCTGAACTAGCTGCGCCATCTATTATGGCTTCCATCAGCAGACGAACATAGCGCCAGTCTGATGCCATAGCCTCCGAATATTTCGGAGAGTGAATACACGGAGTAATTACAAAGTTAAGATTTAAGATTGGCGATATCTGCAAGATTCTGAAAGTGTAATTTTATATAATTTTCCCAAGTGAAGCTTTTCATGGCGATGGCTGCCCAATCTGGCTAAACCTCCTTCGCATCATAAGCCACGTCCCTTTCGGCTGGGAAAAATATCATCACCTCAGCTACAGCTGAACGCACGCAGGGTCCTACACCCAACACAACATAATCGTCATTCGTTTCTCCCTACACCGAAATAAAAAATGGCCCCCAAGAACCCCTTTAGGTTCGGCCACGATCTCTGGGATCCTTCCAATCGCTTCGAAACATCCTGGCTCTTGAGCCCGTGGCTTCTCTTCGCCTTCCGTGCTATCATCAGCATATACGCTTTCGCTACGCGATTCTTCATCATCGGTTGGCAATGCACGCACGAAGAACTCGGCGGTTGTAGGGATGTTGGCAGGTCCTTCAGCTACTTCACCATCTTGACGTACTGGGGCATCGCTTTCTACTTTGCTGTCGCGGCGGTTCATACCGCCACGTACGCTCTTCGAGGCCGGTCATTGCTCGATGGTCTCCCGCGACCGCTACAGGCGCTTCATGCGCTGTTCTACTCGACCATCGTCACGTACCCGTTCCTCGTGACGATCGTCTATTGGGTCGTTTTGTATAAAGGGCCTTGGTTTCCTGAGGAGTTCAACGCCTGGAGCAACATCAGCCAGCATGGCCTGAACAGCCTGTTTGCGCTTTTCGAAATCATCATTCCCCGAACGAACCCCCCTCAATGGGTGCACATCGCGTGGTTGATCTTCATTCTTGCGCTTTACCTTGCCCTTGCGTACCTCACCCACGCGACGCAGGGGTTCTACGTATACAACTTCCTGGATTATCAAGATGTGGGTGGACGAGGCATTGTTGCAGGATACATTCTGGGTATAGCGGTTGGAATTGTCATCATCTTTTGCATTGTCTGGTGCATCATCTGGGTTCGACGATGGTTAACGGAGACGAAGCTTGGTATGGATGGCAAGTTTGCACAGCAGCCTGCCGACACCAACGACATTGAGCTGGCTTCTTCTGGTAACAAGTACGCTATTGGAAACCATCCCGAAGCACAGGACAGGGTGTATTGAGCTTGTCTATCATAATTGTTGGGAACATGGAGTGTTGGAGAGCCATGTAAGGCGTTATGTGTGGGCATTTCTTAATTAAACAGAGCGACCTTCAAGGATACCCTTTACCAGAACATGCGATATCACAAAGTGGTGTTAATTAGTAATAGTTAATGACTTTAATAAAACCCTCACAAGATACGCGAGACATGAAGCAAATTGTGCATGAGCAGGTCCGATCTAAACAGTATTTTGAGCCTCATGTTTTCTTGCTCGTAGCCATCCAAATGATTCACTATCTTTGAGCCTCGTGCTAGCAATAGTATCACAGTATATGTACAACGCTCATGCATCCGTCACGCCGTTACTTCTGAAAAACTCCGTCTAGCACTTAACCAAAATTCCACGTCGCTTCTCGGACTCACGAATCTCAAACATGACCTGGATGCCAACGAACAAACAAGAGCACGCTGTAACAAGGAAAATAAGCCCTGTTTGTGTTTGTGTTAGTGATGTACTTCCACGGAGTCTTGATGTGCCACATACCTGACCAGTCATGCAAAATGCTCTGGATGATGCTCTGCAAACCGTCCAGCCCAACAGCAAAGCCAACCAAGTTGGCTGAAATCATCATGAGTACGTTACCCACGCTGCCTACACAGCAAAGCATACGATATGCAATTGGTCGGTCCTCCCACTTGTTCTTGGGGAACATCGCCGCCGCAGTCCACTCAGGTATCATGAACAGAACAATTAGCCAGCCCCAGATCAGCAGGCGGAGCTGAATGTCGTGCCAAAGTGCCACAAACGTGAATACAAGAAGGAATGTCACAATGGACCGCACAGTGGACCGCCAGTTACGGAACGATGAGCCGCCTAAGGGTATATAGATGTACCTGATCAGCCAGCGGTTATACGAACGGTGCCATGCTCTCCAGAAGAGCTGTGTGCTGTAGTTGTTGCTCACACAACGAACCATGTTTTCAGGCGGATCAATCCCGTCAACCAACGACCAAAGTCGGAACATACGCCAAGGGATCAGAAGCTTCAACCAGATGATATGGAGGTTCATGAAGGACAGCATTGACAATTGTGCTGCCGTGTACGAACTCCAATCAGGCTTTCCCTTGCTGATCGCACCAACCCAGTCATAGTGCAGAATGACCTCCATTGACAGCAAGACCAAGAGGAAGCGGATACCATATCGGATTGTTCGGCTTGTTTCGATGCTGGCAGCTCGGTACTTCGACTGTGAGATGTAGTCATTGAATGTGAGGATAGGTCCTGTCAAGTAGAGCGGCGCATAGATGGCATATGCCACATAGTTGCGGAAGGTAAAGTCTCGGGGCTCTGCAGAGATGCTGACACGATCTCTTTCGGAGAGGTTTGCTGGGTCCAATTGCTTCTTCTATAAGCATCAGAGCATGATCAGAAATAATTCCCAACTCCTAAGCAATATGATGACTTACCTCGAGCGCATTAGAGTTGCCACGATCAATACTCCAGTAGTAGTCTAAGTTGAAACTGATAAGACGTAGAATGGTGATGTTAAAAAGAACCTCCCAGCGTGCTAAAATTCCTTGGAATGTGCTATCCATGCGAGCTCCCAAGTTCATCAAATCCGAGTTGAGTAGTCTCATCTTGTTCTTATACAGGCCCATTTGTGGGGGTGAAATGAAGCTAAATAGAACTCGGAACCGCCATCCTTCGGTCAATTCGTTGGCGAACAGGATCGCAATGTTGAAGATCCAAGTAGCAGCCGGAACATATCGTCGAGGAAGCTTGGTTGCAAGCTGGAAATTGGTCCAGAGGATGAAGAAGATCTTGAACGCAGAAAGTCCGTGTAGAGCGAACAAAAATATGAATGCGAATAAGAAATCGAATGATGCTCGCTGGTCTAATCGGTTGCGTCCTCCCTGGCTTCGTTCAGGCAATGGCTTGTACTTGTTCCAGAGCTTCCTCAGCAGCGGGTGGAAAAGAAGGAGAGAGCCCATGTAAGGCATGTTCTCACGGAAAACACCATACTGCGCATCGGAAACGTCGATCTGTCGTCCAGGAATCCAGCCCGGGGATAGCCATCGCTTAAATTTGGGGTATCGAGGATCAGTTTCTGGTCCTTGTTAGCTTGGGGTCGCACAAAAAGTAGCGGTAGAGATTACCTCGAGAGACATCGTATGTGATCCAGAACATGTAAGGAATGGCCACAGCAAAGACGACATAGTAAAGGTAGAACTCGGGTGTCTTCCATTTCGACGGTTGCGCTCTGCTCCGCTCCTTCACTGCAGAGTCCTTCTTTATGCTCGGATCTAATCGCGCTTCGATAACGTTCTGGTAGGGGGTAGAGGAGGCAGTAGTGAATCGTGTGTCGAGAGTGTCATGGTCGTAAAGACTGCTCAAGAAAGCTAGAGGACCCATGATGGCGATGGTCCTGGGTCAATGCGACGAACTGCTTAGCGCATGACGGAACACGTAGAAGAAGATTAATTGCAACAAAGCGACAGAATTGAATTGATGCGAAAAAGCGAGCGTGAGAAGAGATAAAAGCAAGTCGCACGTGTAGAGAAATTGATGCAGTCGTGGCCTTCGTGGGGTGCGTAAGATGGAGCTAGTGGTGTTGAGAAAAAGGGACCTCTCCCACCGATCCGAGGCACGGTTCAAGGTGGGCTGCTCTCCACTCAGTGGCTGCAGGGGGTTAGAGCTCCAAAGGGAAGCCCCTGAAAGCCGAAATAGGGAGACTGTCACTCGTCCGCTTGGCTTTTGAGCGGGGACTTGATCTAACATTAGCACTCGCTTTAATATGAAACTGGATCTAGACGACGCTTGAAGATGAAAATAATTTTATTACTACGTTCATCTTTGTTCATAAGCATTATCGTGACGTTGTTTGGACGAGATTTATTCAAGATCAGGAGCAAGTTTAGGGTAGGCAGTTCGAAAAAAGGCAGCCATCCAGGAGCAGAATGTTGAAGGCCACAATGACACAATGCAAGCTCATGAATATGTCTAACTATACACATGTGGCCACAACAGCAGTGATACCGTCTTTAGTGTGAGGAAAAGATATTATTTTTGGTCTTGATCTTGCAGTTCTGCGTGTTATGTGTTTTCACTTCATAATCGAGCATCCAGCTACTTTAGGACTTGCACTTTGTAAGGAAGAACCAACCAACAAGCACCCGTGCATACACAATGTTTCTATAACGACTTCAACGATGTATCACTAAGCTTGATGGACTTTGAGTTTCAACCATGGCGTCTGGCTATCGCGATAACTTCACCTGGGAGTTCATCCGTCAGAGGATTCGAATATCTGAACTATTACCAATTTGAATTACGGAAGGTAACCATCCTGAAGATATGCTGTAAGAACTGTAGGAAGATCGCCCTAGGACTTACCAAACTGTACGGAAGGTTGCCCAAATCTATTATGCTCTGGCTGACGTAGTTGCTGATGCCTATACTGAGCCTCCAGCTCACGATAAAGTCAGAATCTAGGACTATGATATTGAATTACACGACACAATCAGTATGCTAGAGCAACACACAAACCGTCACACTCGGAACTTTAGCATGACATGATGGGTTAGAATACTAGAGTGCAGCTTGAAATGACTCTGGCAAACTTCCATGCCTATCATGTGCCAACTGGCAAATCACAACATTCCGTAATGATCAGCAAGGGGGTGAAGGAAGTGAGCATAAAGTTGAGGCTCTTCTTGGGGTTATAAGTATGT
This sequence comes from Fusarium sp. MPI-SDFR-AT-0072, assembly GCA_020744335.1. Taxonomy (NCBI): domain Eukaryota; kingdom Fungi; phylum Ascomycota; class Sordariomycetes; order Hypocreales; family Nectriaceae; genus Fusarium; species Fusarium sp. MPI-SDFR-AT-0072. Next base: position 938,547 of record JAHBOG010000005.1, on the reverse strand, counting down.
GTTGATCTGATTGTTGAACTAGCCTTCCGTTATTATCATTTAATAGTAAATTAAAATTTATATGAACAAATCTCATCTCAACTCAACTCACAAGACACTAAAACATCTCATCCCTATCCTCACTTCAGCAAACCGAAACCACTCGTCTCAACCTCTCGGGACCACTTAGTGTTTTGAAATATCTGAAGATCGTCTTGAGTCCCTCAGAGAAGAGTTCAGGGCGAGACCTAACGTCTCTTTCACCTCTAACGCGTCTACTCTTGGTAAGGCTACCCACTTCCTCATCTCTGTTCCTCCCCTTCTTCCTTTAACATCCCGAGACCACTCATCCCAATATGTTGAGGCCAACATCTCGACATTTCGAGACCACTCATCTCAATATCCTAAAACTAACCATCTCAACTCGTCAGAGAACCATCCTCGCTTCAGCATTCCAAAACCAACCATCTCATCAATCCTCGACCCTCTGATTCAAAATGTGCAACTGGAACATCTATCTCTGGAAGTGCAACTGCTGGACTCTAGCTATCAAAGAGCCATGCCACTCTCGCCGCCAGCAGAAAACAGCCAACTGCAACCAGATCCAACATGTCAAGAAAGAATGGGTTCACATTCAGGATAAACCATGCGTGAACCACCGAGCGAACGCAAGTCTCTATGTCAATGGACCGACTGCCAAGTGGGAGGATATAGAATCCACTGCTTATCAGAGTGCGAAGAATCTTGCTGAAAGGGGAGAGTTTCCTGACTTTGTTGAATAAGGGAGTCGATTGACTAGTTATCTGATATATGGTCGGTCCATTCTTGGGCTTTAATGAAAGAAAGGTTGGCCATGTTTTTGCCATGATGGTATGGGATTAGTATTAAAATCTTTATTACTATCATTAACTCAAAGACTTTTCATCCGCTCCTGAATATTGACTATGGTATAATTTCGTCCTAACATGGAAGTGTTCATCCCCTCGAAGTCTGTTTCTCCATTTTCTTCCGTATCTCCTCATTAATGCTGTGCATAGCCTTCACCAATGGCATAACATCCCTATTCCCTCTACACAGTAAAGTCGATTGATCGCTCAGCCGTTCAAGTGCTTTAATATCTGCCATATAAGAGCGAGGATCTTCAGCTCGCAGTATCGTATTAGCCAGATAAGCAAACGCGACGAAGCATCTGTATGCGCCGAACAATGCTGTCATTGTTACTCCGTAAGGGTATATCACCAATAACCGATTAAGAGCTGCAATAAGACGGCGAGCTGCATCTTCCACTATGGGAGAGTCTGGGATGTCCAAATCTGTTGTCGGAGGTCTCGGAGAAGTTGAGTTGAGGAGAGCCATCTTGCGAAACATGTAGATGATAGAAGTGTAGCCTGTCAAGATGACATCGGCTACGACCCATATGTCTTGTTCGTTATCTTGAGCACCTTCCAGCCATTCAATCTGTTATGAGTCAGTAGAAGCATCCATAATGGTGTTGTAAAGTCTTACCAGCTGCCACTCGGTGAAGATCTGTTGCATCTCGCGACAAAGGTCTTCCGTCTTAGCTACAATCTCAGGCTTGGTGGTGTTTTCTGGATCATCGAGCATAGCGAAGAACCGAGCGATTATAAGACTGACTCTTGAACTGGCTAAAAATGCGATCGTCTGCATGCCTTGCGGTAGAGGGTCCGAATCAGGGTCCAGCCACGGTAGGTTGACTTTCCATATGTCGTTGGTGATAACTGGAGGGGTATTGAGGATGAGTCGGTAGAAGAGATCAATCTGGATGACTTCCCAGAACCCTCGCCTCTCATTATCGCATTTAGCCTCGCTGAAAAACGTGTTGTTCTCATCCGAGTCTAGCTTGTGAAGGTTGAGAGTCTGGCAATACTCGCATGCATGTTTAAACATCTTCCAAGCAAGATCGTAATCGAAGAACTCAGCAGCCACGCGACTCTAAATGATATGGTTAGATCACATGAGATAAGTGGTGATAGAGACGTACTGTAAAAAGAGCGGCGATTAGATCTGTCATTGTCCCTGATGCTTCTCGCTCCCAGCTGGGTACTGCACGCAAACATCCCAGATAGCTCGAGTTCATGTACCCGAGGCTCGAGGTCGAAGCAACATTGCTCGCTTTTAGACTACAGCCATGATACATTATGCTGTAGTATATGACGAGAATGACCGGATCGACGTGGATGTGTGGTAGGTTGATGATGTCGGGAATCAAGTCGATGATTCGCCTGTCCAATAAGCCTAGGAACATACAAGCAGGCATGTGCTGAAAGTAGTCTAACAATGTCAGCCAGCATAGATGATTGCATCGGAGAAGACGTACTGGCAACCCAAGTCTTGGCCAAGTCTGTGGGTATGTCTATCGAACTGGTAATGGCCGTGGAGCCAAACGACCTCTTCCTCAGCTCCTGAACTTGGTCGACTGCATCCTTCAGAACAGTCATAGCATCCATCTCACGGTCAGGATTATGAGGCGTCAAAGCACTGGACTCATGACCAGTAGTGCTAAAAGCCACCGGCGAGGAGGACACCTCTGAGCCATCGCCAGAGGGTGTTGGTATCGATTGGCCGTTGGTGGATGAAGATCTAGCTACAGTCTGTGCCTCAAGCCGTTGCAAGCGATCAAGGATAGTCGACAGAGCAGCATTTGAGCCATCCGCCGAGCTGAAAGAGTCAATGACCAATACTCAATGACAGAGTCAAGCCTACTCACAGGGCTGGGTCGATCAATGGCCGCGCAGACCTCCTCTTGACCCGAACAGGATATACACATTCTAGATCATTTGGCTTGCAGCGACCACACTGTGGCATAACACGATTGCATCGGACTTTGCGTTCCTTGCATCTCTTGCACTGGATTCATATTAGATACAGCTCAGAGTCATATTCAGCTCGGCAGTTGAGAAAGGGAGTTCACAGATAGACGATTGAGTTGTTCCGATCCGGTTACCCCGGAGGACGACATGTCGAAGAGCCTCAAGATCAATTGACAGAAAAGTCCGAGATGAAGCTGGTATGATAGTTCCAAGATCAGACGATGGCGGAGATTCGGTCTTATCTACCCCCGCAGTCGGGTAAAGAACAATACGAGGAAAACCAGTACGTAAAACCACACTATCAAAAAGAACAATACAAAGCCACAGGGGTGCAGTAAACTCAAAATGGACTGTGTTTGCCCAGGTTCTGGGTGATGGACTGTATGGATACAAAGACACGTGCCAACGCCACTTACCACTTTAAGTATATTTACGAGAAAGCTTGGCATGGAAGAGTCCGAAAGTCCGTGCCAAGTCTGGGGTTCTCACCTGGAGCCTCGGACTTTCAAAGTCCGAATTGCTTCAATGATCCACAGACTGTGGGAATGCCCAGACGGGCCAACATGGGGCTTTATGGGGTTGTATAAGTTAATTTTCTTTGTATTTGACTCATATTTCATCAAATAAATACTCAATTCTTTGCTGAAATGTTCCTCTCTCAAACATCTTCATGCTCTTCAAGCTTTAACAGTTCTTCAATCACAGGCTAAGCTATCTTTGGTCCTGAATCTTCAACTTGAGCCTCATTATCATTCATATACACCAGAGGTATCAACATTTAGGAGAAAATCTTCAAACATCGTTCAACATGGCAGCCAGCCCACAGTTTAGCTCTGGGGCTGGTACCTCCAAGGGATTCTACCACAACGACATCGGCTCAACATGCTCAACACACGTCTGCACCGAGAAGAACACTGAAGTTCCTATGAGCGAGGATAATGAGTATCAGCACAATGAAGAAGTCGTACAACTGGCTCGAGAACTCACCAGGCGATCAAGTGCTGCACCAGGGACTCTATTCCCCCAAGCAAGCGGCCCATTGAACCCCAGCAGTTCAAGCTTTAATGCGAAAAAATGGGCAAAGGCATTCTATGACCTGCGAACTGATACGTCTGAAGGAACCCCGCCGAGAAAGACTGGTGTGGCCTTTCGAAACTTGAACGTATTTGGCTTTGGATCAGATACAGACTTCCAGAAGAGTGTGGGCAACATCTTCCTTGAGGCTGGTACCATGGTCAAGAAACTTTTGCACGATAAGCAAAGACGTGTCGATATCTTGAAGAACTTGGAGGGCGTTGTTCAGAGCGGAGAGATGCTGGCTGTGCTTGGTCCTCCAGGTTCAGGCTGTTCGACATTTCTCAAGACTATCGCCGGCGACACACACGGATTCCACATCGACGATGCATCGGAGATCAACTACTCCGGCATTCGACCCGAAGAGATGCGCTCAGCGTTTCGTGGCGAGGCCATTTACACAGCCGAAGTTGACCATCACTTTGCGCATCTCACAGTAGGCGACACACTCTACTTCGCCGCCCGAGCTCGCTGTCCGAAGCATATCCCAGAAGGTATTTCCCGACGTGAATACGCAGAGCATTTACGAGATGTGACCATGGCCATGTTTGGTATTTCTCATACTAAGAATACTCGCGTGGGAGACGACTTTGTGAGGGGCGTTAGTGGAGGCGAGAGAAAACGAGTGACGATTGCAGAGGCAGCATTGAGCTATTCGCCGCTTCAATGTTGGGATAATAGCACGAGAGGTCTTGATAGTGCTAATGCGCTTGAGTTTTGTCGGACGTTGAGAACGCAGGCTGATGTTATGGGGTGTACTTCTGCTGTGGCCATTTACCAAGCATCTCAGGATGCTTACGATGTGAGTTTCGAGTAAGTATCGCAATGGAATTTCACTGACTGGTGTAGGTATTCGATAAAGTACTCGTGTTATACCAAGGACGGCAGATCTTCTTTGGCAAGACGAAAGAAGCAAAGGCCTATTTCGAAGGTCTAGGCTTCGTCTGTCCCGAACAGCAAACCACAGCCGATTTCTTGACCTCCATGACTAGCCATCAGGAACGAATCATCCGCGAAGGATACGAAGGCATAGCTCCCCGATCACCAGATGAGTTCGCGCAAGCTTGGAAAGACAGCGCCCATCGACAGCATCTCCTCACTGAGATGGATGAGTATATCGAGCGACATCCCTTCGGAGGCGAACACTACGAAAAGTTCGTCGACTCAAGGAAGAGAGACCAGTCCAAGTCTCAGCGCATCAAATCGCCGTTTACCTTATCGTACATGGAGCAGATGAGACTTACACTGGGTCGAAGCTGGGTGATGCTCAAAGCTGATCCTAGCGTAACGGTGACTCTTTTGCTCTGCAATCTTGTCGAATCTCTCGTTATCGGAAGTATCTTCTACAATCTACCCGAAGACACAGGAGCTTTCCTCAAGCGTGGACTACTAATCTTCTTCATTCTTTTGATGAACGCTTACAACAACATCTTGGAGATCATGACCCTCTACGCCAAACGAAACATCGTCGAGAAACACGCGCGCTATGCTCTGTATCATCCAAGTGCCGAGGCTCTTTCATCCATGGTCGTAGATTTGCCGTACAAGATCTTTAACACCATCATGATGAATACGACAATGTACTGGATGGGAAACCTTCGTCAAGACGCCGGGCACTTTTTCTTCTTCCTCTTGGTGTCCTTCGTGACGACGTTGAGTTTCTCAATGCTCTTTCGTCTCATTGCGTCTCTTACCAAGACCATCGCTGCGGCTTTGGCTCGAGCCTCGATTCTGTTACTCGTTATCGCTCTCTATACCGGCTACGCAATCCCACCTCAGTACATGCCTGTTTGGCTTGGATGGATCCGCTGGATCAACCCGACATTCTATGGTCTCGAAAGTCTTTTCATCAACGAATTCGGCGGTAGGAACTACCCTTGTTCCACCTTTGTACCCAGTGGACCTGAATATAGCGACATCTCACCATTTTCGCAAGCTTGTGCGATTCAAGGTTCTGTACCGGGAGAGAACTTTGTTCGAGGATCTGCATACCTTGCTTCGGCGTATGGCTATGTTGACTCTCACAAGTGGCGCGACTTCGCTGTTGTCATCGCCTTCACTATTTTGTTCATGGGACTTCACTTGATAGCTACTGAGACGATCGCTTCTGAACGCTCCAAGGGCGAGGTTCTTGTGTTTACCCGCAAGGAGATGAAGAAGTACGCCAAAAAGGCCCTTGATGATGAGGAGACGGGCAAACTCAGCGGCACACAGCTTGCGAATGGCAATGGTAATGATGAGGTTACGGATGTCGAGGAGCAGACTTCCGTTTTCCACTGGAGGAATGTCTGCTATGATGTCAAGATCAAGGGAGAATCTCGAAGAATTTTGGATCATGTTGACGGTTGGGTGAAGCCGGGTACACTGACTGCTCTGATGGTAAGGACGAATCACATCAAATCGAATAAGTACTAACGTGATAATAGGGTGCGTCCGGCGCTGGCAAGACCACACTACTAGACGTACTCGCAAGCCGAGTCACAATGGGCGTCGTAACAGGCCAAATGCTCGTTGACGGAAAACTACGAGACGAATCCTTCCAACGCAAAACCGGTTACGTCCAGCAGCAAGACCTTCACGTCCACACCCAAACAGTTCGCGAGGCCCTCAACTTCAGCGCTCTTCTTCGTCAACCAGCCAGGTATACACGACAGGAGAAGCTCGATTACGTGGACACCGTGATCAGTCTTCTTGACATGCAGGAATACTCCGATGCTATCATCGGCGTACCAGGCGAAGGACTCAACGTGGAGCAACGAAAACGATTGACAATTGGCGTTGAGTTAGCTGCTCGGCCTCAATTGTTATTGTTCCTGGATGAACCGACTTCTGGGCTTGATAGTCAAACGTCTTGGTCTATCTGCAACTTGATGCAGAAGCTTACCAATAACGGCCAGGCTATTCTCTGCACGATCCATCAACCTTCAGCTATGTTGTTTCAACGATTCGATCGACTGCTGTTGTTGTCTCGTGGTAAGACCATTTACTTTGGTGATATTGGTAGGAACTCCAAGGTTCTAGTTGACTACTTCGTTCGCAATGGAGCGCCGAAGTGCCCGGTTGGTGTCAATCCCGCTGAGTACATGCTTGAGGTTATTGGAGCTGCACCTGGAGCTCATACGGAGATCGACTGGCCTCAGGTTTGGAGTCAATCGCGCGAGCATGAGAACGTTCAGCAAGAGCTTGAGCGATTGGCAGCTGAAGGTGATGCTTATGTTGGGCCAGGCACCAATGATGGAACTGAGTACAACGAGTTTGCTGCTACACCATACATGCAGTACACCCAAGTCACCAAGCGGTTATTTCAGCAGTACTGGAGAAGTCCTGGATACATCTACTCCAAAGTTATCCTGTCCGCAGGCGCAGTAAGCATTCCCTACCACATATACGAAAGTGCCACTAATCACGGAAACAGTCTCTCTTCATCGGCCTGTCATTCCTAAATGGTCAAAACACCGAGCGTGGTCTCCAGAACCAAATGTTCGGCGTCCTCATCTTCCTCACGATCTTTACCCAAGTTGTCCAGCAGATGCTTCCCGACTACGTCGCCCAACGCACCATGTACGAAGCGCGCGAACGACCATCGAAGACCTACTCTTGGAAAGCATTCATGGTTTCCACGATTCTGGTAGAAGCAGTCTGGAACTCGGTAATACTCCACTGTGTACCCGATATGTGGGAGATTTGTAACTGACAGTAACGTAGCTCATGGCTGTGCTCTCTTTTGTTTGCTGGTATTTCCCGACAGGATTGTACCGCAACGGCCATGCGACTGATACAACGGACGCTCGAAATGCAACCGTGTTTTTGTTTGTGTGGATGTTTTTCATGTTCACCAGCACGTTTGCGCATATGATCATCGCGGGCTTCGAGACTGCTGAAGTTGCGGGCGGTCTCGTTACTCTGATCATGATCATGATGTTTTCATTTTGCGGGTAAGTCACTCTGAGCCGATTCCTTGTACCTATCACTAATACTGTGTCAGTATCCTTGCATCACCAAAAGAACTCCCCGGCTTCTGGATCTTCATGTACCGCACATCACCCTTCACATACGTCGTGGAAGGCCTAATGGGTACATCAATGGCCAACGCCGACGCAGGCTGCGAAAAGAATGAGCTCATAACCTTCACTGCACCCAACGGTACAACATGCGGCGAATACATGAAGTCGTACCTGTCCAACGTAGGCGGCTACATCGTCAACACTGCTGCGACAGAGTGTCAGTACTGCACCATCTCAGACACCAACACATTTCTGGAGAGTAAGAGCATGAGCTATGGTAATCGGTGGAGGGATTTCGGACTTCTTTGGGTCTATTGCGTGTTTAACATTGCGGCGGCGTTTGGGATCTATTGGGTTGTTCGTGTGCCCAAGAATAAAAAGGCGAAGAAGGATTAGGTGGGGTGTATATCATGATAAAACCGGTGTTGGGGATGTTAGATAGAGTGTTCTTCAGGTATATAGATTTTGGAACCGAGATGCTGCTGAGTTGAGCCGCGGGACTCGCCTGGCCATAATATTGATCATATCGATAAGTAATTCTGTACACCATGGTTCCAAGTCCAAGAGTCCTGGCACTTAGGAGGATTGCTTCAAGACCAGAGTATATGGTATTTGGCGTGGTTTAATCGTTATCGCCTATGTGATCGGGGAGAAAACCCGTGGATTGACAAGACAGCAGGACAGCATCTTGAGTGCGTAGCAATGATAGAGGCACCATATATTTAGACATCGCGAAATGAAGACAAAGGTAAAAAGTTGAACTTTCTCAGAGTTATAGAATGAGCCTTGGTGATAGTGAGGATAGTTCGCGGGCAGTGAGGAATCAAGAGCATTGAAGTACTCAAGATTGCCAGGGCGATCCGAGCGATAGCACACCTGACAGTTCCCTCGGCATTGATTGTGTCCGGTACCTTGACGAACAATCACTCTAGTATTTTGCCCGAATCGCCAAATCTTTCCCTCCCTTGCCTCTGGTATCTTTGCCAAGAATACCTCACGCCAAGAGCCCAGAACACTCGACTAATTGAGAGCAATCTACAAAGTCCAGCACCCTATCTCTACCAACAAAGAGCTGTCTTTTACTCCAAATGATCGAGATCCCATCCAGGTAACCACAAATAGCTATATATGCACTCGCCCAAAGAGCACTGGCTCCAGCCGCCACAAATCGTCGATCAAAGACCTGTCCAGAACGTGGCAACTCCGCCTATCGAACCCAAAAGGCGCTATCTAGTCTCGATTTGATACCGTGTGAGGTTTCAAGGTAGCTTTAATACATGGCGTTGGCTTGCTGTCATGATTGGAGCTGCTCTAATGCTCGGGACGGAGATGCGAGAGGAGAGGCTTTTCTCGACCACATTGGAGAGCTACCGTTTCGACGATCACGCTGATCATTACTCAGAGGGTTAACAGTAATATCTTTGTGGAGGGCTTATCAAAGCTTGTTTATCGGCAATTGCGAAATCGACTGCAAAGACTGGATCTGCATGCGTGTCAAGTGTAGACGGTTTACCGGTGTGTTGGTATCTTTACCCAAGTGGTTCCATGACATTCAACTCGCATACGTGATTCCATCGTACTACTCTTCCGCCCCTTCCGAGGACTGAGGGCGAGCAATTGGCCACAATTATGCATCGCATCTTCCAGCCCTGACAGCATCAGGCCTGGTATAGCATAGACACTGTCGCCTATCCCTTGAGGCCCAAATAATCACATTGACTCAGGTCCCCTGGATACATCGGGCTAAACTTGCCTTGAAACGAGTACTCAAATCACTTTGAAGACATAGCCGCCGTTGCCCCTGTGTGGTTCAACAGAAGCTGTCAATGTGGAGATGACTATTCCGCCTCCTTTGACATAGACGTCACTCTACTCCGTCGCGTAATAGGCAGTATCCACAAGCTATCGTGTAAGTCATCAAGTGATATCAACAAGCTCATCTCGGTGGGCCAAGACCCAGTTCTGCCTCCACGCAAGACCCTGAAGACTCCTCCTGAATCCGGGGAAGCCAAGGTCGTAAGGCGAGTGAACCATGGACTGGAGGATCAAGACCCTGCTTGTAAGCGGAGCTTTGTCCATGTTGTCCTTCTTGTAGCGACGGCCTAGTTTGACGTTATGGCAGTATTAGACGGAGGCCCACATGAACTGACGAGATGCCATGAGGACAGCCTGGTCCAAGAGCGAGCTGAATACTCTAGAGACATAAGTGCTGACCTTGCTCATGCCCCTGCAAAGTGTCAACTCGACGCGGGGGAGCATTGCGGATAGCTATCAAGCTTCACAAGCCCACCAAGCTAACCACGCAGATAGACACATCACTTTTTACCAGTGTTGGTAATATCGCCGCTGTGAATAGTTGGAGTGTAAATGCCGAGTCTGGAGGTATCTCGGGATGAGAACATGGCGTCATATCATGTCAACAAGCGCCTGTGGCTGATAGTAATTCCCCCGAAGATAAGCTTGGGGTTATTTAGAGCCATGTCACTAACGAGACAGCACTACGAGAGCTAGGGATGGGGATATCGTCGTAGGTTAACGCGGAGTCGATGCCGTTAGCCCGCCGGTGGGGGGAATACACGATGACCTCGCTAGTTCTTTCCCATCAGACACCCTATACGCAAGCTATGTGAGCTGTTGTTCATACTCTGGCCTATCCTCCAGGGCGACGAAGGATGAAGCTCGGGCTGCTGAAGTGGTTGCAGCACAGATCGACAAAGTCCTACGACATGAACCTCCACGGTATCATATCGAATAGACCAACCGATGACATTTCTTATGAAGCCGAAGGAGAGCTAATAGCTCCCTAGACGGCGTTGGAGAAGCCGACATGGTGTATACAGTCTAACTTAGTATCTCGGGAACGGCTCGGCTAGCGACAATCGTCCCGGACAACTTCCTCCTGAGGCCATTCCTCTACAGTTGGAGTTAAAAACGAGGCTGAAGTTTGCTTGCATTTCAGCGCGCATAATACCCCATTGGTTCGTAGGCGCCCTTTCCCAACGCCTGCATAAGATGGCTTGAGGGAGATCGTCAGTGTCAGAATTGAGGCTCTGAACAGATACAACGACGTTTCTCCAACACAAGCCCACGTTTTTCGAGATGAGACATTCGTTTTTAGCTATCGAGCTTGGGAGTTAGCACCTCCCTGTTTAGGAATGAAGCTTTGATCTAGGTGCGGCGCGGTACGGGGGTCGGGAGAGATTCCGGTGCAGAGCTCGGGAGTGATCCCGATCATGTGACCTGAGATCCGTGAGAATAGTTGAATATGCTTGTTCGATATCATGTTACTGGTCGTGATTCAATGGGTCGTGGCTTTCTTTATCATCATTGTGTAATGTTTCAAGGATACTATCGAGTTGAACCTGGACCACCCGAGCTGTTGGGTTCAAGGTAAGTATACAACTAGGTTCAAGCCGACATGGAGCTGGAGATAAGTAATGCTCTTACAACTGGACCTATGAAAACGGAGAGGCATACAGTCTCTTGGGGTTAGTTTAGGAAATGCATACACGATTTGGAATAGGAAATAGACTTGATGGAGGCCTAAGACTTTGCTATCAAAGTCCTCGAGAATCTTATTAAGAAGGGGCCGAACGGACAGATATCGAGGGTTCTTGGGTTAACGAAGCTATACATCAGAGATAATATACTCTGCGAGGCTGAAACAGGTTGATATCTATGTCTCTCGCTTCGTGGAGATTAATATACTAACCAGACTCAAATTGTGACTGATTTGCATACCTAATGCAGAGAATAAGCAAAGAAGCTCTGATTCTTGAAGTCAATATCAGAGAAGTAGCTAGCAGCTGGATGAGAGCATCACCGAGGACTACTTTCAAGGAGTAGTTGCGAGTACGAAACAGACAGCACTCTCCAAGGAGCATGCGATACTATCAGTGTCACTCGATAGTGTGGCGATATTAGCCTGATCCAAGCTCCTGGTAATGACTAGCGCGAGGAAATGACACTCGATATTAAGCCCAAACATCATCATCAATGCATGTTATCGAAAACTAGGGCGTGTCTCGTCTATACTTGCCAAACTCCCGTCCCAGTTGACCTCCACTGTCTCCAGAATGGATATCTCTAGAGCGCCAGGTCAGGCTCCCTAACTAACCCCATAAGCTATAGCGGCCAACTCAGTAATAATTCGCCGCAATCACAAAGTCAATTAATCGAGCTACAAATGGTCCAACGTACTCCAGTCGAAATAAACGCTCTGGATCGGTCAATTTCTCAGTGTTTGCCACGATCGATAAGTTAGAGTTTACCGTTTCGGCTGGAGAATCCGAATAATTACGGTGTGCGGAGTGATTGGCTAGCGCCCAAAGCTTCTAGATTGCAAACATGGTGGTGTTCTATTGGAGTCCCTTTGGAGAAGTGAAGCGAAGTGGTTGCACATCTGCGGAGATTCCGTGAGGAGCTGAGCGCGAAAAGAAAGATGGTGGGAAGCTGAGGGGATTGGCCAAAGTACTTATCTTGCAGGGATCGGGATCAGAATCCGAGGATACGGGCAGACTCTGTTTAGACTCTACGGACTACGTACAAGGGAGATGATAAGGGACTGACCTAGGCGAGCGATTTTGTGATACCTTAGATAAGTATCCTATCTACAATGGGGCTCGAACAAGACTATTGAGAGTGTATCCATACGACGGAGAGATATCATCTGTATATTACCGAGATTCAAGTCTTCACAATAAATTACCCTATTCGTAAGTATCGCAAGTGTTTGTTCCACACCAAAATACGTAGAACAAACCCCTCACTTATCACATGCGCAACGCCCAAATACACTCCAAGTCTAGACCAGACGTAGGCACAGTAGCCGTTCCCCCCCTCAAACAAAAAGCATGGGGTCAGTGAAGGCTGCAAGATGACAACAGTGAGTGATTTCCCTGACCAATTGCACGACAGCCAAATACACCACATTCCAACGTCTGCACGAGCTAATCGAGTGCCGATACAGGCTTTCCCCAGACCTGAATCAGTCTTGGTTCGGTGGACCCGAACTCTTCCCCGTGGGGAAGACCCCGGTCGTTCGTTCAGCTCGCACCAATCTTGCTCTTGGCTGGCTTGGGTGACCCCGACTGCAAGGGCCTGGACCCATGGGCTAGGGGTGATAGTGGCTAAGCTAACCTGCAAGATAAGCTCTTGTTCCAAGTAACCCAACGACACCATGGGCGTACTACACGGGCATGGTTCACTGACTGTTATCTCTACCTCTGCTCGACATTATATAAACCGCCCTGAATCCACTCACTTCAGCCTCCTCTTCTCCTCAGACCCTCGTCTCTAACACTCTTCACCCCTATCCTCTCTAATCCTCCTCAATCCCTATCTCTCTCACAAAGGCCGGTTTGAACCGCCTTTTATTTCACAATGTCAGACGACGAGAAGAGACCATACTCCACCTCAAAGGGCAGTGCCGTCGCAGGCGATGCCTCAAGCATTCAATATGTCGACGACCAAGGCATGGGCCATCTCCACCGACGCCTCAACAACCGTCAGATCCAGCTCATCGCCGCTGGTGGTTCCATCGGAACAGCTCTCTTCATCTCCATCGGTGGAGGTCTCGCCAAGGGTGGTCCCGGCAGTCTTCTCATCGCCTTCACCCTCTACTCCCTCGTTCTCGCCCTTGTCAACAACTCGATCGCTGAGATGAACACATACATGCCCGTTGCTGGTGGATTCGTGCGTCTTGCTGGCTACTGGGTCGACGATGCGCTAGGCTTCGTCGCTGGCTGGAACTTCTTCCTCTACGAGGCTCTTATTATCCCCTTCGAGATTACTGCACTAACCTCTGTCATCTCCTTTTGGAATGCTGATGCGCTCAACGCTGGCCCAACCGCTGGTATCTGCGCTGCAGTCATTATCTGCTACGGGTAAGCTTGACCTCTTTAGTCAATTGAACTATGCTGACCATTCTACAGTCTTCTCAATGTCCTCGCCGTTCGTTTCTATGGTGAATCCGAGTTCTGGCTCTCAGGAGGAAAGCTCATCCTGATCTTCCTTCTGTTTGCCTTCACTTTCGTCACTATGGTCGGTGGAAACCCCCAGCACGATGCCTACGGCTTCCGACATTTCTCCAACCCTGGATCATTCACCACATATCTCAGCTCAGGCGGCAAGGGCAAATTTGAAGGTTTCCTCGCTGCTCTCTTCACAGCTGCCTTTACCGTTGTCGGCCCCGAGTATATCTCAATGGTCTCAGCTGAGGCTCAACGCCCTACCTTTACCATCAAGAGTGCCTTCAAGACAGTGTACTATCGGTTCTGTATCTTCTTCATCATTGGTGCCCTCGCCGTTGGCATCGTTTGTGCCTACAACGACCCCAAGCTCGTCGACATCTACTTCGGTGCTGGCGGTACTGGAAACGCTGCTTCTTCCCCATATGTCATTGCCATGACCAACCTTGGCATCGATGGTCTCCCTCATCTCGTCAACTTCCTGATCCTCACCTCCATCTTCTCCGCCGGTAACACATACACCTACTGCGCTACCCGAGCTCTCTACTCTTTGGCCATTGAGGGACGCGCCCCTCGATTCCTCCGATACTGCAACAAGTCAGGTATTCCTGTCTACTGCTTCTGTGTCACCATGCTGTTCCCCTTCCTGTCCTTCCTCCAGGTTGCCAACGGTTCCGCCAAGGTTCTCGGCTGGTTGATCAGCATCGTCACTGGTGGCGGTCTTATCACTTTCATGATCATGTCCATCACATTCATCAACTACCACCGCGCCTGTGTCGCCCAGGGCGTCGACCGCAAGACTGAGCGACCCTACTACGGCTACTTCCAGCCTTATGGTGCCTACATCGCCCTCGTTGTCCAATTCGTCATTGTTCTCGTCTACGGATACTACGCTTTCCGACCCAAGTTCGACGTTGAGGTGTTCTTCCAGAACTACTCCATGCAGATCCTCGCTGTCCTCCTCTTCGTTGGCTGGAAGGTCTTTAAGAGGACCAAGTACATCCGACCTCACGAGGTTGACTTGGTTTGGGAGCGACCCATGATTGAGGCGTACGAGGCCACCTTCACTGAGCCTCCTGTTGGCTTCTGGCACGAGATGGGCGAGTTGGTGATGCCTTGCTTCTTCAAGAGAAACAAGAGGACTTCAGAAGTTTGAAGCGGGTGCTTCTTGTATTTGTTTAACTTGGACATGACTGGATGATATCACTTGCGAATATAGTTGAATTAACATTGTTAACAACACTTCTCACTCTAATGCTCAATGTGACTTCTGATCTTTCTTTTTCATTCTATGATGCGCAGTTGTTGACGTAGGTCTATAAGGTTGGGGGGTTATACGAAGCTTGAAGCCACAATACAAAGGCAAAGAACACACCTCAATATACACGGGTAATACACTCCAGTGTTTTCACTGCTGCTCCTGAGAAAAAAAAGTTAGTTGTGTTGAGGGCCTACGAACCCCTCGCCGCTTAATGAGATGTGCAATACAGATGCCTTCCGAGGTACTGACAAACACGCAGACTGAACGACTTATCCTGGCACAGACTTTTCTGCACATCTTTAACTGCCATCCATACCATTAATGGAATGATCCGCTAGAGAAAATAATTATGCTGATAAAATTGGAAAAGATCTCTCTGATCCCCGTGCTCACAGCCTTGCGCGAGGTTCTTCCGTCGCCTTCTCCCCGCCTTCTATCCTCTCAACAGCCTGTTCAAACGCAGCAACAACATCATGCTCACTAATCCACGAAGGGTTCATCCTCTCCTTCACCCGCCGTATCAACTGCTCGTCAGTCTCCGTCGTCGCTCGTTCGATATTAGACTTCTGCCCCGAAATGTTCTTATGGACGATGCCCAAGAGCTTATCCAGATGTGGTTTGCGAGTTGCTTCGTATAGTTCAAATACTTGCGCAAGCTGAGCCTTGGTCGGCTTTCCTATTTGCGCTGATGAAGGAGGCCAAACGTGATCGAGCGAGCGGTACAAGGCATATGCGTCGTCAATAGCCAGTGATCCCCCTGCTGCGAAGGATCCGCCGTGGGTGTGAGCTGCATCGCCAACGAGAGCTACACGGTTGGAGAAGGACCATGTATCGAGAGCTGCGCCGGCGTAGTTGGGGAAGAGTTTGACGTAGGGCGTGGCGTCTATGAATGCCCGGATTGTTGGGTTCCAATGCTTCGGGTTGTCAGCATGATGAAGGGTGCGAGGGATAGTTCACTTACTTGGTATAACCCCTTGAACTCTTCGACACTGCCATCTTCATCCCATCTTGCGTCTTGGCCCGGCGACTTGGGGTCTTTAGGATCAGCGTGGTAGCCACCGACTATGGTAAATAGGCCTTTGCCTATGATCATGCATTAGCGACAGCGCTGAAGAAGAGGCACTGGTCTCTTACCTAGATGCGAATGGAAGAACGTTGTCTCATGGCCAGCCTATTGATTTCTCAGCAACCTATTGGTTCGAGAGTCTTTGGAACTTACCCAGTGAGCTGCGTCCTCAGGATACTCAACATCCTTTAATCTATCGGCGTTAAAGACAGCGCGGAAAGCGACCCAGCCTGTCCAGTGCAGTTCATGCTCTGGTACAAACGTCTTGCGGACTTTCTGTCAAAGGTGTCAGCGCTCGACTCCCTCCTGAAATTCCGAAACATACTGATCGAAGACCATCGGCACCAACGACAATATCAGCCGTCGTCGTTGTCCCATCCTCAAAGTAAAGCGTAGCACCCTTATCAGGATCCGCCTTAACATCAACAGTCGTCTTCCCCAGATGAACAATACCCTCTGGTAAATTCTCTAGCAGCGCCTGATGAAGGTGAGCGCGATGAAACCGCGCAGTCGCATGCTTCTTGATCTGTACTGTATTGTGAACATCATAATCGATGACTTCACCAGTCTTCCAGTGTCGGTATATCATGGGATATCCAGACTTTTGACGCTGTGCAAAGCCTTCGGCCAAGGCATTCTCAACACCAAGACGGTCGAGTGTTCTGAGGCCATTGGGACCCAGAGCTATACTTGCGCCGATTTCTTTAAACTCTGATGCTCGCTCATAGACTTGTACATTGACGTTGGGGTGTTTGAGGAGTGCGATTGCTGTGATGAGACCAGCGATGCCACCACCAGCGATCGCTACCTCGAGCCTCGGTGAATCTTGTTGATCTGCCATGATTATAATCAAGCTTGGTGATTGAATTAATCAAGAATTGAAGGCATCTTAAACAAGCGTATAGCAGACACAAGACATGACATTTAAACAGTTGTGAGAGCCTCTTCGTCCTGAGTCTTACCCCAAGTGTAACTTATCGGATGGACCCCGACACTGATTCGAGCACGCCATCTTATTCCCCACTAATTCCCTATTTACAAGACGTACTGATTGAGGCAGCCAATGCCAATTGAATATCTCGTTGAGATAGCTGATAATGTCATTTAAGAAGTATATGACGAGGTACCGATGTCGCAAATGCCAATTTGCAATCTCATTCATGCTACTCAAGGAAAGCCCTTCGTTTGCTCCTCAATGACTTAACACCAGGTCAAAGCATCAAACGCAGCCTCCCATCGTAAAAGAAGTTCACACAGCAATTGGTTCCAAGTCTGACAGGTCCAAAACCCTCGTCTCATGGAGTTTATATCCCTCCGTGGCTCCCAAGTACCGACCCGTCTGAAAACTCCAAAGTAAGTCCCCAAGAGGAAAGCTATGGCATGCCTCGATATATCTCAACACCTCACGATCAGTCGTTTCTCCCCAAACTGGCATGCTAGCCAGCGCAAGGTACCATCGGCGATAGCACTCGTCCTGGAGTTCACCAGCTCTATCCATGGCTTGCTGAGTGGTGAAGCCATTCTGTTTCAGGACTGTGACAAAGTTGTGCTCGATACCTGACTTGACGTCTTTCTTGTACGAGACGATATCGTTGTGGCTGCGTTGTATTAGCAGAGGTCTCATGGAGGGAGAGTGTATGTCACTTGCATCCAGGCGAGGTCACAGCCTACAGCTATGCATTCCTGAATAGAAGGGTGCTCAAATGCCTCCTGCGATAAGTTCACATTGTGGGCATAGCTGTGAAAAACATCGTTAACTTCTACTCGGCACAAACAAATGGATCGGGTCACGACTCACGCGATGAGACTGATACAGGGATATCCACCGACAGTCCTCCTCCGCATTCTGATGTAGTCCTCCTCTGTTCGAGGTTGACCATCTCCATTGCGTGTCGCCTCGACCTGGTGTAAAAGGCCATCCAAGTATCGCTTATGCGTGATCTTGAACTGTGTTTGAACATCGGGAGAAGCCCTCTGTATACAGAGGCAATTAGTAGAGTCCCATAAAGGAATTCTTTAGGAAGACCAACCTTCTTAACTCGGTCCCAAATGGTACGGAACAAATATCGCAGGGGGTATCGCTCTCTGTCTGGAGTCTCGGAGCCGTCTTCTAGAACAGCAAGTGTGTGTCTGATCTCTTTCTCTGCAGCTACTGGGTCTCGGTCAAGTTGACCCTCGTCAAAGTCGTCGTCAAAGTAGAAGATCTAATCATCCACGTCAGTCAGTGCCCTGAAACTTTGGAGTGTCTAAGGATTCTGTTGCGTACCCAGTTCAGCCAGTCAACCATGGTCCTGAGTGCTTCTGCATCTGCATGAGGAGCCATGGCCGAGGCGCAGAAACAGAAGTCGGCCTTTCTGTTCTTATCTGCTTCGTGCTTCTCCATCTTGAGATAACTAGACTTCAGTTAGAATAAGCTTCAGTCTGACAAGAGGCAGGATAAACCCACTCAGCTATGAAGGCGTCGGCTGCGGCCTTGACCTTGAAGTGGTGAGGGTTCACCATAGGCGTCGCAGACATTATGGAACCAAACATGTCCGGAATGCGGACTTCGGTCGGATGGCCTTTTCCGTTGACCTTTGTGTCTTCGTTTATAGTCGCAATCATCTTGATGAAGTTGAGATGTATCGTATAACTTGTCAAGGCGAGTGATGAGTCTGTACTGGTTTGCTGCTCATCAGGACATGATGCATGCCGACTTTAAATATACTACTACAACAAAAAATCGAGTATCAACTTCATCTCGTGTGCCACAGTCGTCTTGGGAGTGTAAGCACGAAAAGATGCCATTTTGGGAATATCCGCTCTCTGTCGGCCAACGATCTGCAACCCGGCATCCTACGGAGCTGGAAAATTACCTATTCAGGACATCTCTCCATAACCATACACTAAGTCACAAACTTCTTACAACAGATAAACTTGTTAAAAGGGCTTGAAAGAGAGTCATGAAAATGACAAGACAAAATCCATTGAGACAAATATACCTTCGCCATGTCGTCGATCAAGCTCATCATTCCACGTGAAGCCATGTTCAACACTGGCTTCTTGTCGGCACGTATCTGGTCGCCAACGTCTACTTCATGGAACATCATTTACTATAGCATTGTATCTCTGGGGCTCTTTACTATTTACTGGTTATGCATGGTATTTTATCGCCTCTTCTTGCATCCTCTTAGGAACGTCCCAGGGCCCAAGATCGCGGCAGCTACCAGCTGGTATGAGTTCTACCAGGACGTCATTCTCGATGGCCACTACATCAAGGACTATCCCCGACTTCACGAGAAATATGGTAAGTGACAGGGCCCTGGTATACGTATTTTGGTTGCTGATATGATCTCAGGCCCAATTGTCCGAATGAGCCCTAACAGAGTACACATCAATGACCCAAACTTCTACCACAAGTGAGCACGCAAATACCCCAATGGCAGCTACATACCACTAACCACCGCGATCGCTCAAGGGTCTATTCTACTGGAACCAAGTTCCTCAAGGAGCCTGCCATGTTCAGATTCGCCGGTGAACTCGACGCCCTGCCATTTATCATGGATCCCGCAGCCCACAAAGTCCGCCGCGGCATTGTCAATCCCATGTTCTCGCCCCGCGCCATCAAAGACTTTTCACCTGTGGCTCTCCAGATTATCAAGGGTGCCCTCAAGAAGATTGGAGACTCGTATGAAACCGGGAAGCCTGTTAGCTTGAAGCGACTTGAGTCAAATTTCGCGGTATGTCGCCCAACACCCCCCACCATTTGCTGCGGCCTGCTGACAAGACGACTAGATGGACATCATCATGAAGCTTTGCTTCGGGAAAGATATGAACTGTACCCAAGGAAAAGAAGGAACAGAGGCACTTGTCGATTCGATGGTCGCTCTGCCCCATAGCTTCAGTCTCATCAAGCACTTTCCTATGCTTGGGAAGATCATGCAATCCTTTCCCACGCATGTTTTAACCTACATCATTCCAGGCTTCGTCGAGTTCCGCAACGTACGTCCAGTCCATTCTCGCTTCCAGCACCTAATTCGCAGCAAGGCTAACACTGTCTAGCAATGTGCTCAATGGGCCAACGAAGTGCGAGAGAGACATCAGAATGGTGTCTACACTGATGAAACTGGCCGTCAAACCGTCTTCGACGCCATTCTAGACGCTGAGCCCGATCGCTCAACTAAGGGACTGGTCGATGAGGCCTTTTCACTCGTCATCGGCGGTACCGAGACTACTGTGACGACCATTACCTATGGAGTTTGGTGCATTTTGAAGAATCCAGAAGTTGAGAAGAAGATGCTGGAGGAGCTTCGCACTGTCGAGACGAACAGCGATGGGTTGATGGAGTATCAGAACCTGATGAACTTGCCTTACCTGGTGAATAAGAACTCAAAGGCCTTGTTTCTTCTGTCGGATGACTGACTGTGAGATCTCTAGACTGCTGTGATTCACGAGACTCTCCGCATATCCTCCCCAGCTCCAGGCATCCTCACACGTCTTGTGCCATCTGGAGGAACAAAATATGGTAGCCACTTCCTGCCTGCAGATGTACGTATTGGCAAGCCTTTTACT
The DNA here is from genome assembly GCA_020744335.1 of Fusarium sp. MPI-SDFR-AT-0072. Lineage (NCBI taxonomy): Eukaryota > Fungi > Ascomycota > Sordariomycetes > Hypocreales > Nectriaceae > Fusarium > Fusarium sp. MPI-SDFR-AT-0072. The sequence goes on along the minus strand of JAHBOG010000005.1, from coordinate 917,812 downwards.
GGTATTTACGACCTTACTGACACAAAGCTCGCTCAGACTTCCGTCTCAACAGCGCAGCGTCTGATCCACTATGACCCAACCCTCTTCCCGGAGCCCGAGACCTTCATGCCCGAGCGATGGCTCGACAACAGCGACAAGGCTTCCAAGAAGAATCTGATTCCGTTCAGCAAAGGGCCACGTATGTGCGTGGGGTTGAACTTGTCCTATATGGAAGCCTACGTCTTCCTTGGGAATCTCATTCGACGATTCGACCTGAGCTTGCATGGCAAGAACCAGGGCACGCTTCGTTGGAAGGACTACATTGCTCTTCATATTGAGGACGACGTTTTGATCAAGGTCAATGGGCTTCGGTAAATGCATTTGTGGGCCGCTTTCTGGCGAGTCGGTGAGTTTGATGGGAATGGCTGCAAATAGGTAGGTATTGATGGCGACTTAAAGTAAAGAGGTATTCTAGCTTAAAATGGAATAAATGTTCGCAATCTAAAACTGCAAGCTCAATTTTTTATTCATGCTACTGGTGTTTTTTTCCTACTGTGGTCCTGATCTGATCTGTAGGGCACGGTTTTGTTATTGTAATCTCCAAGTTTGCAATTTCCTGGCGGTTCACACAATCATGTCTTGGGGACGATCTCTATTGTACTTCAAATTCTTTAGTCCTCTCTAAAGCAAATCGACTACGATCGGAAGTGGATAGATAATAATACTTTCATCTATCTTCACCTACCGAGAGGAATTGTCGACGCGTCGTCGAGATCTCCGCACATCGCTGGCTCTTCACCACACTCCCAACAGACATTTGCAAGCCTCAAGACTGACGTTGATGATCATCTACTAAATGATCCACTTACAAGTTCGTTTATTTGTTACTCCGTGCTTATGCCTTTATGTTGGACCTCGTCTGAGATGCGCCTGGCCATTTTCCCATTGACGATGTAAGACGGAACCGCAGCCAAAGCACTCCACGACGATCATTATCCGAGCACCACCGCATTTTCGTATTTGTACTCCATCAGGTGACTTTCCGTCATGGTATTCTCCCTTGATCCGACGGAAATACTCCAATTCGATGCTGCATCCCTGCATCTTGGCATACTATACTATATATGGTATCTTTCCGAACATCCCAGTAAGACAAAGATCGCCAAAGCACGACCAACAGCAAGGAAAAAGGCCTACCTCTTCTGCTTAACTGCGCTGTTTTTCTTCTCGCAACATCGAATCCTTCATGTTGCCGACAATTGACTCAGGCCAAAGGTCCGCTTTGCTTGGCTGCATTAGAAATCCTTTCCCTTGGCCAAACCTATGACATTTCTGAACCGACGTTAACTGGAGCGGCTGGTACCCATCGCAAAGTCGCTTACAGCGCAGTATAACAGGCTCTGGCTCGCAAAGACAGCATAGCAGCCCTCGACAATGGAGTCCAAGGCCGAAACAGGCCCTGCGGCGACAAGAAATGAGGATGCCTATTCAGTCTGGTGGGAAGAGCCAGCTGATCGCGACCCAGAGAACCCCATGAGCTGGTCAAATGGTCGGAAATGGGGCATGATAGCCACGATATCGTTCCTCTCTTTCTTGACGCATGTACCCTCCCCACAGTATCCTCAGATAAACATTGCTTACCAATGTGCAGGCCACTCGCATCGTCAATGATGGCACCAGGAGTACCCCAAATAATGGAAGAGTTTGGAAGCTCAAACGACACCGAAGCAACGTTCGTCGTATCGATATTTATCCTTGGCTTTGCCCTCGGACCGTTATTCATCGCGCCACTCAGCGAACTCTACGGCCGCACACCTATATACCACGTCTGCAACAGTCTATTTGTAGTCTTCTCAGCATGCTGCGCTCTGTCGACCGGAGTGCCCATGCTAATGGCGTTTCGTTTCCTGTCTGGGGTATCTGGCGTAGCTGTCATCACGTGTGGCAGTGGCTCTATCGCTGATATGATGCCACCGGAGCAGAGAGGTCGTGCCATTTCTCTCTGGTCTCTGGGACCACTGACAGGTCCCGTGGTTGGGCCTGTATGTGCTGGGTTTCTCGTTGAGGCCAAAGGCTGGAGATGGGTGTTCTGGATCATCACTATCGTCGTAAGCCTCAAAATAAACCCACGTGATGCTTTTTACGGTAAAGTCTAACGTTTTAACCAGTCTGGAGTTTCTGTTCCAGCATCATTCTTTATCTTACGAGAAAGTTACGCGCCAGTGCTTCTCGAGAGAAAGGCCGAACGTCTTCGTAAAGAGACAGGAAATGAGCTGTACCAGCCTCGAACGAAGAAGAAAGGCACCGCCAGAGAGCTCTTTCTGGCGGCTATCATCCGTCCGACACGCATGTTCTGCCTCAGCTTCATAGTGATGGCCATGTGTGTCTACCTCGCCGTGGTGTACGGTATCTTTTACATCCTACTTACAACATACACGTTCGTCTATAAAGATGCTTATGGCTTCAACTCCATAGGTGCTGGCTTGTCCTTTATTCCTGGCGGTATCGGGAATATCCTGGGACTTACTTATGTCGGAGTTCTCAGCGATAACTTGATCAAGAAGCGCAAAGCCCAAGGTCTTGAACACCAGCCTGAACAGCGTTTACACCCCATTATTAGCGTACCAACTGGTCTAGCTATGGCGTTAGGTCTTATATGCTATGGCTGGACTGCAGACAAGCAGGTTCACTGGATTGCCCCAATGATTGGAACTGGTATCGTTGGATTCGGCATGCTTGGTATTTTTATGAGTGTACAGACATACTTAGTTGATATGTACACGACCTATGCTGCTTCTGTCACAGCAGCTAACACGGTATTGAGAAGCGTATTGGGTGCCCTTCTTCCTCTCTGTGGACTACAGCTCTACGATAGTATGGGTTTGGGGTGGGGGAACACCCTTCTTGGTTTGATCGTGCTTTTCCTTGCACCATTTCCATGGTTGTTTTATCAATACGGCGGGAGGATTCGACAGAGTCCCAAGTTCAGGACTGACTTCTAAGTCAAGCCAGTCAGACTTGATGTGTAACTATTCATGGCAGTTTCAACCAAGTATTATTCCTTGATAGCGACATATGCATTGTAATTAGATCAATACAAAACTAGTAAGAACTATCGGTGTAATAAGAGGCTCCTTTGCGACATCCTAAATGCTAACGAAAGGCTCATTCCGCTTCATCCATGACTCTATCAGGTAGCTATGAACACGACTCTTTCATGAAGCATCTGAGACACGTTGATTGTGTAAGATCACATGGCCTCGCCCTTCCCGAATAAATGATCGGCAAATACGCAAATACGCAAATACGCAAATACTCAAATACGCCCTATCTTACGCCTAAGCCACTGAAACTAAGATGGGTGACCCTCGGCGATTGACTGTTTAGTTCTGATCGCTGAATGTCGCCAAATTCGGCAACTGATTATTTCCTTGGCCTCTCCTCTCTAGTGGGATATCTGGTACCTAAAACCAATAAGAGTCACACATACAAATAGGCTGAATCAGAACTAAGGGTCCACACTAGATGTGCACCGACAGTCTTCGGGCAGGCAGTTGATGGTCCGTATGTGCCGTGCCGCTATGATCCATGCATGTTGGCCGCAACGCGTGGATCAGTGCCGCGAAAAAGTTCCATCCCACACAGTCAGAGCGTCGTCGACCGACCAATAATAAATGTTTGAAAGCAGCAGAGAAACGTTTGAAACAGCCTCGGGTTGGATCCTCGGGCGCAACGGCCGGGGCGAACGGAGCAACAACACTGTCCGGAGGGTCAACGACCATCAAGGTCCACTGCAGTCTAAGAAGTCAATATTGGGAGTTGGGGTGAGCCTCAGGCTTAGATTACAGAAGTATTTTATTGATCTATGATTGTGAGTGACTACCGAGAGATATATGGCTAGCTAGGTAGTCAACTAGCTCTGGCATTAGTTGAACGGGCCGGGCCGTATCGGCTCCGAGTCCTGGCGTTTAGATTACATGAGCGCTCTGGGATGACACCCTAGGATTGAAGGATCGAAATGCTTGCATTATCTTCTGCGGCTTATACCTCCGCAAAACGTCTTATTGTGGCAAATAGGGTCGCATTTTACCAAATCTCTTCCGATTATGCTTGTTTTATTTACCTCTGTTTTAGGTCGTAGGGGTCCAGTAGGATCTCGGTTCTGCGGCTTTATCTGTGCGGATCCGGATGCCAGTAAATCATGGAGCCGTATGACGATGCAAGCCCCGTCTATACTGTAGCAAAGGTTCCTGGCCCTGGCGTGGATTATCTTGCTTACACGACGAAGACGTAATATATACTAGAAAGTGCAATAGAGTGTTGACTGGCAGGACAGCTTGGACGAGAAGAAGCTGAGATGGAGCAAACATGCCGCAATGATTATAAATGTTGTGGCTTTGAGACATTCTCACCATGCAAGATATTGAAACGCTGACGAATTACGGCTTTGCCCCGTGGGGGGTTCTGCAGTTGCGGCGGAGTTGATAAGGAGGGTCCTATGTTAACTGGATCTCGTTGATCTCTTTCCTCGTCGAGATTTATGAAGCGCTTAGGATTTGTAAAATGTAACAGCCAACGGCAGATGCGGCCCTTTTTACGTTTTGATGGGCTCAGAATCACCTCGCATGGGTCACATAACCCTACCAGAGGAAGCGGCGGGGTGGATGAGGTGGTTTTCGCTTATGTAGATCCATGTTGTCGTATATTCAGTCCTCTCGGGTTACTGGATATGCAGCCATTCTGAGGTGCGCTATGGGGGAGGGGAATCTTACTAGATATTAGCAAGCAACAGACATCAAAATCTTCATATAAGCTCTTTGTTCATGGTAGCATTGCAACCTATAACCCCTCTGGTTACATTATCAACATGTTCAACACTTGGAAGCAGAACAGCAACTCATATGTAGTCCTTCCCACTGGACCACCATTCGAAAAAGCTCAAAATGGAAAGCCTCGACGATCTGCTTGCAATCCCTGCCGTACCCGAAAGGTATGTTTCAGCCGCTACGCAGTCTAAGTTCATGCACTAACCTGGTCCAATGTGACAGATACGTTGCACAAGTGAACCTGATGGCTGCAGAAACTGTCGCAGTCGGGACCTGCATTGCGAATACGGGACTGATAGTGATACCGAGCATAATTTTGGTTCTGTAAAAGGAAGAAGACAGATGAAACAGAAAGAAAGATCTGGATCGAGATCTGGGGCACTGATGACCCCTTTCACCGATGGAAACATTGCCGATGACGACCCTGAAAACCTACAGAGCTCCAGCATGAGTGACGCCGTCGCTCAGGATCTGGAAGTCATGCAATCTGAACTTCATTACACGGAACCAGATTGGTCTGAATTTATGTTTGGATCACCACAAGACACATCGTCAACTCCTAAAAACACTAGAGATTTCAGTCATGACACAGCTTTCGATTCGACCGTCAGCATGGACCAAGTCTTGAACTCGCCCGGAAACTTTCTGACTTCACCTCCTCTGGAAAACATGCTCGATGACAATCCCTATCCACATGATAGTTTCCCTTTCCCGCAGTCGATGATATCAACTAGTGGAACTTGGCCAACAAGGACAGAACAACTCCATGATTATGGTCCCTCGGACGATAGGATATCATCTTGTCAATGTTCTGTCACTCCCATGGAAACATGGGAGGCCCTCACAATCAACATCTCTTTCAAGCACCCTACCTCTCAAAAGTCCATACAGGCTCAAAAGTCAGCTATATCAAGGTGTGAAGAGTTGCTTCATTGTTCAAAGTGCTCTTCTCAATCACGGAATGTCATCCTTCTCATCGACATTTGTGCGAAGCTACTTGACAGTCTTAAGTTACAGGACCGAGACCTTCAAGCCGACCACCAGCAGGCTGATCATCGACCAGCGGTATATGAGATGGCCAATGACCAGGATGGCGATGAAGACAGTCATGTGAGAAGGAATTTATGGATGTCGAGGATGAGAAGGTTGGGTCGGTTGATAGCAAAGGTGAGTGAATTGTTAGATGGCGATCAGTGGTCTGCTCAGAGGAGACTGCTTCAGGATGTTCAATTGCGATTTACAGGCGTTATGTTTGGCTGGCAGCATTAGGGGGAAATATTATAGAATAAATATTATAAGCATAAATAGTACTTTAAGTTAAGCACTTAAGTATGCAAGACCTCGTAGATCGGGGTGTTAAGTAACTTAAACAACAGTTGTCTATAATTAAAGAAATAAGTTTGTTTAATTAATAAAGAAAAAATAAAATAATGAGAATAAGTAGTATTAAAATGATTATAAATAATTGCTACAACGAGCAGTTTTCCGGTGTTGGACTAACAAGGACAAGGCACTATCACTAGGTGGACAGGGGTATTGCATCTTGCAGGGGCAGACAGATTGGAGCCAAAAATGCGACCGAGGGGAATCGAACCCCTCTCTAACGCTTGGAAGGCGTTAATGCTAACCACTACACCACGGTCGCTGGTGATTTGAGGCGATGCCCCGTGTTTTTGTTGGAGGAAACTCTCGCAGACAGGCTTATATACTTATTACATACTCAAAAACAAACTTTGCATACAATGTCGAACCCCTGCCTCTCCTAGACTCTTTCTTCGCCATCACTACCAAGCTACCTACTTATAATCGCTTTTTGTCACAATAAGGTTTTCCAATTCTTCATTCACATATCTTCAAGCTATCATAAAGCTCATGTATTCAGTCTCATTAACAAATATTCTATAGTTCAATGCTATCTATTTCTTATTTCATTCCAGATCATTGGCTAATTCTCTATCATACATGCAGAATTACATCTCAATAGCCAGCTTGCTGCGAGCTCGGAGCTTATATCCATACTTGAACATGACGAAAGGAATCAGGCTCAGTACAGTACCAAACAAGGCAAGAATGAGACCAGCATACTGACTTCCGACATTGTGGAAGAAAGCATTGGCGAACAAAGGCGTAACAGCGCCAAGAGTGTTTCGCATAAGACCTTGACCAGCAATGGCAGAAGAAGAGCTCTCACCATAGCAATCAGCAGTGTAACTGTAGGTACTCTCGAAAACGAAGTAGATACCAAAGGCAATAGGGGCAAGACCAATGGCGGGGCCAACCCAAGAGACATGAGAATATTGGGTGAAGCTGTAGATGAAGAGACCAATGGGGAGGAAGACAGCTCCGTACATGGCGCCGTACAGACGGGCTTCGGGAGTGACCTTGACGTTGGGGTCGGCGACAAGACGGTCAAACTTGCGCATCTGGAGGTGATGAGCCAACCAGCCAAGAGTAGTACCAATGCAGAGAGAGATGTATGGAAGACCGCTGACACCTTCGCCCCAGCCGTGATGCTCCTGGAAGGTGATGGGGATAACGGAGAGGAAGAGGAAGACAACAGCCCAGCAGAAGGCGATCCAGAGACCGAAGGCGAAGACAACAGGCTCAGTGACCAACATGTGAATAGCCTTGACGGAACTAGCCTTAAGCATAGCCTGCAGACTGGGAGTCAGGATGTCACCAGCAGAGACGTATCGCTCATCACCAGTAGCTTGTCGAAGAGCCTTGGCCCGCTTATGAAGAGCGACACCACCACGGGTCTCAGGGAAGTAGAAGAAGATAACGAGGAGCAGAGGAACATTAGCAATGCCCTGAATACCCTCAATCCATCGCCATCCAATAGCCTGGTCAATGAAACCGGCGTAGATGGGAGCGGCGACAGTTCCGAAAATAGCGACCCAGCTGAACATTGCCATAGGTCGACTTCGGTGGTGAGGCTCGTACATATCATCGAAGGTACCGCCGACAAGAATAGTACCGACGCAGCCGAAAAGACCGAGGAGGAGTCGAAGGCCAATGATGGTGTCGATGTCCTTGGCGAGAGCGAGACCGATGAAGAGGAGTGAGAAGCACAGGAATGAACTGGCGTAGACGACCTTACGACCGACCAATTCACAGAAGGGAGCTAGCACCATGGGTGCGACAGCACAGCTGATGTTGAAGGTGAAAAGACCCAATTGACCCTTGATGTTAGGAGCATCGAGGTCCTTGCACATACTAGCAATACCTGAGCTGTAGGCCGTAGTAGCAAGACCGATGAACAGGGTCATCAAGTTGAGAATAGTTGAGATAGATCGCTTATACCAAGGATTCCAGTTAAACGGGTTCTCCTTATCGCCAGTCGCAAAGCCAAGCACGATGTATTCCTTGCCCTTCTCATTAACAAGTTCCGTCAAGGTAAGAGGCATATCGATATCAACAGTCTTGATAGCCCCAAACTCCGGATCGACGGACTCATTGCTTGGATCGACATATTTACCACCAACGATACGCCCAGCAAGGGGTTCTCCCTTCTCATTCTTCAAAACCTCAAGGTCTGTAGACTCAGGATCCGAAGCACCCTTATCCTCACTGTTTCTTCTTGAAGGGGGAGCAGTAGAGTTCTTCCTTGAAGGAGCAGCAACAGAATTCTTTCTCGAAGCTGGAGGAACAGCAGAGTTTCGTCTCGTGCCCACGAACGAATTCGCTCTGGAATTGGCGTAGAAGCTCGTAGGTCTTGAAGCAGATGGTGACCCCAGAGGTAGAGGGGACCCAGGCCTTGAGTTAGGCGCAGAGAAAGACGGGATATAATTAGACATGATGGGTTAGGTGTGATAAGGAGAGAGCGTGCTGTTAGAGGGGAGGTTGACTCAAAGGGAGATAAGAGATATAAAAGAGTTTTGGAGCATCATTTCGTCTGGCCCAGTATGATGACATCAATTGTCTCGTCTTCCCACTTGTCTTATCATCGCACGTTGTCTGTTTCCGTGCACGTTTGGTCGTTGCGAGGTGTGGAGTCGTGTTTCCGGTCCACTATACCACCATGAAGCCGCCGAGACTCTGTGGGTTTCCCATCACGACTCATGTTTTTTGTTATGAACAATAAATGATGTATTTCACTGCACTAGTCCCAGGAGCAACACACACTAGAACGATTCTTTTTCTTCTGGAAATCTACTCAAAACTTTAGCATTGAGAATCATCGATAGTGAACTCGGTGGCCGTTTTCATATTCTCGATAGGGCGGTGCCTTTTCGGGCTTAAGGTGAGATTCCAATTAAGACGGCGGAGTGTCCGGGAGCGCCGGTCCGCTCGGTGTGGGTCTCGGTCCGAGAACATATGACGTCGAGTCGAGATAACTTGGTGTTAAAGCAGATCCTCTCCTATAACTTATCAAAACACGATCCAGAAATTAAAATTTTCATATCTTGCTAGACATATTCCCGTGGTGATAACACAGTGGACCTTTTAAGTCTTGTTGTGTATAAATGATGCCTTGCGTCACATCAATCTGAAGAGTTCTCACTCGGTAGGTTACAAGACTCCGAGCCCTGGCCTGACTCGCGTGCCGAGATGTTGTTCCCGTGATGATTAGATCCATCTGTCATGAGGCTCCGGGAGGGACGAGGATCAGAGAATCCTCCCTTCGCCAAGACTTCCTTTTCATCAGAACATGGACGAGGATCGTGTGTTGAGCTTCCGATCCCTGAGTCTTAGTGAGGCGATTCCAAGTTTCTGTCATTCGATACAAGGTTTATTTTTTCAGCTCGGGTGTGTTGCTGCAGTGAAATGAGGACCCTTTTCTTTTTCTCCTCATTAACCAACCAACAACTCGGCCGAGTTACATTCTACACCGTTACACGTCACATTCAAAACTTGGAGAATACCTGGAGAAGGCCATCCATTCTCCTGGTAAACCTAAAAAATGAAACGTCAAAATTCTAGAAGAACATGTCTGAGGAATGGTTGCATCCAGTAACCAAGAACCACTGTCTGTCCTTATCAAATTCCGATTCAAGGCGGAATGATCCCTTGACCCACTGATAGATAAGTGCCGTGAGGCTCCCAGTGGGTCAAGTCATGCACGGTCTCGGCGAGGCAGCACCTGTGGATCTTTGAAAGATCTTCCTTGGCGGGCGACCATCGGAGGGGACAGGGATGAGTGCAATGCACGCACTAGGTTAGTGAAAAGCTTCCATACGGGTTCCAGAGAATCTTTGGGCGCAAATCACCTGGTGTTTTTCTTGTCTAGGCGAGATGTGATGACGACATTGTTTAGTGATGTGGCACTAAGGGGTTGATGAATTTTCAAAACATCAACAGCGTTGACTAGCGTTTCTATGCTAAGATATTTGAGATTAAGATTGAGATGCTGGGTGTACTACTTGCAACTATATGAGTTACAGTGAGGCTATACTTGGCTTGATAAGATGTCAGCTTTATTTTCGCTTCCTGACGTGGGAAGAATTACAAACACCTATTTGTATCGATCAACCACTGGTGAATGCAGTAATCAAACAGCTTATCATACTTTATATAGGTCATAAAAGCCAATGCTTTTAAATGCAAACTTATTGAATATTATGTATTCATGTGCGAGAATTTATTTAGAATTCACAATAGTCCTTCGTTATTGTTTTTGATGCATTCCAATGTCCCAATTCAACCGCTTACCCTAGAACAGATGATTTGACAACACCTTGTTGAAGCTACTGTAGAAAACTGTTATGTTGCTACTTCAAGCCTTAGGTACTCTATATGAATCGAAGCAATTCATCCAGCACAATACTTCGAGGGCGGTAATCGCGCATCTCGTTGGCATCAGTCGATCAGTGGGGGAGATCACATGATCCCCACTTCCTAGCAGAAACCATAAAACCAATACGCTCAACAACCCCTCCTCAACACTCACGAGCCATAACCCCATACACATCCACATCAAATCAGCCAAAATGGTCTACACAATCGTTGTCCACCTCTACGCCAAAGACGACGAGGAGTCCCTCAAGAAGCTCACCGCCAAGCTCATCGAGGCCAGCCGTGTCTACTCCCAGGACAAGGAGACCCTCTCATGGCACGTCATGCAGTCCACCGCTGACCGCCGGGCTTTCACTATTGTTGAGCGCTATGAGCAAGAGAGCGTAAGTAACTTGTCAATTGAACGTGGGGATGTACGCTGATTGTGTTGCAGAGTCAGAAATATCATCTTGAGAACCCTTACTGGAAGACTTTTGATCCTTACGTCATCCCCCTCCTGGAGAAGCCTATGGACTTGAGAAGATTTGAGGAGCTTGATACTAGCAAGGACGTTGAGGTTCCTCAATAAATGCAATTAAGTCAATTGAATACAAATTGAGTTGTTAGAACTAAAATTAAAAATCTTTAGTCGTCTAAATACTGGTTCTCCAGTGTTGTTAGTCTCATCCTGCATATGACTGAGTAGAGTTGCTTGATATCCAATATCAAACGCCCAATGTCTTTAGAGTTGCTGCAGATACACCAAAAACTCAATTGCTCGCCTTGAGCGCAGGATACTTCGGCAACGGCCACCCTGCCTTCTCTTCACTCGAGAACCTCGAAATAAGATAAGGAATCCTCAGAAGGCATACAAACCATGCGACCCACTGAAGGATTGCAACACCCAATTGAGTATCAGGTATGGCCCACCGAATAAGCCCAAGCTTGATATTCTGAACCTCGTCAACAAATGGTCGCAGCACTTTGTCGTAGTTCTCGAAAGCCAAGGACAAGTTCTCGGAGTTCTTTTGAATCTCACCCGCTAGCACATAGGCACCGATGAAGCCGAGTGTAGTTCCCATGCCGCTGAATGGAGAGGGACAATAAGCTGCGTCGCCTAGGAGGACCACGCGGCCTTTATGCCAAGTATTTGTCTGAACTTGGACAACTTCTTGGGAGTAAAAGTTCTCGGTTGTCTTCATGCCCTGGAGAAAACGATCCGTTTGCCATCCTGCATCGCGAAACCTTTGTGTCCAAAACTCTTTCTGCTGCTCAACTGAACCTCTATGAATACTGGAGACTTCAGGAGAATCGTCCTTGAGAATGAGATAAACTTGGGTTTCTGTTGAGTTGTGCGTTCGACGGAATATCATTCGACCTTGTGATGCTTGATATGTCCTGCGGATATTACTATCCCCTTCTTCGCGTGGGATGAAATAATAAGCCATGTGAATACCGAGCTTTCGGTAAGGATCCGGAGCATCCGCTGGTTCAATTGCTTTTCGAATTCTTGAGCCCTGACCATCTGCTCCAACAAGGATATCAAAGGTATTCAACGTCCCATCAGAGAAGTGCGCAAGTACGCTCTTCTCATCTTGCTCAAACTTCTCCACAGTTTTGTTGAAAACATACTTGACATCATCCTTCGTTGCATCATATAGAATTCTTACAACATCTCCTCTCATGATTTCAAACTCAGAAGTTATGGACTGGGCGCCTTTGCCTGATGTATTGGCGAGTACTGTTCCCAAGATCTCTCCATTGGTATCGACGAAAGCGACGCCTGCTTCGTCAACTAGCTTGTCGCGTATTTCATCCATGAGGCCCATTAATTTGAGAGTTGCAATGCCTTGTTCACGAAAGTCGATCTGGGCTCCAGTTGCTCGTAGGGCTGGGAACCGCTCGACAATGGTTACGTGATGGCCGAGACGAGTGAGCCAGAAAGCTAAGGCTGGTCCGGCACAGCCGCCTCCGCATATCAACACTTTCAATGGTGCCATTAGAGTCAAGCGTAAGCATTTAGAAGAATTTGTAGAAGTTGTGGTGTTCTCCAAGAAGTTTTCACTTCCAGTAAATTTAGGTGTTTATTCTGCAAAGTGCGAAGTAGATTATAGAGACAACAAAAGAGTTATTCCAGAATGCAGAAACTTTTCATATGAGAATGAAGGAATCATCGCTTTTTTAGACACTTCTTTTGGCACGCAACGAATCCTTCGAAGACTCATTAAACGCAGTACGACGGATATGCGGCATCGCCAAACCAGCCAATGACATCATAGACAACAACACCTCTAGTTCTTCATTCACCTGAAGTTAGCCCGAGCTTACGGTGCTAAGGCTTCGAGGCCGAGAAGGCTCGCGATAATTGAACGGGTGAGTTATTCAGACAGATCGAGTCACTTATTATCACGCCACGATTGGTGGTCGCGTACCTACTAGTATCAGAGGTTGCGCATACCCATGTCTGGCTGATAACCGCCGAGTCTGTGAAGCAAGCTTTATTATCAGATCATGCCTACATAGGAATGGAGGGTTTACCTTTAATTGACGGACTCTGCTTGTTAGGAAGACAAGAAATAACGCCAGAAGCTCGAAACTTCAAAGAATACCCAGTCCTCAAGCGTGACTATAGACGTCTCTATCTAAACTGAACCGAAATGATTAGTTTGATAGACATAACGTGGTTGTCTGCCAAGCATCTATCACTTGCATTTCGGATGTTGCACCCGAAAATCTTCATAAATAAGCAGCGGACGGGTAACGGGTGCGGGTATATGCGGGGTTATTCAACCGCCTCCAACTTCGCAACAGCCTCTGAACCTTGGTAGACACACAACCTCCCTAGCTTTCCTTATCGCTGGATCTATGAATCACTATGGAAACAAAGATCTGGGAACAAGTTGTTGCAGAGAAGCGACGACAGCGAGCCCGTGTCATCTCTGCTTTTGTCACCAAGAACCTATCAGACAACGAGGATCGCCAGGATGCATACAAGGCCATTACCGAAGTTGATGATATCAGTGCCTTGGCCGATAAGATTTCTAGTGGAAAGCTCACGAGTGAACATGTAACCTTGGCTTATATCACACGGAAAGTCAATCATTGAATCCCGTGAGAGATATATGCTAACATATCGTGTCACAGAGCCATTGAGGCGCATGACAAGGTAGACCCTTACGACAATTCTTTAAAGTTCAGACATAGCTGACATACTGACAGACAAACTGGTGAGCCTCATTGTAGTCTCTTGCTGCTACCAAAGTCTGATGATTTACTAGCCTGACCGAAATCCTCTTCGATGATGCTTTGGAACAGGCCCAAGAGCTCGATGCATATTATGCCAAAGAAAACAAAACAAAAGGACCTTTCCACGGCATTCCAATAAGTCTGAAGGATCAGTTCAATGTCAAATGCTATGACACCACTCTTGGCTACACAAGCAAGGCCTTCAAGCCAGCCAAAGATGATGCCGTCCTGGTGAAGATCCTGAAGAAGCTAGGCGCAGTCATCATTTGCAAAACGAATCTCCCACAGAGCATCATGGTGAGTCTTAACAGTTATACTTTGAGCTCATGCTAATCTTGAGAAGTGGGCTGAAACCGACAATCCTCTTTGGGGGTTGACCGAAAACCCTATCATTCCCGGATATACGCCTGGAGGATCTTCAGGCGGGGAGTCGGCGCTGATTTACTCTCATGGAAGTCTCGGGGGTTTTGGGTCAGATTTGGGTGGTAGCATTCGCATGCCAGCTTCTATGATGGGTTTATATGGTTTCAAGCCAAGCGTACGTTGATTCACTATTTTCAGAATATCGCTAACGTGATGTAGAGCTCGAGATTACCATATGGAGGAGTGCCAGTCTCAACTGATGGACAAGAGCACGTCCCGTCTTCCATTGGCCCCTTGGCACGCTCCCTTTCGACCATTTACCATCTGACAAAAGGAATCACACTTCAGGAACCCTGGAAACAAGACTGTCGTTGCGTTCCCATCCCATGGCGCCAGTCTGAATATGAAATGACCGTGAACAGCAAGCTAACAATCGGTGTCTTGTATGACGACGGCGTTGTGAAGCCTCATCCTAGTATCGTAAGGGTTATCGCGCAAGCTGCAGCTGCCCTTGCAGCCGATGGTCATGAGCTTGTAATGTGGAAGCCGGACTTGCACGCTGAGTGCATAGAGGTTATGGACGCCTACTTTACAGTCGATGGAGGTGAAGACATTCGTCGTGATGTTGAGGCAGGAGGCGAACCCTTTATCCCGAGCGTGGAGAGGCTTGTGAACAGGGGAAAGCCTATATCGGTGTTTGATTATTGGCAACTCAACAAACGGAAGCGAGAGCTTCAGCAAGCCTATCTCGAGAAGTGGAACAACACCCTCTCAAAAAAGGGCAAGACTGTGGACGCCATTATAATGCCGGCTCTACCACATGCAGCTGTACCTCATAACACTGTCAAATGGGTGGGATACACCAAGGTCTGGAATCTTTTGGATTACACGGCTTTGGTTATCCCTGGAGGAAAGGTTGAAACTAAAGATCATGACGCCTTATGGGACCATGAGCCGAGGAACGAGCTGGATGAGTGGAATACCCGCCTTTGGGAGGATAATATGCAAGAGATGGTCAAGCATCATGTTCCTGTAGATATACAGATCGTGGGGCGTGTTTTAGAGGAGGAAAAGGTTCTGGCTGTTGGCAAGGTCCTTGACGATCTGCTGCGTACTCATCTACTGGAGGGATGAACTCTTTAAAATTCTTTAGCATCCAAGTTTTCCAACTAGAAATAACAAAAGTGCGAGATTTGTTCCTGAAGGCCGCCTGGATCTTGTCTTTAAACTCAACACTGTTCTCTTCCCCCGTCCCAGCCATCGTGCATCTCAGTGATCAGCCCAACAAAAACAGCCAACACAGCAGCATAAGCCGCTGTACTGGACATAACCTCCATGAAGCTCGTAAGATACACAGCAGCCATCAATCAAAAAACAGTAACAAATACTGTCGTAGAAACTAAAGCTGTGTAAAGAGTATTATGCAAGACCATCAGCCACATCGGCGCAATAAGAAATATTCCGCCTACGGCTGCCACAGCAAGTCTTCGGTGAAACCCTACCGTCCAGTTCCGCTGATAATTATCTTGCCTTGTATCTAGAATAGATCTTGATCCTCTAGGACCCTTTTGCCAGTTACCTATAGCAGGAAAGACCTTTTGGCCTCCGAATCTATATGCTTCGCCTCCTATGATAGTTTCAAGGAGCTTTCGGTCTTGGTATTTCTCGCCGCTCATGTAGAATGGGTCTTCAGGCTGTAAAATTCGTCGTTCCATGTACTCATAGTTCTGGAGTGCTTGTACTATAAACTCACTGTCAGCATTTTTTACTATATTATAAACGGAATGTCGGGTATCTTACTGTATTCTTTGGGAGTTTCCTGCCACTGGTCAGGTTCGTTCGCTTCGCATCTTCAAGAGACTGCATGTTGAGCGAGTTTGACTCGAAGCTGCTTAAACTGTATTCGTTGAAGCACGGCAAAGTCGATCCGATAACTCTAGGTCATGCTGTTAACCTATGCTCGCTTAAGTTATGGAACTTTGCATTCCTACTTTACCCAGTCCATGGTCATTTGATCCTTGTAACCCCCTACGAAATGAGTTTGCCCAGCTTTCAGTCTCCGATATATTGCTTATTATGTTGTCGAGTTCAAGGTCTATTATCCAGCGATCGTCGCTGAGATCAACCTGTAGGTTCCGATCTGCGATCTCCTCGTCTATGGAATTTGCGAATTTGTCAGCGCCAAAGCAGCCCATCTCAGTGACTTGTGCCTTTTTGATTCAGACGTTAGAGAATATAGAAACCAGCAGTGATTGAGATATCGTATGGCAGTTGAAGGTCAAAGTGCTAAATCACAAGACGAGACTCATACTTGACTAAACTCCTAATGACAACACAGCCTGCATTGGCTTTCGCTAGTTTCAGCCGCGGGTGTGTTACGACGCATTCTCCTTATGCGCATTTGGGCATTGTGGCTGAAAGCTGATCTTGACCTGGCCACAGAGATACGCTAGACAAACCACCTGTAGAACTGGAGACTGCCAGGGTCGTAGAAGACTTGAATTACCAAGCTTATGGGAAAAGAAGCCTGATAGAGCTTCCTACAATCCGAGAAGGTGGCTTTCCTCCAGTACAAGTAGTTGTTTCCTGATCCTTGACCTGCGATCTCGGGGCGTTTTGCACTTCAAGAGAGTTAGAGGGGCCGTACTTAGCCTGGTAATTGTTGGACGCCACAGGATGTCACTAGGCAGTGCTATGGAGGCCAGCACATGATGAAGCCTCAGAGCCACCACTTTTGGCTTTATGATACGGAATGTTAGGAGCGGTCTCTTAGGAAGCGCAACCAGAGAGGCATTACGCGGCTGAACGGCAAATAGACATTTAACAGAAAGGTGCAGCATTAGTTTCATTCAGTCTTTTAACCTTTGACATTCTCTTTACTTATCAATCTTCTTGGGGAAAGAACAACGGAATTATCGAAACAACAAATTAGCCATCCGCAACACACCATGCCATATCCCAGGTGTGTTATCACTCCTGATACAACCGTGCCATCAACCTTGCGTCTCAAATTCTCACATAGAAAATACGTCAAAATGTATGCCACGTTCCTGAGCAAGAGAACCCGACGTGACAATGATTGCACCTTCGTCTACGACCAAAAGAAGGCCATCGAAATGATCTTCACCATCCCATGGACCAACGAAGGCGATGACTTCATCTTCCAAAATGAGCAAGATGCTGCATCTTGGGAGCGAATTGTTAGCCTATGCAGCACCAGCACTCTGTCACCTTCGCGGAAATGTATTACGAAAGAGCTGAGAGCCGTAAATTTTAGAAGGAAGCTTAGAATTAATGAACAAGAATGGTCGGAAGTTTGGCATGGTGCTGTTCTTTCACCTATAGCGGAGATAAGTGCTAAATCGGATGCAATTTATGTTGATACCACTACCCCCGCCGCTCAAGAGGGTGCTAAGATAAGAATGAGTGTTGGTTGGTTTGGTTCATGGTTCAGTATAAGAGTTCCATTTTCCCGGTTTTCGAAGAATAATAAGAAGGGACAGAATGACAAGGTGGCAAATGAGGCTACTCCTGTTGCTTGAATTTCATGAATATTACTACGACTGTTTAGCTTATGTATATGTGGCTTTCTTTTCTATCTATGATTTGACCTTGAGTACAAGACCAGTCTTGGCGATCCGAGACACCACTGCCATAAGAGCACCCAGAAATATTGAAGAACCAGCAAACATCTGAGGTCCAAGGTAACTACCGTTACCAGCTTTGATAAGCTCACCACAGATGAAAGGGCCAGTCAGATTTGCGATACTGACAATACCCAATATCATTCCAACTCTTGTCCCAGTCTTTCTTGGATCAGGTGCCATTTGTGTTGCAACAGCTGGAAACAGAGCTTGCAATGCTGCAACGATGAAACCGTATATCACAGCGAACGCATAAAGGCCTGCTGCAGTCTCTATAGCCGCCCAACAGTAGACCAACAGACTGGAAGCTATGCTCAGGGGGATGAGTATGTTGAGGGGTCCTGTCCACTTATCGGCGATGATGTTTGGCATGATACGGCCAAATATCCCAACGCCGTTTAATATCATCAGTAGATAGATGGGTTCAGAGATACCCGCTTGATCGCGAGCAAAAGTTCCGAGATAGAAGAAAGCAAAATAGAGACCCCAAAAGTTGAGAAACATGCTCATGGTGAAGAAGATGAAGGGCAGTTCCTTAAAAGCTGTTGTATCGATCCATGGGCCACTAGGATGAGGTGGTAGTCGAGGCTTGAGCCATATAAGGCAGGGTATATATGTGGTAAGCATGATGAGGCCCATGCTTCTGAGAGTCCAGGGGAAGCCCACATTATCGTGGAAAATGAGCCAGTTAATCAAGACTGGATAAACTAAGCCACCAACAGCTGCACCGGCGGCCGCCAGTCCAACAGCAAAAGCTCTATACTTCTTGAAGTACTGTGACAAAACAGCTAGAGCGGGACAGAACGTAAAACCGTTGCCTATTCCGAGACAAACAGCTTGAGCGAGGAATATCTGCCAGAACGTCGTGCATAACGAAGTCATGAAGAGTCCAAGAACCTGCAAGAAGACACCGAGGGGGAAGACGATCCGAAAGTGGCCAGCATCCGTCAGCCGACCAGCTATTACTCCGACTGAAAATAGGAAGAACACTTGGACACTTCCTATCCAAGATATCGTGGACTGATCTTCGCCAAGGGTTTGGGTGTAGTATTGCTGGAAGATTCCGAAGCCGTTTGCGACGCCCCAGGTGTTGAAGAACACGATATGTGCTAGAAGAGCTTGCAGCCAAGCATTGAAGCCTCCGTCTGGTGGTTCATTATGCGTCGGTGTCTTTTCAGGTGTATTTTGTTGGGGTTGGGTTTCGAAATCAGCCAGTGTCTTGGCGGCAGAGACCGAGTCTCTGTCTTGGTTGAGTAACATGGAGATATGGTCCAATACCAAAAGTTCGAAGCTAACAACCAAAATTATACTCTGACCTGAATTGTAAGAACAAGAATACTGGGATAAGTTTATTATGGTTAAGATAAGTTTAGTTAGCATCCTCAAAGTACTACGTCAAGCTTCAATCACTTACACCGCTATTACCGATATTCCCGTGATAGCCGACATACCCGCTCGGCCCGTAAGAACCGACCCTCGCAACTTCACTTCACATGCATTCATCCCCTTACACATCACAATCCTTTCATTCCCATTCCAATAACAAACATGTCCACTTCTCAGGGCCGTAAGCGCTCAAGACTCGCCTGTGAAACATGTCGGGATTTAAAACGGAAATGCGACGGCGCTCAGCCCTGCGGAGCCTGTGTCCGTTTTGAGTACGAGTGCACCTACAAGACATCTTCCAACAAGAAGAGGAAGGCTCATGAAGCTACTCTTCTTCCTTCACCTCCTATTCACACTGAGAAGGACTCTAGACCTTCTAGGAGTGATCATGCTACCTCGCCAAGGCATTTGCAATCGCTGGAGGCGAATTCTGGAGCGGCGTTTCTCAGAAGGCTGGCGTTGAGGTTGGACCCTAAGAATGCGCCGAGGATGCACACTTTTTCGTGGAATGCATTTCTTGGAGCACGGAAGTCTTCGCATGTTCCTGTTTCGAGACCAATCACAGACTTACTGTCCAAAGAAGACATGGAGAGCCTGAGTGCTGTCTACTTTGAAAAGATGGACCCAATTTATGGTTTCGTTGTTCGTGATGATATCTCACAGACCATACAGGGCAGATGGGCCGGTTACGTATACGATCAGTCACAAGACTCTATCCTCTGCGGCATAGCAGCTATTGGCTGCTTGTTCTCACAAGTCGAACCTCCACCAGTGGAACTTGACTTGATTGAAACGGCAAGATTCATCCTCGAGCAGAAGATGTCTGATGACCCATCTGCTGCTAGTGTGACGGGCTGGCTTCTTCGAGTCGTGTATTTGAGAATAGCAGGGACGCCACATACAGCATGGATGGCGAGTTCAATTCTTATGCACATGCTCGAAGCAGCTGGCCTGCATTGTGAACCATCACAAGAATCAGTCCTTCCAGTAACAGAAGAAAAGGTCGATGCTGAGCTTCGAAGACGGCTTTTTGCTGTCGCCGAGCATCTCAACATCTGGATTTCATTTGATATGGGTCGGTCTAGAACCATCCTGTGTAATTCAACACTGGAGATGCCTTGTTCGAGAGAAGGAGACTATACCCACGAGCTTATGGAGTTGCTCCCATACTCGACAGAGCTTGATCCGAATAAGACGCAAGACGTTTCCGAGCTTGAGGCCTCGCTGTCAACTGTCTTAAGCCGAACTCATTCTGTTCCGCCATCGATTATGGCACAAACGAACCTTGCTTTATGTCTCTGCCGTCGACTACAATCTATGAACACAACTTTCTCAGGAAAGGTTCTTGACCAGATCCTCTCTATCACAAAAACAGGCATTGAAGCCGCTCAGGCTATCTTGGATGCTCGCTCTCCCTGGCATCACATGGCCAACGTGCCGTTTCAAATTATCTGTGTCCTTCTTGCCATTGATACGGGCGAATCAATCGCTCAGCTCAAGGATGCAATGCAATGTTTGAGTAATGTTGCTACTGTGTATAACACTAATGCTACGAAAGAGGCTCTTAACACAGCTTCTCTGCTTATATTAATGCAACAGCGACGCAAGGAGAAGTGTGCGTCAACCTTGAGTGATGTGCTGAAAAGCTTCCCTATAGTTTCACTCCCAGAGACGCGAGATGAGACTCCGGTTGCGGAGATGGATGATATGAGATGGCTGAATAACTTGGTTGGTGATCTTTCCAGTTTCGACTATGCTGATTTGGATCGATTTCTCTTCCCCAACATGTTTTAATCAGGGCAAACTTTCTGTCGTTATGCTATGTAACAACATGATATCCATATACTCTATAGCCTTACAGCTCCCTCACTGCATAATCTACTTCTTTCGATACCACATCCTCGAAGCTCTTTGACTCCTGATCTTCCTCTGTAGCTGAAACACGCCATACATCAAGGCCTCCGCAGTAGGCGGACAACCAGGAACGAAGATATCGACCGGAACAATACGATCAACTCCCCTAACAACGCTATAGCTGTAGTAGTAGTACCCTCCTCCATTGGCACAAGATCCCATGCTGATAACCCAACGGGGCTCAGGCATCTGATCGTAGACTTGTCGTAATGCAGGGGCCATTTTATTTGTGACAGTCCCTGCGACGATCATTACATCTGACTGTCTAGGGGACGCGCGGAAGATAATGCCGAGGCGGTCTTGGTCGTAGCGTGGCATTGAAACGTGCATCATTTCAATACTGCAGCAGGCCAGACCGAAGCTCAATGGCCAAAGGGAGCCAGTTCGGCCCCAATTGGCTATCTTATCTAGCGTCGTGCTTTATTACACATCTTTTAGCTTCTTTCTTTCATCGTGGCACGGGTTTGAGTACGTACAGGGCATAGTCGACTAGGTTGTTTGGCTTAACATCGGCGAGCGAAGCTGGGTGCGCATTAGGTGCTATATCCTTAGCCGCCTTGGAGGAACCATTTCGTCTCTGAAAATCGAGTCGGTTGTCTGTTATTCTATGAGCTTGCTGTGGGATCGTTGAAGTAGCTGTGATGGAGAGAGGCCGAGCTATAGCTGGAGGATGGTGTAAGTAGAGGTCGATAAGCTCTTTAGAGTTACTGCTCACATCTTGCTAATTGTAATCGGGCCATATTGAGACATTTCGCATAAGTAAGCAAATGGATTCTTTAGGAAACAAGAAAGACAAAATCGATCGTACTGCTGGCTATATAAGACCTTTCCCCAGGGTCCAGGTCGGAACGGGAATTAACCACATAGCTCCACTTATTGCTTCTCATCCTCGGAAAATTCCCACATGACACGACTTCAACATCTTTCATCCACGTACCTTTCAGATGGCAACTCCATATCAGGCCCCGGAATGTCCCGCCTGTAGCAAACCTCTATCCACTCGTCAGAATGAGTGTCCATTCTGTCATAAAGTCTTCCGCAGGGCTGATGTCGCCCGTCGGCATGCACGCTCTTGCAATGACCGACAAGGCCAGCCTCTCCCACCACAAGCCAAACGAGGCAGAAAGCTTCGAGCATGCGATAACTGCGCGCGATTGAAGGCCTCTTGTGATTCGGAACTTCCTTGTCACCGGTGCTCAGCTCGTGACATCGATTGCGTATACAGTTCACTATGTCATGACCCTAGGCATCAAGCGACTTCCAAACCGAGGGAAGTCTCCAAGGATGACAGTCCCAGCTTTTCTTTTCTCTTACAAGCTAGCAATCCGGCCCATCCATCTATGGATGCTATTGTCGCTCGAGAGCCAGAAAGAACATCAGAGGTGCCTGCTTGGAAGCAACGTGAGACAGTCGGTTGGAGCTCAGGGACGGTCGATCCAAGATTTCTTCTCTTTGATCTATCGGATATGCTTCTAGATGAGCCCCAGGACTATGGAGATACCGGAAACAATCCGCTACAATTCTCTGGCATCTTTGGTCCTTCTACCGAGTCGGCCGATGCTCTCTCGACGCGAATAGTCACTCTGTCAAGTATCCTTCAAGGATTGACTACCAGCAAGCCTCATTTCAGGGATGGACTTGACCAAAGTTGTCAACGAGGGTTCTTTACGGCGTCTCATTTTCAGCATGTCCTGGTCTTCTTCTTCCGTCGGAGACACTACCATCAAGACACGATACACTGGCCAACATTTGATCCTGAAAAGGTTTCACTCCATCTGCTACTAGCTGTGGTGTTGACTGGAACTGTTTATCTTCAATGCCTTAATCAATCTTCTCCCTCATATATTAATGCACCACTACTAGAATTGGCAGAAAAGTATGTATACAAGGAGCTAAAAGAATTGTCAGGTCAAGATGTCAGCCCAGTTACTTCAGAACACATGCTTGAAATATGCCAAGCTGCAGTACTGATGAACACTCTCGAAGGCAGTGCAAATAACATCGAGGCTCGCCGAAGAATAGCGAGCAAACGAATTCCAACACTAGTCGCGACGTTGAGAAAAGCAAACATGATGAGTCTCAAACACGAGCCCGGCAAAAGCTGGCAAGATTTTGTTCACCGAGAGACGTGTATAAGGGTCGTTACATGGACTTTTACGAATGACTCACTACTGGGGCTCTTCTGTAACCACCCACCCATCATAACATCAAAGGAGATGACTGGAGATCTGCCATGTCCGAGTGATATCTGGGAGGCAGATTCAAGCTTGGTTTTTCAAGAAAGGTCACGGCATAGATTAGCGAGGTCTTATCCTTCAAGCTGCAACGAAGCAATAGCAGGAATTCTTGCTGAAGAATGGACGCCTGCTATTAGAGACTCCTTCGGAAAGTTAGATCATTCAGATCTCTTTTATCTCTCCTCAGGTACGTCACAACCCAGGACAGTCAATAAATGACAAATACTGATCTTTGCCAGGTCTTGGGCGTCACATATTTCATTATCGTACGTCAGTAGTATCACCCGACTACTCCAAAATGCTGCTACGCGCATTGGATAGATGGGACGCTCTTTGGACGGATGCTTACGAAGGTATTCCAAAGGATGAGAGGAAATGGCTCGGAATAGGGAAGCATACTCCTGAAGTTATGTCTTTGTCAAGGCGGACCATTGAGCTCATCGAATCTGGTAAAGCAAAGGAATCGGCTTATCTTCAGGATATTGCGTTTTATGACACGGCTGTCTTTCACGACTTCGTTCAGAAGTACGGACAAGAAAGTCCTGGTACAACGAAGAATTGAAAGGCTGGCTTCACGGCCGCCTCACAACTATTTACACTTACCTCAGTTCTTCTCGGTAACGCCGAGCGATTATCAACCCATCTCCCCAGAAACCAGGCGATCATCCAACCATTCATCGCCACCGAGCGACAACTCGTGATGTTTATATCCGCCCATGTACTGAAAACTCTAGTGCGCCAAGTCCTGGGCGAAAGCACGGGTGCCTGATTTTGGCTGAATGCTAAAATTCAGGCCGCCAACTTTTCATGCTTCTAGAATGCTGCAAGCAATAACAATTGCACATTGCACAGCCTCATGGGACAGACTGTCACTCTAGCGTCATGCGGGGGCGCGGTGGCTATGGCGGAGATGCATCAAAGAACGAACTAGAGAGGAAGGTCTCGTTGGAAATATGGAACGATTTTAAGGCAGCCAAGATTGTGAGTATGAGGCATACAGATCGGGGATTTCCAAATCGTCTGAGACCACGTGGTGATCAGTATGCATCGTCGCATCTGAAGTTTATTCTCCTGCGGGATTCCGTGTCCGTGTCTGTCAATTGTCCCGTCTCTAAATACGAACAAATCATACCTAGATGAATTCACGTCTCAGCTTCAGCCACATCTCTAATAAAAGATCTATTCAGGAATGAAAACATCTTCTAAGCTTTTATTTAAACGAAAGCTTTGACAGTCACAAGCGGACTTTTGGCGTATTGGGTTGTCGTAGCGAGATGTCTCTTCTAGGTTGGTTCAAGTGAATCTGCCTCAGTGACAGCCTTGATCCACACTAAGCAAGGATGTAAACCAATGAGAAATGCAATCGCCTGCATGTTACGGCGCTGCAAGCTTAACCCCGACAAGCTTATACGCCCCATGCCAACTCCAGGGTCCTTTATGTCGCAGACCCACGATCGTCCCTCTGATCATCCTTGAAACAGTGGTCAATTGGTAATGTCATTACCACAGAACCCAACAGACTATTGACCAGCATCAACATAAGAGAAATTTGCTTTCTCGCTAAATGAAGCTTGTGTCTGGATTAAGGCTGAGCCAAGGCATTCGGACCTTCATTCCGTTTCTTTGTCTCTTGATGCGCGCCTCTGCAATGCAGCAAACCACCACAAACACGCTCCAAAGTAATTACACCGCTGTGAATGGTTCCTCTGGCTAAGCCACTTTTGTAGGGCTGCTTTTTGTCTCCGCCAAAAACAACAAAAGTCAAAGCACTTTTTTGGCTGGAGCTAACTTAATTTGTTTTCAGAGATTGGCTTCTTTTCAGCTCGTCAGAGCTTAAAAAAAAAAAAGTGCCAGAGACCAATGCTCTTTCCGCTCCCTACGGTGAATTACCTCCTTAGAGTAGAATATAAAGAACACAATTGTTCCTGCCTTGGCAATTTCCTTCTTCTCAATCAGTCATCATCTCGAAGGAGCTACCAAAACCGGTCGTTCAGTGACCTCATTACAGCTCAGCCAAGACATCCGCTTGTGTCTGCTGTTTAGCGGTCGATCGTCGCCCCCAATCCTTCTGGAAAGAGCGACATCATCATATCTGTTTACCTCATTCGCCCCTTGAACCTCACATCATAGAAGTCTCACCCCGTGATCTTCTGTCGTTGTCGCCTCCGTCACAGCCTCTGAATCTAGAAGAGAAAGGACGCCTTGTGGATCCTTGCAATTACCCCCGTCATCAATTCAGTCTTGCTTACCCTTCCTCAATTCGGATTTCGGGTATTAAACCTTGGAACTGCCCACTTCATACTGTTCCATCTAATTACATCCCCAAACTCAAACTCACGACTTTTTTGGTTTCTCGTCGGTTTGATATCTTCTAATCCGAAATCTTTTGGTCTTCGCTTGACTCTGGTTTCCAATCCACAATCGATACTTTCTTTGTTTCATCTCGCCTACACCTACCCGCATCCTTTCGTCATACCAAGACAGCTTGGCCCACAATGAGACCAGACTTCGCAGTCGTGCTATTCACACTCATCACATCAACGGTCGCGTCGGCCGTCGATGTACCCCGTCACATAAAGCGCATCGAGTCTGAACCCAGCGCTGATGAGCACGAGCTTTACAAGCGTCGTGGCGGCGGTGGTGGTGGAGCACGCGGAGGTTCCAGCGGCGGAGGTTCAAGAGGATCATCTGGCAGTGGCAGCAGAGGTGGGAGCTCCCGTGGAAGCAGTGGAAGCGGCAGCAGCCGCGGAAGCAGCAGTAGCGGTAGTGGTTCAAGAGGCTCATCATATCGTCCAGGTTCATCAGGCAGCGGTGGCTCCCGCAGCTCCGGCGGCGGCGGCGGTTCTCGCGGCGTCGGTCCTCAGCCCAGCTTCGCAGGCGGTCGATACTACCCCGGTGGTTCATCAAAACCTTACAAGTCCGGCGTCTCAAGTCCCGGGAGAATTGCGCCCTACGCTCTAGGTGGTGCTGCTCTGGCATTCTGGCCTGGCGTTTGGCTCTACGGTGCATACATGTATCCTTACTCGCATCCCTACCATTATCACAACGACACCAGCGATGAGGACGAAGAGCGTGATGTCCTCTGTGGATGCTCGCGATACGAGTACTGCGCATGCGACGACAACAACAGTACCCAATACTTCGACGAACTCATCGGAAACGGAAGCTACGACGCACTTAACAAGTCCATCGTCAATGTCGCAGAGGTCAACGGCACAATGACAATCCTCATCAACGGAACTCTGCCTAACGACACAGCTCTTCCTGACGAGAATGCATCAGACAATGGAGCGCTATCAAGACGACATCACCACCCCTCCATGGAGGAAATGGGCTGGGTAGGTATACTCTCTATCGTCTTGTTCACAGTCTTTTATGTCTAGGTGGCTTGCATGATTGTCTTTTTTGTCATTGTAGCGATAAAACATGTTAGGCGTCGCCAGGCAAACCGCGCAGACCGGGTAGGCCAGGCAAACCAGGCAAACCAGGCAGACCAGGCAGACCGGGTAGCTGGCCAGTCGCAAGCGCAAGTTTAATGAGTTCATGGGTTTCACGGTGTTATTGACGGCGTTAATACCCAACTGGGAGGATTCCTGCGCTGTTAGAGAGTGGCACTATTGACTTGAAAATTCTTGTACGTATCATTGTTATTGAAGCATTCAGTATTAGTTATACACTACGCGACGAACGGAACTTGTTAGAAATACACTGTATCCTTTTATCAATCCTGTTCCCATCAATGATGCATCATCCGTGAGTACCTCAGCAGGCCTCAGTGTGACGTCCACAGCATTCATGGAGGGAAACAGTCAAGGCGGACTCCATCTCCTGGCATCACCCCTGCGCAAGTTTACATCACCGTCCAACTCAATGGCTCAAGATACACCTATGGTGCCACGATTTACAGACCGGTGTTTCCAAAACTCGCTCGACGTTGAGATAAACGATTGGGGGCCGAAAGTATTATGCTTATGTTGTGTAGGGTTTATTCTATGCAATGCTGCCCTGTCATGATACTCCCCAATCAGGAATCCGCCGAGGTTTTGCGTCATTTGGGATTACCCATCGAATCATGTTGCAATTACTGGTATTATAGAGGGTTGATCTTAGTGATGATCGTGTATTATGGAGGGTAGATTTCGCTATGGAAGCTTGTTTTCGTATGGGCGCTGTATCTGACCAAATTGAGCTGTGTTTCGGGGATCGTTGAAAACAAGCGATATTGGGGAATTGGTGTGGTTTGTAAATTGGAAATTACAATGACAGCTCATGGCGCTTATATGCAGGTTATGTGAGTTCATGTATGTTTAACCGGTTTGGAGGGAGGTGTTGAGATAGCGGGCGCAATAGCAGGTTGTTCAATCACAACACCATTACTAGAATCCTTGATCTTGCTTTACGACCTGCGACATCTCACCTGTAGGACAACTGATATCATTAGCAATGCGATAGACGATTCTCTCCAGCTTTGACCGGGTAGTAACCTGCCTCCATCCTTCATTCCCCGCCGATGAAGTCTCTGTGACGATCGCCAGACTCTGCAATGCTCTGTATCATGCTCAGCAATAATTACAGTCCCACAAGCTGCATATAAACAATGTATTCATACGATCTATCCCTCTACGGGAAGCAGGAAGACTTTGGAACCTATATCCTATGTAATACAAAAGCTCAGGTAAGTTCAGTATAGACTCTAGCAATTTTGGTATATACTTAGCAGGTCTTGATGCTAGTTATTTCTGGTATCCTTATTAAATTACAAAAGCTTTCTTGATCTCTGAGGCCCCCTTCACTATATTGTGATATCAGTAATGGATGCGTCACTTCAGAGTCGTGATGTGTCAAAGTGGTGTTTCGGCTACTCGGAACTGCAACAGGTGGGTGAGCCTGGAGCAACAACCGGTTTCGTCTATGATATATGGATTCAACCTCATATAGAATGGTTTCTTCTGTCATAGAGACTTACGAGCCTTTCCGTGAGAATGTGTAGTGTCTTCAAAAAGCAGCTTCGCCACCAGCCTGGCCAGTTGCTAATCGTTCACTGTGTGTTTAATATGGTTATTCCTCGAGTGCACAATACAGTAAACGAACTCGCACTTCTTGTGAGGGCTATGTTCCTTAACATCCAAAAGAAAAGTCCAAAGCAATGACTGTGCTTTAATTTCAAGCGTTGCTTATACTTGCGTGCCACCTCTCCCAACTGGGTCCTTCGTACACCCTGTATTGACGAGACGGCTGGCTTTCAAGGAAATTTAAAATCCCCTACTCGTACGGTTACAAGTTAAAATGAGTTTTGAGTATGCATATATACTTACTGTGAGGCCGTGAGGAGCAAGTCGTAAGTTCCTGTTCATTTATGATGGCCCAATAAGAGGCGCCCTATCCACGCAGAGTTGGAGTAGATATGAAGTCCATACTAACATTACAATACAAGGCTGTCTTTCTTTTATATCTAACTTGTGGTTCTTTTGTCCTCTGCAGCAGAGCCGGTAGGTGGTAGATCGTCTGTTGATGCCTACACAGACTTGAGCTGGATAATGAACTTGTGACCATCATTTATCCATAAATGGGGCTCATGACACTTTATATCTCTTTTCAGTGCTTAATTCTCAGAGAAATCTGTAGTACTAGGCTGCAATTTCACGCCTCGTCTAACAATGAGTCGAGCCTTTGGCCGTGAACCTCCTGGCATTGTGCATGCTGGTGGGCGTGCTACGCGCTTGATCTGCTTTCTGCATAACATGAAGCCTTATTCATTTGATGATACAGTATTTTGAAGTCGGTTCCCGGCCATGTATCTATTATTTAGGTTCTCGGTTTGAGAAGATGCCAGTCGTGAAGCAGTGATTCACGCCATCCTTGCTCTATAAATTCGTCAGTTTGCTTCTAGACCACTTTATTCTTTCAACACATCACATCAACGTAAAAGTATTCATTGGCTCATCTATCTTAGAGTCTTTCTGTATTGATTTGATCTTATCTTATTGCAACTATCTTATGATCCTTGGCGACTCCCTTTGTAAGTCCAATGTTCATTTACCAGTAACATTTCCTTACAAAGTCACCAGTTTTCAGCTTCATCTTAAACTCCACAACTCCAGAACCACTCAACCAAGTATGATATCACAGAGACGGTAGTGGCTGTAAGGCTTGAGAGCAAAGTTACAACACCAAGGTGAGTTTCTATCGAACATCTACACGATAATTGTTCCTTGTCGCGACAATGGTGTTGAAGTGGAGACCTGCACGCCACTCAACGCCGCCCCACCTCGAAATCCAAGCACTGGCCTTTCCGCTTCCTCCATCCTATCTTGACGCTGATTGGCTGACTCCACGCTCATTCTCAGGCTCCCGGGCATCTTTCTTGGAGAACGCAACCGTGAACAACTCAGCTCAACGCAAACACGAATTACTTCCCTTCAATCTTCACACGACAGCCACGACTCGCCGAGAGACGGCCGATCATCAGCGACGCGATAAAATTATGATATAAGAATAACGACACTTCCGCGGCCTCTTAGCGATCCGATTTCAAGATTGCGACACCGCGATCATGGCTGAAGAGAACGATTTCTCGTCCTTTGACGAGAACGCCTGGAAGGCCCAGGACGCCGCCGACGATCGAGAAATTGCGAAACTACTGGGAGATTCGCAAAACAGCGGAGGCGGCATCGTTCTCGACAATGTCGCGTTCGATCAGTCCGGGAAGGCGGACGATGCAGAGGATTACGAAGATATCAGCGACGATGATTTACCAGACGAGGAGGAGCCCAGCGCTGGTGTTTCTATGGAGATGCCTGGCCTCACGGACGATGGCGGAACCAGTCACGATCCAGATGACCTCTTCGGAGAGGGACCTTCTTCACCAGATCCAATTATAGGTCCCTCTTCCCCAGCACCTCACATTCGCGATGCCGATACTACCGACGACACTCAACCTCTTGATACGAGTCTTAGCTTTCCTGGCATCAACTTCGACCCCGAACCACATCTCGATAACCAGGATCCTGACATTCCCGCACCCGCTGAAACCGTCGAGGACCTCCTAAAAGCTACATGGCCTGCTTTCAAGAAGGGGCACATCTTGACATGGAGCGAACTCCTACCAGCCAAGAAGGCCACATGGAAGGAGAAGAAACCCGTCAAAAAGCCCAAGCAGCTCGTCACCAGCAAACTTACACTCGAACTCGCTCCCGATCAAGAGAAGCTGTTCCGTATCCCAGGCACTGCAACCATCACGCGCAAACCTAGGCAGGGCGAGGAGAGAGGTTTAGTGTACTGTGGCATGGACCAAGAAGATCAAGCCGAAGATAATGTCCAGTTCGATCTCGATCAAGAGTCCGATTCCGAAACGGTTGCTGGCTTCACCCTACGTGATATTGAGCTTGCTTGCGAAGATTGGGGCGCCAGCATTGAGGCTATCGAAGCTGATTTCAAGGCCCGGCAAACCGCCGAGCAGCAGGAACAGCAAGCACGGAAGCGCATATTTGAAGAGCAGGATGAAGAATGGGATGCTGAGTTCCTGATGGACCTTGGCGACGAGGGACCACCACGACCGAAGAAACGCAAGACAGTCAAGCTTGGTCTACCAGAGATTCCCCGCTATGCTGCCCCCTCCTTCGACAATTTCGAAGACGCTACCCGCAGAGGCGCCAAGAGGGTGCAACTGGATATGAGCGATCCTTACCTCCTTATCGAAACCCAAGAAACCCAACGAAATGCAAAGCGACCCCGCACAGACAACAAGCTGAAGCGCATGGCTAACGGCAACCTCGGCCGCGATGTCTCCAATCGCTTCAACATCTCGAACGACGAGGCATACGAGGCTCTGAAGGAAAACCACCAAAGCAAGGTTCGCGCTACACTCGGCAACATTTCTGTCGAGCACAGTATGCCCGCTATCAAGCTCTCATGGCCGTACTACAAAGTTAAGCTCGGTGGTACGACAGATGAGTATCATCGTCCTCGTTTCAGGTACAAGAAATTTGCTGGTCATATCATCAAGTTTGACAAGCCTGCACACCAGAAGCGAAAGCAGATGAAGGGCAAAGCGCACGAAGTCTTCCTCAAGTCCAAGGATTTGAGTATTAACGACAACTCAACGGCTGTTCTTTACGAGTACTGTGAGCAACGCCCACGAGTGCTCAGCAGCTTCGGTATGGGCAACCGCTTGATCAACTACTACCGCCGGAAAGACACAAATGAAGACGAGCAACTCCCCAAGCAAGAACTTGGAGAGTATCGCATGCTTCTTCCTGAAGATCGATCCCCGTTTTCCCTCTTTGGCACCGTTGACCCCGGTGAGACTGTACCAACATTACACAACGAGATGTACCGAGCTCCTGTCTTCAAGCATAACCCAAGAGGTAGTGACTTCTTGGTTGTGCGCAGCACCACTGGTGAACATGGTTCGAGGTGGTTTCTCCACAAGATCGATCATCTTTATGTCGTCGGTCAGCAATTCCCTTCAGTCGAGGTTCCAGGACCACACAGTCGCAAGGTTACGAATGCCTCGAAGAACAGAATGAAGATGCTCGCATTTCGCATGATAAGACACAGCGATACCGACAACTGTCAACTGTCCGATATCACCAAGCATATTGCCGACTCAACCGATACTCAAAATCGCCAGAAACTCAAAGAATTCCTGCAGTACGACAGGGAGAGTGGTGAGAAGGGTATGTGGCGACTGAAACCTGGCGAAATACTGCCTGATGAGAGTACGATTCGTTCCATGATTAAGCCGGAAGAGGTTTGTCTACTTGATGCTATGCAACTTGGTATCAAGGAGCTTGAGGACGCCGGATACGACCCTCGAAATGCTTCCCTTGATGAAGATGTTCAGAACAACGACGCAGATGGGGACGACGATGATGTCGAGGATGAAGGCAGCAAGATTGCCAAGGGCGCCAAAAAGCAGCAAGAGAAGCAAGAAGAAACTCTCGCGGACAAGATGGCCCCATGGAAGACAACCAAGGCTTTCATCGATGCATGCGCTCAAAAGGCCATGCTTCAACTTCATGGTGAAGGAGACCCGACAGGCCACGGTCTTGGCTTCTCCTTCATTCGAACCTCCATGAAGGGCGGATATATCGAGGCAGTTCAGGGACCGCTTGCTACATCTGCAGATGCTATGGAGCGTGAAAAGCGAGCTAATGGTGGCCACGCCTATAATGTCAAAAAGCAGCAAGCAATGTACGAGGAAGGTATTCGAGAAATTTGGGAGAAGCAGAAGTCTACACTCTCAGATGGTCGAGAGCATGACGACAAAGATGTTGCAGTAACAGAAGACGAAGATGACAGATTCAACGTTCAGTCAGCCATGACTCCAGCCCAGTTCGACGACGGTACCAGCCAAATTAGTGGTTTGACTTCGGCAAGTCGACAGCAACGACGCGCTATTCGCATAACCCGAGAGATCCGAATGCCCGATGGCAGTACGCAAGATCGAGTCGAAGTCGTTCACGATCCGGTTGTAATTTCGCAGTATATGAAGCGGCGAACAGAGGCGGATCTTGAGATGAGAGAGTACGTGCACCCACCCAACTCGCGCCAAAAAGTCCAGCAACCACAGAGCAGGGGAGTCGTGACAAGAAAACGTCGACGAAGTTACGGAGTCGGCACCCCTGGCTCAAGAAATGAAATTGTTGGATTGGAGTTTAGAGCACCGGCTTACGTGTATCTTTCAACAGCATCTACAGCTCCCGTCCTACAGGCAATGCCGACCATGACCGTCTTGCAGGCATTAGGTACGTCTTCTCAAGTCATGGTGTGATAATCGATACTAACAGTAACGCAGAATCAAGAAGGAGCTCGAACGACTCGAGAAGAACAAAGCTCGACGACAGGCTCGAGAGCAGCAAAAAGAGCTCCACCAAAAGGCCAGCACAGGAGATGCCGGGTCACCCAGTGTCAATGGCGATAAAGTCCCAACTGGAACAACCCGCAAGTGTGCCAATTGTGGCCAAGTCGGTCACATCAAGACAAACAAGAAGTATGAGCCCCCATTCTCCATCATCACTTCCCTTTGTTTCTCCCCCTCCCCCAATGTCGTTCAATTGGTGTGCACCTCTAGAGGCCGACAACACAAAGCGCAGTCGCTCGCGCAAGTCCCAATTGCAACTCGCCATGGAGCAATGCGATAAAGACAAGGCACGAGATGCCAGAAGGCGTGCTGAAGAAAAGGCTCGCGAGGACAAGGCAATCGCTCGTCAGCTAGAACAGGAGCGGCGAGCGGCAGAGAAAGAAGCAGAACGCGAGCGGCGAGATGCGGCGGCCAAGCGGCAGCGAGAAGAGCGTGAAGCCAAAGCCCAGCGAGTTCAAGAGCAACGAGCCGCTGAAGTCAAGCGACGTGAAGAAGAAAAGGCTGAGCGGAAGAGAGTCAAAGAGGGACTCCAGCGCCGTGCCCGCGAGCGAAGAGCCCGCGAGCAAGAGATTGCGCGTGCGCGACGTGAAGCTGAACGCATCCGCTGTGCCTGGAAGGTGCCCAGATGGCGCTCTGGAGGTGCATGGCGTTGAGAAGACCAATTCGTGCAACGACTACCACATCACATACAACGTTTCTTTTGTGATTGACACCTCTTTTCAAAACTCTTTACTAACTTGTTCCTCAAAGGTTATGTCCACTGCTTAACGGCACGATGAAGGCGGACAATGGCGCTGCTGAGCACGGAGGCTTTGGTAACTACAATGCTCCAGGAGGCGCTGCTGGATCGCCCAGTTAGAAACCGATTACTGCTTTTGATATCCGAGCTTGATCTCGATCAGCCAAAACTACGACGTCGACTTTTGAGAATGGTTAGCTGATGTGATTTTATCGTCAGATGAAGGCAAGTGATGGCTCTATTGTTCTTGGTTTTATTAGTTCAAAAAGGCTTCGGGGAGGGAATCGAGCTGTACATTAGAGAAGCTCTATTACACCCTAACGAAACCAGAGGCGGGTGGCATTGAAATGGAGTTTGGGATCCTTGTTGTTTCACGGAAAAGGCTGGCATGGCACCAGGAAAGATATTGCATTTACCTAGACTGCGTCGACAGTTCTTCTGACAACATGCTATTAATAACATCATTTGAAACATTAACTTTGTTCCTGTTTGTTTGCCGAACTTCATGATGCTACGTACGCTTGACAAGGCGGATAGCCAATGCCGGAGAACCCTAGACGAGCAGAGGTAGGGAGAGTCTACTAACTCTGCAACTAGCACCCTTGACAATGATGTGACAAGAAGCGATCCGAGTATCCATGGATTCACATGCGGTGAAGATGTCTAAAATACGTAGGTGATGAGTTGTTGGTGGTGCAGTTGACCTCTCACATCTCAGAAGCGGGCAAATTTCGAGATGCACATTTAGCCCCCATTATAGTGTCTCCACTGATAAACTGGGTTAATCTCCTGACAAGCTGGGTTAATTGGCCCGCATGGTTGATGCATGACCTGGTCCCGGGTGTGAGGCTGCTATGCATAATTGTATTTTTAGAAGCTGGAAAATGACGGTTGGGAACTAGGGGTCTGGCATATGTCATGAGGGGGACGGGGACGGGGAGTTAGGGGAGATAAGCTGTAGCTTTACTGATGCCAATAGCTTCACGAACGTGTTTATTGAGTCTATCTCTACTAATTCAACTTCTCAGAATCATCATTAGTGTCGATCAAGAAAGACAGAGCTTAGAGCTTAGAGCCACCCATCGGGGAGAACAGACCACGATCATCGACGCAAGGGCAAACCTCGAGCTAAAAGATGCAGCAAAAACACATGGTGGGAATACGAAAGCCGTTGCAGCGGAATGGGTGGGAACAAACGAGGCTCAGCTTCCTTTCCTGTCTGTCAAGTTGCATGAAACACAGGAAGCGATATCCGGAAGAGTTGCTTTAGCCCTGTTTGCTCTAGTTGATGTGTTGTTTCCGTTGACTCAAACCAGGATATGGCCTGGGCTTTGTGGTTTCAAGACGATAAGAGCTGTCTTGAGAGGTTGGTGGTTGAGCTTCAGGCTTCTTATTTGTTCGAGAAGAGACTTGGAGTTGAGACTTTTCCTTCTGCCAAGAGCCGTGGCTGATGTTAATGATGATATACCTTCTACTGCTCTGTAAAAGACAGGCCCTAGGTTGAAAGCAACGTGGTGCGACAAACGTCAAGTCAATGATGTTATTTCTAAAAGTCGGTGGTTGGACCTCCACTGTCCAAGTTCCATTCCGCTGTCCCGTCCCGTCCTGGTCTGTCTCCCTGAACTCTGGCGCCTCTTTAGGGGACCGTTCCAGGGCTTCGAGTGCCGTAGCCCAGGCCCTGCTCCACTAAAGCCCACCGTGACGGTGAGCCCCGTCTGACCTGCATCCAATCACGCTCACCTTATCTAAGCAAGGAGTTTTCGTGCGGGTTCTATGCTGCCTTCTTTTTTTCCCTCCCGTCGCTTTCTCCATCCCGCACCCGCACGCACGAGTGAAAGTGAACACGATCCGTCTATTATTAGAAGCCATCCATCTATTCCCATCCCAACCACAGACGCCAGATTCAGCCCCATCGACGTCTTATCGATCCAAAACCTTCAACTTAACGGTCGCTCGTTTGTGTCATTTTTTCCCACTCTTTGCCCCCCTTTCTCAAGCGCAAGCGCAAGCGCCAGGAAATCCCTAAGCCCTCTCTTGATCGCTCAAATCTTACTTTTCTATCGCTATCGCGTCGCGTCGCGCAAAGGTCTTGAGGGCAGATCTCATCTAAACCTAGTCTCCTCGTCGCAACGGCTCTCGTGAACTCAAAATTTCATCTGCGCATCAAATCTGATGATATACGCGGCTCGCATGCCTGCGTCACTCATCCTCTGCCTCACTCTGTACCCTCTTCTATCCCGCTCCCCTCAGGGCTAAAAAAGAGGTACCACCAAAGGCCAAGCTTAAAAAGAGATACCGTCGACGCGCTACTGTACCAAGTACCCCTCCACCAGCTGCCGGCCACTAAGCTACAAAGGCAGTCAACGGCCTGGGGGTCCTTCGACTGAAAGGTTACTTCTACTTCGGCTTGTCCCAGCTCCAAGCAAAGCAGAGCAGAGCAAGCCAAACCACCTTCGCTTCCTTCATCAAATCCTCTCCCGCTCCCACTCTTTTTTTTCCTCTTAAACAACCTTCCACGGCCACCGCGACAGCCGCTTCCGTCATCTCACGCAACCTGCTCCTCTTCTCTCGGCTTTATCCATCGACTTTTTTGGTTTATTTCTCCGTTTGCTCAAGCGTTCTTTGGTAGCATCCACTTTACCACGCCGTTTAACTATTCTTTGTTCTCGCTTACGATCACGACTACAACCGCGATTCAACGTCACTTGACTTTACTTGACCTTAACCTCGCGGCTCGACTTTCTCCGCTTCAAATTGTCGACTCCTTTTCTTTGCGACGATCTGCGCGACCCATTTCCAATTCCACCCTGCTCCACTACCAACGTCTCAGGTATCTTCCATATCTCCTTGGCCGCGACCGCTGAGCTTCCCCGCGTGGAAACGCGATACATTGCTCCAACTTGAACTGCACGACCGTTCAACATGGGACGAAGAAAGATTGAGATCAAGGCGATCAAAGATGACAGGAATCGTTCTGTGTAAGTTAAACCCAGGAACTGCTGCAAATCACCAGATCTTGGAGTCTTGAGGTTCGCGACTAACTGGCGCACAAAGCACCTTCTTGAAGCGCAAGGGCGGTCTTTTCAAGAAGGCTCATGAGCTTTCCGTTCTCTGCTCCGTCGATGTCGCCGTCTTCATTTTCGGTAACAACAAGAAGCTTTACGAATATTCATCAACGGATATGCGAGAGCTTATCCACCGATATCAATATGTGAGTCCCACTTCTAGAGGTAGTCGCAACGCCTCTGAACACAGGCTGCGACTACGACGCGCTGTATTATTTGCTAATAGATAATAGCACGGCGGTCCCAGTGAACACAAAGGTCCTTCCGACTTCAACGGTGGAAACGATGACGACGAGGATGAGGAGAATGACGGCACCCCTCCCCATGGTCCTGAAGTTGTCGAGAACCAGATGATGCCTCCCCATGCTTACGGACAACATCAACCTCCTTTCCCACAGATTCGACATCATACACCTTCAGCATCACCACCTATTGGCAATGGCGGCCCATTCCAAGCGCATCCTGGCCATCCTCTCCAGCGACAACATACTCCGCAACCATCGATCGGCTCACGACCGGCATCTCGAACGGATATGCGCCGCATGGGTCCCGGCATGGTCCAGCCTCCACCTCCGGCCGGCCCTCCGCATCCCGGGATGAACTATATGCCCAATCCGCCTATCTACAACTCGCCTCATCCTCCCGGTCTAATACCTCAACATGGTCCTCATCCTCAATATGCTTATCATCAACAGCCTAGCCACCTGCAGCAACCAGGACCGTACATGGATGACCGCAGGTCCCCGATGCCCTCTCCGATGCCTCCCGCTTACACTTCGCAACCGCCGTCACAACCAATCCAAGCTCCTGTTCGTCCAACGCCATCGCCTCAACCGCCTCAACAACAGCTCCCTCCGAACATGTCACAAATGTCACCTCCGCCGCCCCAGCCTGAACGTCGACTTCATGATCCTCCGCCACCACCCCCCGTGGAACCCAAGACGGAGCCACAAGAACGCCCTCAGCCGCCATTACTGAACACGGACAGTGCCATCAAGAAGCTACCTCAAAGAAAATCTCACAGTATCTTCACTCCCATCGAAGAGAACCGGTCTATTTTGTCCCAGCATCTGGCATCTTTTACCTCCGAGTCGAATAAATCAGAGTCTGCTGCTGCCGCTGCCGCTGCTAATGCTGCAAACGCCGCCAACCGTTCACAATCAGTTGATGTGGCTGCACTGAACCGGGCCGCGGATGGGCCCAAATCATCACCCCATTTGCCACAGCGTGCCAGTACCCAGACCGATGAGAAGTCTCGAACAGTATCGCTGTCGTCAATACCAGAAACCACTCTGACTCCGCCTTCGCGTTCTAACAGTGCAAAGGCCGGCGGTCCCGGAGGAGCTCGACCTCGTGGCCCTCGCTTAACGGTGCAGATTCCGGATGGCGGATCTGAAGGCGGCGGTAGCGCACGAACGGCAGAGTCAAACTCGCCGCGGGTCGCCACAGAAACTACAACGCAGGCGCCTCAACGCCACAACTCTCAGTCGTCACTTGTGCTTCCTCCTCCCTCTCCATCTGCGTCAGCAATATTGTCCGCAGGTGCTACTGGTCCGCCAAATCCTTTTGCCCGGCCGCCTCCTCAGCAGAATGTGAATGGTGATACTCCTGTCTCTGCCTTGCCATCACGTTTCTTGACAAATGAACTCCTTCCGAGCCCAAGTAGCTTCTATCCTGATTGGAACTTCCGGGGAGGTGATAGTAATACACTACCAAGTCCGCTGAACTTTGCAACGCCAGTTGTCGGTTCAGGCCCTAGTTTCCTCAGAGATGACCTGAACACGACACCAAATGCAAACTCAAACGCTTCTAAGGACAGAGATCCTCTGCCTAATGCCAATGGGAGCTCAGGTCAAAACTTGAGTGTCGCTCCAAGCAATTCTACTGCAACGAAACGAAAGACTCCTGAGCCTGGAGCCACAACGCAGAGCGATACTGCGGAGTCAGAACCAAAGCGGTTGAAGGTGGACGAGTAATGCTCGTCGAAAAGTGTTCTCATACAAAAGTGCTTTTTGCTATACGCTTCAATCGACAGGGCATCATAGGCTGGCCTCTGCATGCCAGTCATAGAACGTCATCAGTACCGGCCAGTGTCTTGTTTACGGCCTTACAGTCTCTTGTTTTGAGGCAGCTTTTGCCTGTATTCCTTTCATCTTGAATATTATACCTGACTTGTGAGCCCCTTGAGTATAGGGGTAACTTGCAGAGTCTGGGGGAGCGAACTGTGCAAAATAGCCTGTATGACTAAAAACTGGAGGGAGTCTGTTCTGGAGGTATAGTCCTTGTTGTAATTTATGTCTGTTTCGGAGGGTGTCGTTTCTGGGAGTTCGGATAGATGATACCGGCGACGAACATGTTGACCTAATCAATATACTGGATGAATAGCAAGCTGATGCATGGTGATGTCTTTGAACCTCGTGTATTATCCTGAGTGCCACACCTGTAGCGAAAGTGTCCCGACTTCTTGCGCAACTATCTAGCTGTATCCAAACTTGCATAATCATTAATCTATCATTATTCGTGTATCTGTTCCCGTCAAACGCTGTCTGTCTAGGCGTAATTCAAAACACCTTTCAGAATCCACTGTATCTCGAGTTAGCATAACTCCCATCATCTTCTTAATAAACTTACCAGTTCTCCATTCCCAACCTGACTAGCCACCCTCTCAACCTCAACCTCATCAGGCATAATAACCCTGCGTCCCTCCTTAACCTCCCACCAAACCTCCTTCCCCCCAAGCGTCTTACTCTTCTCCCCCTTCTCCCACGGACTAACAGGCACAAGATGCGCCTCCACAAACCGCCTCATATTCTCCCTCGCCCTATCCTGTCCCCCATCACCCTCGTACGCATCAGCCCCGAAATTATTGTAATCACCGGGTTGTTCCCACGGTTTGCGCGGTAGCGCATCAACAGCTGAGTTCAGCGGCGCAAGAACAGTGGTGTTCGTTGATAGATCGCTGAGTCTTGTATCTGTGGAGGGCTGCATACGCGCGAACGATGAGAATGATGTTAGGCCGCGGTTGGAGCCTAGGATGTCGCCGAGGGCGACGGAGGGTTGGACGGAGGGTGGGTTGGAGGACATTAGAGGGAGATGGCCTTTTAGAGGGATGGAAGGTTTGGGGAGGGGCGCTTGATTGTCGCGGAGGGGAGACTGCGAGGAGGTTGTTAGGCTGAATAGAGCTGTTAGGGCGATAAGAGGTTTCATTGTGAATATGTTGATGCAGGTTTAGGTTATGGTTGAGGTTTGACAGTATGTACGTCATGAGGGGATTTGCATGTTGGGGGTAACGTGATTGGTCACGGGATCTTTATCTCAATGACTTACACCAGAAAGTTGCGCCGCATGCCTGATGCATTCTCTGAGGATCGGGTCTATATAGAGTACATTTAGAACAGCAGCTCACCATATTTATGGTGTTAGTAATAATTCTGGAGCACGAGAACCCGTAACTACATAGTCGTTGCGAGCAGGAACCATCCTGGGTTCTCCAACGAGAGTCACGGAGTTGACTTCAACGTAACATATATTGAAGTGCCAACGACTATTCAAGCTGTTAGCTTCTCTACTTGACCTGGGTTCTTCTTGCAACAATACGCTAGAATCACAACTACTCAAGTGGTTTCTAATCAAAGAGGACTCGATTCGCATGGTATACAGTGTATATTTTTAGCCGTTGGGTGTATGGCGCTTCTCCTACCCGGTAGTAGAGATCCAGGGACATGTTGCCTACGTCATTGGCTTTGAGATTGAATCCTGCATGAGGAGTCCCTCTTGCAAAGATGAAAAAGGGATCAGCAAAGCAACAGTTGACCGTCTAGACTGCGGGTTACAATCAGCCTGATTCGACTCGGACTCTGAGTTCCATTGACCTTTCGGTACTGGTATTCACATGTGAAAACACGCTGAGTCAGCCCCCAGATTTCACTAAGACGGCAGAGGTTCTGGACAAATGGAATAGCAGAAGTGGCGGAGGCTCAGACAATTTCCGGGGTCAGATGATGCACGTGTAAGAATCTGGGGAAAACTTAAGCCCAAGGAGGACTTTAATCCCCAGAGAAAGAATGAAGGCATTCACTTTCACGTGCTTTTTTTTCAGAACAGTAAGCGAATGAGCGACGTCGAAAAGAAAACCAGCTGACCAGATCAAACTGTCACAAGCCTGAGAATGAATGCCTGTCACTGGATCCCTAGTCATGGACGTGGGGAAGACGGCGTCATGGACAAGATGCAGGAGGGTTTCAGTTCTGTAGACGATTCATATGCTTTTTTGGAGGAGTGGAGGAGATAGCATGTGAAAGTCTGATGATTTATTGAACTCAAGAGGAGGAATTGATCAGTTCAGATCACGTGTACGGTTCAAGTTCATGTTTGAGTGATCCGTGGTGTGTCCGGTTACTTGGCCGAGGCGGTCGGTCACAAGTCCGGCTGTGTGGGGTTTGGAGAAGAGAGACATAATTGGATGAGTCTCAGGTGTCAGAACGAGGAGAAAGATGAAGAGTGAGGAGATTGCATGAGGAGAATTGTTTTTTCACATGCTCAGAGTTATAATAAAATAAATAGACGATATATAATACACCCGGTTAAAGACCATGCTCCCATGATAGACTCCTTATTACCTAGACAAGTCGGAACCCCGGAACCCCGAAACAACACTGTGGTGTTGACTTAACACCTTAGCCTGAGATGCTGTAGCTTTCCCCACAATGTCCTCAGAAGCGGAGACCTCGGCACATCAGTCGCGAGAGAGGCCATTGTCGGTGGGTTGCCCGGTCGCCTGGTAGACAAATGCGATGCGGTGTTTCGGCGTAGCTTACGGCGAGGGCAGCGAGTAACTGAGCCGAAGTGATCTTTGTTGGGCGACTGAATGTGGATTAGAGTCTATAGGCCCCTCAATTGGTGAGAGACCGTAAGTTTACAGAGTATTGCACCTCAATAGACGAGTAAATGTTCATATGAAAGTCAACTGATGGAATTGATGCACTTCCCCCAATCCCCAAATTCTAACTGTAGCGGGGGTGGATACAGGGAACTGACGCTAAGTCTCAGTGGGCATTGCAGCCGCTTCTGGGGAGCAATCCTAGGCCTTGGCCTTGCTATGCTGAGAAAATGGTGGCTTCTGATTTGCTGCAGGTCCAAAGTCCGTCAGGTCAATGTTTGCGACAGTTCGTGAACAGAGAGGCCAAAAGACATGAAAAACTATCATCTAATATATGAGAGAAGAGTAAAAGTATAGATACATCATTAGATCAAGAATAATATAGTATTATATGCTGTTTTTGTGGTAAAACAAGTACTTGAACCTCGTTAATGACCCACGTCGTTAAACTCACCTCCTCAGATGGCCCAGCCCACGCCCGCTCTTTTTTTGCACGCGCTCATCATTCATTCATGGTTCGACCTCGGCATCCACTACTGGGTAACGCCTTGATACCTTGCATCCTTCGGTTCGGTGCTTGCCTCTCGCCCTCGGCCTTGTTGGCGTCCATCGATCGCATACAGTACTAAATAAGAACTTGTCCCTTGATCCTCCTCTTCCTCCGACCTTTTCTTTTTGAACTTGTATTCTTATTCCCCCTCCCAAGAAACTAATTCTCCATCTCCCTTTTTCTCCTGTATTCTGCGTGGGAGTCTGCCGTGTCTTCTTTATACCCTCGTCATATACTCATACCAAAATACACACGCAATAATGGCTCCTAGAGTGATTGTCGTTGGCGGTGGCCGTAAGTTGACACCGATTCGCCTCTCGGAGGCTTTGCGCCGTGTGTTGCGACGATTCTAACATCTCTTTTCAGTCTCTGGTCTGTCTGCTGCGCACACCATTTACTTGGCTGGCGGCAACGTCGTTGTCCTCGACAAGCAGGGTACGTCACTACCAAATCTCACTAAGCCAGTGCATTGAAGCGCCTGGACTTGGTAGACCGCAATATTCACTGACATACGCTTCCTGTAGGCTTCTTCGGTGGAAACTCTACCAAGGCTACTTCCGGTATCAACGGTGCTCTCACAAGGACACAGGTTGAGAATGGCATTCCCGACAGCGTGAAGCAGTTCTACGACGATACCCTCAAGTCTGCCCGTGACAAGGCTAGACCCGACCTTATCAAGGTCCTTACCTACAAGTCCGCTGCTGCTGTCGAGTGGCTTCAGGATGAGTTCAACCTCGATCTCACCCTCGTCTCTCGTCTCGGGTATGTTCAATTCGCCTCCCGTCGCATTGAAACAATAACCTAACAATCATCACAGTGGTCACTCCCAGCCCCGAACCCACCGAGGTCACGATGCCAAGTTCCCCGGTATGGCCATCACCTACGCCCTGATGCAGCGCCTCGAGGAGCTTGCCGAGAGCGAACCCGGCCGTGTCGAGATCATCAAGAAGGCCCGCGTCACCGAGCTCAACAAGGAGGGTAACAAGATTACTGGTGTCAAGTACGAGTACAACGGTGAGATCGTCTCCATTGACGGTCCCGTCGTCCTCGCTACTGGTGGCTATGCCGCTGATTTCTCCGACTCTTCTCTGCTCAAGAAGCACCGACCTGATACCTATGGCCTTGCCACCACAAACGGCACCCACGCTACTGGTGATGGTCAGAAGATGGTTATGGCCATTGGCGGTAACGGCATTGACATGGACAAGGTCCAGGTCCACCCCACAGGTCTCGTCGACCCCAAGGACCCCGGCTCCAAGTGGAAGTTCCTTGCTGCTGAGGCTCTCCGTGGTGAGGGTGGTCTCCTCCTCAACGCCGATGGTGACCGATTCTGTGATGAGCTCGGTCACCGTGACTACGTCTCCGGCATGATGTGGGAGGAGAAGAAGAAGAACAAGTTCCCCATTCGCCTTGTTCTCAACTCCAAGGCCTCCAAGGTCCTTGACTTCCACACCCGCCACTACTCTGGCCGTGGTCTCATGAAGAAGATGACCG
This sequence comes from Fusarium sp. MPI-SDFR-AT-0072, assembly GCA_020744335.1. Classification (NCBI taxonomy): domain Eukaryota; kingdom Fungi; phylum Ascomycota; class Sordariomycetes; order Hypocreales; family Nectriaceae; genus Fusarium; species Fusarium sp. MPI-SDFR-AT-0072. The sequence goes on along the minus strand of JAHBOG010000005.1, from coordinate 873,910 downwards.
GTAAGGAGCTCGCCAAGGAGATTGGCTGCACTCCTGAGCACCTCCAGAAGACCTTCTCTACCTACAACGACATTGCCGATGGCAAGCAGAAGGACCCCTGGGGCAAGAAGTTCTTCCACAACTTGCCCGTCAACGTTGACGATGACTTCCATGTCGCCGTCATGGAGCCCGTTCTCCACTTCACCATGGGTGGTATTGAGATCAACGACAAGGCTCAGGTCCTCAACCAGGAGAAGCAGCCCTTCGAGGGTCTCTACGCCTGTGGTGAGTTGGCTGGCGGTGTTCACGGTGCCAACCGTCTTGGTGGTTCTTCTCTTCTCGGCTGTGTCGTCTACGGCCGTGTTGCTGGTGACACTGCCAGCAACTACCTCTTCCAGAAAGCTCTCAAGGGCGGTGCCGGCAGCGCTGCTGAGCGTGTTGGCCAGATCTCTCTGCACCTCGACCCTTCAGTCCCCAACCAGGTAACTGTCTCTTGGGGTGCTCCCGGCGCCGCTCCCTCAGGCTCCGGTGCTCCTTCAAAGGTTGACGAGCAGGCTACCGCCTCTGCTGGTCCCAACCCTACCAAGGACGATGGTGCCAAGGCTGCTAAGCCCAACGACCCCAAGGCCTTTAAGGTCCCTGAGAAGGAGTTCACCATGGAGGAGATCGCCAAGCACAACACCAAGGACAACGTCTGGGTCGTCGTCAAGGGTGTCGTCATGGACCTCAGCAACTGGCTCGAGGAGCACCCCGGTGGCGTACAGGCCATCTTGAACTTCATGGGCCGCGACGCGACTGAGGAGTTCGAGATGCTGCACGACGACGAGGTCATCCCCAAGTACGCTCCCCAGCAGGTCATTGGCCGCGTCAAGGGCCAGGAGGTTACTCTGGAGCCTTAGGTCGAATGTCTGATGTAACTATGGTGACGCGGCGATGACTCTTGTGTGATTTTTTTGTGCGGGAATTTTGTAGTACCCTATGCCCGCAAAAAGGGCTCTGGCAAATATTAGGCGTCTGGGATTTTTGTATTCATAGGCGGGATGCATGCAAGCTTGTTGCTAAATCTAGTTTATACAAATTTGTGAAGTTATTTTTAACATATAATAACCCGTCTCTGTGCAGTTTGTCTGGTGAAACTTGGGTATTGGCGGCTGTGTTGGTCAACGGTAAGGAATGCCCTCAAGGAGAAGGAAAACTTCTGACATTAAATCAGAGTACTAAAATAAACTGGTCTAAAGGCTTCCTCAGATATACTAAGCTTACCTAAGTCTTTTTATCACTTAGAAAAGAGGTCCTAAGTTTTCTTGCCCCCCTTGGGATGGTGGCTTGGAGGTTATCGAACATTGCACACGTATCACGAAGGATTTTTACTTTGCTGATTACGATGTGCCTGACGATCAGGTTTATCTGGGAATGTTTCAGTCTGTTACACTCCACGCGGCCCTGAGAATACGTTGCATTGATGATAGTATGACTGAATACAACAACGACAGCTTGTGCCACCTTCGAGATGTTTTGATATCCAGCTGTGATGTATTTGAGGTATTGAACACACCAAGCAGGAAGGGTAAACCAACGAAACAACAACCGCTAACCTTCATCTGATATCTGATTGACAATGCTATTAGATCACTCCGGCCTCAATGGTATTGTACATGAGACATATACGAAAAACGTTCGGTTATCATCATGTTTGGCAGTCCAGGGTAGGTTCACAAGATTCGACTCAACGTTGCTTGACCTCACACTTGCGCCCCTTTCCGTCCGCTCTCCCGACAATTCCAGCTAAGCCACGGTGCACAAGAAATGTACGAATTTCTCTTTATGATCTGATATGCCCAGCAGAGATGATCTAGCAGCCACGTGAAAGACGACAGCCGTCCGTAGTAAGCGGCATTTCTGACACGCTACCAAGGAACGGCTCGGTCTTATGTCGTTAACCCATGTTTCAACCCCAGCCTTTCTGCACCCCGCAGAGCCATGTCTTAGGATGAAAAAAGAACACTGTTGTGCCAGCCGTGGCACTTGGGGACTACTGCACTGTAGACTAGGTACCTGACTGCTATGTGTCAACAGGGTGACAATGAAACTTGACACTATCTAAATATATTCGGCGGAGTCTCCATTGTATGATGATCTGATGGCTATAGCACAGATCTTGTTATTGCATTTGACAGGACGCAAAGGAACCCTCATCAGTGAGTCCACATACTCCCGAAAAGGGCGGGATAACATTCTGTCGTACCGAGTCTTGTTGTACCAGCCACAAGTGAGGACGCCAAGCAAGCACCGTCGCATGACCTGAGAAACTCGCTGTTGGTGATGGGCAGTAGAAGTTCAAGGTACTGTACGCATCAACCAATTGCCAACTCAAATCAAATCAAAGTGTCAACAACTCATGTCTCTGACTGTCTTTTCGGCTCCCGAGCGGCTGAACCCGGTCTCGTGGGAAAGGGTTCAAGTATCAGACCATCTTTGAAGCTTAAAAAGCCCCATAACAAAGCTCGCTTGTCGTATCCCCCATTCTTTGTTCAAAGTCATGAACTTGACTTGGCTCTCTGCCCACAAGGGTTGTCTGTTCGTCAAGTATTCAGTACCGGACCCGGACTAAAACCCCGGGGTGATTTGTCTGGGGGAAACTGGAGACTGTGTGACTTTGCACGTTGCACAAAAGTACTGATCCTGCAACTAGATCGAGTTGCGGGACTTGTCTCTACAGTCTGGAGAAAAAAGGGAACGTGGTGCTAGGCCGGGGTAAGCGCTGCATGGCGGCGGCGCTGTTGAGGGTTGGAGTGGCTAAGTGCGGGAGACAGTTTTCTGACTGTGCTCTTGGCGTCGAGTGAACTGCAATGTTCATCCGATCATCCTGAAGGAGTTTTTGTGGAGTTGCTGATGGTTCGGGTACTAAACACTATCAACAACTCTATAATCAACATTATTTATTGAGGGGTTGGTAGACATAATGGCTTGCATGAGAACGACCTGATTTCGAATCCAAATTTTCGGAATACAAGTTTATACCTTGTTCTTACAGCGGAATATTACCGAGAGTTGTCACCCTTGAACTGAGATGCATGAATGCAGCTAACAGCGGAGTGTCCTCGGGGCCCGAAAAATGACAAGAGAGCTTCTTTGTTTCTCAAGACCTATCATCCCGTCTCTGTGACAATAATGTTGACAATGTCCCCATTCTCAAGTCTGCGATATGTAAATTCCCATCATAGAATCCTCGTAAGGAGTTCGGTCCTACCCACAGCCACATGACTCTGTATACGAATTTCCTGATTTTCTTGCGTTTCTAGCTTGTGTACGACATGAAACTATGGCTTGGTCGTTTATGAGCTGAAAAAAGAAGCTCCCCTGTTTCTCTCTCAGGTCTTGCTTGGACAGGGACCGTGTCAATGTGACTCAGTTTCAGATTCGGGGAACTCAAGACAAACTCGAGGGCAGTGCTTGGATTGCTGCGCGTGCTGTGCAAGGTGAAAATAATGTCCTGAACCGTGATGTTTGTGTAATGATACCTGCGACCTTTTTTCGAAGGTGTCCATCCTTTCGCTGGAGAGTTTTGGTTGATTTTGAGGGGAATCGCACTGTAGACTCGCTTAGCTCAGCCAGTCTACGCTCGTTCCAGTGAAAAGAACCCACTGGGATGGCTTGACGAGGTTCCAGTGGCTGCAGGTCAGGGAGCCAGTGTGGAAGCTTGACTGGATGAGGAATGGTCAGGCTTTGGAGTGATGATCATTCCTGCTTTTGCCTCCTTGTCTGGAGATGGGAGTCTCTCGCCATTCATGTCTGCCCCTCTCTGTGGTCTTCCTTTTGAGTCTCTTCTGATAGTTTAATGAAAGACGCCTTGAGCGCTAAGACTCAAACTTGCTATCGACTCTGCTATTTCATCTATTCTATCCCTTTCTCTTTAAACCTTTGGTTATGTACCACGTGCTCTCCCCTCTCCTTTTCAAGACTAGCGAACCTGGAAGCATTGACTTTGACCATTACAGCACCAAAAGGTATTCTGTACCCAGTGCGAGGACTAGAACTACAACGGCCAGGCTAGAAGGTCGACCAGTGGCCAGTCCCATCCAAATATTACCCACACGGAATCGCCCAATGTCCCCCCGTTGATCTTCTCAACCCTTCAACCTCCACCAAAATCTCGCCGACCCGGAGCCTTTCGCTCTTGATACCTCTGACCCTGGATTGACGACTTCAACACCCGACACCATGGCCATTGCCATGGGCTGGCAGAAACCCGACAATGTCGCGGGCTCGTCGGCGCCGGCCATCATGGTCGGTCTCTTCGTTGCCTCTGGCGGGTTGCTGTTCGGCTACGATACTGGGTAAGACTGACCACCATTTTCTTTTAACTTTGAGTGCCTTCGGGCATGGATGGTTACGACATACGGTGGACGAATACGCTGTACCGACGATGTTATTGATGCGGTGGGAGATACCGGGACCTATCGACGATACTTTATTCGATTTGACGATGCGACGACTGCGGTGGACTCGTGTGACATGCATGACGAAGCCATCACCACATATATCTCAAAAGAACGCACAGCAACATCGCCGGAGGAAGTGCTGGAAGGAAACGAAACAAGAGCGATATACGAAACGACAGCGACTCGTCTCGACGAACCTCCCGCGAGAAACTCCGACTCGATTCTCCGAAAACCGACTTGTCCATACCAGCCCATTTCATCGCGTCACATCACTTTGACAGTCAGAAACTAACCATATCTCTTCACAGAGCCATCAACGGCATCCTTGCCATGAGAGAGTTCAAGGAACAATTCGGAAAGCACACAAATTGCCACGACGAAAAGGGCGCCCTCGACATTTGTACAAAAGACTCATCTATTATCGTCGCCATCCTCAGCGCTGGCACTGCCCTCGGTGCTCTACTTGCTGCACCCACTGGCGATTCTCTAGGCCGTCGCAAGACTCTTCTTGTGGCCGTGGGCATTTTCTGCCTCGGCGCCATTTTCCAAGTTTGCGCTAACAACATAGATTTATTATTGGTTGGGAGGTATGTGCATCTTATCCCTCGTATCGAAGATCATGTCGTTAACATGTCTCTAGATTCTTCGCTGGCATTGGTGTCGGCCTCATCTCTGTCCTTGTTCCATTATATCAGTCTGAAATGGCACCAAAATGGATCAGAGGTACTCTCGTCTGCGCATATCAACTATCAATCACAATTGGCCTATTCTCCGCCTCTGTAGTCAACATTCTCGCCTCTAAACTCAAAGACTCCTCCGCTTATCGTATCCCTCTCGGCCTTCAGATTGTGCCAGCCATTATTCTTACCGGCGGCTTATTATTACTACCGGAAACACCTCGTTTCCTTGTTAAGAAGGGCCTTCACGCCGAAGCCGGTCTTTCACTCAGTCGACTTCGACGACTGGACATTACACATCCAGCGCTGGTTGACGAACTGCAAGAAATGATTGCAAACCACCAATACGAATTAACATTAGGACCCGACAGTTACAAAGACATCTTTATTGGTTCGCCACATCTTGGTCGACGAACATTTACTGGTTGCGGTCTTCAGATGCTTCAACAGCTCACCGGTATTAACTTCATAATGTACTACAGCACATCCTTCTTTGACGGTGCCGGCGTCGAGAGCCCATACACCAAATCGCTTATTATCAACGTCATCAATGTTGTCTCGACAATACCAGGCCTGTTGGTTATCGAACGTTGGGGTCGACGGAAGCTTTTGATGATCGGAGCCATTGGAATGGCCGGCTGCCAACTCCTTATGGCGTCTTTCGATACCGCCACGGGACAGAGTTACGAGAAAGCATCGCAGACCATTCTCATCACATTCTGTGCTATCAACATTTTCTTCTTCGCTGCTTCTTGGGGACCCGTGGTGTGGGTCGTGACATCAGAAATTTATCCCCTCAAAGTCCGTGCAAAGGCTATGTCGGTTTCAACAGCGTCAAACTGGCTTCTCAACTTTGGTATCGGCTACAGTGTGCCTTTCTTGGTCGGATCAGGGCCAGGCAACGCCTCCTTTGGACCAAAGATTTTCTTCATTTGGGGCGCCTTTTGCATTCTGGCGGTCTTCTTTGTGTGGTGTAATGTGTATGAAACAAGCAAGATTAGCCTGGAACAGATCGACGAGATGTACGAACGAGTGAACCACGCATGGAACAGCAAATCATTTGAACCGAGCTGGAGTTTCCAACAGATGCTCAACGATGGTTGGTCACCGAGCGCCCAACCACCTGCAGGCCACGAGCTACAAACAACGACGACTGCATCAAGCGCAGACACAACTTTGGGTGACGGTGACGCATCATCAATCACCGTGAATCAGAACAACAACAACAACGGTTCATCGCCTAGTAACAACAACAACAATGACCAGAACAAGGGTCCACCGCCGATGGCCATGGCCAATGTCGACTTCAGCTATTAGGCTCCATGTCGCCGAATTGTTTGTCTATATTGCGTGTCTTTTGCCTGGACGTCACATAAGGAATCAGCGATGGAGTTCATGACGAGGTGGAGTTAGTGGGGTTTACGCGTTATTGTCATGGTCATTGATGATTTCATTGTCATTTTATATGGATTCTGTTTCTTTGTTTGTTGCCCATCACATCAACTCAAATCGTCCCTCAGTTTGGGGCTACGGATGGACTGTCGGTACCGGGGACTTGGCTGGGTTGGATACCAAACTCTTGGCTCTTGGACATCTTTTTCATGATTTACCTACCATCTTTTTTCAGGGAGTCACAGTGTTTTACGTCGTCGATGAATGGATGCCCGGATACCCTGTGGGCAGCGGCTAATAGTCGAGAGTAGCGAAGGTGACGGCGCATAGCCACGGATGGATTTTCTGGGGTTTCAGAAAGGCTTGATATCGATCCGATTATCTGTCAGCTACCAAATACCAGCATTTTTGAGCATCTGATTCGCTTTGTACTGTCTATCAATCCCTTGTGAGGTACTGGACTCTGTCGCTGGGGTACATGAGTACGCTGTCGACTTTACTTGTCACCAGCGAACATGCCCTTGTGGACTAGGTCACTGGAAGTCTGTGGCCTTGTTCTTCAACCAGGCACTGAAACTGCCTCGCGCTTGACTCTGGTCACTGTTGGCAGTACGTGAACAGTCAGTCAAAGCGTGCTTTGAGCTGCCTCTCACCCCAAAGATAAAAGCTTCCCATGCCTCCATTCCTAACCCTTTCTACCTAATAAGCCTTCTTTCCCACAAACCTTCTAACGTCTCGCACAAATCTGCAGTTGACATCTAAGCAGTCTATAACCTCATGACTTATACTACTTCTTCTTTCGCTACTTACACCTGCTTAGAGGAACCTCAGCGACTTGACACCTATATACCTTTGACAGGTCCGTAGTTGCCGCATCCATAACATTTCTATACACACTCCGTGCCTCTGTCAGAAATCTGCCCAGCATGTCGGATGTTTCTGACGCCCTCGACCGCGTCCACCCAGACTTTCTTGACTTGTTGATCCGTCATGAGCTCCTACCCCCTGAGGGAGACGACGGCTTCTCGGAGCCATACCTGGCCAGGTTAATTTCCATCGCTCTAGAACTTGCAGAGGATGATGAGCAGGCTTTCCTGGTCGGTAGAATTATTACCGAGGAAGAGTTGGCATTTGAGCGGCTGCGCAGCCCCGAAGTTCGCAATATCAACCATCGAGTCGTGCTGGATCGAACCGAGAGGAGAATTGCTTTTCGCGAAGCCGCAAATGACCCTGCACCTGAACAAGGGAACGGAGAAGACTGCCTTATCTGTACCGAGGACGCTCACCTTAGAGCTCCCTGCGGCCACAGCTTCTGCTTAGAATGCTTCCGTGAAACTATTCGACGCGGCCTTCGTTCCCAAGAAGTGTTTCCGCCCAGATGCTGCCAGCTTTTCAATGAGGAGGCTATTCAACTCGCGCGCGCCCCTGCTTTGGTTCACATTTTCCGCCAGATGAAAGAGGAAGCTGATGTGCCGATCCACGATAGACTATACTGCCACGACGGTAACTGCGCAGCATTCATTCCGCCTGATCGTAACGGGCACTGTTTGTTGTGTGATACACACACATGTCGCGACTGCGGTGAGCGAGGCCATCCAGGCCAGCCCTGCCGAGAGGGAGCCGCTGAGGAAGACGTCTGGGCCACCATGGACGAGAACCGGACCGTTAACTGCCCCAGGTGCGGCAGGATGATCGAGCTCGCAGAGGCATGCAACCACATGACATGCCCCTGCGGCCAAGAGTTCTGTTTTATTTGTGGTCGAGTGTGGCACAACTGCAACTGTCCCGTCTATGGCGGCTTTCACCTTATGGTACCCATGAGGGATCGTCCAGGTAGGAAGCCAGAGCAGTATCGTCGTCGCCCACACCCTAATGAGGGAGCAGCAGCGGATAGGGCTGATGGAGCGCTGAGAATTCCACAGCTACGACCTATGCAGGGTGAGGAGGAGCGTGTTCCGCCTAGAGTCGGGGGGCCGCGAAGGGTTATTCGGCCTCTGGTGTTGCCCCCTCCTGAGGAACAACAGGAACCGCAGGAGCAGCGCCGTCATGGGGAACATCACGGGAGGGAACGTCAGCATGGTGAACGGCATCATCACGGAGAAAGAAATCATCATGGAGAAAGACGTCATCACGATGAAAGGAACCAAGACGCATATGAACGTGACCGAAATCGCAGACGAGCCGAACGACAAGCTGGTATGCCAATGGAGCCACGCAGAGTCGAACATACAATGGTAGGTCGTCCACCCGATGCCCCTCGCCTACGTAGGGTGTCTGGGAACATGGTTCACGCTGGAGATGTGAGAATAGCTAACCAAACCGACAATATACAGGGTGGGTATGCACCTGAAATGCGAATGGATTGCCGGCGCGACGATGGCCGTGCTGCCATGGAAGCTCTCATGCTTGGTATGGGTCGCATGCAGATCAACGAGCAGCGCATTGAGAGACCACCTGCAAGAGATGATCGCCGGCCCTATAGACCTATCCGGAATGAGATGGATGCGCCTCAGATAGATAGGGCTCGCCGTGAAACGGCATACGACGCTATGGACGCTGAAGCCAGGCGCAGAAACCAAAATCGGCTACTTGCGATGAATCGCGAAGCAGCTCGCCTGGCGGCGCAGGATCCTCCCCGCCAGCAGGGCAGGAATCGCCAAGGCCATTATAGAGACGATGTTTATGGAGAAATATTGATCGATTCCGACGATGATCTATACGGTGACGATTGAGGCTACGATCCTCGTCGTCCTCGTTATTGAGCAAGGTAAGAGATCGATGTCGTTTTTGTAAATCGCAGCGTCTTGAAGGTACAGAGCTTTGGCTCAACTCCTGACTTGGTCTCTGTAGCACCCTGCTCCTATGCCAGTCGAGGACTGGTATTGCAGTCGCGATAGGTAAGAGGTGGGAGGATTTCTTGGATGTTTTAGAGGGCGGTAACAAGGGCCCATTCGTTTGATGGGCTTTGCTCAAGATATGGCGATTTTCTGGCGTTTTAAGTAGATATAGGGTGAAATAGCTTATCGCGATCGATACACGAGGGAATCAAAATTTATGGCTCTATCTTCCTTTCGAGACTGTTTGACCACTTGCTTCTGCCCGACCGATGATTCTTAAAGTATATAGTTGCTCGTAACTATGTAACTCCTCGATAATACCTAACCTGCCAGCGCAACATGGGGCTGTTTGATATGAACCGATTAAAGAAACTCGCTCTGATAGGCTCAATATTCTAAAGGTAGCCATTTTATGTGCGAATATAGGAGAACAAAGGTCTAGAACAAAGGCGTTTGCTTGAGTGGCGTACATCAGGCAACAACTATGGGACTTTACAACACAAAGAGATTCATGGCAATAAAGACATATAAAAACACGGACTATTCATTTTCTATCATCCAATCTCGTTACTGGCCCTCACTTAGAACTCTTGCCAAGACTCTTCTTGATCTCTGCTACAACCGCAGCCGTGACCTCCTTAGTAGTCGCCTTTCCACCAAGATCTTGTGTGAGAACACCTGAAGCAGTGACATTCTCAACACACTCCATTAACTTAGTGGAAGCTTCCTCCTCACCCAGCCATGCGAGCATCTCAGCTGCTGTCCAGAAGGTAGCTACTGGGTTGGCGACGCCCTTGCCGGTGATGTCAAATGCAGAGCCGTGGATGGGCTCAAACATAGACGGGTTCTCACGGCTGGGGTCGAGATTGCTTGTTGGTGCGATGCCAATTGAACCGGCGAGGGCAGCAGCCAAGTCAGAGAGAATATCAGCGTGCTAGAGCTTGTTAGTACAATGACTTCCCATGTAGAGGAAAGTTGACTTACCAAGTTGCTAGCAACAATGGTATCGATGCTCTCAGGCTTAAGAACCATCTTCGTAGTCATAGCATCAACCAACATCTTCTCAACAGTAACATCCGGAAAGTCCTTCGCAACCTCCGCAGCAACCTCATCCCAAAGAACCATGCCGTTCCTCTGGGCATTACTCTTGGTGACAACAGTCAAATGCTTCCTGGGTCTCTTCTGCGCAACCTCAAACGAGAACCGAATAAGTCTGCTAACAGCGTGACGAGTGAAGATGGCGACTTCTGTGGCAACTTCCCAGGCGTGACCGCGGTGTGAACGACCGCCTTGGCCGGCGTATTCACCCTCGCTATTCTCACGGATGATTACCCAGTCGAGATCACCTGTTTTGCAGTTGCGCAGGGGAGATTGTGTGCCGCGCATGATGCGTGTTGGGCGGACGTTGGCGTACTGCTGGAAGGGCTGGCAGATTGCCAGACGAAGACCCCAGAGGGAGATATGATCAGGAACATCTAATGACATAAACATCAAATCCATAACTTATTCAGTGAGACTTACCAGGAGCTCCAACGGCGCCGAAGAGGATAGCGTCATGCTTCTTCAACTGCTCAAGACCACCGTCAGGAATATACTTTCCAGTCTTTTTGTAAGTATCCGAACTCCAGTCATAGTGAGTAAAGTCAAGATCAAAAGTCTGGAGAGTATCGGCGAGAGCGTTTAAAGCCTCGATACCAGCGGAAATGACCTCAGGACCGATTCCATCAGCTGGGATGGAGGCGATGCTGTAGGACTTCTTGGCGGTGACTGCGGATGGAGACATGATGAGTTTGCAAAGACTTGTGATGAGGATTGAAGATGCTGATGAGTTGTATAAGATAGATATGTTATACTTATATATACGAAGATGTCGGATTGAGAGTATGTTAGTCTTGGCTTTGTGTGGAGGTCGGCGGACTTAGAAATGTCCGCCGCAACATCGCCTTGCCCGGTCCGGGAAAGGAAGTGAGCGGCGCTTCAAGTCCGTTGCGATTGACGCTTTTCCGTGAATAGTGGCTTATGATGCGGGGAATGATTGTCCATCACTTAGAAGAGTGCCAAAGTTGATATGAGGGACTTTTCTTTTCTTTGTTTTTCATGATATCTTGAGGGATAATATTTTTATCGATCACTTACTCTTTCCTTGTATATTTTATCACGAAGGACCCAATATCTTCCATCTCACCAGCCATGATTGATCCGAAAGCCATTGATACTGTGCTGGACATTTTTGTCCCTGCTATCCAAGCTCATCGTAAGAACTCCTCAAGGCCATTCGTTCTAGGCCTTTCTGGTCTTCAAGGTAGTGGCAAATCGACATGGGCTGCAGCTCTCTCCCAAGCTCTCACGAATCAACACAATCTCAAGACTCGCATGGTATCCCTGGATGATCTCTATCATGACCACCCAGAACTTGTCGCTCTTCGAGAAGCAAACCCAGATAATGGTCTTCTGCAAACTCGTGGCCAGCCTGGAACTCACGACGAGGTTCTAGCGAAGGACTTCTTCGATCAAGTACTTGGTCGCGTTGAGAGTGATAAGAAGGTTGTCAAATGGCCAGCTTATGACAAGAGCCTTCACAGCGGTCAGGGTGGAAGGGTTCCCGTTGAGGAGTGGGAAGAAGTTCCGCTGGACGAAGGCCTGGATGTTCTGATTTTTGAAGGTTGGGCACTTGGCTTCAAACCTTTGACTGACGAGGAAGTCAAGAGGAAGTGGGAGAAAGCTAAAGCTTCAGAGGCACAGCAGTCTGAAGAATGGGCTCTCACGAATACGCTGGCGAGTCATGATTTAAGTCACTTACTCCTCATCAACGCCAATTTGAGAAGATACTGCGAAACATTCTCTGGACCGCAGCACTTTGATGGGTTTTTGCATCTGAGTACAGATAAACTCATCCAGGTTTATGAGTGGCGGCTGGGTCAAGAAAGAGCGTTGAGGCAGCACAAGCCGGGCATGACGGATGAGCAGGCGATCAAGTTTGTGAAGGGTTATATGCCTGCTTATGAACTGTTCCTTGAACGTCTTCAGAACGAAAACTTCTTCAAAGGCGTGGGATCTAATGAGGGGAAGCATATACAAGTGGTGTTGAATAAGGATCGGGAGGTCGTTCAAGTGAAGGAGGTATAATGTATTAATATTAGTGACACTATCGTAAATAATTCCAAGTTGGATCGACAGAAGCGTCAAACTCCGCATTTACAAGAAAGGGATTGTCGATAGCGCTGAATGAACTCGCAAAGAGCTGGTCATACCACATCATTGATTCATGGCCTTCTAGCGGTATGTTATCCAAGTTCATACCAGGTGGTCCTTCTGGATTCAGTGATGTGTTTGGCGTAGATAGAAAGTCATTGGAATATGGCGCTTGAGGATTCTGGGTTTGGGAGTAAGGTATGTCTTGAGATAGGATACCAGTAGAATGATACGTCGTCCTTGGTCGTTTATTCTGTTGTGGTCTGAAGGGTTGAGTGGAGGATAGCCCTTGGAAAGCTCGGCTGTTGGAAGCGGTGTTTTGAGGGATAGAGCCTGGGCTGTCTCTCGTCTCAGTGCCTTGAGATTGAGCATGCTGTGTTCTTGGAGGTCTTGAGGGGGTTGTATTTTCACCACTCCATACTTGACTTCCAACACTAGGTGAGAAACTGCGTGTTGTGATGATGGCATCTATCGGAGATTCAATCATCGTGGGCCGCTCTTGGGAAAGCTCTTGCACCGTGGAGGTGAGTTCATCAATGGCCCCAAGACAGTATTCTGGCCACGATGTATCTCGTGCAGCCAGATGGCCTAGGATGTCCTTCGCCGCAGCAACGTGTCTAATAGATTGTCAGTAAACGTTGAACAAGGGAAGGGAAGTTCAAACCTCATTGCACTACCTAGATGGACCTGCTTTTCAAAGGCAGCATGAATAAGAACAAATGCACTGATCCATATAGACCACGTGAAGGAAGGCCACAGCAAGGGTGTTTGGGACTTTGCACTAGTTGAGTCTACAGATAACTGGTGGCGGTTTCGATGTTTCTTGAGGATTATCAAGATAGACTTAGCAGCTGAGATGCATGCCTGAAAGGCGGATGAGTATGAGGAAGAAGGATGTTCTGAAGCGAGGCCAGGTCTGTTCAAGCATATTGCCGACTCATGTTTCAGCACCAGAAGCATAACCTTGTGATGTTCAGATATTGCTGGAGTAGTTGAGCTTGTATCAGCCAGATCGTCCTCTTCTACTGCGTCCTGAATTTCATTAAACCATTTAGCCAGCTCAGCTTGGACGAACGCTGTTCGATCTGCGGTATCCTGTCGTTGAAGCATGGACTTGTTCCTGAGCTCAAGAATGAGTCCACGTATCCGAGCATGCTTTGCCACGAACGTAAGGAGCTGTAATCTTTCCGGATTTTCTTCCCTGTTGGTTATTGCGTGGCGCTCTTCGCCGGGATAGCAGACATCGAGGTCGTCATCTCGTATATCGAGAGGTAGCCCAAGAGACTGGCAGAGAAGCCTCTCTAGGATGTAGATGCACCAGAAAACCCTGCGTCGAACTGAAACTTCCTTGTCTGTGAAGAAGGGATATCGCGCTGGACATCGATGAAGGCCCATATGGAACGCCGTTCTGACGATGAGTCCACCTAATCTCGATGCGGCGTTGAGACAAAGCATTGAAGTCAGGAACAACTGGATAGCCAAAGCTGCCTGAGTTGAACGAATTGACGCAGGCTGGCTCAAAGCGAATTGTGAGCTCGCCAACGCATCGTCGACACTGTTGAAGAGATACACTTTCGGAATCGGCTTTTTAAAAGCAGCGGCCTGTCGACTATCCGCCAGCGATATAGAAAGAACAGACTTCAAGATGACTGTATCTATAGGGTCAAGCAATAGCATTCCATTCTTAGCAACCTCTTCAAACAACCCCAGGACTTGAGGCCCGTGAAGGAACGGAAGAACAGGATGCCAAGCCTCGAAATAACTCTTGGACCACTCGACAAAGTCTTCAAAGCTCTCTCCTCCGGGCGGGGTATTATCACGGACTTCATCATCTCTCCAAAGAAACTGCTCTCGATTTCGTCTTATCGAGGCATCCTGACGAAGTTGATCGTCTTCACCAGGAATAAGCGTATTTATAGTCGAAGACCCAGGTTCTGTAGTTCTTGATGCAGATCTCTTGGCAAGGCGAAGATGAACAGCACGAATATAGTGGATTCCGCTACCGCTTCCTACGAATCGAGCGGCATCGTGTTCACCTGTATCGCGCATCAATCCATATTCGCGTCCAGGTTGTGATGTCGAGTGTTTCCGTTTTTGGCCAGGAGGTTCTGAATGACCTAGGGTTGAGTGAGATGCTGTCTCGATATTATCGTACGGTGAGTGATGAGAAGACATCTTCATATCACATCCTCAATGCCAGGCTGTGAAATTTTGGATAAATTGACGATGCTGGGGACTGCCAAGCTTGGAGGGAGTAAGCTGAGCTGAAGCTGAAGCTGAAGCTGCAAAGGTGCTAGTGCCGCGCCGGACAAAGAAAAGGCCGAGGCGGGGTTGAACAAGTCATTCAGCCTGTGGAGCGACGTTTTGACTCTGGGGAACCCGATCGATTACAGATGCTGCACAAGGATTAGCCCTTGTGTAAGTGAATTGTTTACATGGCGAATAATGATGTTTCGGTTGAGCAAGAGGCTGAGAAGCAGTTGAATCCGATAGCGTGCAGTCATTGTCGGCAGCGGAAGCGCAAGGTGAGATCTCCTGCCCCAGTCACAATTCTGGGGGAAAAGGGGGTGCCTTTTACTAAATTGAGTACTCTCTAGTGTGATAGGCAATTGTAAGTGTTTCAGATCCCCATAGGGGAGATCGTCATGCTAATGGCTCTTGTTCAGGCCGCATTGTCTGCAGTGCACCAATGATCCTACCAACTGCCACTACCCAGAACAAAATAAGAGGTTTTACCACCATACTCACTCATATCGACCTCTATAAGTACTAATAAAATATCAGAGGTCTTCCAATTGGGTTTATTACCAGGCTAGAGGCTCGTCTTGCAGAGACAGAAGAAGCTCTGTTTCGGCTTGTGCACTCTATCGATGAACCCAACAATAATCACATCTCACTCAAGCCTTCATCACAAAGAAAAGACGACCGTATAAGAGAATGGGACAGTCTTCCACTCAGAGATTTGGACGAAATCAGAGCATGGTATCGAAGTAGATCAGAGCAAACTCACTCGCCAGCCCAGCATGACGCACTGATGGAAAAAGACCAACGTACACGATCTATTCATGCCACACCACCCGAGCCGGAGCCTGTGGACTTCCCCGATGACGCTGGAGATGACCAGGGAGAAACAATTACGTTGCAAGATGCTGATGATGATGTTATGCCAAGGAATGATATTCATGTTCAGGAGGAGTCTGGTGGAAGCAAAGCCAAGGAGATGGAGCAGAAACACCCAAACATGTACTTTTAGAGCATCTATTACTAATACCACGTCAAATTTGACCTTGAAATACCTAAAGAGCCCCCAAAATCCGTGAATAATCTTCATATTGTGTATTTGTCTGCTCTGACAATCTGTACCATAACTCAAAAGCGGCAAGCCTTTCATCATGGCCACTTTGTCTCGTACCATGGCTTTGCCATAGTTACCAGACCTAGTTTTGATCTTATTATCGAACAAAGCCTTTCAAACTAATTTGGTCGAAGGATTTCTTGTGGGGAGCCAGCTCCAACTGTGATCACGTCAGATGACAGGTTGTCAGGAATCTCAGGATGATGACTGTCTCAGACGCCACTTGAAGGCGAAGGCCCAGTATGTAAAAGGCATGATTTAAAGCCATTCAGCTCTTCTGATCCTGAGTTTAGTTGGATTTCAACAGGAGCAATGCATTGTTATTTTCGTTCGCCTACAGCTCTTAAGTATGCCTTGTTATTCTGGATCGAATTTTAGATTATCAAAGTCGTGTCCACGCGTCGAAGGATCAAGCCATCTCACCATAATGAATACCTAGTCTCATTTATTAAAAGTATTTTTTTAGTTATAGGAGAAGAAATATTTACTATAATAGGAAAAAGTCTACTCTTATTGTGCAGCTCCAGGATCATTGGGCCAAAATTGAATTGCTGATACCAGCAAGCATCGCAAAGCAACAAATCCCGTGCCTCAAGGCATGTCCTCCTCTGGCAACTTAGCCATGTTAAGTATGAACTGTTATGTTCAAGAATCTAATATATTGGCGACTTCAGCTGCTAGTCAAAGTGAGGTCTCTGGAAACTATCGGGCATTGAGCGGCTTGATGAGGGCGTTACCATTAGATAATGGCTCGTCTTAGCAAAATGGCGTACACTAGTAGCCAGCTAGAGTCTTAGGTTGAATGCAAGCACAGCTTTCTGAAGCTATCACTTCTCACAGTATGAAATACCATTGTGCAAAAATGGTAGAGGCGGATCTAGATCGAAGCGAAGGATCACGAAGAGCCAAAGTTCCATCTGTATGAGAAATTACTTTCTGGTGGCCGATTACGTATGACTTCAGCTCCACAGACTCCGCTATACAGAAGAATCTGACGTTACATTACGGTACACTTCAAGACATCGGGGGCGGGAAAACACAGTACGGCAATATCCGCCGCTCCGCTGTGAAGCATCCTTCGATTCAGCTGATGCACCACCATCTGAACTCCAATGACCATCCTCGAGGGATAAGCCATGGCGTAGTGCGGGTGATTTTGGCTGACCGCTTATTGCCATGCTAAGGCTTAGTATGTGACACCAAGACTCTGTCTGTTTGTAGTAAGCTGATATTTTCCGTTGCACAAGTACCATCATAGCATGCATGACCGACAGCCCGATGGATGCTCGGCGTAAGCTGTCCTTACTTGGGAGCAGAGCTCCATCTGAGCTGCTGCGCCATGGCCCCCGAAGAACAATTAGATCCGGCAGTGAGCTGAACCGAGGAAGCATCGTTGAGTTTAGTGACAATAAGCTTGAATCTTAGTCTACTGAGGCTTTCCATTCTAAATCCCGGAGACCCGAACAGCTCTCTTCAGAAACAAGTAAATTATGAGCTATAATTTACTAGACTTACTACTCCAATGAATGGCAATCTTGACCATCCACCAAACCATGGGAATGTTGGCAATAGCTTCGAAAGCTCAAGCTAAATGCCACTAAAAGCTACACAGGGCTGTAAAGACCAGTCCAGACCATCCGGACGGCGCAGTCACTGTTTGCTGCGGAAAAAACTCTCACTTTACCTAATTCGCACCGAGTCCTTAAGCTTAAAATAGGGCTAATGTGATCTTGGGGCTGGGGGGCTGAGCCCGATCTGACGGCTTACTCTGGTGAGGGCTGTGAGACGTCACAGCCTCCTCCGCTGAGAGTCGGAGACTAAGCATGCATACACTTACTGCATTGAGACAGCTTCACTTGGACGCAAATCTTGTATAAGAAAGCAACGAATTCTCGTCGAAATGGATTTCTTCTCATCATCACATCACAAAACATCAAATCAACAACAACTTTTTTTCCTTTTTCTCTTATTTCCTTATTTCCTTTGTCAGGTCTTATTTCCTTACAAACCTTCGCTTCTTCTCAGTCGTCTGTCACAGTTTCTTCGTCGCTTTCCAAACAAAAAACTGTTTTAATTTTTCGACAATCTCATAACATTATGCATTCTACAATCTTTGCCCTTGTTGCCGTTGCTGGCTATGTCTCTGCTGGACCTACTGCCCGCTCTCAGACTGAGTGTTCAGGTGTTGGCCAGTTCTACACTTGTGCGAACAATGGTTTCCGCGGTTATTGCTCCGTTGATCCTTGTGCCATAAAGTGGTGCACTGATTTCGTTGAGGGTACTTGCGATCCAGTCTTTATCACCAAGCCTGTTGTTGCTACCGAGACAGAGGAGGAAGAGGGAGAGCACTGGGAGCCTGAAACTACTCCTGCTTCTCTTCCTGAGGGCCAATGTGCTCCCGGCACTGGCTTCTTCCAGGTCTGCTCTAACGGCTTCAAGGGCTGCTGCAAGTCCGACGCCTGTGCTGGCAAGGACGCTATCTGCCCTGATGACAAGAAGGTCAAGCGCACTGACGACCCTACTGTCTGCGCTCCCGGTACCGGTTTCTTCCAGTCTTGTTCCAACGGCTTCAGAGGCTGCTGCAAGTCTGACGCTTGTACCGGTACCGCTGGTGTCTGCCCCGACAACAAGCCCGAGGCCCCCAAGCCCAAGCCTGAGACTACCACTGAGACTGCTCCTGCTTCTCTCCCTGATGGACAGTGTGCTCCTGGTACCGGCTTCTTCCAAGTCTGCTCTAATGGCTTCCGCGGCTGCTGCAAATCTGATGCTTGCACTGGCAACGCTGGTGTCTGCCCCGATAACACCAAGCGATCTGACGACCCTACCGTCTGCCCTCCCGGAACTGGCTTCTTCCAGTCTTGCTCCAACGGTTTCCGTGGATGCTGCAAGTCTGATGCCTGCTCCGGCTCCGCTCCCATCTGCCCCGACACCGTCGCCAAGCGCTCCGATGACCCCACCGTCTGCCCTCCCGGAACCGGCTTCTTCCAGTCTTGCTCCAACGGCTTCCGCGGCTGCTGCAAGGGCGATGCCTGCGGTAACACCTGGTGCCCTGACTATAAGACCGGTACCTACGAGCCCGCCCAGACTCTCAAGGTCAAGGCTCGCTCTGATGGTACTTGCCGCCCTGGCACCGGTTTCTTCCAGGTCTGCGCCAATGGCTTCAAGGGATGCTGTAAGAAGGACGCCTGCTCTCAGAAGAAGCCCGTCTGCCCTAAGTAAGAGGCATTGTTTTATACATTTTCCAGTAATGGCTTTACATTGGCATAGCGTTGCATAGAACATTACTAGCGTGCATAGATAGATATGGTGTTTGTCGATTTTTGTTTGGAACAGTCCTTTATGAGTTATTATGGCATTTGATTGAGCTACTATTCTTGATATTTACTTATTTAGAGCATTGATTTTGTCGGACACGATAAACATCTAACTAATACACTCCTTTACAAAAAGATCTTGAGCCTCTGCTGATTGATTCCGTGAGCCATTGATAAGAACAGGGTCTCAAGCATTCCTTGTAAAGACATCGCCTGGGTGACTACTCAATTACCAAGCCGCTTAGCATTGTTCATCTTAGTGTAGCCTTTGCATTATCATCGGACGAAAGCCTTCTCCCTGGCCCGTTGTCGACGAAGTAGTGCCAACGCAACATTCTCAAGACTCCCATCGAAGCCGCCACAACCAGGGCAGTGACACAAAAAAGACAGCGCGTCAATTGCCAGTAGCGAATATGCAAAATCAGTTCCCTTATGAACAAAGGGACTGCCATAGCCAGGAGTAGTATTTGGTGCAGTGAAGCTCCCGTCACGGCTGATTTAAGTCGCCTGATACTGCTTATCCATCCGCGGAAGAACAAGGGCAAGACAAACAAAGCCAGAGTGATAAGTACCAGGACAGTTCGAAGGATATTGCTGTCAACTCCCCAAAGACGCTCGGCATATATAAACCATAGCACAGCTTCTAGGTGCAACCAGAGAAAACTTGGCAGTGTAAACTTGTCGAAGGCTCTTAGAGGTAGTCTGGTCTGAGGGGCATCGTGTCTGTAGCCAGGAAGCTCGCACTCCGAGGCCATGAAGTCTGATAGGGGAGATAACATAGGTATTGCTTGCATGACTTTCAGCGCGGTGATAATGTTAACGTCGTGAAGATCTTGTTGAGTTGCGCGGGGTTGAGTCTTGGCCTTAAGCCTGGCTGAGTTCACAACCCTATGACGAATGTATAGCTTGGCATCTCGAGCATCGAATTCTACAACCACCAACGGCCTTTATTTGAGTCCATTCGTCAACTTACTACATAAAATAGTAACTTCTGTTCATGAAACGGTCTAAAAATCTGTCTAAGACTTAAACCTATCAGCACCAGCCTTCAAGATCATCTGGAACAGCTCAACATCTTTCCTAGCATCCGCCGCACTCGTTTTGGGCACTTTCTCTCCAACAACGCAATCATAAAGATCCAACATCTCCAATGTATACGGATCCTCATACGTCTTCCTGATGATCCTCTCTTGAAATGCACCCTCATCAATCTTCTCTCGAATTGTCATAACCACCGGAAGACCCTTGACATAAGGAGAGTCAAAGTTAACTCGGACAATCTTGTTAGGAGAGTAGATTTCGATGTGTGCGTCGAATTGAGGTACCCCGCTGAGACCTGATTCGTACGTGACGGGGAAGTCATCATATTGGAATAATACGCTGAAAATACCAGGTAGGGTTAGGACAGCGCCGGCAACGGACTTGGGCATGCCGAGAATCTCGCGCATAGCTGACAGATCGTGCGTTCCGAGGCTATATCAGAAGTTAGCACTGATATCGCAATATAAGATGATGATAACTTACGCTCCCAGAACTCGTAGCATTCTTTGTGACTGAGGTGTATTCGGCACTTCAAACTCTTTGACAAGAGCTTGTTGAAAGATATCAGCTTCCCGACGACTCCTGTCCTGGCCATCTTCCTCAGTGAAGTCATTGAACTTTTGGGGAAACGTGCCGTTCTGCTCGACAAAGGTGGAGTTAGGTCCAATGATATCCCTCACTCTGGCATACTGAACCTTTTCCATGCCCCCGACCTCTTCCACAGCATCAATGAAAGCAGTAGCGTAGCGTCGCATCGTCCCCACAAAGACATTGCCCTTTGAAGCTTTCTCCGCTCCAATAAGTCTGTCTATGTCTCGGAAACAAGTGGCCGCTGGCTTCTCGATAAGGCAGTACTTATCATTCTTGAGAGCGAGTATACCATGTTCAACGTGGTATGCGTCAGCGTTGGCGATCAAAACCACGTCGACATCTGGTGAGGAGCAGAGTTCTTCAGCGTTCGTGGTTGTCTTGGGAGTACCCCCCTGGACTTTGGTGGTGCAGTGGGCTAGAGCTTGTTTCGAAATATCGCAGAGATAGGTTGTTTGGAACTTGTGGGATAGGAAGTTGATGTTAGGAATATGAGCGACTTGCGAGATCTCACCGCAGCCGATGATTCCAACCCGAAGGATACGATCTGATGTGCTTGACATGGTAATGCAGTGAAAGAGGGATTGAATGATAGATCGCGATGTCTTAGACTCCTGACGACTGTAACAAAAAGGGTATAAGTTAAAGCCTAGATGTGTTGAAGTAAGAGCTATTTATCCTTCCTCTCCTCTGTCATCAATACGTAGTCCCCAGTGGGTTGGAGTATCACTCCCCCATCTAGGTTTCCCCACATACCGCTACTCCCCGACACCAAAAGAGCATTCAGCTCCGTTACTCCGCGAAAGGATCATGACTCGATCCCTGGCTTCGCACCATGCTAAAATGTAACCATACTTTATCTTCTTCCCCACGGGGTCACCAAGTTTCCTCGGTTACGGAGAACGAAAATCCGGGGTCTAGATGAGGGAGCATCCTAATGCCTTAAAAGGAGCTTATCATCCCCCTCTTGTGAACCTCTTCGTTCCCTCAAACCATCGAGTTATTGTGGTTCCTTGAAGCGTTATACTACCCGTCTGGATCTTGCATCTTCCACTCTGGATTGGGATTATGGGTGTCTTTTCACGCAAGAAAGAGGCCGAATTGGCTGTTGGATCGGAGCTCTCACGAGTACGACACCTCATCTCTCCCGCCCATCCTTCGCTACACACACTAATGGCTCTCCTACACAGGTCCTCCCTCAGAATCCAAAGCCATGGTACATGACTTGGCATCTGATCAAGCTCAATTTATGCCTTTTGGTCCCTCTATTCTCTTCCGCCTCGGTTGGCTACGATGGTATACCCCCCATCTCCTCATGGTTCCAGGTCCAACTCTGACATGGCCCAGGGTCAATGATGAACGGTCTCCAAACTCTGCCCCAATGGCGTGAGTTCTTCGGTAGTCCAGAGGGCGCCCTTCTAGGCCTCATGAACTCTGTTTATCCCCTCGGCAAAGTCGTCTCCCTCTTCGTGGTATCCTATATCTGTGATCGCTGGGGGCGCAAGCTCCCTATCCTTATTGGCCTCGTCACCTGCATTGGCTTTGCAACTCTACAGGGTCTTTCGCAGAACCTACACAGCTTCATCATTGCGAGAGCCTTGTTAGGTTTCTTCACCAGTTTTATCGGCCAGCCTAGCCCTATCATCATCACTGAGCTTGCGTACCCAACGCAGCGAGGCAAAGTAACTGCTTTGTATAACACCTTTTTCGTAAGTCTGGACTTTTTCTTATTTCGGGCTACTGTGAAGCATGCTAATCGTGTATCTCGAATTTAGTACTTTGGCTCTATTTTCGCTGCTTGGTGTACCTATGGCACCTTCAAGAACCCCACGACTTGGAGCTGGCGAATCCCATCTCTCCTGCAAGGTGCATTACCTGTCATTCAGCTTTTGGGCCTCTATTTCCTCCCAGAATCCCCCAGGTGAGAAGGTCGCATCAATCTACGATTTCCCAGATGCTGACATAACCGAACCAGATGGCTTGTTTCTAAAGGACGCAAGGAGGAAGCTCGAAAAGTCCTTGCCGAGTTCCACGCAGGCGGCGATCTCGAGTCTCCCCTCGTCGAATTCGAGATGCAAGAAATCGAGCTGGCACTTACTCAGGAAGCCGACGCCATGTCTGCCGTCTCATGGGCTGAACTATTCCGCACTCCAGCTAACCGCAAGCGCACCCTTATTGCTGTCATCGTTGGCTGGTTTGCTCAATGGAATGGTGTTGGAGTCGTTAGCTATTATCTTGTTCTCGTTCTCAACACGATCGGTATTACCAAGGTTAAGGATCAGACCCTCATCAACGGTCTTCTTCAGATTTTCAATTGGCTCGCTTCAACTTTCTTGGGAGCCATGATGGTGGATCGACTAGGGCGCCGGACTTTGTTTCTACTCTCCACCGGTGGCATGCTTGTCTCTTATATCATTTGGACCGGCCTTACTGCGCATTTCGTCAGCAGCCATGATGAGTCGACAGGCCGTGCGGTGGTGGCTTTCATCTTCATCTTCTATCTATTCTACGACATCGCCTGGACGCCGCTTCTCCAAGCCTACCCCGTCGAAATCTTTCCGTATACCCTCCGAGGACGTGGCCTATCCATCACCTATATCTCATCCTTCACTGGTCTTATTGTCGGCAACCAGGTGAACCCAATCGCTATGAAGGCTATCACTTGGAAATACTACATTGTCTTCTGTTGTATCCTCGCAGTTCTTTTCGTCATCATCTGGTTCTTGTTCCCCGAAACGAAGGGACATACGCTTGAGGAGATCCGAGAGGTCTTCGAAGGGAAGCTTGATGACCAGGATAAGCTGGCCAGGGTTGAATCAGCTATTGGAGAAGAGAACACTGGGCAGAAGGGCGGCAATGCGAAGCAGGTTGAGATCGCCAACTAGGCTTCCATGCACGGTACTTGGAGCTCAACGTACGACTGCGGATTTAATTGGAGAGTTGAAGTGTTGGGAGAATTGTATAAAAAGATGATATGCAAGTTAATATTGGTCCTTTGGGCTACTCCTAGGCACTTTATGTTTTGATCCAGATTAGCATTTATCGATCCATTAACTATGGCTTGAGTATTTCCAGTTGATCCGTCTGCCACTATGACATCTTGATGCCTTTATAACGCACGAGAGATCGTGCCAAGTCCTCGGAAATATGATCATTCAAACAGTGATCGAATATCCGTGGTTGGTCTTAACTTATCCGCATTAAGCTTAATAACGGGACCATGACAAGGTCCAGGACCAGGAGATTTCCCGTTGTTATGCCGGCATACACGAGGTCGTGATCGGGGAGTAGCGGAGTTACGCTAAACAGCGGAGAAGTTACTCCATCTCGGACTGCATTTAGCCGAAGTTGAAGGATAACGTGAATCTCGATGCCTTCGTTTATTACCCTGCAACCTCCGCCCTTCTTACTTCCAATAGTCTTTGTTTCACACACCTTGTTATTTCTCTTCCAGAATCTTATCACTATGTCTCAGTCAAAACCAACCCTGCGATGGGGCATCATCGGCACTGGTCTGATCTCATCATGGTTCATCCAGGACCTCCTCATTGAGAGAAAGGATGCCCAAGCAACACATCACATACAAGCCATTGGATCATCTTCGGTTGAAAAGGGCACAAAGTTTGTTGAGACACATATGCCAGGACAGACTCAAATTCCATCCATCTATGGAAGCTATCAGCAAGCTTACCAAGATCCCAATGTTGATGTTATCTACATCGGAACTCCTCATGGCTTTCACAAGAAGAACTGCCTCGATGCGATTTCGCACGGAAAACACGTGCTCTGCGAGAAGGCATTTACTCTCAATGCTAGAGAGGCAAGAGAGGTTCTAGATGCAGCTAAGAAGAAGGGCGTATTTATCATGGAGGCCATGTGGACGCGCTTCTTTCCGCTGGTTAAATCTCTACAGAAGATTATCCACGAGGACAAGGCTGTTGGCGATATAGTTCGTGTATTTGCAGACTTTGCAATGAACCAGAATATCGAGTCAAAGGGTCCAGACTCACGACTGAAAGACCTATCTCTTGGGGCTGGCAGCCTGTTGGATATTGGCATCTACAGTCTGACATGGGGACTTGTGACCCTCGATGCAGGTGTGGGTGAAAAAGCCACTACACCAAAGATCACTGCCGCTCAGACTCTCGTCGACGGTGTCGACATTGGCACTTCGATCATCCTCTTATATCCCGACGGAAAGCAGGGTATCTTGACCTCCAACTCAAAGGTCAAAACACCGGAGGCTTTCTGCCGCGTCGAAGGCACCAAGGGCCATATCATTGTAGAAGGCTTTGCGGGTTCGGTCCCTGCATCATTCACTGTTTACAAGGATGGAAAGAGCGAGGGGAACAAATATGAGTTTGAGAGACCCGGGAAGGGATTTTACTGGGAAGCTGATGCGGTGGCTCTGGATATTGCTGCTGGTAAGATTGAGAGTGATACTATGCCGTGGGCTGAGACTATTCGTGTCATGGAGATTATGGATGAGGTTAGGAGACAAGGAGGAGCCAGGTTTCCTCAGGACTAGATAAGTACAAATTATGTACGCATTTATTGATAATAAAAGAAAATAATGCCATAACTTATAACTAAGCGATGGCCCTTTTGTGTCCTGCAAGACCAGATCACAGCCCTGAACTATCACAGGATTATAAGAGCACAAAGTGCTTAGTGAAATATCATAAATTTGAATTGTTAATCGCACATGATTTGATAACACCGTACCATGAGACCTAAGCGAAGGACTTCTAGCATGCTATCGCCCGCAAGATAATGTAGAGGGATGTAGGGTACCCCGTTCCCCGCATTCAAACACCAGTTGACACTAACACTACCCAATCCAAGTTAGTCTCCGCTACTCCGCGAGGCCAAAACGGTACTAAAGTCAACCACCACAAAACTTAAGATCTCCGCTACTCCCCGACATTCTATCTACCTTGTGCAAGATCCTTTCCAATACCTCACTCCACAATGTTCAGCCAGGGCGGTACCAGCTCCTCGGATCAGCAGGGACAAGGCAATAAGCGACAACGTACAGCAGCCATGTACCACCGCAAACGTGCCGTGACAGCCTGCCAATCTTGCCGATTGAGAAAGACTAAGTGCGACAATGTTCGCCCAGTCTGTGGTTTTTGCTCTAGGAACGGGGCTCAATGTGTCTATCCTGGCTCTGGCCCTGATAGTGACTACTCAAGGTTAGCAGCAGACGGACGGTAACTGTCATCGGCTAATGTATTGGATAGCTACGATCCTGCCAGTTTGACCATTCTGGATCGGCTCAACCATGTTGTTTCTCTACTTGAGTCTCGACCTTTAGCAGTACTCGTGAATGAATCAGGCTCATTTAACAGGCCGAGTGAACCATTTGATTCGTCAGGAAGACAGGCCGCCATCAGTCAACTATTACGTGTCACTCCTATACAGGCATCAAGCGACCCAACAACACATATACCTGAAAATGATATCCTGCAGGTCCTTGACCGCCCGGATTTTCCTTCAACATCTAACAATTGCGAGAGTATTATGCGGTGGCCTATATTTCAAGACTTGGTGCCTGAAGTCCACTCCTTCGTTCTCGAGCTAAATGAGGATGTAGAAGCAGGCCCCAGTGATGCCCGGGGCGTCTCAGGCGGAAGGGGCGTCCAGGAGGAGGATTTCATTCCTCTTTCAAAACGGTTTCTGGCATATGTGCACGTCAAAAACCCGATCCTGGATGTCAAGGACTATAAAAAGAAGGTCAGAGAAGCAGCTGAGAATGGGCCACGGTGGGATGGCGCGTCTTGCCTTGTAGTAAGCATTCACTCTATTCGCTTCATTGGATCATACTGATCGTCCTAAGCTGATGTCATGCGCAATTGCATGCCTATCGGTACCTTTTCACACGGAGGCAGACGTCGACGGCTCTCCTGCCTCAACGCGCTCATCGGCAACCAGCATCATTGACCCCGATACCGCTGCATCATACTATCTGGCCGCGAAGAAACGGCTTGGACTGCTCCAACCATCACTCTTATATATACAATGCCTATTTCTCTGTGGTATCTATGAGATGTACTGCCTTCACCCACTGCAAGCTTGGTTTCACTTCAATCGAGCTTGCGTCGATTTACGAAATATCCTCTGGACTCGCAGTCAGAAGAAGTCGAGCCAGGCAACCACACAGGAAACCCGTCGACTTGAACAAAGACTGTATTGGTCTTGTGTTAAAACCGAATAGTAAGTGAAACCAATCTTTTGTCTCTCGATAGCCTGGCTTACGACGTTTGCCACAGTGAATTACGGTACGAGATACCGTTACCATCAAGCGGTATCACGCAGTGTAACTATCCAGACATGTTCCCCTCTCCACCAACGGAACTGACCTCTCCATCGGACTATGATCGGGGTGACACATTGGACGACGACATTGTCCCCGAAGAGGAGAAGAGTTGGTTCTATTATTTGGCAGAGATTTCTTATCGAAGGATGATGAACCGAGCCATGGCTGTGATGGCCCGGAGCGGAGAGCAAGGTTGGAGTGATAATATCTGTGAAGCTACGGAGCATTGCAAAGAGTTCAACGAACAAATAGATCTTTGGTAAGTCATTCCTTTAAGCATAGAAAAGACGCTAATGTGTGACAGGTATTCGCACATTCCACCTCAAATCGACCCCAAGAACGCAGTCCACGCCAACAACGAGCTGGCACAGTTCTTGAAGAATCGTGAACTATCTTGTCGAGAATGGATACACCGGCCCTTTCTCTTCTACATACTTCACCAATCACCAGACGATGAGTACTACGACCAAGTTATGCCACTCGCCCAGAAATGCCTCAAACTGTGCGTTGAGCATCTCTTCCGAACTTATGGACATAACCGACATCATGGGACGTGGTATATTGCACGTTCCTGCGTTACCAAAGCTTTGATCCTGCTGGCTGCGGCTAAGAGTGGTCGCATACCGCTCCCTCCGGGCTGGAAAGAGGCATTGGAAATTGCGCGATGGACAGTAAACCGGTGGTCAGGTGAAGCTCCGGACCTTGAGTGGGCCCAGAGAATATTGGAGGGTATTGTGGGAGAGGTTGAAAAGCAGGTGTAAAAGTGTATAAAACGCGATGGTTAAGCGGGGACTGCCTGTAGACAGCTGTGTCTCTGATTGGTGGTGTAATCGCTCATCTTTCAGCCGCAACTAGGCTTATTCTCTCCTTTTCACAGCATTATTTCCTCTCTTCATCCGCTTGCACAAAGAAGCTCTGTCTCATAAGTGTAGGAACTGGGAATAAAAAATGACTGGACCTCAATCAGAGGCTGATCAAGACCAGCCTTACAAATACCGGGCACTCGAGTCTCCACTCCATATCAGGTTAATTCATCTACTGCCCGGCAAGCCTGACGAAGATATTCGACTACGAATGTCACATGAACTTCTGAGGCAACCGGAGCAACCCAGGTCACTACGTCTATCCCGGAAACATCTGCAAAGAACGCTCCCTCCAGGGTGGGAAGTCGTTGAAACAATCGAAGGAAGATTCATCTTCATGAACGAGCCTGACGACGCATCAAGTGAGGAAGATGAGGAAGATGAGGAAAGTGATGAAGGAAGTGGGATTGTCCATACTTGGAAACACCCAGACCCAGCTATAGACCCAGCACTGTACGAACTCCCACCTGTAAATCCCGCACAACCCGCCTTCGAAGCTCTATCCTATGTCTGGGGTCGGCAATGTGACCCTGTGGTCGCTACCATCGAGGGAAAGGCAGGTGAGTGTCTGGGAAATATCAAGCTTGGGAAGAACCTGGCAAAGGCACTCAGACACTTGAGATACCAAGATAAAGAGCGCGTGCTGTGGGTGGATGCTATCTGCATCAACCAAAACGATGATGTCGAAAGGGCCACTCAAGTTCTTCGGATGTCAAGTATCTATCAGGACTGCAGCCGAGTTATCATCTGGCTTGGCCCCGAAAAGCACGACATAGGGCTGGTGTTCTCTGAGCTGGCTCATATTGGATCTCAGGTTGAGAAGACAACAAATGGGTTCATAATGTCATCCCCGGATACAACCGACTTCAGGTGGTGGAAGGACGATGTTCCAGTTTCCTTTTCCGACGCGGTATGGTCAGCCATTAAAAAGCTGGGCGACCGGTCTTGGTTCCACCGTCTTTGGACTGTTCAAGAGGCAATCATGGCGAATCGCGATTCCATAATCCAGAGTGGCGACGCAATTATTTCATGGGCTTTATTCCGTCGTGCAGTTGCATGCCTTCTGCATAAAAACGAAATGCCGATGGCTCGAGTTTCTATCAGTGCCATGAGAAGCATAGCGAAAAATCCAATCGGAGCAACACTGGCACATACTCTGGACGCATATCAAGCCCGGCTGTGTTCAGACTTTCACGACAAGATATACGGACTACTGGCTATTCTACCGCCGAGGTTTGCGAGTGAGATCAAGCCGGATTATGAGCAACCTGTCGTCGAGCTATACAAGTCCTGCTTTCTGGCTAATATCAAAGCTCTTAGCCGCTGGGAGCTGCGTGGCTGTCCTCGAAATCCGGATGAGGATAATTGCCCCTCCTGGGTTCCTGATCTTTCTCAAGTAGATCCATATGGCCGGAGAGTGTCAGAGAACTTCGCCTCTGGATGTTCTACTCTTCACCATGAGTACCAAGCGCCTAATTTACTAAAGGTAGTTGGTTTACCATTCGACACTGTGAAGTCTGTTTCTGAGAAGACCTTTGA
The DNA here is from genome assembly GCA_020744335.1 of Fusarium sp. MPI-SDFR-AT-0072. NCBI lineage: Eukaryota > Fungi > Ascomycota > Sordariomycetes > Hypocreales > Nectriaceae > Fusarium > Fusarium sp. MPI-SDFR-AT-0072. Next base: position 844,372 of record JAHBOG010000005.1, on the reverse strand, counting down.
TCATTGGGATGATGGCGAAACAGCAATTGGCACTATCCGATCTTGGGAACCTGAATGTTCTCTCACAGACCCGTATCCTAGCGGGGGCACCTATCTGGATGCTTTTGCGGCCACTTTTCTTCAAGACGGTAGAGCTGAACGTCGTCCTACCGAAGGATTTACACTCGAACATATCAAGAATAGGTTCAAAACCAAATTTCTCTCGACAGCCTCGACACCGATCTCAAAGCTGAGTCGCGGAGACATGATGGAATACGTCATCTGGACACGTTCTAAAGGTAGAGCAATGGTCACAACTGAGAGGGGTAGTATTGGTTTAGCCTGTACTTTCGCAAAGCCAGGTAGGTGGAAAACCATGATCTTTAGGATTCATGCTGATAGGATCAGGCGATGTGATTTGCGTCGTCCTCGGTTGCGACTTTCCAGTACTCCTCCGTCCATGTGAGGATAACACCTGGAGATTCCTCAGTGACTGCTACGTATGGGATCTAGAAGCTACACAAGGCTTGCTGGGTCCTCTTCCGTCCTTGTGGCAGGCCCAGCTATTCTATGATCCCGTTACCGAACACCGGTCTTATACCCGCTATCATAATCCCGAAACAGGAGAGCTGACAGCAGAAGACCCTAGGCTGGAGCCTCTTATAGGATGGCAGCGCGTTTCACTGGAGGAGCTAGGGCGAGACCTTACAGGCGATGACCCAGAAGTGTATGACTTCTTCCGGAATATGGAAGATGGCAGAATCGTGAACTCTGATCCAAGGTTAGAGCCGGAAGCTCTTGTAAGTCGGGGAGTAAACCTGGAAACTTTTGTGTTAAGCTAGAAGCTCGTTTCTCCTAATATTTAATAACTTTACTCGTTGGAAAGATACAGAACCTTCTCTAATGGCATGAACTCCTCCTGAATTGTCCTCGTATTCACGAGTCGTTGCAAATGGGCCATAGTCTATAGATTGTGGCGGCGTGGCGCACTGCCAAGTGAGTATCAATTTGTCTGCTAGAATATTTGGCGACCAGAGCAGCTGTGACTTTAGACGGACCGATAAAGTTCTACATGTTCTGTGATCTCTTTACCTGGTTAGCTGTGGCTGCACCTATGAGGTATTGATTGACCACGTCGGCAACTCGGCATCAGCGGGTCGGATTCCTCGTATTCTTCCGCGTATCGGTGTGAGTGTAACATAACCCACTTCTGGGACTTATAAGTAGCAGCTGTATCCATCTAGTTCTGATTCATTACACTTCCAGCAGCAATCTTCCAAAATGATTTTCAAAGTTTTAGCAACTTCCCTTTTTGGTATTGCCTACGCAGCGAAAGACGGTAGTCAATACCCGCTCTCTTATGGTGAAGCATGGGCTGGTCCAGTGCGATTCGCCGACAACTTCAAGCTGTCCAGCAATTCTACCGGCTTCACTATGGCCGAGGCCACGCTTGTGATGCCGCATCTATCGATTCCCAAGAAGCCGCATAAGGAAGTCGACGAGTACACTGCCTCTTTCTGGATCGGACTCGATGGCGTTTTATCATCTGATATTGTCCGGGGCCTTTGGCAAGCTGGAGTGATAACGTCGGTCTGGCCAAATGGGACAACCCAGTATACAGGCTTTCACGAATGGTGAGATGATTGTGATTCGTCCCCGAGAGCTGTACTAATCATCTCTTTAAGGATTCCCGATGATCCTATTGACGTCAGCTCGTCCAAGCTGAGCATATCGGAGGGCGACCACGTCCATGTAGTTCTCAAGACGACTAACAACGGATACCATGGCAGCACCACGCTTACAAACCTGAACACAAGTCAGACATACACACATAGCCAAAATGCTGCAAACCTGTGGCGCGGTCCCACTTTCCCAGCTCAAGGTGCAACCGCAGAATGGTGAGACCTTTTGCTGCTCCCTCTAGCTCTCATACTGACCAGATATATAAAGGATCGTTGAAGCAGGAACATATCTGAACACAACGCAATATGTTTTCCCGAACTGGGGAACTGCTTCGTTCTTGAATGCGAGAGCCTGTAATGAGAAAGGCAAATGTTCACTACCTGGAGATGGGAACAAGCAGCAGGGGGAGATGACTGCCGTTTTCTGGAATGATACTAAGACGCTCTACACACAGTCTTGTATTAAGGGGGACCATGTATCAGTCAAATACATAGAGAAGCATGTGCCTTCTGGGTCAAAGGCCTGAAGATAGTGTTATCAATATCTACTACTACTCTTTTCCTTTTATCTTGGTATAGTCAGTTTGCTATGTTACTAATTATCTATTGAAGTTATTCGTTAGAAGGATATAGAACCTTCTCTAACGGCAGAAACTCCTCCTTGATCGTCCTCGTGCTCACAAACCTCTGCAAATGGGCCATAGTTCCAGTCTTATCATTAGTACCCGAATCACGAGAGCCGCCAAACGGTTGCTGAGCCACCACTGCACCGGTACACTTTGTGTTCAGATACAGCATGCCAGCAGCGTGCTTCAAAGCGTTCTGAGCATGGCGTAGCACGTATGGGTCTTTCGCAAAGATGCTGCCTGTCAGGGCGTATCTCGACGTTGTGTCAAGGAGCTTCAGGGTCTCCCCCCACTCATTATCGGGAAAGACGTAAATGCCGAGGATGGGACCGAAAAGCTCTTGTGTCATGATTTTGTGACGAGGGTTGATGGTCTGATAGACTGTTGGGTAGATGTAATAGCCTTTGTCCTTAGACGCCTTGCCACCAACGACAAGCTCCAGATCCTTGTCATTCTTGGCATCTTCGATAATCTTGTTAAGCTTGTCAAACGAAGCTTCATGAATAACCGGGTTAATGAAGTTCTCGTAGTTCTCGACGTCTCCGACCTTCAAAGCAGATACCTGCTCTTGAAGGTGTTTCTTGAACTCAGGCCATACTGACTCAGCGACGTAGACTCGAGAGTTGGCGGAGCACTTCTGTCCTTGGTACTCAAAAGCAGCTCTAACTGTGTTGAGAGCAGCACTCTTCACATCTGCGGTTGGGTGAACAATGCCCCAGTTCTTGCCGCCGGTCTCTCCGACAACGCGGGGATACGAGTTGTATATCTCATCCCCAATACCGTTACCGATCTTCTTCTGTAATCCCTTGAAGACCTTGGTCGAACCGATGAAGGTCAGAGCGCCGAACTCAGGTCTCTTCAGGATTGCATCAGTGACCTCATTGGGCTCGCCTGGCAAGAACTGAATGACGTCCTTTGGAAGACCGGCTTCAAGAAGGATCTGATATAGAAGCCAGCTGGCATGGATAGCTGAGTCAGAAGGCTTCCAAACCACAACATTTCCTAGTAACGCAGCTGGTCCGACAAGCGTGGCACCAAGAGCAGTGAAGTTGAAAGGTGAAACCGCATATACAAATCCCTCCAATGGTCTATACTCCATCTTGTTCCATACGCCTGGCGTCTGAACTTTAGGCTGCTGAGCATACAGCTTCCAGGCCTCATCGATATAATGACGGAAGAAGTCTGCTGTCTCGGCGGGAGCATCGATCTCAGCTTGCCAGATATTCTTGCCCATTCCGAGCATGGTTGCAGCGACGATATCAGAGCGATATTTACCAGTTACCAACTCAGCTGCACGAAGGAAAATAGCTGCGCGATCTTCAAAGGGAAGAGCTTCCCAAGCGGGCTTGGCCTTGAGAGCGGCGTCTATAGCTGCGTTCACATGCTCAGGCGTGGCGGTTGCGTATTCTGCCACGACTTCTTTGTGGTTTGATGGGTTTTGCTGCTTAAGAATTTGCTTGCTGGTGATCTGAGGCTGATATAAGTATTGTAATATCTCTGAGAGCCAAAGTTACTTACCTCCACACCGCTGATATGGATGGGAATCTTGACAGGGAACGAGCTTTTGAGCTTCTTGATACTTTCTGTGAGTTGGGCTCGTTCTGGGGAGCCCTTGGCATAGTCGAACTACGATATCATGTTAGTACGAAGGACTTAATGTCTAATCCGACTTACCATTTTCTCATTCTCGAATTTTGGTGGGTTCCACAGACTCAAATACCGGCTGGCTAACAGAGCTTTGGGCTTATGCTGGCGAAGAGCACCAAGTCGAGCCAGAGGCCGATGCTGAGAGCTAAGAGATCTGAACATTCTCGGCTGATGAAGGAGAAATCAACAAAGAGAGACTTCGGTAAATTGTAGCACGAGCCTTCTTCTTATCACATAACCAGTCACCTTATAAGTCAAGAGGCACGGAGTAGGCCAAGGGAAGTCGGGATGGCATCCCGACTACATATCTCGCTCCGACACTCAGACTGACAAGTCAATCAACACATGCATATGCAAAGGAACCGGTATCGTAATTGATTCTCCACTTTCTGGAATGATTGGTCCCGGCACTTATCAGAGAGATCTGAATGAGTACAGTATCACGTCCTCATGACCTTCTTCGCATAACGCCACGCCTTTTGTGATGAAGAGAGCCCGCTTGGCCATGCGGGGTTTGCTCTCAGGTTGACGAGATAGGAATAGAAGCGTCGGCGAATCATTCCGACTTTGCTTATTGGCGGAATGTAGCTTGATAGTAGATAATGTTGGCTGGAATCCAGGCGGGGGAGGTGAGGATGGCGCTTTTATGAGAGTATATGAAAGCCATGGCCGTCTTACAATAGAGCTAGGAGTGTCTTATCACCATCAATTAATCACTCCTTTATCATCTCAACATGCTTTCAAGAACCGTCGTTCAACATCAAAGGCATATTTTGCCCTTATCATCTCGTCTTTACGCCCAACCACAAATAAGAGCTATCTCCAATGCAGCGCTAAGAACCACTTTAAGGCCTACCCAGGCACCTACGGTAGAGGAACCATCACCTCTCTCCAAGATACCGATGGGAGTTCTACTTCGTTCGGTTGCATTGACAACTATAATGGCAAATCGCTGGCTGTTGCAACCGTCACTTGCGTTCATCGCGCTCATCACACAGTCGAACTCAGCAGTCCTCAACCCAGATAAGAACCCAGTGCTCAGTCGGATCCTTCAATGGACTATTTATGACCACTTTTGCGCAGGGAACAGCATTCCCGAAGTGTCAAGTACTGTAAAGTACATCAAGAACCTTGGTTTCCATGGCATCATTCTCGGATACTCCAAAGATGTGGTCTTGGACCCTAACGTGAAGCTCCCGACGGCTGGCGTCGAGGACTACCCAAAAGAGTGCTACGATATGATCGATGAGTGGAAGAAGGGTAACATCAATACTCTCAATATGATCGAGGCCGGTGATCTTCTGGCTGTCAAGTAAGTAACCTACTTCTGTGCAAATGGCCAGCAACTTACATAGCCCAGGGTGACTGGTGCCGGACCCATCGCCGTAGACGCTTTACAGGCTGGTAAGCCGATGAATAGCTACCTCCACAAAGCTCTCAACGATATCTGTAGCGAGACTCGAAGGCGCGGATGCCAACTCTGGATAGACGCAGAACAACAAGCTATGCAACCTACCCTCGACGACTGGACCATCATACTCATGCGAGAACACAACCGAAACGGGAATGCCCTGGTTTACAACACCATTCAAGCTTATCTCAAAGGCGCTAGACAAAATGCGAAAAGGCATATTCAACTAGCAGCTCAAGAAGGCTGGACTGTTGGTATCAAGCTAGTTCGCGGCGCATATATCGAGAATGAAATCCGATCCCTCATTCATGATACAAAAGAGGATACGGACAACTCATATAATGATATTGCAGACATGCTAATTTCTCGAAGAGTGCCCGATGGAGCTGCCAACCTCAGCTTCCCAGACGCGGCCCTCGTTTTGGCGACACATAATGCTGAGAGTGCGCAAAAGGCCCTAACTACACACAGAAAGCGACTTGAGGCTGGTCTCCCCACAATACCCATGAAGTGTGCTCAGATCATGGGCATGGCTGATGAGTTGAGTTGCAAGCTGCTGCAGGATTACGAGCAGGCTGTGAAGGAGAACAGAGTCACTTCCGAGACACCAAAGATTTACAAATGCTTACCTTGGGGCTCAGTACAGGAGTGTATCAATTATTTGTACCGGCGAGCGGTGGAGAATCGTGGTGCGGTTGAGAGGACGGAGCATATGGCGCAGGCTATGAGACAGGAGCTCCGACGTAGGATACTGGGTTGAGGATAGACAGAAATGAAGATTCGAGACTGTTGAAGTTCATATCAAGGATTCGTGATAGAAATTGATCGAATCTAAAATTAAAGACGAAGTGATGTTGATCTTCATCAGACGAAGCTCTACAGTAAGGTAAAATAGGATACGCCTCGCTATGACGCCTTTTCATTCTCCAACTTGGTCAACAGTTCACTCTTGGGTTGCTCATCAGCCCATCTTGTCCTCGGAAGCTCGAATGTCGAGGATATCCGCCCATACGACATACCACCCAATTGTCCGATCGGCCGTAGCTTGTCAAGCTCAATGTGGCTAAAATCTTCGTTTGCGGCATCTTCCTGAACCCAAAACCGTGTCGCCTTGATGAGAACCATTCCGTAATTACTCATCCCAGGTTTATGACTTTCGAATTCTTTGATATCCACGACCTGCCCTTCGATGGATAGCACCGACTCTTTGACACGGGATGGTCTGACCGTAGTTGTTGGTGCTTCGGTCAGGCCAGTGATATCCCATTCAGACACTCCATATGGAGCATCAATGGACGAAGCATTAACTGCCTCTATCATATTCTCCGAAACAGTGTTGATCACACATTCCCCAGTATCCTTCAGATTCTGATACGTATCTTTAGCCGACCCAAAGCGAGATGAGAAGCTAACAATGAACATGGGCGGGTCATGATCAACGACCTGAAAATAGCTAAAAGGCGCCAAGTTCTTTACTTCGCCATCGCCGGAAATAGTACTGATGAAGCCAACAGGTCGAGGTGCAATACCAGAAATTAAAAGTCGGTAGTTCTGCCCGACGGATCTGTCAGGTGAGTACGGGTCGATCTCTCGGTGGATCTTGTCAGTGGGGGATTGACCAGTGCGGACACCATCTCCATAAGACCAGGATGGGTCTGGGGATTTCGTTATCTCGATAGGTTTGCCGGAGTGATCAAAGTCTGGCCGGTTGGCTATCGTCTCTTCAAAATTGGTGATTGGCTGCACTGCTGAGAATGCGGGCTTAGCTGCAGCTGCAGCTGACGAGTTCAGTCGCATTGTTGAGGGCGATGTGTTTGTTATCAGGCATTTGCGTGCATGTAACGTTGATGGTCTGGATTGAGGAGGGTCAGATACTGTGCCTCTGAATGAAATGATCGGGACATGTCGTTCTAGCTGACCTTGATGCAATTGCGGAGCGAAACGTAGTCAAAACCCTGGTCATTATGACAGTTCTGACATCAAAGCATTGACCAATTTTAGAAACAGGGATCTCTTTCCAGAAGCACTGGAACCGGCAGTCAACTTACACTGACGCAAATCTCAAGTGGAAATGTCGGGGATTGTTATACCGATATAGGACACTAACAATCCCGCGTGATAAGCTTGCACTATCGGGATCCCATTCCGACCACTTCGCTCCGTAGCCGATAACGCAGCCCAATCCTCCAAAGCCGCTGATAAGCTTTTTCACGAACGCTACCGCATTAGGCAAAGATCAAGCCGGAATGATATTCCAGCTAAAAGACTTAAGTCGGAACAGCACCCCGACCTCTCCTCAACAGCCATTGTCAATTGCGCAACGATGCCTACTACACAGAATGGTCAATTTCGGATTATTAAGAAATGTGCTAAAGCGTGAGTTCTTGTCTGCACCGTTGGAAGCCGAAACTGATCGTGGTTGTAGGTGTAAGCGATGTCGGTCTATGAAGGTCAAGTGTTCGGGGGCGCAACCTTGTTTGAGGTGTGGACGTAAGAATGAGAGATGCATATACGAGGCGGAGGAGAAGAAAGTCTCTGTTCCTGAGAGGTAACTCTTGCCGCTTTCTCTGATGTCGCTGTGACTAACCGTTACGCCAGCTACCTACGTGCTTTGGAGAGACGACAAGATGGACTTCCATCTCCAGGGTCTCTTGGTAATGGAAGTAGACCACGACCGAGGCACTCTTCTGTTTCTGACTATGGTATTTCCGGTGTAGTCACACGGGACGCATCCATCGTTGCAGATGGAGGTGAGTGGCTAGTCAACAACCTGTCATCCTGACTAACGTGGTAACTAAAGACCTTACTCTTGGAACACCTCAAGATCATGACGAGAACGACGCAACAAACGAGGCTGCCTCTCTGTCCACAAATGATGTCCTTGAACCTGCCTTCCGACAGAACCCCCTCGTCGACAATGACTATGTCTTTGGCCAAGCCATGGGTCGATACTGTACGTTGCCATCCGTCAATCATCGGCATATCCTAACAGATCTCCACAGGGTACATGGGTCCCGCATCATCATGGGCCTTCTGCAGAAGAGTCCTAGCCCTTGTAGGCAAGCATCTCCCCGAAGTAAATAACGAGCCTCTACCCTGGCACCTCGACGGAGTAGCCTTCCGACTACAGTGGAGACCACTCATGCCAGATGAGCCACCGGATATTTCCAACTTACCTCCGTCAGACTATGCATACTTCCTCATTCAGACTGCGAGGTTCTACCTGGGACCTTTGGCGAGTTTGATAGATGAGGCTGAGTTTCTTCAGCATTTTAAAGAGCTTTATCAAGATGCTTCTGTGAAAGCTGCGTCGTGTAAGCTTTGGTATGCGCAGTATTTACTCATGATAGCTTTCGGCAAAGCCTTTCTCGGTGGGAAAAGTGCTGATGGAAGTCCACCGGGATATCAATACGCTGCACGGGCGATGCCATTGATGCCTGAGTTAGCAGGCATTGCTCTTGATCCTGTTCTCTCTGCACAAGCACTCACCTTGGCTGCCATCTACTTTCAGTCGATTGACATGAGAGTGGCAGCGTATCAACATATCGGACAGGCTCTTCGGATATGTGTACTGTCCGGATTCCACAGACATATGCCAGAGGAAGCTGTTGGGGCACAACACTCTAAACGCTGCCACATAATATTCTGGGTAGTCTATATGCTGGACCAAGAGTTCGCTGCACTGATAGGTGCAACAAGTGCGATCCGAGACGAGGATATCACCAACAAGCTACCTTCTCAGGCGGACAGCTCGTTGAGCTCACTCAGTCTGACCCTCCATGTTCAGCTTGCTCGGTTAATAGCCCGGTTACTGGGGAGTGAGTGCCATCCCCACTAGAATAACCATGAGATGCATGCTAACATTTTTAAAGCCGTATACGGTGTTGGGAAAGATTATGACGGCACCCTTTTTAGTAATACGCAGTCTATCCTAAGGAACTTGGCCGAACTAAACCGTGACCTGAACAACATCATCAACAATCATTTCCGAGACTCAATCAGCAAAGCGTCACGAATTGCAACGAGACTTCTGCTCCAGTATCACCACGTAAGTTTCAGAGCGCAGTGCCGAACTTGAAGTTTTTGAACTGACCTGCTTTCAGTGCGTCGTACTCACAACGAGGCCGCAGATAATGTGCGCTTTGCATATGCACATTGAACAGTCAAAGACGCAACTCATGTCCCATGGCTTATCCCTATCACCGCCGGTTGCATCGCTCATACAGTCATGCGTTAGCTCAGCACAAGCAATTCTTAAGACTCTCCGTGCCTTGGCAGATGAAGATCTCATCGGTAAGTACGATGTCTTGAAGGTCAATTATGAAGCTGATTTTGTGTCGCAGAGGCATTTTTGCCCTTCCAAATCGAGTATGCCTCATCGTCAGCGTTTCTCCTCCACCTCATCCCCATAATCTGCCCATCTCTTCTCTCAGATGATTCATGGCGTGATGATGCTCGCTACGTTTTTGATACTCTTATTGCGAAAGGTAGTCTTATTGCTCCTCTGCGTAAAGTAGAGCTTGAGCAGCTGGAACAGAAGTTATCTGCTCTGACGCCAGCTAGTAATATGGCAACACCAGAAATACAGACCCAAATGGAAGAGCATGTCAACGTCCAGGAAGAGGAGAACAGGGAACCAGAGTTACAGGACCATGTCTCAGATGAGACAGGATGGGACCTCTTTGCGGCTAATGCCATGGCAGGGTTGACGCCTGGCGAGTTGCTAGATCTGGCAGAACAGCTTGATGTGGATAGCTTCTTATATCAACCCGAGATGTGAGAAAGCCGAAAAGCATTAGCAAGGATACAAGGATTTATAAAATTGCTTTCCCAACTCATTGACTTCTAATGCCCAGATCTGACGCTATTCTAGATTAGGCTGAAGACGCTTTCAGGCGATTTGATAGGATGCAGCCGTTCCAAGCCACAGGCTGACTCCAAGGCTCACAAGCATGAGTTCAGCTGAAACCACTCAACTTTGCAATTTCAAACGACTGGAATTTGACTCAAAGCACTGCAAGTGACTATTCTTTGTCTCTAGACCCTATCACACAATTTGTAGTAGCTCAAAGCACAACCCATAGCCATGGCGCAGGTCTCCGCAGAAGCACGAGTCCCTTCCCCGCCGCCTCTCAGGGCGGGCAAAGGCAAAGGTCGCCGATACGACGTCCCCCCACCGCATGCGCCAAATCAGCAATATGCGGTAATTCCAGAGACGAGCTACAACAATAAGTTCACGCCATATCCATACGATTATAATGTCTTGCCACCACTATCTCCATCTACTCCGAATGCTGCCCTCAGCCCGAGCCCCAAGCTACTCCAAAACCAACAAGCCGCATCTTCGTTTAGCGAGTTGTCTTATCAGTACAGACCAATTGAGGATGCATCCATCAGACTGGTCAGAATATTGCCGGAGAGGAAGACGATGATCAAGTGCGAGATTATCCATGTTTCTCTGGAACAGCCTCCTCCATATGCGGCTATTTCCTACACTTGGGGAGATACAGGCGATACCCGAAAGATCGAGATTGAAGGTTGTTTGATCCCGATAGCTGTCAGCCTTCACGGAGCACTGCAAGCACTACGTCAAAAACACTCGTCTGTGCTGGTCTGGGCAGATGCTCTCTGCATCAATCAAAAGAATCGCGATGAGCGGAGTCAGCAGGTTCAACTCATGCCGTTTATCTACTCCAATGCTGATAACGTCGTAATCTGGCTTGGTCCGGAAGAAAACGACAGCGCACGAGCCGTTAGTTTTCTCGATGCCATAGCGACTACAGGTGAACCTTTTGGTTCCAGCAATGTTTCCAAGCTGTTAGCAGCTGGTGCCGAAAACGGTGACCTTTTGGCAGTAGTATCACTCTTTGGGAGAGAGTACTGGAGACGATTATGGGTTGTCCAAGAAGTCTTCAACGCGAAAAGAATAATGGTTCACTGTGGCTCGACTTGCCTCGAGTGGAAGAAATATCAGAGTGCTTCAATTCTATTCAGCCAACGTCGAGGAGAGCTTATCTTCAACAACAAAGACCAACTCAAGAGGCGACTAGCAACTTCACCTGATCAGTTCAGCTATGTTCAGACACTCATCTACCAAGGACCCGCTAGTCTACCGGATCTCAAATTCCACATGCCGGATGGCGAAGAGGCTCTTCTACAGGTGTTACGAACTTGTCGCAGAAAGCTCGCATCTGATCCTAGAGATAAATTGTACGGAATCCTCGGCGTTTTACCAGCCAGTATTCGAGACGAGTTCCGCGCGGACTACAATCTCTCCGTTAAGGATGTGTACACTGAGATTGTCGACTTTCTTCTCAAGACGACTGAGAAGCTTGACATTATCTGCGAAGCAATCCATTTCCCTGTTCACACCAGCACCGCCAACCTTCCTACATTCGTCCCAGACTGGTCACACATACCGCAAACGTCAGCAATGGGCTTCAAGTACAATTTCTCAGCTTCAGGATCCAGCAAAGCCATCTGCCGCTTCCGCGACGAACGCCTCAACAAGCTTGAAATTTCAGGTCTCGAGATCGATATTGTGCAAAGCAAAGGTGTCGTTGTCGGAACGCTTTGTAACCTGGGAGATTATCTCATGGCGTTCCTACACTGGAGAGCGCTACTTCTTCAGGCTGTTGAAGGTCGCAATGAGCAGGAAATACAGATGGCAGAAGAATGCTTTGCAGCGACGATATGCCTCGGTCAAATCCCGTCGGAATATGACCGAGGTCGATGGCAGGCAGAGATCTGCCATGTCTTTGCGAACCTCTTTCGCGATCGTCTACCTTATATCAGGCTCGATGAAAGACTAGCTCATTATTTGAAAATTCCATCGGAGGTTAAAGCTGAGATGAGGCGCCATTTTCTGCAAATTCATTTTGGGGATCGTATGATGGGGAGATGTTTCTGTCTCACACAGAATCGTCGGCTTGCGATGGGATCGGGGTTCATGCTTGCGGGTGACATAATCGTTGTGCCGTTGGGTTGTTCAACGCCGATATTGTTGAGAGCTGAGGGGACGCAGGGTGAGTATAGATACGTGGGTGATATATATATTGATGGGTATATGTTTGGTAAGGCTGTTGATTATTGGCAGGCGGGGAAGAGGCAGTTGAAGAAGTATATACTTCACTAAGATTGAATATTCTCGCCGATATGTCTTAGCTCCAAAGAGTCCTAGATTAGAATGTCTGAATGGTGGATGATGTCAGGGTGTTATGTGGTAAGCCTCGGTCCCCGAAATGTGCCGCCCACTGGTGATCGGACATAGTCTCCATATACCCGGTCAGTGGTTAACGATTTAGCCTTCGGAAGGCACAGCCAATCGATCAGCCGAACTAACCTGAGTGATTGATCGTGAGGCATGTATCTTCACGGATATGGAAGAGAATGTGGTTACACAAGTAAAACAAGTAAACTCCGAGCCAATACTCGCCGCAATCGTACGTTCACCTGACGTCAGACAGATAGAGTTAGTGAGGCGAGCACTCAAACTCGCTTCGGAGCGAGGTCAAGTGATCCATCGCTTTAGGGGACAGAAAACATAAGACTGGCATGCCGGGATCTACCACCAACCCGAGTCTCAACTTTTATGTCTCCCCCTAGCCATCCCTGTCACCGACTGAGACTCACCGGTCATGATAGCCAGTTGAACATACATAGGACGCATTAACAAGCTTATCAGAATATATACGTGAGATAGGACTGAGAAATCCTGAGGCTTGATAGCCCTTACATCTGTCTTTTCAGCGAATGCTCCCAATCTCATAGAAGCTTTCGACGATAACCCCCGGCCATCACCATTCATTATCGAGCTCTGGAAGTCTTGGCATGCGGCGAATTTCCCCACATCCTTGGAACCGCCATTCGGATCAGCGCCAACGCGATCTCTCATAGTGGAGCGATCATGGGCTCTACATCGATTTCTACACAAGGCGAGCCAGAACCCGAACTAATATTAAGTGACGCACTTTGGAGAGAGAGGGTGCCGCACATTAACGGAGAGAACCACTTCTTCTGGCCGTATCCAATCCTGAAAAGGCTGATGACACGGGAGACAATCATCCGGCAACTTCATACCGTCGAGATAGAACTGGAGGATGCGGAAGCTTATAGCAACTTAATTCTGGGCACCGACAAAACCTCATTTCTTCGAGTCTTTGCAATACTGGTTATTGTAGAGCGACCCGGCGATATTCAGGCTTTCATAGACGCAGACTTGCACGACGAAAGATTTCCTCTGGTGCAAGGATCGGAGTATCATCTTATTGCGCAGATTTGCATGGCGAAGTTGGGATGGTCTCATATGCAGAAAGACTATTTCAACATCAACCAACTTCGAGCGTCGCCGAGGTTCTTTGCGCTAGGTGAGAACTACGAAGCTCAGCACTGCGATATACTCAAAGGACAGATGCTTCCTTGGGTATTATGTAGAGACAGCTACGGAGTACACGAAGAGACACTGTCAGGGGGATGCGGAGAGGTTGTCAAGTACAAGATTGACTCGGACTCACATGGTTTTTCCCCGTTACTCGACAAGGTAAGTTCGTTTCGAACTTAGCTGACGACCGGGAATCTAATTTTCATACCGTATAGCTTGGCTTTTATAGTAGCTTCGTTGCCGTTAAGTCTTTGAAAATGGCTACCAAGGGGAAAGGCAGTTCAAACAAAGAGTTGGAAATGCTCAAACGATTCAGCGGTCTAAATCACCCGAATATCATCACACTTCTGGCCACATACACTTTCAACAACCGGTTTCACTTCATCTTTCCAGCTGCCGAGTACGATCTCCTTATGTACTGGAAAATCCACCCCTGTCCGCTTGTCAACCCGGCTTCCGCCAACAGTGAAGGTCTCTTATGGCTGACAGAGCAAATCCGAAACCTTGTCGGGGCCCTTGCACATATCCACGAGGGCAAAAAAGCCCATATGGATACGGAAGCAATGTTCGGCAGACACGGAGATATAAAACCTGCCAATATCCTTTGGTTCAGATCACGGAAGGAAAAACGAGGCGTCTTTATCGTTTCAGACTTTGGCATTGCAGATGCCCACAAAGAAGAAACCAGATCCATTATTCCTGGAGCCGATTTGCCTGTTACACCCAGGTATCGAGCACCCGAGTGCGATGTTCGTGATGGCCGGATATCCAGAGCATATGATGTCTGGAGTCTAGGCTGTGTGTTACTTGAAATGACCTGTTGGATTCTTGGGGCGAACGAACTTAGGGAACGATTCAAAGAGATCCTGGTTTCACCTTATATCACCGGGGTTAAGACCGACATATACTTTGATATTCACTGGCTCGGCCCTGGAGGGGGCTACAGACTTGGGGTAAAAGAACAGATCGTCAAGGTAAGTCTCCCAACTCAGAAATTTGACACAAACTCTTTCTGACACTATTGGCAGTGGATCGGTTCTTTGCACAATAAGCCGGGTTGCAGCCCCTACGTTCATGATTTGTTGGATATAATACACGAAGATATGCTGGTCGTTGATCAGAATAGGAGGAAAAGTATGGTTGGATTATTTGATAGTGTTGACGAGATGCACCAACGCGCCATTGATAGCGTTGACTATATTAGAGCTCCGGAACCGAGGGAAGTAATTATGGAGGCAAGATATATGGATGGAGTGGATCTGAATCATAAGATAGAAAGCATTCTTGATGCTCGGGAGGAGAAAAGAAAACAGCTGAACGAGGCATCGCATTGAAAGGTATCGGGTAACTCGTGACAGCTAGTCAAGGCCCAGACCTATCAAGGCAGGGTTAGCTCCAGATAGCGCCAATATATTTATCGATAGTGTTGTCTGGAAAATTAATAGCGCTTCGAACTATATCGTTCTAAATGCGTGAGCTTATCTAATCTTGGTTCTTTTTTGTTTAGTGAAGCCAACTGAAGTTAGCAGCGATGATTTTAAACAAGGGTCAGGATATCTCCGATTAGTCTCGACGAATCCATTACCATATCAACGGAATTGCGGCATTGGAGCAGCAGTATTTAATTACTCAGTGTGCCACGACTCGACGATAGTTTTCTCCTTTGTTCCCTCTTTCGCGAAAATTGGATTAGCTAGTATTGCAAAAATGAGGTTCTCGCAGTATTTCATGTCTTTGGGCATGGCCTTGTCAGGCGCCAAAGCCCTCACTATCAACTCGGATTCTTGCTTGAAGGGTATGTCTGTCACATTATATGCTTCGCAGTTGCGCACTCAATGACTGACCATTCAATGCAGCTGTTACTGGAGTTTCAAGCAAGACATATGCATCTGACTGCAAAGCCTATCTATACACCACCGTGACACCCAAGAAAGCGTAAGGACAACAACCCTTATTTGGAAAGTGTCACAACAGCTAACGATGACACAAAAGCACTGTCTATAGAACAAAGACTGTAACAAGCATCCCGAAAGTCCGGAAATCAGTTACAGCAATCAGCACACAGCGCGTAACCGCCACAAGGACTAACTCTGTCGTACAGAGTGTTACAATCGATATCACTACAACTGTGACAATGGACGGTACCAAGACAGTTACCCAGAAGACCACAAAGACAATCACGAACACAGCTCAAAACGTCAATCCACCATTCAAGAAGCGAGCAGCCAATGTCCCTGTCATTCCTTCTTACGCCAGCAGCGCGTGCAGCAACTCGGCCAAGTACTCATCAGCATGTTCTCGCGTCGGTGTGACCAGCAAAACCATTACTCTTCCCCGAACAACTATCGTTTCAGTCATCCACAAGGTGATTATTCCACGAAGGACCACCATCAAGACAGCTATCGCAACTGCCTATGCCACCAAGACGGTCAAGACCGATGTAGTTCAACAGACCTACACCACCGAGAAAGTCAGCAAAGTTGTTGGAACACAAGTAAATGAAAACATTATTGCCACCGAGACCAAGACCGAGATCAGCACCAAGACAGAGTCAGCTGACCCCCTGCAAACAATCTACCTTATCGCACACAACAGCGGTGATCCCGACCTCGCCCCCCTCGGCGGTGTTGGTTTCACCGACCTAGAGAACCAAATCGGCACTGGAAAATACTTCCTTGACTTCACCGCCGACGTATCTTCCGACTTGACCTTCACCCTCAACCAACGCACAGGCGAACTTAAACCCGTCAACGGGCCTGGAGGCTCCATTGGAAAGAGCGCTTATTCCAACGTCAATGGAAACTCAGACAACTATGTGCGTGTGATGTCGACCGAGGACGCGACAGCGAATCAGGCCAACATCTTGGTCTGCAAGATTATCCCGGCGACTTTGTACCCCTTGGGCCTTCAGTGTTTGTGGGGGACTAATCAGATTGCCGAGTTTTGGACGTGCTCTTCACGATTGGTGCTTGTTCAGCCGGGAGTCGATTTCGCGAGTCAGTGTACGGGTGCTTCTACCTCTTATAGCATTGACATAGAGGTTCGCTTGGCTTAGAGAGGGATTCTTAAATTGATAGATAGAGGAAGAGATAGACCTTCTATAGCATTAGAATTTATTAGACCGCAAATGAATTGACGTCTAGATTTCATGGTCACAGGTCACAGTATCACATTTTGACGGGCCCCTGAGCTCCATTTAGGAGGCATGCTCAAGGCTAGGTTAAGGAGGTCACGAACAAATTCACAAGAACTTCCTTATAAGTCTGATTGACTTGAAAGGTTCCTGAAGGCCCCTGATTGATGGCTACTGTACTAATACAATGTGCTTAATCTCGATTACAAACTGTTACTCCTGTCATAAGACACATTTACCGACATAGTCTTCCTGATATGGGGCGATAGTGTTGGACTAGCAGGTCCACCAGCTGGCCCGGCATTGTCCTGACCATTCATAGTACCACGATGTTCCTTGAGAATACTCTTGTCACTCTGGTTGTCTGAAGTATGATCCGGGTGAGCCTCCGTCTCAATCAAAGCACTCCATTGACCAGCCTTGTTCTTAGGAACGAACATGATGTTGTTCATGTTCTTCAAGCGATGCGAGTTCTCGCTTGACTTGGCTGATGAAGGAAAGACCTTGCGAAGCATGGGCCGAAGGGTAGGTATACAAGCAGCCATGATAATGAGGGCATTCTCGGCGCAAGCTGTGAGAAGAAGTTCACCGACGTCGTAGGTAGGATCAGTGCTTGTTGCGTTGGCTTTGAGTTTGGTGCATTTGATGACGGCGATGGCTCCAGCACTGGAGGAGTTGGTAAGCAAGAAACAGTTATAAAAGGAGACGAGAACTTACAAGACACCGAGACTCATGGCGACAGCTACACCAAACTTTTCCTTGTTCTTCATGTTCAAATTCCATAGCATAGCCCACGGAAGAAGCGCGAGGATAAAATCGGTGGCAGCAGAGTAAGCTTGATGAATGTCAGTATTAGACAAAACCAACCGTATGGAACAGACTTACCGCCGATGAAGTATAAAACTCCAAGGTAGGCATTGGGATGCCAACATTTGCTCACAATAGCCGGGTTCCATGTTGTCCGAGGATCTTCGCAGTGCACAAAGACGATGATGGAGATGAGGATATGAAGCGTGAGCATAGTAACGACAATGAACCAGAGGAACCGATGGATGGATCGCTGTGCGGCTAGTCGCATGAGACTGATGGAGAAGGATGTCTTGCCCAAAGCGCATGACATGACGACGAAGGGCTGTGAGACTTGGCCCAGCAATGCGACCGGGACGGCATCTTGAGGCGCAAAGGTAAGAACCCATTCGATATGTCGACCGAGACCTTTTTGAACAGCGGCTTCGATAATGGCGCCATAGGTGATGAGAAGGACCTGTTACCAAAGACTCTTGTTAGTATGTGAGATGTCGAAGAAGGTTGGATTCTTACCAGAGAAAGAACAATGGCCCAGTCATCAAGGCCAAAGACCTTTCGCACAAACAATCTCGTATACACTCTAAGTGCAACAAAAAGAATAGGAAAGATCACAGAAAGCCACGTAACAGTCCGAATCATCGGCCCCCGCGTCTCGGCGAGATACTCAGGAGAAGGCGTAGCAGCAGCCATGTTCGCATCGATAACCAACAAGTTTGTCTCACTCTGCTTTAACAGGCACATTCATGCGTCTTATATGTTCCAAGGACAAACCTTGATACACGATACGAAAATAACCAAACAGGCAGGCAAACAAATTTTTTCGTAACATAGCTTTGTTCTCTCAAGTATATGTCACATCTCAAAGAGACCAGATGAAGGATTTCGAGTATCACAAAGAAGAAAAAAAGAAAAAGGATATTCATCGTGGGGAAAAGATTGGCTTCGGGAGAGACCGAGCCCGTTGGACTCGAAACAACGGCTGAGAAAAGCAACATTGAGAAACGGGGCTGCAAACCCGCCGAGTAGCGAATCCAATCGAGGGCATGAGAATATCCCGACTGTGAGAGGAGAGAAAACTATGGGGGCGATCAATGCCATCACAATCATACGTTAAGCAAGCCCCAACGGAGGCGATCTGCAGATCCAATCACAGGGAACAATAGGCGACGTTTGTTCTTTTTGCATAATATGTCAAATATCAGTTGTTACAACAGGGTCTCAAGCAAAATTAGATCATGGGGAGTCGCTTATTGTTATCTCCGTATTGCTGCCAATCCCGGTGAAGTGTTGGGCCTTGCGAATCTGATAGATCAGATGCCGTGCCATACTCCTGCATATTGGCTTGCCACAGAGAATGGGTTTGCCGGCCGCGAGAAGTTCTGCAAGAAATTTGTGCAGGGTGGATTTGATTTGAATCAGAGTCTTGATTATTTTAGTGTTGAAGAAACCGTTGCGTGAAGATCAACGTTAATTGATGTCTTGTCTAAAGTTAGTCGAAGCTTAGGTCCCGCACTAATGGCGTACTTATCCCGTGTCACTAGCGCCAATGTTGTCTTATTGTGTATGAACCGAAAGTTAGCCAATAATTACGTGACAGTCACTTCTCATATTCCATTCTATTCAGCTTGTCTACTTCAGCGTCGAATATTGCCTCGAGTCCTGTAAGCTCTTTGTTTGCTCAGCCTTTTTCCAAGGATACCCCTGGCCTGTACAAGGATGATCCCGCCTCTCCGGTGAGATATTATCTCTTCTCTCGTTCTCATCGTGCAGAGCCTTGAGAACCTAAACCGATTCAGACATCACCAACCGAGGTGGTTGCTAATCGAGACCGTGTGCGTGGGATTCTTTGTTGTAACTACTGCATGCCAAGTTTCAAGGAGCCTCATGCTTGTGTGGGGGGCCAACAAGTTCACACATGTTTGCGAGGGAACGCTTCCTGTTCCTGTATCCTCAATGGCTGCTCCGCTTCTCTATTTGGTTTCTCCCGCGTGGAGTTTAGACATATCATAAACACTAGCATAAATACCCTGCAAGTTTGTGGTGGAGCACTGTTACATGGTGCATAATCCAGATGCATTCTCTTCAACGGCGTCACTTTTCTCTTTGCCTGTGATAAAGAGATTGCGGAGATGGGGTGCATTACACATCTCCAGTAATCAGACCATGCCCGCCACAAAAAGCAATATAGATCCAGCCCGGTCCCGCGTCTGCATCCCGCAGCTGCTTTTTAATTAAATTTATGATATATCCTCTTTGTTTTCTCCGCAGATGTACTCGTTGTCTCTGTAGATCATGGCCCTTTCTTCCTTTGACCTGAGCTACGTGCTGTACGTTGGCGTTGCTTTTGTCGTTGCTCGTATCTTTTACGACCTCTTATTCTCGCCTCTCAGACGCATTCCTGGCCCTCTTGCTGCAAAGTATACGGACTTTTATCGGGCGTATCTTGCCACCAAGGGAAATGTTGATGGACATATGCGAGCATGGCATCAGAAATGGGGATCTGCTGTGCGGGTTGGTCCAAATACGATCAGTATCAGTGACCCAGATCTGATTCGTGTCATTTACACGACGAGAAACCCTTGGCGAAAAGTAAGCACCCTGTAGTCATACCCAATCGAGCTGTGAATATTCATTGGGTAGATTGAGAATGCTGGTAGTCGAAAGGGTTCTGACTTTGCTAGACTAATATGTACCGCCCCAATGATGTCGTTGTCAATGGCCAGCGCATGCAGAACATTTTCAACACTGCAGATGAAGACTTTCATACCAAATACACCAAACCCATCCGGGGCTTCTGGACCCTCCCCAAGATGCTGGAGGCTGAGCCCATCATGGACGAGACTCTCTGTGAGCTGATTACTCACCTGGACAATCGCTTTGCCAGCACTGGTTATGTCTGCAAGCTGGATGAATGGGTCGCTTATTACGCCTGGGACGCAGCTGCCAATATCAGCTTTGGCCGCAATTATGGCTTCATGGATCAAGCTGCTGATGTCGAGAACATCATTGCCGAGAGCACGGCTGGGCTCAAGTATTTCACACCTGTCAGTCAGGTCCCGTGGCTTGACGAGTGGTTGGACAAGAATCCCATCTGGCGCATTGGTCCTCGCCCTCTTGTCAATGGTGTGTTGTACACCGTCAAGATTCTCACAGAGTACCAACAGCAGGTGGCTTCTGGCGCCGCCAAGCGTAAACCCGTGGACCTCTTCATCGACAAGTACAACAGCTTGAAAGAGACTGTTGACTATGTTGATGACCAGCAGATCCTGAACTGGCTTATGCTCAATGTCTTGGCTGGCGGTGACTCAACAGCTGGTGCCATGCGTGCTCCTGCTTACCATCTCCTAAAGAATCCTTCTGTCTGCGAGAAAATGGTCGCCGAGCTCCGTTCTGCCAACTTGACTCTCCCTGTTCCCCAATGGAAGGAGATCAGTCAATTACCCTATTTCGATGCAGTTATGCGTGAGTCTATGCGAATCTCACCCGCTGTCGGCCTCATCCTTGAGCGCGAAGTCCCAAAGGAAGGCCTCGAACTTTCAGACGGTCGCTTCATTCCCGCTGGAACAAAGGTCGGCATCAATCCTTGCGTAATCACTCGCGATGTTGGTGTCTTTGGTGAAGATGTCGATACCTTCCGACCTGAGCGATGGCTTCGCAGCAAAGGTGAATCTGAACAAGGACATGCTCAACGCGTGCGACGAATGCACGAGTGTACTGAAATGATGTTTGGACACGGCTCACGAGTTTGCATGGGTAAACACATGTCCAAGTTGGAGATGTATAAAATGTTCGCTACGCTTTATGTGAACTTTGATGTAAGTCTGATCATCTTCTCAAGCTATCGAAATCAAGTATTAACCCAAGACATAGGTTCGTATTACTGATCCGAACCATAGATGGAAGTATGATAACTCCTGGTTCATGTATCACAAAGACATCCCGTGTACTATTAGTCGTAGACAGAAGTCATAACTGTGGGGATATCAATACATTTTCTTCCTGTTCTTTATCCAACTTAAACAAACAAAAAAATGCAAGGCCAAGCATGTTAAGATGTTCAGTTTGCGGATGTCCTGAAGGAAGCGCTAGCCAACTCCGTAAGCTCATTGAATTCCATAGGACTTGATCTGAATACCTGCCTCATAAATTTATGGTGAGATACGGATAGCGCACATCCGCTGAAGCCTCTCCATCAAGATCAGGCCGAAAGCACAAGATACTCTGTTTGCTCCAAGATCGGTGACGCCAAGAAGTGTCTCGAAGTTGAAGGACGGATGACGCCAAGGTGATGGCGAGGCGGTAGAAGTCGGATAAGGCAAAGGATTGCTTCCTCAGTTCTGGTAACAGATCATGCAGACTGACTCCTGTTTGCAACAAATGGCTGTCTGGATTGTCGAGTCTATCAAGACGATGCAAAATGTTGTAGTTATCAATGAGAAACCCTAAATCGGGACGAGCGGCCTGTCGGATAGATGTGCAGATATCGGCGACCTCTTGAGCTGGAGGCTGATTAATGAGGACATGAGAGGGCTGGAAACGAACGCGGCGATTGTGACTCTGCTTTCTACTCCTAAAGATCAGTCCATTCCCAATACAATATTCAACGAGACATTCTTACTCTGGTTGACATAGATCGTCTGGGTCCAGGCGAAACTCAGAATTCAGCCACGTTGCCACGGCGTCTCTCCAAACGAGACACTAAAGTGCTCAACCTGTCCAAAGGAACGAATTGCCCCTGGTGTGGCTCCGGACATTTCGAGAAACTCTTTCTTCTAGCATTATGCCAGCCCGATGTGTACAACTACCAAGGACACACCAACTTCTCAGGAGTGCATCGTGGACTCTGGTAGCATTTCAGTAGATATCATCCAAAGGTCCTACGAAGCCAACGCCCGCTTTGCCGCTCGTTTCTACGGTTAGTAGTGACTCCGTGAGCTGATTGGAAGCTATTAAGATCCTGCTCGGTCTTTCATTGCACTCGGGCAGCTCCTTAATCTCTGATTTTATTTTCTGGCGTTTTCATGCAAACTTTGCCTGCTGTTGTAGTTGGACAGCCTTTCCCGAACTTGTGGTCTGAGAACGAGGAGGGCATTCCTGTAAGATGGTTTCCAGTCCTTTTTTTCACCCCCTGCTTGGGTTAGTTACGTGATCATGAATGCTTGATTGGCATGCTCTAACAGACCTCCCCTGCGATAGCCATATCGAGGCTTGAAGCGATAGAAATGATGATACTTTCTATCTTACGTAGCATGCTTATCAATAGCGCGTAAGCCTTGCCCAGCTTCTGGTCCAGCTTTTGGAGGAATCGGCCATCTTTCCACATAACATGATGTGGGTTTTCGATCATCTCCATCTGATCTTGTGGCTTCGAAGCGTCCTTAAGGAGCAGCCGCATATTTAGCTCAAAGTCCACAAGACAAACTGATAGTTGTCGCGTCATTGATGATTTGGCTTTCTGCCAACGGAAAAAGGCCAGTGTATGCTCCGACAGTTCATCTCGATACTTCAGAGCTGATATAACAAGAGGTATCACCCCCAGAACGAGGCCAGCAATTTCAGCCATATTCAGGGTAAAGGCTCGAGGCTTGCTGGGTCGTTTGTCTGTGCTGCAAGGGATGCAGGATGTATATGAGCCAAGTGGCAAAGCATTGAAACGGGAAATTAATGCGACTCACTTTACCGATGAGGGGTTGGATTCATGTGAGCCAACCGGCAGAAGCCACGCAGCGTTGTGATACTCTAAGTGTAGTACAAACTGGAAGCGATGGCCGGGAGATGCGTGAATCTGATGTTCCCCTCATCTGCCATCGAGATGTGCCGAGACTGACTTCAATTGAACCAGGTACGCCTAACGTAAATGAACAGACTATTACCAAGTCTGGAATTGTGCCTTAATGCTATGGATCCCGAGTCTAGCAACTCTCTCGCTTCTGCGACAAGACACTGTCTCCTATCTTTCGGTACCATGCTACACTCTCTCAGGACCACATCTGATATTCACTGTAGATCTCTCCCGGAAAAGGCTCTCTCGAATCAGAAAGATCGACTCAGCATCTGTGCCAGTAACATCGGGGCCTTTCAGAGCGGGAATGCAGATCTTGATGCCCGACTACGGGGATTCTCAGTCATCAAAAGAGCAACCATTCAGTGTTTTGAGCAGTTGGAACAAGTGATTCTCAGCAGTAGGAGCAACCAACATAGAAAAGAGAAAGGTTGGACTCACAAAAAAGCAGGCACAGAAATTCTGCAGGGTCGACGATTGACCCTAGAGCAGACTCTTGCAGAGTTCGGAGAGTTGTGGGATAGTGCGTCCGATGACAGCTTTGACCTCGAGGATAAAGAATATCGAAAGACTGAGTTAGGCCAGAATATAGCAGAGATCTCTTCGATACTTTCTGATCTTTTTAAGCTGTCTTTCAAACTAAGAAACACAGCCAGTAGGTCGACTGGGCACTCGATCTTGAGGGCCCTTTCATACCAACGGATGGTGAAGGTTGGTGAGTCCGATGGCAGTTTTGAGGTGGATATCTTCAGCCTATATGCTGAGTTTGATAGAGCATACGTGGAAGGTCTAATCGCCTATTGGCGCTGGGACTTATGGCTCCAGTCTTCTTCACAACGCCTTTCAGCAACCACTTCGGATGGTCATGAGAAAAGTCCCAACAACGCAAGGAAAATAGAAGGCTTGGTGGTTCATTGCAGCCTTATAGATCGATGGATCAGATCTATCACCAACCGTCGCCGCATGTTTGCTTATTGGGAAAGACACGCAAAGAAGTTAGCAAAAGCTGAGGGCGATACAACCGCACCAGAACTTGCAATGACAGCTCGCGAGCCACTAGAACCGATTACAATTCCGGAACCTAGAATAAGGCTAGAGTCTAGTCAAGATGGAATCGCGTTACGCGTGGCGGAAACTTCAGTATTATCTAAAACTGAACATTCTTTAGCTAATAGAGATCTGGATGCTGTAAGTAATACTAGGTCAACAGTATCTCGCGTTCCAACGGCATACAACATCAACGAGACAGCATCCTACCTCTCGCCTGCTCCTATTCTGGACCCAGGACAGCTAGAGGCCCGATGCCCCTATTGTCATATCGTCTGCCCCGCTAAGGAGTTTCAACACAGCCGCTGGAGGTGCTATTTTATCACATGCCAATGCAAGATGCTATGCTAACATCTGACCAAGAAAACATATAATCCGAGATCTTCAGCCCTACATGCGCACTTGGGATGACTGAACAGATGCAGATACCATGTACGGTACTCGCTCTGCGTGGTTGAGCCATGAGGCCCAGATTCATTGGAGGATCTTTCGTTGCGTCGACCATCCAGAGAACAGAGTCTCGTGCCCCTTTTGCCTGTCAGAAGGGCCTTTTCTCAGAGGCTTGCCCAACCATACGGCATATCATCTGGAGAGACTAGCCTGCTTTGCTGCTACAAGACAGTCACTTGATCATGAGACAGGTCTTTCTAGCGATACTCAATCCGACAACGCCCAAGGCGACAATGACCCAGACGCTTTAGAACTAGAGTCTGAAGCTTCCTCAGAGCAATCCAGCATAAGCAAGGACTCGGAGGATCCGAGAAAGAGCCAAGTGCAGACCACTCTGCCTCTGGGAAAAGTCATTCGCCAAGCATTGGTACAATCAAGCTGCCCAGATGAAGATTCTGATCCGGAACCAGCCATAAGCTTTCCTGCGCCCAAGTACCTCCCGATTGACGAATTGAATCGGATTATAAACTATAAGTCATTTTCAGATGAATTAGAAAGACAGGAATTGTTCAAAGAGCCAGAACTTTCGAGAAGAGCTTTGGAGGTCCAAGGTGATGCGGGCTTCAACATACAAGAGGGACTTGATCCTGACCAAACCGACTCAAGGAGTAACACTATCAAATATTCAACCCGGAAGAAAATATTTGCAAGTCTTGTTCTCATGGGAAAGTTCGCCGCTATCACCCAGGTTCTCGACGAAGGTCTCTCAGATGCCGACCTGCCATTTAATCTAGACCCAGATAGTGTCAAGCTCGTCAAAAGAGATAAAACATTTGCAGAACCTATCGCGGCATTCAAGAATTGGATGGAATACGAGGCCTCCATGTTTTATACCTATCAATGGTACATGGTAGCGCCGTACTTTGTCCTCACCGACGATGATGAGCCGAGGGTTACACACCGCGCAATGAGCTATATGATTCCGCTCCCTTTCAGTGTTACCGAAACCGTCCCAGATAGCGTCATGAGTTCCATGTGTGGATGCCTAGGTATGCAGAAGATCACAATTCATCACGCTTACCATATCCAGAGAGATCCCAAGGTAAGCAATCTTGGAATCGAAATCGAATGTTAAAGGACACTTGGCTAATCAGCACCGGTTTCCAGCGTTTGAACCATAATGTCTTCGCCGTTAAACCTTTGGGAGATTCTGAAGCTAAATAATATGAGTTGAGGTTTGAGTCTTCGCTCAATATGGCTAAGAAGCGTCATCTTCACTTGTTGCAACTCCTTCTGGGCTTAACGCAGGGCAGCACCAGGTCTTTTCTTTTCCGGTGGGCTGACTGTGACCAGGAGCAGTTCTGGGCCAGCAACCCCTCTGGCAATGATGCAGTTGACATGGCTAGACGGATATCGTCACAGCCTTTTGGTTTGGCTGATGCTTTACAACTAATCCGAGAATTATTCCCTTCAGGGGTACTGGCAGAGAATGGCCATAGACTACAGCCACCACACAGGGATCTCAGCCCAGAGCGTATTCTATGTTTTGAAACCAAAGGGATTATTGAGTGTGTACTCAAGATTGGAGACTTTGGGTCTATGCAGTACCATGAAGACCAAGCCCATCACCAACGAGGTTCTGAGACATTCATTGACTCTACCTACCGCCCAACAGAGCTGCTGACCGGTGAAATGGCGCCCAATTCGGATCTATGGTCTTTCGGATGCATCATCCTGCACTTCATAGTCTGGTATCATGGTGGCTGGGCAATGGTGAATTCATTATCAGCTTCGAGTTGCGCCGAAGAGGAAGGTTTCGGAACTTATACTCATGATGACAAGTTTTTCAAGCACGGAAACTTGAATATCACCCGGTCAAGCCTAGATCCCCAGAGGTTAACTGAAGGGCGCCCTAACGGTACAGTAACTGGCCAGGGCAAGGATGTCCCTAATACTATAGTATTAAAAGAATCTATAAAACTGGTATGTTGGAATGCTTTAGGAATATTGATGTTATTCGCTTACAAGGACCAGGAAATATCAAAGTTTCTCGATAAAGGTAATAGTCAGTTTATTCGCGACATCATGGGCGTAGTCAAGAGAGACCTTCAAACAGACGCTGGGGATCGGGCAAGTTGTAAGGCTGTTCGAGATTACTTGAAAGAATTGCATAAAAAGTGCACTGAAAGTGATGCGTACTGTAGAAGGACGCTTTCAAGTTGAAGGACCAAAAGGCATCACTGGTGAAGATTAGATTTTGAAAGTTCAGGCAGAGTAGATTTCTTAATGTAACAGATTGCTTCCATCTATCAGGGTTATAGCCCAGGTATACACTACCAGGAACACCTGAGATTCCTCCAAACTTGACTTCCCTACATAAATCACACAAAACAAACTGTAAATGTGTTGTTTTCAGTTGAGACCAGTGGCTGAGAGCTTATATCATCACAGAGAACTTAAGAAATTATAATCACCCATCTCCAGTTGGGGAAAGTTGTGAATGGATTGATATAGACGATTAACTGAACAAACAGGTTGCCAATACCGTCTAAATGATGTCCCTTTGCCTTAGTTCGTAGCTAATAGGCATCGGTATCAGATGGAATATGCCAAGTAGTTGTGTACTCATTTACAATCTACTCTCCAGCCGGTGATCAATTATGACGAAGGGGGGGAGCTTACTTAGTGCAAGTAACCATCCACGATGATGTTATGTGCCAATGCAAGACCAGTGTGTCAGTGCTGAAGATAATCAACGCTGAATCTACATTCAAGAGATATTTTGGCATACATGATTAAGCACTAAGCTTCCCAACTTGGAACATTGTCAGTGACTGAGTGTGTAGTATGCGTGATTGAGTTTATACTCGAGAGTGATTGACAGGACGTTACAAGTATATCATACGCAACGCATCCTTCAATGGTCATAAAAGTCTCTAATTCTCACAATTCACATTTCGTTCAGCCTTCGTATTATCACTGATCGTACGCAACTCAATTTCTCTTGACAAGCAGAGCCCCGGTTTGCACCTGTTTCATGATGTGTTCCAACGTCGGACATGATGACACAAAATCTCCTCTATATACCCTCCTTTTGGAAAGAAAGGCTCGTTATAGTGATCAGCGATCGCAGTTCTACTGGCCATACGAACTGTTGGGTAGTCTGATGACTCCAGATCTTGTCTACAACGAACTGATCTCCTCATCAATATAGGAGAGGAATGCAACAAAATACCGAGACCTCATCCTGGGCCAATATGGGAGCCGACCAACAGCCTCCTCCAAGAACTATCGCCGCACCCTCGCCATACTCGTCTTACAAAACCGCATGAGTGACATTGGCAAGTTTCTGAGGGAGAAGCTTCACGATGGGCTTTTCCTGTTAGACCCTACTGAGGGTCGCGCAATT
Source organism: Fusarium sp. MPI-SDFR-AT-0072 (assembly GCA_020744335.1). Taxonomy (NCBI): domain Eukaryota; kingdom Fungi; phylum Ascomycota; class Sordariomycetes; order Hypocreales; family Nectriaceae; genus Fusarium; species Fusarium sp. MPI-SDFR-AT-0072. The sequence goes on along the minus strand of JAHBOG010000005.1, from coordinate 816,079 downwards.
GCTGAGAAATGTTTCGGATCACTTGATTGGGAAGACGAGGATATGGAATGTTTCAATAGTACAGAATTGAAAGTATAGGTCGGTAATGACGTTGGGATTCAGCGATAGTAATATGAATAAAAGGAATGTTGGTGACTTGTATATACTTTTCACGCCAACCAGGGCGTCTTGCTTTAAAGGTTCATCAAGACAGACTTCAACAAAGAAGCAATTAATTCTCATAGCGTGCAATCCCTCCTTTAATTTCTTCTCAGCCAAGTTCATCTTGTTTTGGTACATCATCTTTATTGTCTATCTCTCTCCTCATCCTATAGTTGTCCCATCATCCACTTCCCAGTGTCCCCAGTGTTCTTTTCCTTCATTCACTCACCCAAGTATCAATTAGATGGTATCTTCTTGAGTGAAGAATCGCTTGGCCCATCGGAGCTTAGAAGCAGCTCGCTTGGCGTTTCCTCCGAATCCGCCAAAGTTACCGCCGCCACCGAATTGTCCTCGACCCTGGCCACCTCCGAAACCCCCACGGCCACCCTGGTTACCGCCGTTACCTCCCTGGTTGTTGTCGCCGTTTTGGCCGCCTTGACCACCATTGCCTTGTCCATTACCCTGGCCATTACCATTACCTTGGCCGTTGCCTTGGCCTTGTCCGTTACCGCCATTGCGGCCGTTGTTGCCTCCATTGTTACCTCCATTGTTGTTGCCGTTACCGCCGTTGTTTCCACCGTTGTTGTTATCGTTGCCTCCAGCACCTGTCTCGGTAGCTGCAGGGGGGCGTCCAAGAACAACAGAAGGTGTCTCAGTAGCAAAGGCGGAGGTGACGATGGTGTTGCCAAGAAGAGCGTCAACGGCAGCCTTGTTCTGATCAGCCTCGTCGTTGGTAGCGTTCTCGTTGGCCTTGACGGAATCAGGGAAGTCCTTCTGGTTCTGGAGGACCTGAGCGTTGATAGCCTGGAGTTGCTGAGTAGTCTTGATATTCTGAGGGGTGTTGGTCTTCTTGTCGGAATCGGCTTGCTGCACGGCGAAACAGCCACCAAAGGGACCAGCAAGAGCATTGTTGCGGCATCGGACGGTGCAAATGTTACCAGTGGAAGCTATTTGTGAATTAGATGTCGTTGAGCTGTGATGTAACTTGAGCATGCTTACCTCCAAAGCAGTTGAGGTCATCAGGCATCTTAACGGTGATGTTGAAAGCCTGAGTCTTGACCTGGGAGAGACCGTTTGTTCCGGGAACATTATTTGTAACGGTCAAGTTCTGAACCTCTGGTTAGATCATGTTTATCTGTTAGCTTTCGGCAAAGGACATACCTGAATGTTGGTGTTGGTGTTGCTGCTCTCATCGAGATCACACACGTATGGGCCAGCACCATCGGCGTTGACCTGATGAATGGTAACGGTGAGCTCACCACCAGCCTCAACCTGAGTGACCTTGCCAGCGGAAAGGGCATTCTCAGTGTTCTCGCCGACATCAATGTTGCCAGACAGCTCAGTGCGGCCACACTGGTTGACGATGTTGGCAGTGATCTCTGCATCACGAATGATAGTAGCATCCTGCTGGCAAGGATTGATAGTGATACAGTTACGGGCGATCTCGGGATCAACTGAAGATCTGATTAGTCCCAAGCGAATCAAGCACTCAAAGCATCATGCTTACCTTGGAATCCTACACTAGCAGGAGAAGTGTCGAGACCTTGGGCATTGAGAATGACAGAATGCCCATGAACCAAAGCAAAAAGGGAAGGAAAGAGAATGCTCTTGAAGGAATGCATCTTGACAGTTAAAAAATAAGGTAAAAAGAAATGTGCCGGCACAAAGAATAGTAAGTTGAAAAGAAAAGAAAAAACGATCACCAGGACCTAGAAGAGAAGACTTTGCTGTAGAAGCTGAAGCTGATGATGACAAGACAACAAACTCACCCATCGTACGTCGTACGAGTATATATACATTTTTCGCATCCGAAAATATCGATATTTTATCGTCAGGTCTGTTGGCGAGGGTTTCTGCTACGGCCCCTGTATCAAAAACAAAGTGGAGGCTGTGTGAAGGGGGCACGTTTAAACGCCCAGGGTCGTGTAAGCGGGCCGACCTGGGTGGGTTTTTCTTCGCTTCAAAGGCGACACATGTTTCATCGATTCTTAACAAGGTTACTATAGACGGACTGTTTTGGGGGCATATTCTGCAGTGTTAAGATTTACTGCTGGGAACTGGCGGATATATTGTCTCGAAACACTTGTATTTCCGATGATAATCGAATGATGATCATATCACTTGGCAATAGACTTTCTAATAATACAGGAACCGAAGGTAACGATGTAATTTTGGTTGGTGTTTCGTGAGGGGCTGGTTTAAAACGCAGAGTTATTGGCATGCATTTTCAGCTGGGACCAAATACCATGGTGGTTATGCTTACATCCAGATTGATAATTATCCAACTTGATTTCAGAACCGTCTGCATACTCCTCGTATGAAGTCTCCGTCTCTTGGCCATCACACACTTCATCGGCCGAATTTATATGGTTGAATCCAACCTCCGGAGGCTTGACGCAGCCCTGGTCGCAGCCAAGTCAAGTGTCCTTTTTGGCTCGTCGATGGGGGCGCATAGTTCGATACAGTCAAGGTAGCAGTTAAGGTTTGTGCGCACTGCGGAGCCGCAATGTTAGGAGGCTTGATGGCTTTATTAACCGCTTTAGGACAGCTTGCATGTGTTGTTGAGGACTTCTTCGATGAGATCTATTTCCCTGTCATCTAGGGACTTAAAGCGGATGCTTTGGTTGAAGCAGTTTAGAGCGGTGGCCCATTAGACGTGGTGGTAGGGAGAGTTATAGAATTCGATGGGCCGGAATTTTACAAACTCTTGATGTTGTCATAGCCAAACGTCACAATACTAGATTCAAAGCTAGGAAAATTATCCCACAACGAAGCAATAGAACCAGTTAGATGCAGATTGAGCTCGCATTTACAATTCTTGGGGACCGCTTCGAGATGGCGGTATTTAGCCAAAATAGACAAGGTTGCAATATAAGCTTAAATGTGTGCCGGAATATCGGCCCTCTGCATATTCGGAATTATCGTGTAGCTTCAGCTTTGGGTGAAAGATCGAGCCGCTGATTTTTTTTCGGGGGCTCAATGACATGTCAAGAGAGATGCCCGATATCAAAAAACAAATGCTCTTGAGGTTTGAATAAATTCGTTGGCAGCTATTTCGGCCGAAGTTTCGCACGAGTTTAATTTTAGACTTTGGGTGATTGGCGTTGCGATATTCCGTCGTGCCTCTAATTGGCTGGCTCGAGTTAACGCGAGATCATCAGCAGTGCCTCGTTACATTTGTGTGACTGATTCCTCAGCTTTCCATAGGTGTGATGAAGTACCAAGGCATGATACGAAACCTGGAGGGATCAAAATCTTCCGATATCTGAAAGCTCTGTTCGCTTGGTGGCTTTCTGATCGGCTTAATAACTCTTTTTGGTGTTATTGCCCTGATAAGCGGGATCGGAATTATCCCTGCAGACCTAAGTTTTTGGGTAGCGTAGGGTAATCTGATCAATTATTCAACGTCAAAACCATTTACAACTAATATAATTATTCTATATTCTAGTTCTAAGATATCTAGCTTAATAAACTGCGTTAAGAGAGCGTGCTGGCTATCAGGGTTTACTGGAATTCATTGTGGCTTAGCCAAAGACGCGTTTACGCTGCTGCGTCACCTTGAGAGCTAAAGCGTCGCTGAATCTATTGGTGAATCCTTTAAAAATATTAATCAACAATTGAATCCTTTGGATTAAGGCATCAGTGACTATAAAGAATCATACTGCTCGTTATAAGCAACCAGTTGCCATTGACGGCACCAGCCTTTTCTAGAACAACCTGAGACACAATCTTACAGTGCACTTCCTTACTGTTTTCTCCCTGGCGCAGGCTGTTATGGCTGCACCTCTACTCATCCCTCGTGGGGGTGAAGAGGCCGAGAGCAAGTACATCGTCGTCATGAAGACCAATGCGGTTTCTAAAGCAGTCGCGAGCACCGTTGCCAAAATCGTATCCAATGCTGACTACACCTACTCCAATCTTTTCAACGGCTTCTCAGCTAGCCTTACCAAATCCGAGCTGAAAGATCTACTCACCGACCCCAACGTCGATTTCATCGAAAAAGTCTCCACCATGCATGGAGCATCTACCCAGAAAAACGCACCCTGGGGTCTAGCCCGTATTTCCAACAAACTACCCGGCAAGGATCATACAACTTACACCTATGACGAAAGTGCCGGTGAAGGCACATGCACTTATGTTCTCGACACAGGCATTGAAGTCGACCACCCTGTCAGTACCTTTTATGCAAGGCGGTAAATTGAAACAAGCTAACCCCAAGAACAGGAATTCGAGGGCCGCGCCAGATTCGTGCAGAACTTTGTTGATAACGCTGACTTGGATGCTAATGGTCATGGGACTCATATTGCGGGCACCATTGGGTCTAAAACGTATGGCGTCGCAAAGAAAACGCAGCTCTTCGCTGTCAAGGTCCTAGATGAGTGAGTATACAGTGGGTCAAACGTGAGTCTATTCATCTCTTGGGATCATATGAGTGTTACTGAAAATAATTCGGCGTAGATCGGGAATTCTCGCGGGCATGGACTTTATTGTTGAAGATGCTGCTACTCGAAAGTGTCCCAAGGGCATTGTGGTCAACATGTCTGTCAGCGTTGCTTCTTCGCCAGCTATCAACGCAGCAGCTAGATATATCGTGAAGTCAGGGTATTTTCTCGCTGTAGCAGCTGGCAACGATGACACAGACGCATCTCACGTTTCGCCAAGCAATGAACCTATGGCCTGTACTGTTGGAGCAACCGCCCAGAACGATACGAGAGCCTCATTCTCCAACTGCGGTGTTTCTGTGGACGTTTTCGCCCCTGGCGTCGATATCAAGAGTACCTGAATCAAAGGAGGTGTCAAACTCGAGTCAGGCACATCAATGGCAACACCACACGTCACTGGCCTCGCGGCTTATCTTTTAGGCCTCAAAGATATCAAGGCATCAGAATTATGCAACCTAATTGCATCCATGTCTCTGAAAGACGTCATCAAGGGTATTCCTGAAAACACGGTCAACCTCATACTCCAGAACGGCGAAGCGAAGTAAGCGCACCTATCACTACCAGGTTGAAGGGTCGGGCGATAAGGCCATTACGGCCGAAGGGAACGACTCGAGTCAGTTTCACGCGTTTCATAGTCAATACACGAGCATTTCATTGTTTTAAGCTTCTCGAAAATGGTTATTTTAGCGAAAAGCCACAGCCGCCTGTCACTTTTCCAAGAGCCTTATTCGGCTATTTCCGACCATACATCGAATCATAATCCCACCAATAACACCCAAGAGGTGAATGACGTGCATTTAAACGCCGAATCTAGAAACACTTCTCTCACAGTTCGATCCGACTTTACCGGCGTGGTAGGTCTTGGCATCGGACGGTTTGTAGTTTCGTTTGTGTTTTGATTCCTTATCTGCTGTGATTCGGTTGGCTGGAAAATATTTTGCTTATCGAAATATGGAAACGTGTTTTACTAGGGTGGCTGGCGGGTGTTTCAAGGGGGTATAGTATTTGCCTGAATGTTATATGTGGTTTTTAGGTGGGAATAAGTCGCTAAAAATTTGTGAAACTCTGCGGATGAGATTGCGCTTTAGAATACGATTTCATGTAACCTCGGTAAAGCTGAGGTGGGATAAGGTTAAGTTATCTTGAGATCTAAAATTAACGAACATGATTTGGTGGGATGGATGGATGGATTAATAAGTGACCAAATCTACAGTATGTAAGGTAACTTTCATAGCGTCAATATTGGGTCGGTGGCTGGTATGCGTCCCGCCTTTCTACTGTCGCCGTTGTATCTTGAAACCTCAATAATATTCTATGATGAGAAGAAACTAATGTTCTTTGCTCCTCAGTTGGCAGCTGAAAGTTTCTGTGGTTTAAATTTCTTGTACCCTGACAGACAGAATCTTCCATTACAAAAACATGGATGCCCCCCCCAAAAGCTTTATAAATTGTGGTCTTGTCTACTTCAAATATTAACTGGACAAACTGGGCGAGGTAGTCATGCTAGCTGCAGTACGTTTCAACCTTATTAGACCATTTCGTAAGTGTTGGCGACGACCCCCAATAACTAAGTAACTAAGTTCTCTGTGGTGATATAAGCTATCAGCCACAAGTCTTAACTGCAAATAACACATCTTGCTCACAACTCAGATATTATACCGAAATGCCTGACCAATTGCCGGACCCCCAATAACATTTAATTCTGCTGTGAACTTGCGAGTGGTTTCATTTGTAATATAGGAATATTACAGAATTTGCAAGAAGCTCCACGTAGCTTGTCGCCATTTTGAACATCTGGGTTGACATTCATCACCAAAGAAGATTATGATGTAGTTGAAAGGAGGGATTGCCACTGAACCTTTACTCACAAAGTATAACGAAAATCGAGCTCAAATATGAAAGTTTAATGACAATTCTTACCTATAAAATTAGGACTTGATCGCCTTATCTTACTCTTTCTCTTTTTCCTCTTCACCCATTTCATACATTGGGGAACAATTAACCTTCCATCCGACAACAGCAACAACAACTACAGCCTTCACTACTCCTCTACGAACCTGCCCACAATGAAGCCCGTGAAAACTCAAGATGTCGAGAGTCTTGTGGAACTTAACTCGATCCTCATCCTCAATGTCGACCGCTGGGGCGCAAGCTACCTTCGCAACATCCTGGCTCACGGTTCTCCTCACATCACAACAGAGCAAGGCAACAAAACCCTTCCGACTGAATTATGGCTTGACATCCTAGATCTGGCAGAGCTTTATGTCGACAAGAATACATACAAGTTAATCTACGGGATTGAGATAAGTCTCAAGTCTACGAACGGTAACAGAACCGAACCTACTCTGATCTGCAATGTTCTTGAAGAGTGGAAGGAGTGCGGAGAGCTCACGAATGGTGATCTCGTTAACGTCTATGAGAAATGTCTCAAGGATCCCGCGTATGAGATTAACCCCGAAAATGATAGGGTGGAGGAAAATTTGGAGCCATTTTTCACAATCACTAAAGCTGCCCGGGAAGATGCATTCGCGATCCCAGTTTCTCATCTGCGCTTCCAAGGAGATTTCCTCTTTCACGACATCGAGGTCCCGGATATGATCGCGCGACTCGAGAATGGAATGTGTTCTCTATGCATAAACTCCTGCTCTGTGGATATATACCTGTATGATTCAAGAGAAAACGCTAGCTTCTTCTGCGGAGCAGTATTATCACATGGCAACTGTTGTCATGATGCTATCTGTCCGCTGTGCCTAGGAGCAGATTATGCATACGAGTATCTTGATGTCATGTATGGGAAGTGCGAGGATCGGTGGAGCGATGATGAGGAAGAGGAAGAAGAGGATACCGAAGAAGAAAAGATGGCAAAGGAGAGATTCAGAAAGCGGCTACGAGAGCGATACCGGGAGCTAGGGTACTAAGTTCTCTGGGCTGATATAAGCTGCAAATAACATATCTAGTGGTGGGGATGAATGAAGCTTTTTTAAGGACATTCCGTGGCAGAACTTACCTTATGGCGTTTGGATACACATGTCATGGTCTACGTGTTAAAGAGCGGTTCAACGAGGCGTGGGGTTCAAGTTATCATCGGCCGAGGTTATTCAATTCAGGGGTCATCCATGATCAGGGCTTTGAGTGTCGTGGCGTCAACAATCGTGGGGGAAGGGTCGCGTAATCCCGCATTTACTTCGGACCATATATACCGAGTGTCCGACTTGTAACTGGTATCGTCACTCAGAAGTCTATTGCAACTTTAGGGCATTGTGGATCGTAGGTAGTTGTGTTGTTTGGCACTAAACGGAGATCGTCCCGCCCAGCACCACTCTCAGCCAATTGAATGTGTCGCTTGTTGTTTCCCAAACGGTACATGGCTTTGTAGATCGCCGTTGACCAATTACATGGGTGATGAGACTATTATCATCAAATTCCCTCCCTGCAAGCGAACAAGTGTCGACCCCTTACCAGCTATAGAGACGCATCTAGGAAGATCAATTATCGTTCTCGCCTAACTTCGGCTCTAGAGTGTCATATAACTGATACTAAACACATGGTGACATGGGAAACGCATGTGGCTCAAGATTAAACGAGGATCCAATGGAAAATCAAGAGGACACATTTAATTGCTGCTTAATTCAGCGGGCTTTACATATTGTACACATATATTGAAAACAACAAACGTCCCAAATCGATCGCTGAGCAATCATTGCTATAATTCACACCCTAACTCCGCAGTAGCCCCTTACGCCTCGCACGAAAATGGTGTACGGAAAGCTCCGATCTCATAATGATGTTGCTGCAGAACGTGTCAGACAGAAGTTCCTCAATAAGATGGAGAAATAGAAGACTTACGATATCCAAAGCTGTGGCATATGTGCCTCCCACAAGGACCAAGAGGCCGAAGATGAAGGTAAAAATACAAGCAACGGCGTGGAGAATATTCTCTCTGGCATACCACTTGCCTCTGCAAATCAGCTTGTACCACATAACAGCTGGGAAGTACAGAATGAATCCAGATACGAAGAGGGCGGAGCTGAGAGAGAGAAGATCGTTGAAGAAGGGAATTGCCTCGCCGAGAACCCAAGAGATGATTGTGATGCCAGCAAGAGTGAGGAGCCAAGTCACCCAACCCTTGGGCGTATTGACGAACCGAACGATGGAGTTTTTGTAGAATCTCAGATGAACATATTTGGCAGTGACGGTATTGCCAATGGCACCCGAAATGAAGATCATGGGGAGAGCCACACCAAAGGCCACCTTTGGTAGAATGCCAGGTAGAGACTGGAGAGCAGGACTGGCCACGTCCTTGCCAACGAAGACATAGATGAGCGAGCCGCTTAGGGTGTAGATAAAGATCTCAACACCTCCAAGAGTCCAGACAGACTTCATAAAGTCCTCGGGCGTATGCATCTCATCCATGAAAGGAGTCATGTACATGGCAAAGCAATAAGCAAAGATGATGTTGCAGATAGCCACCATGCCATCCTTGAAAGTGGCATCAGGGTCAGGCCAAGCAGACCAGTCTGAAGCACCAATGCCACCGGGCTGGTTGGAAGCATTCACGCCGGATGCAATGACTGCAATGCCAATGGCTGTCATGATGCAGACCAGGTCGATGTAACCTAAGATGGCGGCCTCGGCAAACGAAGGCATGATAGCCAGGATGAAGAGCATGAAGCCCGACACAGCGCTGAAGATAAGACCGCAAACCTTATCGTCGGCCAAGATGTTCAGAGCAATGCTGCCAGTGAGGACGAAAGAAGCCGTGATGAGGATGAGCTGCAGCACATACATAGCGCCAAACAACTCCTCACCAAACCTTCCCATGAGCAAGCCACCGATATCTCCATAATGTTTAATCGAAGGATACAGGACCTTGATCTTTCCGATGATCCACGCTGTGTAGATAGCCATAAAGCCCAAAGCAATACAGCAGAACACACCCGCGACGATGCCGAGTGTCGCAAAGGCACCTGGAAGACTGAATGTTCCAAGACCAATAGCCTCAACGATGAGGATGACGGCGAGTCGCTTCCATCCTAAACGACGGAAGTGAGCTTCACCTTCAGCGGTTTTCTGTTTCTCGAAGTCGGTTACAGTGCCGATGGCTTGGTCATAGGAATGGTCGATACGGGCAATCTGATCAGGATCAAGGGTAGAGCCTTTGTTCGTCGCGTTCTTGGACGCAGTCTGTGGTGCAATGGTATCCATGATGAAGTCTCAACCCCCGGGGCAAGTACTACAACAATAAGAGCAACGGTAAATGATGATGAACAAGGAACAAGTCAGAGCTGTCAACTCTGCCCTTTAGAAAAAAAGAAAAGCAAAGATCCAGATTTAAAGGAACGCCAAGGTCTGGGGAATCTCCTCTTCTCCACGCTGGGGTAAAAACCCGCCGGTGGAAGTTGTACGTAAAAGCAGTTGATAGCGAGGATTCTATTACACAAGACGATCCCGCGCTGTGGAGTTTTAAGTGGTAACTTTTACGTGATGCGAATTTCGCCGGCGGCGGCCGAGGCGCGCGTAGAGTTTCTTAGATGCGGCTCCCCTCGGGATAATTTACGTGACTTGATATTCTGACTGGAAGCTTAGTGTAATAGTTGGGTAAACATGTCCGTGCTATCTAGAACTAAACTTGTTTTCTTATGAGGCAGTGATGATAGGGATTAGGGTGGTGGACTAATACTGCCTCGGATGGTCGGGGGTTTATGAGGTATCATGATGCATCACATGCGTTGGAGCTAGAGAAAATATCTGCACGATGGCGGCATTGGTAGTCTAGAATTGTTCTAGAAAGAGGCTTAAAATGCATGTCACTATGAGAAAAATCAATTCAGCTCCGATTGCGCCTTGAGAGAAAAAAGAGAACGTTTTGCAGGGCGTGGTCTGCGAAACAGTCGGTTCGACTAAACCCGGGCGTTATATCCGCCTTTGACAAGACAAAGGGCGCCCTAGCCAAATGAGAAAACCTTTTACGGCCAATCGCTTGTGACATATCACGATAAACTCTTCATTAAGGCCCGAATCGAATGTTTCTTTATCAATAGATCATGCTTGGAAATACTTTATTATCAATAAGCTTAGTTGTCGGTATTTGTCTGCATAACAGCGACTTCTGAGCCTTTCCCCTTTTCTTTACGTGCCTCGGTGCTCTGTTTGTGCTCTTTAGGAGCCTCGGTGGTCTCGTCCAGTTGGGTTTGTTTATCTGAGAGTATAGGGTTATGCAGACAGAATCCAAGGACAAGCATCGGTACAACAAGGCATAGCGAGACAATGCTCAAGTTTCGTTGAATGTAGCGATAGCTCGCACCAATTGCATCCCTCTCGGGTGATCCTAAGCGATATTGCGGCACAACAGTCAAAGGTGAGGCATAGACAGCTGACGCCAAGGTGTCGTTGCCAAATGGTGCAAGGTTCTTCTCAAGTTCTTTGTACAGAGTCTGCGTCCACATCGTGCCCGACACACAGCTACCGACTGCTTGGCCAATTGCGTTTGCAGTGAAGACGAGCGATATTAAGACTCCAATGTACTCATGCTGAGCCGCGGTCTGGATGAGTACGAGCGTTGGCCATGAGAAAAGGCCAGCGCCAATGCCAACGATGACTTCTCCGCCGATGACTCCAGACTTGGAGCCTGACCCGCCTCGAAAGTGGTAGATAAGCCCGAACCCAACGAACCAGAGCGCAATACCAGTCAAGATGACTTCTTTGAGGCGTCGGATCTTGATGACGATTGGACCGAGGAGAGACCCTACTACGATGGCGCAGAACCTATAGAGAAGTGCCACTCGGGTAGCGTCCGTGATAGTGAAGTTGTATGAGACAACAAGTAGACTGAACAAATAGTTCCCGATGATCATGAAAGCAAGGGGGAAGATGGAACTGATGCCGAGACAACCCCAAACGGTTCGATGCTCCAGAAGGTGAATTGGCAACATTGGGTGACTAGCCTTCCTTTCCCAAATGACAAAAATTGGAAAGAGAATGAGGCCAATGATCAAAGGGGTTAAGATGCCGGCATCTTTCCACTTGGTACTCTGTCCGCCTGCCAGCGTGAGAGGAATCAATGTCATGGCTAGTGCAGCTGTCAAGAGCAGTACGCCAACGACATCGAGCTCCCAGAAGAAGGCCTTGAGAGACGCAGTCCAAGAGGAAGATCCTGATTTCTCTTGCTCCAGGCTTGATCGCTTTGTCTGACGCCCGAGCATGAACATGAAGATGATAAGAGGCAGAGCGCAGATCGGGTTGATGATTGCAAACATTCCAACTCCCCATTTCCAAGAAGTCGCCGAAATAATAGCGGATGTGACATCGCCACTGATCCAAGTATTGACAATGGCAGGCCAATTCGGCACAAAAGCAAAGAACAGCCTCGTCTTCATAGACGTAAAGTCTGCGATCATGATCTCGATAGTAAGCAATGAAGTTCTGTACCCGAGCGAATGCAGCACCGCTCCACCGGCAAAAGTCTGAATATTCGCCGAATACGTCTGAATTATTGTGCCTAACAAACTGAAGACAACGGCGAGAGTGAAGATCTCAATGCGGCCAAAGACGTCAGTTAGTCTGGCAACTGAGGGCTGAATAGCAGCGGCAACGACTTCACGGATGACGTTGACGGTTGCAAGAAGGGAATGATTTCCAAAAGATGATGTAGCATAGGGGACATAGGTATTGCGTGTTAAGAAGTCAAGGTTGAGGGCGTAGCTGAAGAAAAAGATACTCGTGAAGAAGATCCATCGTTTGGGGGTTGTGAGTTTGCTAGCTGCTGCTTCCATGCGCAGGACTCCTGGTAGTTTCTGAGCATCCTGAGGTGTTATTGGAGGGCTTGGATGATCCTTTTGATCAAGATTGACGGTGACAGATGCCTTATCCATTGTCGATTGTGAAGTCAGAAGCGCTTGAGACAAGCAGTTCCTTCGCATCACGAACATAGGGAGATTGGACTGATATATATTTTTCCAGAGGATGTCTTGATTCACTTTTAGTGTGCTTTATGATCTGTTCAATCATCAGTCACTATGGTGGCAGAGTTTTCTTCCTTCTCCTCCCGAGGACGGCTCGTCAAAAATGTCTTGGCAAGCGCTAAAGTGAGGCCATCTCGCAAGATTTTATCCGGATTGAGATTATCTTATCTGATCTAACCAAGCCACACATTTTCAACTCGCCTAAATAGCGAGTTAAGTTATCAGATCAGATTCTTGGCATGTTCTAAGTGCCTGCCATGCCCAAAGGGGCTGCCCGTGTGATCCAATGCATGATCAACTCAACTACCGCTACACCCTTGTCTGTTCTTGGCGGCTTGTTCTCGGAGTTCGCTGAATCATAAGTCTGTTACCTTCGGCTTTTTCACTCGGGGTTTTGCGCCGAGTGGGGACTATTATCTTTCATTAGTACTGACCATTATAAGGGGTATTAGAATTCTAGTTTATACTGATATGGCGCATGGCACTATAACCCGTGTACACCATAATTAAACGTCTTGATTGCCAAACCTTCTCTCTATCATCTATCTCCTCCTTAGGGAGTAAGAAAACCTGAGGCTCTAAATACAGTATTGCCCTACATGATCAACTCAAACTCGTCCGGCACATTGATGCACCATTCACAATCAGCTTCCGAGTGCAACCCTCTTATAACCTCCTTGGCGACCTTCTCAGAGTACAAATTCCGTCCGTATTGCCATGTAGTTGGCATATCCCGGACGCCCTCTTCCTCGTCGTTATACCATAGCTCGGTATCTCCCTCCCATCCAGCCGTCAAGGTTCGTCCATGAATCATGGCATCCTTCTATCCCCCCAGACCTCCGATCATGAGTATGTCCTCGCGTGCTTCCCTGTAGATACCGTTGCCTCTGAATAGCGCATCGTGTCGTATCCAGTCTTCTACTGGCTCTATTCGGATGGGGTTCATGGGTCCGAAGCCATCTTGGTCCACGGAAACAAATTCATCATTACCCCGTGCGGCTTGAGATTCTAGATATGTGCTGAAACCAGGATCTCTATCGACTTTCCAGTTGTAGTCTTCGTGGTGTCCTTTGCAGTCGTGTTGGGCGCAAAGTGACCATATTCGGCAGTTGATCTTATGGAACGTGTGAAACCGGCGCAGGGCCATATTCCATACGTGCATGGCTTTCTGGGGACAGGTTTGTTCGGCAGTTGTTTCTCCTTTGATGGTATCGCAATGGGTGCAGCTTCCACCGACTTTAGGGAAGGGGACATAGGCCTCTGCGAGGTCGAGCTTCTCCAGGAAGGGAAATGGGTCCCGATATTCGACGTAACCTAGGATTTGATTCCGCAATTCGGGAGGGAGACGATGGCGACGGGCGACCTGGTCGAATGCCTGGTGTTGTTTTCGTCCGATATGCGCCTCAGACTTTTGCCTGGCATCCCGACAGAGTTGATGTGATCTGCGAAAGCTCAAAATCCCGTGCCAGATGCGCCGGTTAGGATCATTATCGATCAGAAAGTGATATTCCAGATACCCATCGATGGGACCGTCAGAACCCTCCCACGTCCACTCGAAATCACAGTGGTCTTCCTCGCCACAGTCCCACTGTGACATCTTTCCTGTGTAAAGAATATACTCGTCAGATTCTGTTGGATCGTTGTACCAATATTCCTTTTGTCGGGTGCCAACAAGATCTCCTAGTCCTTGTGGTGAAAGTGCTCTAACCGTCGCACGGAAAAGGGTGGCGTCAAAATCCGTGAAAACCCAGTCGAAACGCTCGCGATTTCCACCGAGCGCCCAGATCTTCTTCAAGGGCTCCAGGAGAGTATCATCAAGATCAACGATGAATTCGTACAGAGGCGCTATTTCTCTGGCCAGGGCATCGTTATTGAAAACCAACTTCACGGCGGGAGCCTTATAGAACCCCCATCCAACGCAGAGGTACATTCTTGCTGCGACGAATTCTCCACAGGAAGGGAGCTGTCGAAGTGCCTCAATAGGTCGGAAGAAGATACGCCAAGCATCAAAGACAATCTCATCAGCGTACTTGGGACCATTTGGGATGTCGGAGTTGATATATTTGCTGGAAAGGTCCTTCAAATCAGTGATATTGTCAGAAAGCTTCTTGAGGAGTTCCTTGACTGCCTGGGCGATGTCTCTTGCTTGCTGAGCTAGATTGATAATCTTCCGAGTTAAGCGGTAGTTTACACGCAAAATACGGCAGATTTTGGAGTAGAATAAGTCGCCATCCATTTGCGGTGTTACGGTGCTCTGTTGTTTTTGAAGAGTTGCAATCGTGGTGACCTTTGCAGTCACGGTAGTGACTGCACAGGGACCACTGGTTAAAGCCGTTCTTGTGGAAGCTATGGAAACGTCGCAACGCAAGGTTCCAGATGTACAAACTTGATTGAGGGCATGTGCGCTTGATGGCCGAGGTCTCATCCTGATGCTCACATTCAAGACATCTCTCGCCGACTGTAGGGAAAGGGGTGTAAGCTGCACCAATTTAGAGTTTCTTGAGGTAAGGGAATGGTTCGCGGTCCGTGAGATAAGATAGAATCTCCCTGTGAATCTCTCGCGGGATGCGGTGACGGAGTAAAATCGTGTTTAGGAGTTCTTGTCGTTGGTTACCGAGGTTTCCTTCCGCGATCTGCTGCGCGTCCAGGCAAAACTGCCAAGAGCGGCGGAAGACGTAAACCCAATCGTCTATTGTGTCGCCTCTGTCATCCAGAAGGTCAATTGTGTAGGGAATGCCACCCGTGATCGGCTTGGCGTTTTCCTCGAGCTTCCAGTTCCAATTCGGATCCAAGCCCGTTCCTTCTCCTGGGTGCCATCGTGGTTTCGGCCTGTGTATAGTTTGTAGTTCTCCTTGTCGCCTGGTTCTGAATAGTATACCGTTCTCCCTTTTGTCTTTTACTGAAGCGGCGCTTATACCCTTCGAGTGAGAGAAACACGGCAATTTCAGCATCCAACTGTCTGATCGGTCTGTCTATTCAATATTCTGTGAATACCCAGTCAAATGATTCAGTCTGTCCGCTAAAGATCCAGATCTTGCGCAGGGCGCCAAGGAGGACATTATCAGCCTCTGTGCAAAGCTCATATAGATCGGCAAGCTCCTCATCCGCTGTGTCGTCTTCATACTATTTGGGGACACCGGGATGACGGATGAGTTCTGCACCGAGAAATAAACACATCCTGACGCCTACAAAGTCGGTACCAGGCAGTCTCAGGATAGCTTTGATGGTGTTCAAGAGACCTCGCCATGCGTCATAGACATAAGCTTCAACACTTTGCTTGCCCTCTGAGGCATCACCGTACCGGGCGATGTTTCTGTAAATCCTGTCAAGAATGAGTTGTAACTCGTCCTTGTTTTGCTGTTTCTCTGCTGCGAGCTCGTCGATAAGATCCATAATCTGTTGGTTCTCATCGAAGACCTTGCCGATGACGTGGCAGGGAACGTCTCCGCGTCCCATGTTCGGAATCTTTAACAGTTGGTAAGTTGACAAATTGATGATGTTGGCGAACGAATTTGCTCTGTCACTGAATCTTTGTGTGCTTTCCTTTGGGCCCAAGCCCACGATAGTCTCCCCAGTGTGTGGTCACGTGGTATGATCACAGTCTTAGTTGGGCGAGGGGAGAGCAAGATCCTAAATGATAATAATACTTAGGTAAATTTAGGGTGACTTCAGGAAAACTTATGATAGTTTAGGATAAACTTAGGTAAACGCTTTACTAAAGTTGTCCTTGGCCCCTGATCCACGGTCTCAAGTCTTTTGAGTAGGGCACCAGCACAAAAATAACGATGCAGCAGTACGATCTCCAAGAAGCAAGCTCCTGAGGGCTGCCAAGACATGTCGTCTAGGAGGCCCACTGCACTAACGCCTTACGAGATGACGATGTGCACAGTCAATGCGGGCAAATTTGCTACAGTAAACATTCTTTAAAGCCTAAAGTCAAGGAACAAAAGCATAACAAAGAAAGGGTATAGTAGATTGGTACGTAGTTGGGCAGTTAATATGAATTCGTGAATCCATTGAGTACAAACAGGATGATATGGTAGAAAGTGGACCTCCCCTTGGGTGACAGACAGTCTAGTACCTGACTAGCAAACAGCTTTAAAAACGCCTCCAATGATCGTACAGAATAGAAAAACGCCGAGCCAATGTCAAAGCAGAGCTAGCAAATAATGTTGTTGTAGTGGTTGCATCACTACTGTCGTGGGCGTCCAAGTGCCGTGTTGGCAATATTATTCGTCCATAATCGGTGCTTAGAACGAGAGCACTTCCATAATATCGCCCATTGGGCTCGCTTCTCGCTGCGGTCGACCGAATACAAGCGGTGCCAGTGAATCAACGCCCGAGTCTTCCGCCTCGAGGCTCAGTGTAGAATTACTCGATATCGATCGCGATGGGGAAATGGTCTTGTGCGAAGATGACGGCGGTGGAGCTGGCGCAAGATACGCTGAGAGCAGAGCATCTAGGTCTGGTCCACTCGAAAGCGTCGGTAGTACAGGTCGACTAATCCGTCTGTAATGCTTCGTCGTCGGCGCCGCTGTTTTCGGACGCGCAATCGGGGCAGAAACAGCCCGTTTGCTCGGCGTGCGCGTGAACAATCTAGGAAGTTGCTTAAACGACTTTCGAATCGACGATGATCGCGCAGGTGTAGTCTTCGTCTTGGTCACGCCCGTCGTAGGATGTTCGAAAAAGTCGATGCCGTGAGAGACGGGAATGTTGCTCGAGACGGTATTGTTGAAGTCTTCAAGGAGAGTGTGAATCTGGGTCTCGTCGAGACCTTCCACCAGCTCGAAAAGCTGGTCTACCGACCCGCGGCGGTTGAGCTGAGGCGAATGGGCTGCCATCCTGTAGAGAACGCAACGCTCTCTCTCATTGAGAGTGCAAAAAAAGAGAGTGAGTGGGGAGAGATGAACGATTGGTCAAAGCTACAGGGCGAGGGAAGACATATTGTAAGGAGTTGATGGCGTGCGGGTCCTGGACATGGATGTTTCAGTTGAAATTAAATGAGCCTGCAATGGGTTAGGCCAAATACCACCTCCAGGGGGATCTTCCGATACCTCATCAAAACAGATGAATCTTGAATGTTTGCGACAGAATTAGATGCAATTGGTAAACAATGCCATGAGACTGTTATTTGCGGTGTCGTGCGCCTTGTTGGAATGCATGATGTAGCTGAGGGCATTCGCGCTGACGGGGCGATGCATGTCACAAGATCAATTCTGGCGCATTCAGGCACCAAGCTCAGTCTCTATTTTTAGCAAAATTATGCTGGGTTTGTTTACTCGGTCTCGTCACATCGTCTGTCGTACAAAGTCAATATTGGCATTATACGAGCGATATTGCTTGAGGCCTCTTGCTTTAGCAGATAAGCCACTTGGTTCTGAGCAGGCTCCATGTCGTACTCGCATCTCACCGCGGTCCAACAAACACCATTGTATCTTTTGCGGCAGCGCAAAGAAAACTATTTCGTGGTTGAATTGAGTCAACAACTGTCATTCCTGAGAAGAGCACATGGTTCTCTCATCGTACACGAACTCATACTCGATTGTTCGAGACATGACGCTTGTGTGATGGTAGAGAGCCTGACTTCGAATAACAAAGTCAGATGGTGCATCAAGCATTCCTCTGACAGTGACTGAATTCGTTGGCAAGCTTTCATCCAACCATTCTATGAACGACAGCGAATCTACACAATCTAGTTTTTGGAAACAAAGTGCCAGCCCAAAGACGCGACCCTACCACTGGTGAGACCGCTCTGCCTTGTTCTCACCGACCTCGATCGGCACATGCAAATCTCACTCTGGCATTGCATGAGCGAGTAAATCATTCTATGCCTTATGATCAACTAGGCGCTCCTTGTCAGAGATGGCCCTGCCCTACCCAGGATCGGAGTTCAATCCATGTCAATGGTAACCACAGTATGAGTTTCCATGTAATAGTAAGCTGTGATAAGTTTGATTGAATAAACAGTTCTCATGCATGGCAAATGCACATGTAGGCGTTTGATTCCATAGATGCTATTCGTAAATCAAGTCTAAAGAATGCGATTTACAAATTTACCAGAAAGCAATTCACTCAACTCATAAGTAAAGCCGGTAGACTTTTGGTCATCCCATTGTGCATCAATCTTGCAACTCTTGATTCCAGGTTACCACGTTCCTGATTTAGTAGGCACGGGCTCATGTTGCTAATTGTTGTGTGGGCTCTT
Source organism: Fusarium sp. MPI-SDFR-AT-0072 (assembly GCA_020744335.1). Lineage (NCBI taxonomy): Eukaryota > Fungi > Ascomycota > Sordariomycetes > Hypocreales > Nectriaceae > Fusarium > Fusarium sp. MPI-SDFR-AT-0072. Next base: position 797,330 of record JAHBOG010000005.1, on the reverse strand, counting down.
GGGGTCGACGGCATCATTTGGAAGTTTCCAAGGAGTTGTATGCTAAAACAGAGTTGTACATCTTATTACGATCTACTCACTTGAGCCTTTTTTGGGGGGGTTTGTTTTCTTTTGAGAAATGTTGATGTTTTGAGAAGTTCCGACGATATCTCCATCTTCTGCTGTCACTACTGTTGACTTGCATCCAATTATATTGAACTCATCGTTTATGTTTTAGCAGTTCACATGCCTCAACCTAACAATAACCTTGCTCCGAAAACATCTTCTTGGCTACCAGAGAGATCAGAAGAATTATATTAAGTCCTTATAGCCTATCAGTTATCGTGAGATTATCGTAGATATTGTAGGAAATGCCATGCTTTCTAGCCATCTGCGCTGCATGGCTCCTTGTTCTTACAGCTTGTCAATCCGCTCATAACTATATTGACACGAATATCTCGATAGGCTACGGTTTGGTCTCTTCTCAGGCCACTGCCAAGCCAATCGTTCCCTCGACAAGCAGCACAGAACCAACAGTCGTGATCATCAAATGACTGCAGAGTTCCCTTCGGCGGGCCAATTGAACAGATGCCGGTGTTTCAAGGTCCTTGACTCGGGATTTCCAGTTGAGGCAATCACCGATCCTGTCTGTATGGTTGTGTCCTCAGCGAGGCATAAGTGTCTTTCTTGCCACTTAGTATGCCTAAAGACGCTTCAGACTTTCAAGCCCATAGCCACATCTCAGATAGAGAATAGCGATTTCCAATAAGCTGCTCCTATTCAACATATGACAATAATAAGAGATAGTCAGAGCATGCTGGTGTAACATACTCTTCTTTTACCACAGTTCAATATAACCCTTCTGTCCCAATGTTGCCTTAAGCGCCGAACAAATGCTCAGATCCACATCCATATGCTAGACCCAACAGCAAAGTCGCAACCAAACTTACGTTTCGCTCGTTTCAACGGTATCAATACCTATTATGGGAGTCAATTTGCTGTTCCCAGAATCGATACATGCCCCGATAGCGACTAAAACAGACTCTGTTAGCCATATTCTATGGCCGGATGGAGTCGTGCCGGACATCGTTCAACCCTCAACTGCGTATCTAGTCTATCACGACATCTTGGATAAACGCGCGGGAAACAGATATGTTCTTGTTTCTTATGTATCACATCACACCCTCCAATCTAGGTAGATTAATCATCAATGAAACCTTTTGGGAGCGTATGGTGATATAAAGGGCCATGAGATCCCGCTAGGAGAGGGAGTAAATCATCTCATCCTCCGAATATCACTCTCTTCATCACAAGTTTTCACCCTGTACGATTCTTTTACAATTTCTTTTGACAATGCCCAGGGCTAGAGGCTCGCGAAAACCACCGGCAACTTCATCGTGGGTTCCTGCGCCACCACAAGGGTCGAGTCAGCCTGGCCTTGGATACTTTTTGGACGGTGATAGAGTCTGGTTCTACAATGGTAAGTTCAAATACTCTTTTACAGCGCATGTGGTGTTCAGGAGCAAATTGGTCTTGTCGGGCAGTAACAATAACTTATGTTTCTTCGGACTTCCTTTTCCTACTTCCTTGGTTTCTGAAAATTATGCCTAAGAACGAACTAATTGGATTGTCGCGGTCAAAAGTGTGTGAATGTGCTAACAAACTCGCTGCAGAGGAAACGGGTCAGTGAGAAAGCGGAACTGTTGTCAGTGTCCCAGGCCTCAGCGGCAGTACACTGAGTCCGTTTGTAAGTATCCTTTTCTCATCGGCTCTAAGAAAGCAACTTATGATTTTAGATTCAAGTCGACGCAACCGGGGAGACTGTTGAAGTGAGTGTAGTCTTGTGTAGAAAGCATTCGAACCAACCGGAGACACATTTTGTCAGCCCTTTCCCATTGTTCAAGTTCCGAGTTTTGAGCACCACTGCAAAAGCCCGATCAGAAAGCAGTAATGAGCGACTTTTGGGGGGATGAAAGTGAGCCATTTAGTCCCGGGGTAGTAAGTAGCTCTGCCAGAGGACTCGATGATGCAGAACTCCAGTCGATGATAGATGTGATGTTAAAGTCCTCATCAACAAAGATATTGCCTAGGTGAAGGTCAGGATGGCAGAGCACATAATCTTCATCTGTTGAGGTCAGGCTTGGAACCATTTCGTTTAGGAATTGGGCCGCAATACAGAAGGAAAGTCGGTTCTTGTTGCTTTCAACTTTGTCGCCAATAGGACAGAAAGCTCGCCATCTTTCCACTGCCTGGCGATAGCTAGTCCAATTCGGATATTCGAAAGGATCAGGGATTGGAGCGAAGAAACTGTGGGGACTAAGTGGAATTTCCTCTGCATGAGCCTTGAATGCTGAAACCAGGGATTGAAGATACTGGCTCTCTTGGTCAAAAGGGCCTCGATTTATGCCTTCTAGTTCATCTCTGTGTTGCCAAAGGAGAGAGGGGCTGAGGCATCCACCAACGAAAGTGTTGTCATTACTGTCTTCCAACAGTGATCCGATCTTGTCGAAATGACAATCCGAGAGACGTGACATAATCTCTCCCAGCTGCTCAATTACCTTTTCCCGATCTTGGTCCGTGAGAGGGAGAAGTGGGCGTCTAGTTGGATACCCTTCAATTCGTGACAGCTCAATCCAGTCATACTCAGACAATGGGCGGCCACTAGCCTTACTCATGAGAATGTATGGCACTCCGAGGTCGTTGTCAGCGCCCCCACTGTTTGGTCACATCAGCACCTGTTGTCTCCAGTCAGTGCACTTATTCTGGAGTGTGACAAACCCACCTGAACGAGAATACCTCTGGTACAGGTATCGAACCCAGAGTCCTCAGATACTTGAGAGTCGTGGCCTCTCTAATGAGTAATTTAGATGCGGATTCTTCGGTGATGATAGCGCTTGATCCGCCACGGGGCGACCTGAAAACCCATTCGATGCCATCCTTGAAAGTGATGAAGATAACCCAGTGCGTACTACCCGCTTTAGGCCTCGTTGATGTATCAACAGTGCATGACTGGCCTCGAAGATTTGTAGCCAGAGAAATGAGAGCATCGAGATTAAATTTGGCGTATGCAAAAACTCTCGGTCGCATGGTGGTGGTAGACATGACGGTGCTTGTAAGAAGTGCCGTGGTTTGCTAAAACTGGATGTTGGTTGAAAGAAATCAACCGGGAGTAAACAAGACCACTCACTCTTGTAACTGACAGCGAGACAACGAAACGTGCGGAGTTATGTAATCACGGACCTGTAAATGGGCATATGGATCGGATCAGCTAAAATCTGGTTCTTCAACTGGTGAATCACAATCAAGTTCTATATGCTGTTGGTTGATGTGAAAGAGCTTCAATGAAACATATTCTGTTGATAGGCTGTTTCCACTGAGATTAGCGCTAGGACAGGCGCTACGACATGGATCTTCCGGTGGCGTATGGACATCTTTTAGCGTCTACAACTTGCGCAGAACCCAATTTCCCGCTATCAAATGTTCAATGGGTTTTCAACAAGCAGCAGACGTATAAGTGTTATAAGATACGGAAAAACATATGCGGGCTTCCTATTTAGGCTGTTCTCACCTCACTGCCGAAGGATTCAAGACGCCAAGGATCAGAGCGCCAGCCACGCCAAGACCACGGCATAGCCACTGAAACTAAGCCCATTTGATGACGTCCAAAGCTGCAGTCAATCCCAAAGCCCAACAATCACCTTTTCACTATCATCACCTCACAATCGACATGGACGGCAATGACACGAAACTCAGAGGTCTCAAGGCTTGCACGGTCTGTGCTAGTGCCAAAGTCAGATGTGATATGTTATTGGGGCAGAAGCGGTGTACAAGGTGAGTATTTAGTATTGGGGTTGGGGGATAGAGCTAATATTGGTGTGATAGATGTGAGAGATTGAATAAGGAGTGTATTTCTCAGCCAAGAGGGAGTCATAGTCGGAGGAGTCATTCGAAAGGCGGGACCTATGCGCGAGAGTTTGTATACTCAATCCTGCGAACTAGCAGTTGACTGACTTTACTAGTGATCTTCTAAGACTAGAGTCCAAGTTCGATTCAGTCGCAAACCTCCTATCATCCTCATCAACAGCCACACTGCCCTCAATAACAATAGCAACACATCCTCGAAAAGCTTCATCAGCTACTAGTTCAAGTTCACAAACGCCACCAGAATCTCAATCACCCATACACGCACTCTTTTCATTCCCGTTATCATCTGGCTCTCACCGTCTAGCTTATAAAATGCTGGAAACTTATCGTCAAGAAATGATGCCACTTTTTCCCTTCGTGTGGATTGGTCTGGACGAAAGTCCGGAGAAGTTGTTCCAGGAACGACCAATGCTGTATATGGCGATCATGGTGGTTACTTGTCAGGAGAATATTGAGATCCAGCAGGAACTTGCGCAGAAGTATCGGGAGGAGATTGGGCGGAGGATATGGACGCTTGCGGAGAAGAATCTTCAGCTCCTTCAAGGGATTTTGGTTTTCCTCGCTTGGTATGTCTTTCGTTCGAAGCAAGCACTTGCACTTACTGACATCTGAAGGTATCAAACCCATTGGGTGCTTGGCCATCAGCTCAGCAATCTCATGTACATGGCCATGTCACTGGTCACAGAGCTCGGGCTAGACAAAGAGCCTTCAGCAGGCACCAGGACTGCACCAGGCGTTTTGACTGAAATCACAAAGAATCAAGAACCTCAACCTGCCAGGACAAGTGACGAGAGAAGATGTCACTTGGGAGTCTTTTGGTTGAATTCCTTGTAAGAGATCACCGCCATGTGCTCTCATATGTTAGCTGACCTCACCTAGACAAAGGATTTGTGTCAAAGATATTGTACCGATGCCCTCACGACCCTCCATCAACAACAGCTGCTCAATTCTTGAAGCGGGACTGGAATCCCCCTGGGACACTTATCTCGTTCAACTTGTGAGGATACAACTCGTTGCTAGTTCTATCAGTGCAACGCTGTACCAGGATTTGGATAGAAACGAGACACAGATCTCACATACGCTATTCATGGCAACCTCGCATGTAGAGAGGCAGGTACAAGATCTCGGAGCAACTCTGCACCAAGGATCCCGTCTACAAGGTAATACAACAGCTTGAAACTTCTTCGATACCTGAATCTGACCTTGAACAGCACCATTGACCATGTCATTCCACATGCTCCAAGTTTACCTCTACAAAATCGGCATCGACGAACGCCTCCATGAACCAACCAACCCAACCCTCCTCCCCTCCTCCGACCCCTCCCCCCACGCCCTCCGCTGCTCCTATCTTCTCGTATCATGCCTCAACGCCGTCAAAGCCGTAATCGAAAACTTCCTACTCCTAACATCCCCCACCATCCTCTCCATGCCGTACACCTACTGGATCCAGATGGGGCACTGTATAAACATGTTTTCCCGATTGTTGGTTACACACTCCACCCTCTGGGATCCGAACCTCGTCACGGGCATACACGATTTCACGTCGACGCTGGAAAGGTTGGCGGTCAAGATTGAGGGTGCTATGGGTGAGGGGGCGGGCATGACGCCGCCGAGATACTTGCCGTCTATGTTTAATCAGATGAGGGGGAAGTTGATTGATATTTGTAGGAAGGTCGGTGAGAGCTCGAAGGCTATGGCGCAGGGATATGTTGGGACGCCGACGGCGCCGGAGAGTTTTGATACGGGGAACATGATTATGGATGAAGAGACTGAAGCTTTGTTGTTTAGTTTTCTGGGCGACGGAGACTTCTTATGAACGTCGGACGCATCTCAAGCTAAGGTGGAATACCCCTCAGATGAGAAAGATACCATCAATTATGATAAATTCAATTCTATTTGAACAATTCTGGTAATACTCAGAAATTTTTCAGTCGTAGTGCTTGTGAGATCGTCTCAAACTATCGCAACAATCTCACTGCCGAACATCCCGGCCAAAGCCTCCCGGGCATTCGTATGGACGGAAACTTGCATGACGAAATATTGTAGGATTCATTTTCTTGATAAGCAATAAGCCCAATGGCAGAGTAACCAATCAGGTCCTCAGTTTTTTGGGCGACATATTGTGGCAGAGAAATGTTGTTTATATGAATACAAGACATTCCCATCGTCGGTGGCTTTTTGCCGAGGTTATCAACCCCATCCCTTCAAAAGTTCCAAGCTACCAACCTCATCTTCATCAACCATGAAAATGTTCAGCGCTTTGTTGACAGGCCTTTACGGCAGCTTTTTGACACATGCGTATCCCGTTGATCACCCTGCCAAGTTCTCCAGGCTTATCGTTTTTGGTGACAGTTTCAGTGATAACGGGAATGGTTCTTGGGTCGTGAGCAATGGGACTTGGCCTGTTGATCCAGCGTACTACCACCATTCTTTCTCGTGAGTTTTCCCGCCCTCAATCGAGATCATGTACTAAATGTGAACAGTAATGGACCGAAATGGAATGATGTAGTGGCGAAGCAGCTGAATCTTGAGCTCATCAATCTCGCGACTGGTGGAGCGACTACGAACAACGATTTCGTCGCTGGAGGTACAGGGGCTGAGTCGACGATTCCTGTGCCTTCAGCTGCAGATCAAGTTCTTTCGTTTCTATCTTGGGATAAACCTCAGGCTGGTGATATCTTTGTTCACTGGATTGGTGCCAATGACATTCTTTTCAACACAAGTATTACTGGGGGACAGGTTACGAGCTTGATCAACGAGAACGTCAACAGATTATATCAAGCCGGTAAGACCTCCCTTCAAGCATATAAGTCATATTCTGATTCAATACAGGTGCAAAGAATATCATCCTAGCAAACTATCTCAACGCAACGACATTCCCAGCAACATACAACTCCTCAACCTACAACATCCCCAGCGTGCAAGACTACATCCCCGCCTTGACAAAAGGTATCGAGCAAATCGCAGCAGGATACTCAGCATACGCCAAAACCGCAGTGATCGACGTGCAGGATCTATTCAACGACATGTTTTCGGATCCCGAGGCGTACGGGTTCGACGAGGATTATGTTAATCCTCCGACTGCATGTCTCACGGGCGTATATACGAGCGAGGGTGTTCCACGACATTTATGCAGTGATCCCGAGAAGCATATCTTTTTTGACTCATATCATCCTGTTAAAGAGGTACATGCTTTGGTAGCTAAGTTGTTTGTGGAGAGTATTGAGGGGCTCTCGGCTTGATCTTGTTGGTCAAGTGGTAGGGCAAGCGGACGCAAGATTTGAATTTAGGACCTCCATTCTAAGCGCCAAAAGAGCTTGAGTAAACTTATAGTAGTTTAGACGAAATTGTTTAGGTAAACTCAGTCTATAGGTAGTCTGAGAAATGTTTCATTGCTCTCCTCTGTCGTTTCGATTCTTGATGAGGATGTTGAGACGACCATTTGGGAGCTTCTAATCCGTTTCCCCACCCGTAGGCAGGGGTCCTGTCGAAGCGCCCTATGGAAGGGCGCTTGCTTCCGAGCGGTATGTTTGGGTACTGACTTGCTGAGGCACGGGCTTTGCTTGACATTGACAGCACTGGGGTGGGGGATGAGCGTCCTGAGCTTCCTGGCCCTGAGGCACCGGACTCGCCAGGCAGTGGAAATCCCTTGAACGGCCTGGAATACTGTTAGCCCACTCAAGTCTTTGATAAAGTGAATATCATGACAGTGCTTACTCGAGGCCCTTGATGTTCCTCTGGCTCTTCAACCTTGTCTTGTACTTTACCGACTGATACTCGGCCCTTCGAAAGCGGTCCTCTGCATACTCCGCAGGATACATAGGAAAGTGCTTGTTACGAAACATACCTCCCATGTTTTGAGGAGTTCGCTCCGCCACCGGCTTCACATCTTTGAAGCTGCCACAGCACATTGTCAGGAATGTTGGTCTAAGTTGTGAGTTAGATGTACTGTTTGTAGTTGAGACCTTGTATCAATCACCACACAGAACTCGGGTACGAACTTCAAGCGTGTGATATTGTGCGTTGAAGATCAGGCAAAGATGGAGATTGGGACGAGAATTGGTAAGAAAAAATGTAAGAAAAGAAAAAGTGAAAGAGGAGCATGGAAGGGGAGGACCCGTGGGCTTTTATCTTGGTGTGACTTCCCCGTCAACAAATCAGACGCGTTTGGTAACCACGATCATCTTGCTTCATCACTGGTCGCCTATTCTTACACGTTATAGCTCCTCCTATAGCCGTACAACAAGTGTTAAGTTCGGAAGACTGAGGCAATCCTAGCTTGCAGTGATTTTGGCCCGTTTTTGTTAGGAGATTAAGTATCTAGGTAATTCCCATTCTCTCTGGTCTTTTGGCTAGGAGATGTTTGGGTAATAGAGTACTAGTAACAATGCACTAATGGCGATGTGTATTAGCCTTTTGTGACTGTATTCCACAACGAAGTCTTAGGCATCAGTGAGGGCAAAGAATGCATTGCCCATGTGTGTTAATTTGTGTTCTTTAACTTGTTGTTGGTTATCACACTTCCGTGTCCGTAGAGGGGCGTCTATGATATCGCAGCAACCTTTACCTGCTTCTCTTAAGGATAGTACGATTTGAGGCGGTCATGTTATTTTGACCACGCCTTCTCATTCTCATAGTGTCAGCATGGGCCGCTTGGCCTCTGTCTAACCCTCTTCAAAATGTAGGTAAATTTTAGGCTTCTGAAGCCCTAAGCCTCATCGTAATATCCCTAAGCTTATGATGATATGCCATTTGTTCGCCCTGTTTCTAGAGTGGGCTGGATGTTTTACTTGCAGTATAATAATTACCACCTAGAACTTAGCACCTTTCCCGCCCCTATCCCATCCCTTGAGGGCCAATAACCATATCCTCCCCGGTTGTGAAAACCCAAATACAAAACCCAAACCCCCTGATAGGATTATGCATTATCTTGTCAGATACTTCACGAAACGGCGTCAGGATCATGGGAGCGTCGTGAGATCTCGCCCACTTACTTCTCAAGCATTAGCACATATCCATCATCTTTTCAACAGGTCTTGGTCACTTACAAGCCGAAAAGTCGTACCTCGGGGAGATACCGATCGCACCGGGTTCCCCCCGCCATTCCAGTTAACCGTCTTGAAGACAGGCTTGGGGCTATTTGATTCGTAACGAACCGTGCCCAGGGGAGATTTCTTTCGCAACTGGTGCCCCCCGCCGGCCCCGCCACTCCAGTTGACCGTCTTGAAGGTGGGCTTGGCACGGTGGTCAATGGTGGCCCTTGGTTTATGTGTGATAGCATGGGGTCCAGGCTGCCAGAATTGACGTTGACCGGCTATAAGGCATTCCACGGGATCACTTCGGATGATGTATTTACCATCCGGGGGGTTGAACACACAATTGGTGTGACGATACTTGAACTCGTTCTTGTCACGAGCTTCTGCGTTTTTGTCCCGGATGAGAAAAGAGCACATCTTGAAAGTTGGGGTGAGTGTGATATGTGTAGTTTAGGCCTGTGAAAAGATATTGATAAGGGATGATTTGTGATGTTGATGATGATGGAGCAGGGGAAGAGAAACGAAGGGAATGTAGGAGGTGTGCCTTTATAGGCGATAATTGGGAAGGCGAGGAACAGAGTTGGCTGTTCCCACAGGATCTCGTGGACTGCAAAAACACCTCCTCGCTCGAGAGGCGATGGATCTCAATGTCAAAACGTTGATATGCCAATGGGATTTCACAGTGCATATCTTCAAGACAACACAGACCTATCACTTAAAGGCCCATCCCCCCCAGTTCGTCCACGTATCGCAACAAAAGTCACTATCTCGCAATCATTGTTCCCCTCAATATCGTCTGTAGTTGGACCAATACAGATCTAGGGGGCTTTTCTTTGATTGGTGGAAGTGAATCGTGAATAGCCTCGAGGATTGACTTCCCGCTGTTGCCCACTCATTATAGTTCTGCACAGGGGACACGGCGCGTTGGAGCGTGTTTCTTTGAGGGGAAGATCATGCGATTAACTTCGAGACCGCGGTGACAGATGGGGAGGCCTGAGCAACAGCAGAACGATCGCATGGATTGGTGTTGGAAGGTGAATGTCAAAGTCTGTCATTCTCCAGGCCGGCATGTCTTCGTGATAGCTTCGCGATGACGACGCGAGGTGAGGCGCGCGACACGTGTCAGCTCTCAGTTAGATGGAACTGTAAGGAAACGTTGATTAGGTACTCACTGCAACACTCAACACGCAGCTACAAGTCACTCCTAAAGTCCAAGACAACCGAAAACATCACGGTAACAGTGAAAGAGGCGGTAGCACATTGCTTCAATCCTATCTCATAACTTTTACTTGTAACATCATATTTTTACATATCCATCCCCGACATACACCTAATATACAAAGTCCCTCTTCACTCTTACACCAAATGCCCCAAATCATCAAGGATGCATCCCTCCATGCTCTTTCTATAAGACCTCTTTCCCAATCTGAAGTATGGTATTTTGTAACAGAGATCCCCTATCGTAAAAAATTACAAGACATTAATTAGTGGAGATGTGCTTGCCACCTCACTCAACGGCCTCCCTTTTCTAGGCCTTCTTCTCAGGTGGGTTGCCGCCTCCAAAGATGCCAGAGAACGAGCCCATCATGCTGTTCATAGCCTCCTTCTGGGCCGCCTCCATCATGGCGGCTTCTTCCTTCAACCACTTCTCGCCGTTCTCGCGGATCTGCTTCTCGAGCTCCATGTAGTTTCGCTGGCCGCGCTCGCGGGCGACGTCTTGTAGCATCTTGCCCTGTGCGAAAGCCTCGGCGGGGTTTTGCTCGCCTTCGGGGGAGACCATCATGCTCATGTTGCTGGGGTTGAGACCGAGGAGGTTGCCGAGGGCGCCGACGCCGGAGCCGTGCTTTTGCTTGTGCGCGAGTTGCTTGGCTTGGAACTCCTTGCGGGCGATGGCTTCACGACGGGCGAATTCAGTGGGGATGTGCTTGCCGTCGAAGGACTTGAGGACCTTGCGGACGTCGTCGTACTGCATGGTGTGGATGTACTCGAGGAAGGGAATGAGGTTAACAAGCTCCTTATCGTTTCGGTCGCCCTTCCAGGGTTCAAGGATGATGGCGTTCTCGGGTTGGTTGCGGACGTGCTTGGGGTTGCTGTCGATGATGATCACCTTCTTCAAGTCACGGTTGAGGTAAGAAAGGTCCTAAACTGTTAGCGCAAGACTGACTATGGTTGTTTATGAAGCTTACCTTGACGATCTCTCCGTCCTCAAACTTGGTAGCCTCTCGGTAGAGGGGCCACAAGATTAATCGGAAAGGATCCAATTTCCTCATGATAGGCTCTCCAGTAGCAAACGGCACAGAGGTGAAAAGGACCAGCTCATAGTACTGACTAAGATACCGTATGAAGTAGTCCACACCAGGTCGCTTTGCAATTCTCCAGCCATGTTCACGGGACCACTCGCTATGAACGAGAAGGTCATCCAAGCTCAGACAGAGGGTATAAGGGCGCTCGAACGTGGGATCGGGATCGGGGAGGAGCTTCTCGAATGCAGGCTCCTGGTAGTAAGTGACGGACTCGGTCAAACGGGCCTTGGCACGCTTCCACCACAGACCAAGACCAGGGCCGTTGGGAATGTCAGAGTGACGCTCGGCTTCGATGGTGTCTTCCCAGTTTCGGCCCATGTATAGAACGCTCAGAGTACCACCGGCAGCAGTCGCAATAAGCATGAATCTTGTCCACCACTTGCGATTGCGCTCAGACGTAGAGACATATTCCGATCGTTCACGTCCACCACTAGACTCAGCCTCCTCCATCTCCTGCAACTGCTTCTGCTCCTTCTTCTTATCACCGCCCATCTCCTCAAACAGCGTCGAAGGAATACCCTGTGTCAGATCGGGTAGCTTATGGAAAGGTATTTGCTCCCCCTCCTTCGGAGCCTCGGTGGACTTCTCGCCAGCCTTGTCGACGTCATTCTCGGCAGGCTTCTCGACATTTTCAGCGTCGTTTTGCGCCTTGGGAGGCTTCTGTTTCGAATCTTTGTTTTGTTGAGAGGAGGATTTCTTGGCGTATGTTCGGAGCCATGGCGAGGCAAATTGAGGAGCGACGGCGGGAAGAGCTCGGAGAGAAGGAGATGCGACGGGCCGTGACAGACGAGCTGTCATCAAGCCCAAGCGCGATGCCTGGGCTACTCTGGATAGCATAGCGAAGGGAGAGGAACTGAACTGCTATGGCAGGAGGGGATGTTTGGCGGTTTCAATGGTCAAGGATCCAACTTCAATGGCCTGGGGTGTTGACGTGCAGCTTGACGAAGTTGGTCTGATACTCCGCCATAGAATGGCATGGCGTCGTCGGCCGTGGAAAAAAATCGCACGGTTCTGCTTCAAAGTGGAGCTTCTTCAGAGAAGACACCGTGGATTAGCCGTGCTCAGTGGCACGGACTTTTGATAGGCCGATGGCGTCATATTCTCTTATCGCTCACGTGAAATCGGGCCATCAGCTCCGGTCGCCCTCCGATCATGAACCCCTCCATGATGCCCACTGGCCCAGTAAAGACCCTTGTTCAGTGAATTGGCCGTTCAAGTTGATGACATTCTCAAACAAGAAGACGATATTTAACAGTGCAAGCGCTTCTCTCTTTCTCATCTTATTTCCATCCCTCCGCTTGTGAAATCGAGAGTCTTCCGACGATTTCTCTCTAGCAAAAGAATTTCTCTTCTGCAAAAGATATTCCTTTTTTTCGCCACGATCTAAGTAGTCCCAGATTATTCCGACTAGCTACCCGAGACCAAGTTGATGCCGCCTTTCTAAAGCGCTTTCTCATCGATTGCTTCTACACCATGATACCCACCCTCATGACAAACCTCACTCCTCGAAAGTAAACGAAACCCTTCACGATTCGACAATAAGCCTACGCCCTTTGTCATCTCCTTCAGTCCGACCTACCCACATCAATTCTCGTTATCTTCCAAATTCTTCTCTTCGCCACTTAATTCTCACAACCACTCACCATGGCCCGACGATCGAGCAAGAGCTCAGCGTCTCGCCCGTCGCTGAGCTCTCGTCCAGCTGGCTCAATACGCATCGTAATGCCCTCCACCAAAAGCGCACCTCCCGCAGACCCTGCGCCCGCCGTCACAGAAGAAGATGTCAACAAGATCAACATCGCCGATCTAACCCTCGACGTTCCTCTCATTCCTCTTCGACCAAAACGCCGAGTCCCAAAAACACCATTCCACTTCCTCTCACTGCCCGCCGAAGTGCGCATTCAAATTTACACATACTTCTTCGACGATGTCGATACGCTTTTAGATCTCGGTCCTCAGAATTACAAGCGCGTGCACAAGAAGCTAGGTCTTATGCGCGTTTGCAGACAGGTTCATGACGAGGCGACTTTTGCATTTTATAGTACACGGACGTTTAGATTGTTTCCAACTTACCCTGGAAAATACTTCAAGAGCAAGAAGCCTCTGCTGGCGAGGTTGAAGCCGCAGCAGAGGAAATGTGTTACGTCGCTCGAGTTAAGACTTGGTCCGGGATGGAATGCGCCGCCGAGAGGATGGGTTGTTAACCCCGCGTTGGGGCTCTCCGACTGTGTTGACGTTGAGCGCTTGAACGTGTTTGTGGAGTGCGACCCTAGCGACAACATCTTCCAGGGCTGGCGCCGCTCAGATGGCTTCTATGAGGGCTTCAGCCGTAATTTACTCACTGATGTCTTAGAGGCCCTGCCATCTGTTCATACAGTCCAGTTTGACGGCTGGACCAGCGTTAAGAAGTCTGGTGATATGATGCAGGGTCTCATGGGTGTCGTCAATGAAGCTGGTTTAGCCATTGAATGGGGCCCTGAGAGAGGATGGACGGACACATCTGTTGACGAAGAAGATGAAACCCAGAAGGTGGGCTATCCTGAAGGATTTCCTCATCCCGGATATGAGGCTCATGGTTTACTGGCTTTGGCCTGAGTGTTCGATTCTCACGATAGAGAGCTTTGGCTCAATGAGATTTACGAAGCGGACTTTTATACTGGTATGCAGCAGATAACACATATACTCTTAGCTTTATTCATAAGATGAACACTATAGTAGCTCTTTCATGCTATTTCAACTCGTGGTATCGTTCTCATCCATGATTCGTGAATCCAAAACACTAATAAACTGTCTTACTGAGCACCAAGCATTCGAAGTGCATTGCGCAGCTCCTGAACCGCAGTGGGAACATCTTCAAAGTTAAGTGCGGATATTGCCCACTTGGCGTGCTTCTGCGCCTGGTTGATATCCCGTTGATCTGTTGCAAAACAGGTAGTCTGCGCTGGAGCTGGAGCTGGAGGCTGAGGAGCAGGGGCCTGACGAATCACAGGTGGAGGGTTTGAAGCAGCAGGATGAGGGGCGCTCGGAGTCGTTGCCCAGGATGGAGGTGCTGAAGGGGTGAATGGTTCAGGCGGGGGAGGAGCAAATTGTGAGGGAAGCTTGGTGGGAATTTGAGGTGATGGCTGAGGAGGGATCTGTGTCGCAGGCTGTGCTGGGGACTCTGGCACAGGAGACACAGCAGGTGGTAGACCAACGGGTTGTGGAGGAGGAGGACCACCGGATAGACCTGGCGTAGGACTCTGACTCAAAGGTGAGGGGACAAATGGTTCAGGCGCCTGGGGCTGGTGTTCAGGTTGAGGAGGGAAATATCCAGGGTCATCTGGAATTCTAGGAGGCGCATCGGTGAATGTGGGAACACTAGGAGGTTCTCCAGGATCTGGCGCATCCTCAACCGAAGCGCGAGGAGCTCCAGATAGAAGTTGGACCTCAGGATCGGAGGGGTCGAGAGCAACTTCGGGTTCAGGCTCAGGAGCATTGGGATTCGTCTCGTTGGGATCTTTTCCTTCACGAATAGCCTTTAGGATTCGAGCAGCGTTCCATTTGGCAAATTTAATCTTCTTGACAACTTCGGGATCAGGTTCACCCCATTCGCGGGTGAGGTCGAAGAACGTCGCGGCAGCATCGAATGTGTCGGCAGTTTGTCTACATCTATCAGTCTTGTCTTTATAACCTGGTAAAGGCGACATACCTCGTCACCTTGTTAGCGCGCATCGTGCGCTCAGCTCGTTCAAACGTTTGCTGAGCGAATTGCTCAACGTAAGCTTGTCCCGCAGCGTTATCCACGATCGCATCATCATCAGCTCGTTCCGTCTTTGTTGCCTCGAGGCGCTCGATCAGTGTCTTTGTGAACTCAAAGGTATCGTCGTCGGTAGTATGCAGGCTCTTTCCCACGATTTGGTTAACAGCATGGTATTCACCTAAGAAATGTTATCAGGAGTTATCTTGGGTGAGGAGGTTTGTGGTTGCCTACACCAGTATGCGATGGCGGGCTTGATGCTTCTCAGCTGATTTGCGCGATTGATGAAGCGACTGACTTCAGGGATTTTGAGCGCAGCTGGAAGAGGTTCTGCCATGTTGGGATAGTATCTAAAGATCCCCAAGTGACCTCAGAGTTGTGAGCGTAGAGGGTGAGAGTCGAGTCAAGATGGCGCAAATTAATGCCAACTCCAAGTCAAGTTGTCTTGGAGATCATGCACCCCACCTCTACTCCTCCTCTTCTGTCTGCCTAGGCCATTGACGTAAGGCTAGCGGCGCACAGCCACTGGGTTCCCCGGATTCGATCAGCTCACGCCACAAGTGGCTCTAGCTCAAACTGTCGAATCAGAGACCCTGGCTTCACTTTTTGGAGGTCTGTCACCGTGGCTTTTTCCTTTCCTTTTCCAGAAGATGCCACTTTGTTCTTGAGGACAAACAGGCAACTATAACTTCATCTTTGCAGTACGGAACAACTGTAGAAGTGATTTCTCTTTCACGACAATACGATTAAATATTGTCTCTTTTTTGTTTTATTGTACTGGAGAGATACTTCACGATGCCTAACCCCACCTCGCTCTTGGTGACCTTGACGGCTGCCCTTGCGGCTTTGCCAGAGGCTCAGGCTGCGATCTACACCAAGAACTCACCTGTTCTTCAGGTCAACGCTCGCAACTACGATAAGCTCATTGCAAAGTCCAATTACACTTCTGTAAGCCTTTCCCTTGCTCACCATCGACTATCGCCACTTACACATCATAGATCGTCGAGTTCTACGCCCCATGGTGCGGCCACTGTCAGAACCTCAAGCCCGCCTACGAAAAGGCCGCCAAGAACCTCGATGGTCTCGCTCAAGTCGCTGCCATTGACTGCGATGAGGAGTCCAACAAGCAGTTCTGCGGTGGTATGGGTGTTCAGGGCTTCCCAACTCTCAAGATCGTTCGTCCTGGAAAGAAGACTGGTAACCCTGTTGTTGAAGACTACCAGGGTCAACGAACTGCAGGCGCTATTCAAGAGGCTGTCATGAGCAAGATCAACAACCATGTTACGCGTGTGAGCGACAAGGATCTTGACTCTTTCCTCAAGGGTGATAAGCCCAAGGCTATCCTCTTCACCTCAAAGGGAACGACAAGTGCTTTGATTCGAAGCATTGCTATTGACTTCCTTGATGTTATTTCAGTGGCGCAGATCCGTGATAAGGAGACAGCTGCGGTGAAGAAGTTTGGCATCGAGAAGTTCCCCTCTCTTGTCCTCCTTCCCGGTGAAGGCAAGGATCCTATTGTCTACGATGGTGAGATGGTCAAGAAGGATATGGTCAAGTTCCTCTCCCAGGCTGGAGAGCCTAACCCCGTTCACGCTACTGGCAACACCAAGAGCTCAAAGCCTAAGAAGGCCGAGTCCAAGAGCGCTAAGAGCGCTAAGAGCGCGAAGAAGAGCAAGGCTACTGAGGCTGCCAAGGAGGAGCCCGTTGAGTCAAAGGAGTCTTCCACTGAGGCCGCCGAAGCAGTTCCCACTATCATTCCTATCTCTACTATCTCTAGTCTGGAGAAGCTCGCTGGGGAGTGTCTCGCTCCCAAGTCTCACACTTGTGTTCTTGTCTTCACTCCTGGCGAAGCTGGTGAGAAGGCAGTCGACTCACTTTCCCACCTCAACACCAAGTACGTCCACGGCGGCCGAAAGACATTCCCCATCATCGCTGTTCCCAGCGACAGCGACGCTGCCTCTACTCTTCCCAAGGCCCTTGGTTTCAAGAACGAGGTCAACCTGATCGCTATCAACACCCGCCGCAATTGGTGGCGCCAGTACGAAGGCGACTTTAGCCTCGCTAGTGTTGAGAACTGGATTGATGCTATTCGTATGGGCGAGGGTGCCAAGAAGAAGATCCCCGAGGGTGTGATTGTCGAGAAGACTGAGGCTGCCGAGGAGAAGTCTACTCAAGCTACTGACCCCGAGCCTGAGATTGAGACCGATGGTCCTAAGGAAGCCAAGACTGAGGTTGAGACCGAGGTTGAGATTGAGTCCGAGACTCAAGCCGAACCTGAGGCAAAGACCCCAGAGCCCGAGGCCGAACCTGTCGCTGAGTCTGAAGCTGAGCCCAAGACCAAGGAGGAGATCAAGCACGAGGAGCTGTAAAGGGGATCCCTTAAATCTTACAATTAGTCTGTGACTATAGCCTTGATAGCGAAGACATACCTGTCATATAGCAGATCAAACAAATAACTCCAAAACACTTCTATGACCCAATGCACATGGTATCTAGTCATCCAAATCCATCCCCATAGCATCATTCTTCTCCACCGCACCCTCCTTCACCATCTCAGCACCCTTATCCTTGACAACCTGATCCAAGAACTGCTTCACCTGCTTACATCCATCCACGCCAACGACCAACATTCCCTCCAATCTGCTAACTTGCACACGACTCTCGCATACGAGTACAGCTACCTGATCGGCATCGCCTTGTGTCGCGACCGTCAAGAAGGGGAGCTCTTGCTCTTCTTGGTTGTTTAGATCGAGGAGAGGATCGGCTGTGTCGTCGCCTGCGGCATATGTTGATGTTGAGCCGGCTGTGCAGGCGGCGATGTAATCTGTCATTGGAATACCAGCGTCGATGAGGGCGAGGGTCGTTGCGTTGAGGAGCGCGGCGAGGAGGGATCCGTCTTGCGATAGAACGTGAAGAGAGATTGTGATGGAAGAGTGAGGAAACAGGTGTGTATGTAAGTTAGAAGAAAACGCATTCGCAATCGTCGTTTCAATCTCTTGTATGCGCCTAAACCATTAGTCCCGAGTGTTTCGGTGTACAGCAAGAAACGTACTTGTCATTGCGCCCTCTCTTCTTTCGATCCACGCTCGAAAAACCCGCTACCACAACATTGACGTTGATAGCTGCTGTGTCACGAGGAGCTTGCTGTCCACCACGTCTTTGAACCTGCTGCTCTGAAGGACCTGTCACGATGCACATGACTTTTGTATGGCCCATTTCAAGATATGATGAACCATCGGCAGCATCCTGAGTTCGGATCTGTGCGTGCAGACGACGGAGTTCGTTCCATCTTCTTCCGTCGACGCGCAGGAGCGCTAATGAGTATGTTGACGTATCGAGAGGCATCTTGCGGTAATGAAGTATCTACCGTTACTTGGAGCTTTGCGCATCGCGAACTGAATTGATGGTGGGGGAAATTTTCAGGTGTGGCTGAACTGTGGCTTGACCTCCAGCTCTCGGTCATTCCAGCTTTCGGATTAATTACCGACCAATGAGGGGCCATCGGTTTTGGAAGAATTGATGACTGCATTTCCGACATCCATTCACGGCTTTACACACGCCCGAGATCAACACCAAGAGCGGTACGCTGAAGTGATGTAATTGTCAACGCCCTAAACCCGGGAATTGTCCAATGACACTCGGATCTTTGCGACAGTTGAGTTTATTCCGCTTGCCATGATGCGCTGAACTTTCCTTATCGGAGAACGGAGTTAGCCAATGGAGGGAAACGCGCTTCAGCTAGATATGATGCATTGCTAGTGTAGACGCTCTTTGAGGTATGGGCGTTGAAGGTTGGTTGTATATAAGGTGTTGCTTTCTCCTCATCGAGAATCTCATATCATCACAATCTCATCGATCAATTAACAAGTCTCAATTAAAAGTCAATTAAGCATCAATCATGTCTTCTCTTCCTCAGACTTACAAGGCTTGCGTCCTTGACAAAGCCAACGCATCATGGACTCTCAGCGACGTTCCCCTCAAACACCCCTCCAAAGGCCAAATCCTCGTCAAGGTCCTCGCCTGCGGCGTCTGCTTCTCCGACGTAGCTCTCGGCACAGGCCACATGGGCGACGTCTTCCCCCGTGTCCCAGGCCATGAGATCATCGGCGACGTAGTCGAAGTCGGCGAAGGCGTTGAGAACTTCAAGAACGGCGACCGTGTCGGTGGACCTTGGCACGGTGGCCATGACCGAACTTGTCGACAGTGTCAGCGCGCTCAGTTCCAGATGTGCGATAAGAAGGCGATTAATGGTGTGAGCCAGGATGGTGGGTTTGCGGAGTATGTGCTCTTGAGAGCGGAGGCTGTTGTTCGTGTTCCGAAGGAGATGGATGCTGCTGAGGCTGCTCCTCTTCTTTGCGCTGGAGTTACTGTATTCAATGGTATCCGCAAGTTGCATGTTGAGCAGGGAAATCTCGTTGCGATTCAGGGTCTTGGTGGTCTTGGCCATCTTGCTGTCCAATACGCCAACAAGATGGGCTATGAAGTCGCTGTTCTTTCATCAGGCGACGATAAGGCGGACTTTGCCAAAAAACTTGGCGCTCATCACTATATCAACACCAAGAAGAGCGACCCAGCTGAAGAACTCACCAAGCTCGGCGGTGCTGCCATTATTGTCCAAACAGCACCTAACCCCAAGGCTGTGGCACCACTCGTCAATGGTCTCGCTGCCGAGGGCAAGCTACTCAGTCTTGCGCCTGTTGGCCCAGCAGAGATTGATACAATGTCACTGGTTTTGAAGGGTGCAAGTGTTGTTGGCTGGCCTAGTGGTCATGCCCTCGATAGCGAGGAGGCTCTTCGCTTCTCCATGATTCATGGGGTGAAGTGCATGATTGAGAAATATCCTTTAGATAAGGTGCAGGATGCAGTTGAGAGTCTCCAGGCTGGAAAGCCTCGGTTCAGGAACGTCTTGGTTATGCAGTAAAGTTTTGGAGGTGTTTGGGTTGGTTGTATGGTTGTAAAATGAGCAATGGTGTTGGCGGTTGTAGGGCAGTCTAGGCGATGGTGAAGTTATATACGATTGGCATGAATAAAACACGATATTAAAACAACTTGGTCACAAGATTCAATTGAGTATCTCGCTCTACTGAAATATCATTCCAACGGCAACCTCATATACAAGCTATAGAATGAAGCGTCATGTTATTACACATAACCCAGGATGGCATACCGATACAGGGTAAATAGCGGCCCAAACACATCGACACAAAACGACCGAGATAACAGTGCCACTGTAAGGAAAATAATGTCTGGCTTGAGTTAGGATGTAATTTGGCTACATATTATAGGTCGCAAACACTTCCCATGGACATCTATCTTGCTCATGTTTGCGTCGTAGGTTCAATATTGTTGCTACCCCATATTGGTACGTCGGCCGTGGAAGCCAAGACAATTGCATATCGCCTCACTTTCAATGAGCTTGAGACCAAAGCGGGCGACGAAAACAGGCAGAGACCCAAGTTAAAGCTTAAATCTGGAAGGTACTGTTATTAAGAATCACTGTCTGTATATAAAACAATGCTGATTGAGTCAACATAAAAGCTTATTATGATGTTTAAATTGGGAGACTTATCCTTGTTGAGGCTACGTGCATATTGCCTTCTGAAAGCTTGAGTTAATTGGGATTTTTCAGTGTATTGGCTTGATATGTCTCGTCGAGATTGAATATCATAAGCTTTAACTATCAATCAGTATATAAAGTAATGTTGTGCTTCGACTATTTCTTGATGGATGGATTTTCAGCAAAACACCAGCCCCGCAGTTTGGCGCTTCTAAAACTCAACATCTCCGACATCAGCCATGAGACTCTTGTCCTTTCCCACCCGCCCACAACACAATCTCTTTCTCCTGTTCACCAAAACCTCACTTCAAAAACATCACACAATGTCTCGTAAACCACCCCAACCACCTCCCTCATTCACAACAACACCGTCCGCCATCCTCTCTCAGACATCCTCCCTTATTTCATCAACCACCGCCCTCGAAGACGCCCTCTCATCAACCCTCACGCCCTCGACAGCAACATTCTCAAACCTACTCACCCCGATGCTAAATGATGATCACGCGGTATCTAAACAAACCCTCATAATTCGCCTGTTTAGCTCTGTGTCAGAAGATAAAGACCTCCGCGATGCCTCCCGTACAGCGGAGGAGATGCTTCTTAAAGCCAATTCAGAGGCCCTCATGAGAAGAGATATAGCTGCTCTTGTTAAATCAGTTTATGAGAAGCATCAGCGCGGGGAGGAGAAGCTGGATGAGGAGGATGCGTACACTTTGTTCAAGACGCATAGAGCGTATCAGAACACTGGGGCAGGCATTGAGGATGAGGATGTGAGGGAACAGTACAAATCTGCTGTACAGGAACGAAATGAAGTTCTAGTTGCAGCGCGCAAGACGATTAGTGAATCCGACGAGGGTATATTCTTTACACGGGAACAACTCAACGGTGTACCAACCTCTATTCTCGATGCAATGAAGACCAATGACGACGGGCTCCTCAAAGCAACCTTCAAGAAAGGCCACATGATCTCAATCATGAAACACGCCACCAGCGCACAAACACGCAAAGCATACAACATCGCCAAAGAAAGCCGCTTTCCCGAAAACGTAGCTCGTCTCGAGCGTGCTGTTGAGCTACGCAACAGCACAGCGCGAATGCTAGGCTTCAAAACCCACGCCGAGCTCAAAATGCAAGATAAAATGGCAAAAAGTGTCGAGAGCGTCATGGAAATGCTGAACAAACTCAGAACAGAGTTAAAGCCCCTTGCAGATGAAGAGATGAAGACGTTGTTCGAGATAAAGAAGGCTTACATTCGCGATAACGGCACTGATGAGGATGGAGAGGACGTGAAGAGGTTGAATGCATGGGACTGGGCGTTCTATGCGAAGATTCTGGAGAAGGAGAGATATTCTGTTGATTCACTTCTTATCTCGGAGTATTTTGAGGTTAACCATAGTTTGAAGGGTATGCTGGAGATATTTGAGGAGATATTTGGGATGGTGTTTATACCTATTGACGCGCCTGTTTGGCAGAAGGATGTGACCGTCTATGAGGCGTGGAATGCCGACGATCAAGGCGGTGAGTTCCTTGGATACATATACCTTGATCTTTATGCACGAGAGGGGAAGTACGCTGGTGCGCATAGCTCTCTCATCCAACCTGTAAGTCCACCCAGCACAACGAACGGAATTATTCCACTGACGGTTTCAGGGCTTTGTAACATCGGAGAACACACGCCATTATCCTTCTTCATCACTAATAACATCCCTCCTTCACACGCCCTCCCAACCAACTCTGCTCTTACACTCCGAGCTAAAAACAATGTTCCACGAACTCGGCCACGCAATCCACAAGCTCGTAACACACACCAACCACCAACACGGCTGCGCACGCGACTTCGTCGAAATTCCCAGCATTCTCCTCGAGAACTGGATCTGGGTTCCCTCCGTGCTCCAACGCCTAGGAAAGCACTATTCGTATCTATCCTCCGACTACCTAACCTTCTGGAAAGCTAAGAACGAGGGTGAAAGGCCTGGTGAGATGCTACCGGAGAAGTTAGCGCTGGATATCGCAAAGACAAAACATGTTAATGGTGCGCATGCGATGCTGTATCAGGTGTTTCTGGCGCTGTTTGATCTTATGATTCATAATGCGGAGGAGGGGAGGGCTGTTGATACGACGAGGTTGTGGAATGAGAGCAAGACGGAGATCATGGGGTTGGGAAGGGCGGATAGTATTGGACAGGCGTCGTTTGCGCATCCGTTTAGGGCGTATGATGCTGCGTATTTTACTTATGCCTTGTAAGTCATCACCTGAAGTGATGATTGGGTTGCTAACACGTCGCAGATCGAAGGTGTACGCGACGGACCTTTGGGTTAGTCACTTCAAAGCTGATCCCATGGATAAGGCGACTGGTCTACGATATCGCGAGCTTGTTCTTCAACCAGGAGGAAGTCAGCCCGAACTCAAAAGCCTCAGCAATTTTCTCGGTCGCGAACCCAACGACAAAGCATACTACGGCGAAGTCACCAGCACACCAGGAACAAAATCGTCAGTATTGTAAATGTATTAAAGTGCAATATTATCCAACGCTTATATGCAAAAGAGGGTATCATGGCAAGATCTATCGTACATCATACTCACTCAATGCACCAGTCTCATCCTAGGAAACGGCGCAGCCTCAACATCAACGACGACCAATCCCTTCTCGTCCAGTGATGCTCCAACATCTGTGATCGGCGTGATCTTTCTCGTGTGTGCAACTTCTTGGCGACTGACGCGGCCTTCGTCACGAGGGATCCACAAGACGGGCTTTTGCATCCAGAGCTCAGGAGGCCAGTAATTAGATAGCTTCTCGTCTCCGGAGTAATCTGCGTCGGCGAGTTCTTCGAAAGGAATTAGTTTTCGCAAGGCGATAAAGTCTTCATAGATCTCGGGGTGGAAGAATCGCTGGATGAAGGACGGTGGTTGGTCCGGGTTCGACCTATCGCCGGGGAGAATCCATCTGTCCAAGAACTTCTTAACTCCTGACTCTTGCACCTCCTTCTTCAATTGCTCCTTGGTGCTTGACTTTATCCACTCAGTGGCCATCAATCTTAGACCACCTGCGCCCTCAACGGCCCTCGAGCTCTGTGGTCCCTCGTGAAGCTGATCATCTTGGTCATCTGTCGGCACGTCCTCGAATTCTTCTTCGCCAAAGTTCTGTTCCGTATCGAAGTAACTGGCGGCAGTTCCCCCATTGGCCTCTCCTGACTCCGCGGCTGCTTGAAGCTTTGCCTCCGCTTCAGCCCTCTCCTGCTCCTGTAGTTCTTCCTCCAATGCCAATGTTTGTGGGAGATTCTGCAGCAGAGGCGATATCGAGTCTCTCAAGGACATGTGTACGATGACAGTGAAGATAAGGAAGATGAGCATCAACACCATAGGCGGGAAGGCGAAATTGATGGCAAAGAGACCAATCATGCAGATTTCGGCCAAGTAAAGTCCTGTGATGAGCTGCATAAGGGCGGTGGGATAAAACAAGCCCATGCTGTCCATTTCCGAGTCGAATACGTAAAGAATATTGTATCGGTAGATGAGGCGCGTAAAGGCCATTCCGGCGCATGCGAAGAGGAGGATCAGTGGAGCGATAACTGTGTAAGAGAAGGCTAGGCATGTTAGCATGGAAGGGCATGATTGGCTGTGCGACTTACCAATGCACGCCATGTTTGTATAGATGGGAAAGATGCCACCCCAGCGAGGAGGACGAAGGTTGTACCAAACATTGAAGCGAGTTCTGGGATTCTGCACAACTCTACCGAATGCGTGATGTCGGATTAGTTCGAAGATGTGTAGGAGACCGGTAGCCCCAATGGCCAGACACTGGACGAGGATGTATGAAAGGTAGAAGTTTGACGCCTTGGGGAGGTTTGTGGCGAGGAGACTGGGTGTCGACATTGGTTGTTGGATGATTTGCATTGTCGTGGCGGAAGCGGCCGATGTCAATGTCGTGATTAAAAACACTTGCACTACTTGGAAAGCAAAGTAGACCTTTTGGGTGAACAATTCGACCAGTACTAAAGAGGGAATCCCTGCTTGGACACCACAGACTAGGGAAGTTAGTAGATGGTAACAAGGGAGCGGAGATAACTTACATCTTAACATCGCCGGGACAAGCGACATCCAGAAAGACAGAGCGATGGCAGGGATGAAACCTTGAAGGAAGCCAAGGATAGGACTGGGCAACAACTTGATCCATTTAAGGAAGATAATGCCACTTAGGAATTTGATGTTGGACACAATACCGATCATGGCAGATGGGATTGACCAAAAGATGATCGCAACGGCAATGAGGGCCATGATGAGCAAACGCCGAATGATGCGCTCCCACCAGCGCATGCGAAGAGCACTCCAGACTACTTCATTTGGTCGAACACCGAGAAGGCGAGGAGCGAGCTGAAGAGGACGATGATGAGCGACGACTTGGTGAGCAGCTTGTGCAGCTTCCTGCGTGTCGAACTCTATGAATGCAGCAGGGAGTGTCTGTCCATCACCACGGCGAACCTGACGTCGAAGCTTGAAGATCTCGAGGTTCAATTCCTTCAGTTTCATGCGACACCATCTAATAGTGTCGACTCGCCGAAAAAAGTTGTGCAGTGGACGGTGGTGGGGTCTGGCTGTTACAGAAAGCCATTGAGCGGCGACGGATCCTCGTACATCGGGAAGATCGGGGTTAAGCCCGTACGGGTGGACGTATTCGGGGTCTTCGGCGGACTTTTCGAGTATATCGTGGGTGTTGTAGCTGGTCCGAGTTCTTTCGGATACCTCAGGTGTAGACTTGTGCTCCTGGATTCCTCCCTGCTCGTTCTCTTGTACGTGAGTTTCCGATGTCTCGACACGTCGCGGGGAGCTCGTACGGGGCTCCTCGCTGCTGGGTTCAGTTCTCCATGAAGAACTCGAATCTCCAGAAGATGGTTCAGCGCAAGGTTCGGCGGAGGATGCCGTTGATGGTGGATTCTTGCCGAGTTGCTTCTTTCGAGCCATGTTTGCCTTTTTGATGAGTGCAATCTCTGCCTTTTCCAGGCGCATTGCAGTTTGTTCTCGTTCCTCCACCAATTTGACGAGAGCCTTTGCAGTTCGTGGGATCCAGACTCGTTTTACAGAGTCGCCATAGAGTTTCCGCAACCGAGCTTCGTCGAGGTATCGCTCAGGGATAGAAGTGATAAGTACTGTCCTGGATGATAGCCGCTTGGCATAGTGAGGAGACGAGAGATAAGCTTGACGAATGCCGACATAGTAGAAGCACTCTCGAACAACAGTAAAGAGAATAAAGCCTGATCAATTAGCAATGGCATTGAGCGCTGTTGTTTACACTTACCAAAGAACAAGTAGGCAACAGCGACATGGGCAAACATGCGTTTTTTGTTCTCAATCATACCAATTGTCAACATGTCCAATTGGGTGAGTTTCTTGCCTCCAGTAAGGTGGACTGGAAAGAGAATCGGCCAAGCAATCAGCATGCCCACAAGGAACGTGTTTCGCAGTACTTTGAGGTATCGCAAAAAGAAGAATCCATCGAGAGAGCCATGATTAAGCACGAAAGTATCTGGTGTTTTGAAGAATGGCTTGATCCAGTTGAACCAGCCATTGGGAAGTGGCGGTATGGGCGTGCTACAGGACTGTCAGCAATGATCGAGAGCTGAAAGATTTGCTGCTTACTGAGGGGAACGCAAGCTGGGTATCGCTCGAGGAGAGTAGACTCGATGGCATTTCACGCGAAAAACTGAAAAGAACAAGATGCAAACCACGCAATAGATGATGACAGGAATAAATGTTCCACCAAGAGATTGTAGCGATGACGATTTTGAAGCATTGTTGGAGCTCAGAGTACCGCCACTAGAGCCATCTCGCGTAGAACCAACCCGAGAGTCATCGCCCTCCTGAGGTAGATGATGATCAGCCACTATGAAGTGGAAATAAAGTTAGAGTTGACGAAAAGCCTAACTTACCACTGGTAGCTCAAACGCTCTCGCGATGAGAGAATGCCAATCGGCGGCCATGTTCGACTGGCGCGAATGAAGATCAATGGATAGAGAATGGAGTCAGGCTCAGATTGGCTTCGAGATAACGATGGAAATGCGTCGCCGCATCGTTCGTTACCTCGCAACGAAGCTTGTGAGTGTCGAGACCACAGACATGGATGAATATATCGTTCCGCTGCGAGGAAAAGATCTATCAAGAGGCGGAGATGATCGAGATGAAGTCGTCGAGGTGACGTTGAAAGTGGGATGTTTCCCTGTGTCTGTGTCCGTGTCCTTCAGGTTGAACAAAAAGTGGGTGGGCTACCTCTGGAAAGACGGCATTGGAGAGAGGAGGAGGCGACGGGACAGGGAGTCTTGTAGCGATAATTGCGGCGCAGTAAGCCTAGGGCATTCTTTTTAGGGACCTGTCAACCCCATTGACAGCCTGAAGCTTCCAGTGGAGGTATGGGTACTCGAATTTCCTATTCTGTCCTCCTACATCGGCAATCATTTATCGCATCGGGTTCTTGGCGAATTAGCCGATGGTGGCTTTGTCTTTGTCTCAACTGAAGAAATTCGCGATGAAGAGAAGGGGGGAAGTTTAGATTTCGCTGTAAGGGTCTTGTTGCATTTGCAACGATAGCCAATCAATGCTTTATCGGAGAGCACAGCCAGGACAGCCTATGACAGGGGGGTCCGAGTCTAGACCACAGGTTTACGAATTCCCCACGTATTGCAGATCCAAATATCACAAACCCTTGTTTTCAGCTCGGATATCCAGATGACTTACGGGTCATAGAATAGTGACGTTTGTTCTGCTATAACCAAGAATTGTGGCCCTCGGTTACAACGAATCGTCGTGATCGACTCAGAGATTTTCACTCGGATATGCCCGTTTGGGGGGCTCCGCTTATTCGGCCACTATCCCGCCGGCTCACATCTTCATCCCTGCCAGTTGAGACATGGTCTGAGCGGATAAAGTTTAACCTCAACGTCGGGTCTTCCGACTTGACCACGGTTTGACACGAATGACATCGGAGGAAAATACCTGATAGGTATAGTTGATCTGTCACTTTGATATGTTATTACCGGTGAAACATGCAGAAAAGAGCCTCCTAGTCCTGTTTAGATCTAACGCCAAGGATCAAACGGTTATGTCGGGGAACTTGGTAGAAAAGCAGTGTCAACTGAACCAGCTGTTTCCAAGATAGAGTTTTGATCTCGACCAACAGCTGTGACACAAGGATCATTCTTTGAAACTGGTAGAACCTAACCGAGGAATTGTGCAGCCTCAACTGCAAGATCATCCCTCCAATAGCGTGCCAAAGTTCCATTACAGACTGCTCACCAGGCTCGGCAATACGGGTCAAGCAAGTCTTGGAGGCCACTTACCGGTACTACCAAAGCAGGTTCTCAGCACCTCCTTTTCGGATGCAGGAACAGCAGCTGCCCGATTAGGGACGGCCTTGCGAGGTGAGAGAAAAGGCTGCACCAAGGTTTTCGGAATAGGGGTTCCGGGACAAAGACTGACGAGAATGTTCTGACTACGAAGATAAACTTGAAAAGCTATGGCCAAGGCACAAAAGCATCCCTTGCTATTTCTTACAGATGATCAGCAGATCAGAGGAAGTTTGTCGTGCTTGATCTGTGATTGCTGCAGCCCTGTTGGGCTCGAAATCTGTTGGGGATCAAGTTATTCTGTTGCTAACCAGGGGAATATGGGTTTCAATCAGATCGTAGACTTGCTTCGCGTGGGTAAATATTCAACCGAGAGGTATTATTGTTGTTGAAAGAGATAGTTGTAATATCGAGCGAGATAATTCCATAGTTCCAGAATCTATCCCTTGGACTGTTTGCATCACTGTCGTTTTCCGTACAAACTCGGAATGCCAAAGCCTTGCTGCCTGGATGTCTGCATCCGCCCTGTCACTTCTCCCTGAGCTTCTGTATCTCGAAATAGCTTGGCCGAATTTCCTGGCATGCATTATGTCCTTCTTTCTTCTCCCCACATCTCTCTCTCAGCCGAATCCCGGACAGCATACCAAAGAGAGGGGAAGTTTGAAAACTCGAGACAACAATCCTTGACGAGTCAATCCTTTGATGAGCTTAGGAAAGAACTGAGAGAAGTTGCTGACTAGCCAGGTATGTCGTTGCTTCCGTCCCTTAGGTTCAACGGTCTGAAGCCTTTTGTTGCTTGAAGACACGAGGGGAAGAGGGGATATTGCGGTTTACCGTTCGCTGCACGAGGTGAATTCCGGTTCTTAGAGAAATTCTACTTGGGAGGTAAATGGAAAGAAATTCACGTTCTTTTATTGAGTGACCGTTTATTATTAGTCCCCTTGGTATCTAGGTTAGACAAAACGAGGCTTCCGCCAAACCCCTCAATATCCATCATCGCTACAGCCTCACCTCTATCAAACTTTCCACGAACGACCAATCCAATTCACCACCACGATAAACAAAGTCCGACTTTGACTTTTGTGCGCCATATAGACTCCCAGCCCTGAATAAAGAACACATAACCATCATCTACATATTATCCCCTCACCATGGCTGAACCAACTTTCTCTCGTCCTCACCCACCCCGCCGACTTCGCCAATGGAAAACATGCGCTCACTGGCTTTGTCAGTTGAAACAGCGAGCGTGATGCCTCAGAAGCAAGCCCCGGGTCGTCAGTTCCTCATGTTTCCATACCTGCACCAAGATGTCAGACTCTTGATCTGGGAGGCAGCACTGCGTCCGCGGCCGTCGAAGAACTACAATGCGGTACATAGCTTTCGAGTGCATTTTTGGGAGGGCGAGGATCAGAGGTCACCCGAGATGAGTGACGTTGGCCACAAGAGTCCGCAAATCTTTGGATATCGAGTCACGGAGGAGCCGGAGATTCAGAATATGGCAACCGTGCTCGAGGCCATGCCAAATTGCCCTGAAGAGCTGAAATCGGTGCTTCATTGGGACTACGGGATGTGGAAAGCTTGTGTTGAGTCTAGATGGGTCATTAGCCGACGGTTTCGACAGAAGCAATGGCAAGAACTGAAGTTGATCGTCTTGGACGACCTGCAACTCGTACCCGAAAAGATTCGCGAGCCGTACAAGATGGAGAGGGCGTGGCAGAAGGAGAACAAGTTGATGAAGAAGGGCGGCCGGGAACGTATAAGCCAATGGTACAAAGACTTCGCATCGGTAGTCAACATAGACGGCATGTACTCCAACATCGTTGCGACTCATCCGGCGAGAGATCTCTTCATGATCCAAGATGAACGATGGACGTATGAATGTACACGCCCAGCTACAATCAGAGAACAAGAGAACAACGCAATTCAGCTCTTTCGAGAGAATGCCATCTCCGCGACAAGCAACGGCTCCCCTATCATGGGAAACATCGGCTTCGTGTACGACAGATCCTGGTCCAATGGTATCACGCGAAACGACCCCCGTCCCACGATCTTAATCGAACAAAGGGTCAGGGATAACCCAAGAGGCAACTTCATGCTCCTGCTGCACCTCTGCGTCGTGCGGATGTTGAGGCTGCGACTTTGGCTCATCGATGAGGAATACGACCCGTACCACACATGCAAGACGAATGAAGATGCCGAGGAGGATGTGGAGGAGGAGAAGAGGGATCGAAAGGTGTTCTACCGCTATGGGAAGGAGGATCTGGTCGAGGTTGATATCAAGCCCAATGTGATTTGGGTGACGGTTGAGAATGTGAGACGTATTCTTGCTAGTTCATGCGGATTTGTTCAATACCTCAGCAGCGATCGCATTGTTGGCAATCCTGCGTTCAACCCAGATCCTAGGGCTAGGCCTTTCGATGTTTGGAAATGTGTTGGTGTTCTTGCGCCAAGGTCGAGGACTCCTTATTGAGTGATTGAAGGTGGAAGGGGTGTTTGTCGTTGGGGCTTCGTCGAGGGGTTGGGAGAACTGAGACCTGCTGCGCCAAAGGGCAAAGTAGCCGAGTCAAAGAGTCAGTTCAAGTAATCCTAAGTCATAGTAAACCTACGTAAGCTTTCTGTCCCTTTGGACCAAAGTCCTCAGTTTTATGCTATCCCTGAGGGCTGCTCCTCATCGCAGTCAAGTCCCCGACGCTGGAAGAGGAGACGACTGAAAGAAGAGAATAAACAAGCGTAGAAGTAAACCAGATGACAGTAGATACTCATACTTTTATATGGATGGGACCATCTCGTCGTCCATTGAGGCCCCAGTGTCAGTGCTGAGTGAAGCCTTGAGAGCCCACAAAAGATGCTCAAAGAGATCCCGAGATGCGTCTGACGATGGCTTTGGATAAAAGACGTCGTACGTACGTTAAGTGAGAGATAATCTCGTTGATAGGCCTTGCCAAAGTATGATCATTAAGCATAGTTCGTGGATTTTGTTTAACTGGTGTGGCTCTGTCATAAGCTTTGGTACAAGAAGTATGGACAGCGATTCACGCTCAGCACTGCGAGCCGGCTGCCTGGAAGCTGCATAGATCACCACGAAATACCTGTTTGTCCTTCTATTCTACCCCTAAAACTTAAAAAAAAAAAAAAAAAAAAAAATATGTTTTGCAATATTCGTTTCTTCCTTCCATCCTCCGCCATTTCTGCTTGTAACTTCCCATCAACGTTCGTCATGGACGCGCGACAGGAATACTACCGAGAGGCCTCGATTGAGGACGGTCTGGCTCTCACCGTAGAGATGCTATTATCTGAAGCCGGTAACCAGAGAGACCGTCAATACGAGCAGACAACTGAGCATCACCTCAGTGAGGAACCAGATACCCAAGATGACAGTTCACACGACGAAGTGAACCTTCACAATGAGATGAACCTTGACGATGAAGGTGACGAGTATGCTCGTGACATGCTCGATGATCTCTCTGACGGAGAGTCAGACTTCCAACCTGGGGAAGACTCCGAGGAATCAGATAGCCAAGGCGACATCTCAGATGACGAAATGACCGTTGACGACGAAACTGACGAGGATCTTGAAGGCATGTTTGACCCTCTTTCTGATGGTCTATCAGATGACGAACATGGCGAAGAGACAGAGCAGCAGGACCATCAACCCGCCGCCCCTGAAGACCCTGCGACACAAGCATCTGCCCAAACAGAAACGAAGGAATGCATCTGCTGCGGAGAAATGTTCCCAATCATGACAGTCCAACAAGTTCCATGCGAGCATGACTATTGCTGTCCATGCCTCATCAGAAGCTTCGAACTATCTCTCACGTACCCTTGGCACTTCCCCTCCAGCTGCTGCGATGAAGAGATCCCTCTCAGAGTCATCGAACAGCATCTACCTGAGAATGTCGTACAGCGGTATCGCGAGAAATTGGTTGAGCACAAGACAAGGGATCGAACTTATTGTAGCAACCGTCAATGCCTCAAGTTCATCCCACCCAAGAACATTTCCGACTCTGGTGAGCCGTGCTACAAGGACGAGGAGCAGTGCCCTGCTTGCAACGAGATCACTTGCACCGAGTGCAAGAACAAGGCACATACCGGCGCCTGCGAGCAGCAGGCCGAGAGGGACCAGGCCTTGGCTCTCGCGGAGAGCGAAGGCTGGAAGCGATGTGCGCGCTGCGGCCACCTCATCGAGCGGAATGGTGGTTGCACCCATCTGGGCAAGTCTCCAAACATGTCCGCCAACTCTTTTCACATTTACTGACTTATACCTCGTAGTTTGTTTATGCGGCCATGAGTTCTGCTACATTTGCGGTGAAGACTACGGGGGATGCGAGTGTCGATAGGGGAACATTCCTGCCCCTCAACAACATCGACTTGATGCTCCTCTACCACCTCCGCAGCCTGCTCCGGCAGCTCCCAATGCCAACCGTCGGCTCCCAGCTGTGTTGTGCGACCACGATTGGCAGAGAGTGGAGGGCCCCGCCAATTGTAGAGTGTGTCGTGGGAACACACCCCTACATTTTTGAGTATACTGCCTGCTCGGTTCGTGCTTGCCATGGCTGCCGAGACCGCGCTGTTGCTCAGATAAACGACTGGCTGGAGCACTAGTATAATGAGTAGAGTGGGAGGGTTAGTGCCGTATAGACTCGGAGGAGTCTTGCGTGTTGCAGCATATTCCTCTGCAACTTGGAGATGGTATGGGCGACAGAAAGGCTGGAGTTGAGGGTAGTAAAGGAGCTGCCCAGAGCATATAGACGTCGCACCCGTAGGAGCTTTGTAATAGTACTGTATGAATACAATAATAGGAAAATTACTTCCTCTCATGTTCTGTGTGGTGATTATAAACTCTCTGAAAAGCTTTTCCTGGGCCATTGTGCGTGTAGTTGGTATGCTCCTGAAGGATATTTTTGAGATTATTATTTTAAATTAATAGACCTGATAGCTGATGCTTTTATCGCGCACCTTACCTCATCATATACTCTTAGCCACAGATCTCAACTACAATAACACATTAAGCCCACTACTAAAATATTTTACTATAATACCTAACCAATTCCTATAGCATAAATGCTCTTTCTTCCTCTCACCGTGTAACATGGGAGTCATAATGGACACATTGGATAGCTTCCCAGCAGATTTAGTATTAAATGATGTTCCCAGGATGCATACTTGATGCCAAATGACGAGTTATAAAACAATAATGCGGTAGGTAAAGGGTAGACTGAGCTTACCTGAGGCTTATCTAAGTGATTACTAGGATAATTAAGGATACGGTATCACATGTGAGCATGTTCTATACATATTCTCTACAGAAGAACATCGTCTGACATTCTCAAATTGCTTTTGGAGTGTTAGTTTGAGTTGGTGGTTACCTTGACATTCTCTTCTAAAATAATACGAAACAGGACTTCTCTATTGATTGATCACACCGTACTCTTCGAGGATTAGCAAAGCGTACGCACCTCATCGGTGACCGTTGACTAAGCCCAACAGGTTGTAACCGAAGCGTTGCGATGCTCGTAGGCTTGAAATACCATCACGAACTTAAATGTACATCTCTGGGGTTATCATTAAAAGGGAAGGGGCGAGGAACTTGCGTTATTAATCTAGTCAAAAGTGAGAAGATGTCTGATCCGGCACTTACTGCGCAACCTCATGGCAATGCAGCAAGGTCAAGTGCCAGGGTTTGTCAGGCACCGGGGTCATCACACAAACACGCAGATTGACAAACCCTCCTTTTAGTGACTGTCTAAATAAGTACATTCACCTTGATCTTAAACATCTATTTCACGGCAGACAGACAGCGCAGACAGTTTGTTGCAAATATAAAGCAGAGTGCTTTGCATGGATTGGCAGTGGACAACTCATCTCACACCCTACTGTGCTATCGCTTTGACATCTCGACAAAGCACCGCCTCGAAGGTCCCCGGTTAAAGTGAAGACACTTTTTTAAATACAAAACTCATCGACATTCTTTCTATCTTACAGACTACTATATCTATTCTTGACAAGGACAGAGCACACTGGAGCACACAGGACCACCCCCCATCGTCGCGACCTTCTCTCACCACCATGACTGCTTCTCAACACCAGCACATCATCATTGCCCATCATCGTCGCAACATCGTACACCCCACCATTCCCACTAACTCATCAATACATCCCCAGAACCCTTCCATCATCAACGGATTGACAACAACGAAGAAACATTAATGGGAGAATATTCCCCGCTTCTTACCACAATGCTTGCAAACTGAATACTTGCAGCGTGTACATTGCCACAGGAACGTGGGCAGCATGTGCTGACAGTCAAAGCATCGACCCGACAACTTCACTTGCTTCATCAATGGGTGCTGGCAAGCTCCATTCTGGGTCTCGGCACGAGGTGTTCCATTATTGCGTTCGAAGATGCCCCCAAACTGCTTTCGTTGTTCTCGAAAGGGTGCAACCTGAGGTTGAGCAGTCTGAAAGGATGACGCTTTTACGATAGCCTCGCCCTTTTCACGGCGCTGGCGGCCATCCCACCAGTCGCATTTGCAGGCCGCTCTGCTGTTGTTGCATTGGTAGCAACAGTCAGGGCAATCTATGAAGTGGGTTTATTAGCTTAGTAGAGGATGCAACAGAATATTACTCACACAGGCCCTTTTCAATAGCCTTGTGGCACAAGTGACACTTGGTCTCATTATCGGCTTCATCTGCACCAAATCCACTGAAGGAGAACTCCGTTTTCTCCTCGGTTGAAAGCGAGGGAAGAGAGAAAAGAGAGGGAAGCGACTTATCACCCAGTTCACCGACACCACCCTGTTCACCGACATCAGATGCCCCGAATTTCTTCCACAGGAAATCGTACAAAGTCTTCTTATCGAAGATAGAAGAGTTGATGTCAACGGGGATTGGAATTTCGCAACAGACAGGAGGGAAAGGAGTAGGCCCATGGATTGAAGTCTTGACCATGTCGTTGAGACAATCAGCACAATATTGATGGTTGCAAGCGCATGTGATGAAATTTTCAACACAGTCATTGGCACATTTGAAGCACTTGACAACATTGTCATCCTCGTGAACACTGGTTGGAGATGTAACTGTGTCGTCACCGGTAATGGATATAGCTGCGCACTGTGCCTCAGCAACGACAGTTAACCCATCATCGGGGGCCGAAGTAGTTCCCTTGGTGGAGAAGGGGACGTCTTCGGAGGTTTGCACCGGAAGCTCGGTCCCAGACTCGACAGAGTGGTCAGTAGTAGGGTAGACATCGAGCGCGACATTGTCACTCTCGACCTCTTCAACCTCCTTAGCGAAAGTGCTTGTAGGAGGGAAACCATCCACAATAGTAATCGGGATAGTGCCGGCAGGAGTGGGATCCTCATCAAAAGAAATGAGGTCCTCATCAACCTCAGCGTGGTGGAGGTGAGTCGTTGGTGCTGGGGATGCAGCCTCAATGCTGACACTTTCGACATCGCGGGTAACCGAGTCCTTTGAAGAGGTCCCATGTTCTGCCTCTCGGGAAGAGATTGACTGACTGGAAGTCTGGGCCCGGGCTTCAATTATGTGGCCCACATCCGCTTGGGAGAGGAAAGCAAGAGCAGTTTCCGTGACCTTGGAGACCTTGCTATTGTTTGAGTGGACAGTCTCCAACTCCGAGAGAGTCTTCGGAGAAGCACCAGCGTTGTCATCGGAATAGATGTCAGAGAGGCTATCATCTCGAGCTGGTATAATATTAGTAAGGAAATTAGATTACACAGGCAGATGGTGCTTTACCTCGAAGAGCGGCATCGAGACGGGCGAAAGCATTCTGATATGCGATCTCCACAGAGCTAACAGCAGGAGTACCACGAGGAGGGGTGATCACGACATCGCTGGTAGAGTCGGAAGAAGAGGCAATAGTGGCAGTAGTGGAGTCAGTCAAATGGGGCTCCTAGGCATCCTCTTCGACGTTGTCCGACTGTCCGTCTACGCGAAACTCGTCTAAGGAAGTCAGTCAGTGATGTGATGGTCTGGGTGCGTTGATATTGCCTACCCACGGTGCCAGCAGCGGCGGTAACCGTTCCATAGACCTGGCGAGTAGATGCCGTGGCCGAGGGAGATGTAGCGCGAAGCTCTTCGAGATCATACTCGGCGGCAAAAAAGCCTTTGTTTACTCGAGCATTGATAGCCTCTTCGTTGAACACTACGCCCCCTACAGCAACAAGTTCCAAGTGGGGACGAACAGCCTCCAAGTCGTGGATGTAAGGTGGCCAGACATCTTGCTCTGGGTACTGTGCCTTGAACGCAATGAGTTCTTCAAGCTGCACCCGCGCAACAAGCTGCAGAGTTGCGTCGTGCGCGAAAGCCATGACGGCAACGATGACGGAACAAATTGAGAAATGGAGTTAAGTTATAGTGAAGAATGGAATGAAAGATGAGGAGAAAACGGGATGAAAATTTGGTGAAGTGTTATGTTTGTTTGTGGGTAAGGAAGATGTGAACGTTGAAGTGAGAAGGCGGATGAAGGTGGGAGAGGAGAAAAAGAAGAAGAGGGGAAGAAGAAGGCTAGCCAAGTCCGTTGTCGAGAGAATGATAAGAAGGTGCGGATGGGCTAGGGCAAGGCAGCCTCAGGCTTGACGTAGGAGCTCAGGCATGCCCCTGAAGGGACCTCCGAGAGGGAACTAGCCCGGGCATGGCAGTGTCGACAAGACGCTGGGTTCGAAGCCACTCTAATGCATTAGAATAGGGGCGTTTTTGGATATATAGAGCTTCATATAGGGATATAGATGTTTGGAAAGTGATATTATATATGTTGAGTGTATAAAAGGGGATATGTTGGAGGATCGAGGCTTGACCATGTTACTGGATATTATATACTCGAGGTAACCCCCTCACGAACACAAACAATGGACAATAATGAATCTATTGTCTGGAGGCCTTGAATGTACAAATAGCATTGATGCCTATTCGTTCTTATTCACGTTGCATAACTACCTACCTGTTGTTGCAAATAGGCCTGCAAAGATTGCCTACCATCCTCGAGCAAGACCTCCAGACCTGGGGATAGAACCAAAATGTAGTAAAGAGTACCCTAAGCTTATAATAGCGTACCTAAGACTTTTCATTGCTTAGGATAGAGGCCCTAAGGTTTGCCTTTCTTAGCTGCGAATAATGCAGTCGTACTCGCAGCAAACATCTAACATATTTCGGTCACTTGAAGAAGTCAATGCATCCATTTCCCTGTCAAAAGACCTTTGAGTCCCGTTCTACTACACATGTGATCAAGTAAGTATGCCCCAGCCCTCCCGCCGTTTTGTTACTTTTCCTAACGCCTAGCCCGAACCAGTTACAGTCCCCTCAAGTCATCATCGTCTTCAACGCCATCCCCAACGTCAATACAGAATGATCCTCCCCCATAACCCCCGGTGGTTTCTTATCCAGTCCCATGAGCCCATAAACAGCCAACTGCGCCGACCTGACCGAATACTCCATCGTAAACGTCACCTCCCTCTCAATCTCGACAAACTGTCCCATCAAGCCCAAGTTCTTGCTTCCATCAGGTATAACCTTTGGTCGATCGCCCTTCTTCCGTGTCAAGAATGGACTTCCGATTAACGGCATTAAGCAGGGAATCGTGATGGAGCGCTCAAGGGTTGGTTGGAGGGGAAAGGCCATGAGGTGAAGAAGCTCGACGAGGATTTCGGCGCCGGTGCATTCGAGCATGGGTTTTCTGACGTAGCGGCCTTGTTGATCTGGGAAGAGGCCGTAGCCCCAGAATACGAAGACGTCGGAGGGTTGATCTCTGACGTAGGGCTGTTGAGGGATTGTGAGGGAGAGCATCCAGGGGCAGTCGCGGAAGGTTATTAATGGTACAGCCCCTGTTAGGGTGCCGGTCCAGGTACGTAAGTGCTCGAAGAAT
The DNA here is from genome assembly GCA_020744335.1 of Fusarium sp. MPI-SDFR-AT-0072. NCBI lineage: Eukaryota > Fungi > Ascomycota > Sordariomycetes > Hypocreales > Nectriaceae > Fusarium > Fusarium sp. MPI-SDFR-AT-0072. The sequence goes on along the minus strand of JAHBOG010000005.1, from coordinate 759,584 downwards.
GCTGGGTCGCGAAGTGTGACAGTGAATGAGAGCCATGTTGACTTTGAAGGTCGATCGAAGAATGCTTCCGGGTTACCAAATGTCTTTGGGCGGTCGAGTGCAAGTCCATCCCAGAAGGTCCACGAGGGGTCGAGCTCGTGAGGTGCTGAGTCACGAAGCTCCATCGTCGGCGGCGGTTGGTCATTTGTGCCGTATCCCATTCCAGATGTGAGGGAGCCGAGTGTGAGAAGTACAAGGTCATCAGGCCCAGTTGTTATCAAGGCATGCTTGTTGTCTTGGTATGTTTTCAGGGCAGACACTCGAAAGTCGGAACCTACATCCTCGATCTCCAGACCGCTAACTTGAATGCCTACACAGGTCAGCTTTGTCCCTTCGAGCGAATACCCGAACTTACCATGCCGAAACTCAACATCCATCGCCTTCAGATAATGTGTCAATGGCTTAATAATCGCTTCAAAGTCCTCCTCAGGAGCCTGCTCCACGCCAGATAATGTTCCCATATTCGGAAACTCATGCAACATCCTATGTAGACACCGTCTGAACTCAACAGCACTACACCAAGGATGAAATCGATTGAGCGACGACCACAAGTCCCAAAAGTTCGTCTCGAAGAAGTCCGGCTCGAACAAAGCCTGAATCTCAAGGCCCTCCAGCTCCTCCTCCGTCTCGAGAACCACTCTCATCAAGTCACACTGGTTCTTGACACTCAAGCCCATTGTGCTCACATCAACAGCTTCAGGTTTCTCAGTCCCATTGTCATCAATGACCTGCCTCACCAATCTCGTTCCCGACGCGCCAAGTTTCCTCCTTGCTTGGTTGAATCGGTGTAACTTGGCTGCGAGTGTCTCGCCCTCAATGTCTGACGGTACCTTCTCCAACATCCCATACAAACAATGATAAGTGAGACTCATCTTGCGAATCGCAGATACTCGATACCCTGTGTCCCATGATGGCTTCGAAAACGTCGCCATTGATCCACCAGCCTTCGCCGATGCCTCGAGAATGTGGATATGATCACCCGGGACCTTCGCATCTTCGATCAGAAAGACCGCGGCGGCAAGAGATGCAATACCGCCGCCGACAAGCCACACATGAAGGCCCTTCGCATCGGCCTCATTAGTACTCTCCGGGCTGTTACTGAGACTAACAACCCTGTTGTTCTCATCGGGCGAATTTTCGTGTTTGTCATCCATCCTCAATTCCGCAGTTGCAAAATGTCGTTCGATTTGGCTTATTCTAGACCAGGGATTGTCGTGATCGCTGCAAGCGAGGAAGGATCCTTGCGAAGAACGGCACGCATGTAATTGGTAAGAATCCTTTTGCTTTTTTATCTTTCGACAAGTCTAGCTTTTACTAGCTTCTTTGGAGAGGGAAAAAAACAAAATGGATCGAGTTTATCTGGGGAAGAAGGGAGATCACGAGAAAATGGCGAAATTTTAATGACTGGGTTGGGCCTCATTCAGCACAAACCCTTTCACGGCCCGGTCCATCCATTACAAGAGACACATATATGATGACTTATCACGTACATTGGCGCCTCTCTTTCTACATCTTGTTTGACTTTTTTTTTTTTTCAGCCTCAGGTCGTGGACAAATGAAATGCTGGTGTTATGAAATATGAGAGCATCGTACGATGTCTGTTTGGCGTGATACCGGGTGGACCGGGCAGCCATCGGAAGCCGGCCGCTGATTGTGACGGAGGATGAAGGATTGACCTCCGGAAGACGCCGGCCCTTCAAGAATTAATGTATTGTGTCAGCAACAGTCTATATATGCGGTGAGCTATTGTCTATGATATTTTGAGATATCCCATGCATCAATTGATGGACTGTGACATTGATTATCATGGTTTTGTTGACGTCTAAACACTTACGCAAAGATCATATGATGAAAACTCAATGGCCAATGCACGCTTGGGTCTCGGCCTCCATAGGCCGTTGAACTGCCCCTCAGGGAGTAAGAAAACTCAGGACCTGTATAAGCGACAAAAAGATTTAGGTAAGTTTAGTGTAACTTAGTGGGTCTTTAGAGTAATTGATTTTAGTACCCTTACCGAGTTTTCTTGCTCTCTGAGACTACTGTAACATGACGGGACTTTTAAATCCAGAAAAGGCTGCTATCACTCACCAGTTGCGTTGATTAAAACATGCTTATTTTATAGGTCTTTTTAGGTTCGGAATGTTACAACGGGAAGAGTTAGCTCTGATGCATGAAGACAGCAAGAATGTCTCTGTTAGGGCATGCTCTGGCCTCCGGCTTCAACCATACAAGACGTCTTAGACTCATGGCTCCATTGGCTATCTTCATTGTTCGGATGACGCAAATAAATGCTTGCCGAAAAAATAAATAAATGAAAACCTCCCATCAATTCAATGATATGAAAATGCAACTTCCGGACCTCAGGGTCTACGGCCCCGCAAACAACCTTCCGGAGGGTGGACCTTCAACGGCCAGGTCAGGGTTTAACCACAACAAGGGTCTATTCTTTCAAAGACGATTCTTGCATCATAAACAACGTACACAAGTTTGACAATTCTCCGCGAAGCAAAAACGCCGAAGTTTGTACATTATGTCGTGGTTTGTGCAGGTCCGGGTAGCAATCCGATGCACTGAGCCGTGAGTTACCGGCGTCAATGTCGGATGGTTAATGAGATATTGCAACCTGAAATGTTTCATGCTTGTTCAGGGCAAGCGATGGATTAGCTATTGCAGTGACTTCATGTTAGACGATGATCGACGAGCAGCACTCGCTAGGCTACAGATGAGTTTGGTGGGAAGATATGAGCACATCGCTTTGGCCCTTCAGACTCTCAAAGTCATGGCCACAAGACGTCTTCACCATCAAGCAAGTTTGCTATGGCAGAGATTGCGCTTCTTTTTCGGCGTAATGATAGCCTCGTAATAATAGCCCGTACGAGTTCCCAGAATTAAGTACGGCTAAAGTCGTTGCGCAGTAAGATTGATCAGAATATGCAGGTTCAGTAGATCAAATGGTTCCCCTCCGCCCCCAAACAAAAGTCCAACATCTCTCGGCATTTGTGAGACTAGAAAATAATGGCGCATCATAGCCGAATGCGGCTCAACGTCAAAGCCAAGGGCCAGTCCCTCTTCAACGTCACCACCACAAGACATCATCCGGATATCCGCTCAAGAGCCTCAAGAACCTCGGCTGAAGACATCGGATCTTATCAATCTAACCTCTAGAGCATCTCAAACTACACTAGAAGCCGAAATCGCAGCTTTGCCACGTCTTAACCCCCACCAGAGCTCAACTAGCGCGGAGAATTCTGCTCGTGAAAGCCTCGATGGTGATGGTGGCATGGAGGAACTGATTGATAAGGAGTGGGGCGAAACGCCAAGACCATGAAGAATGTGGAGTTTTTACGTACAAGGGGGATTCTGCGCGGATGACACCGGCGACAAGTTGTGAAGATATTGTGAGAGCTTCACTTGATAAATATTGGTTTGTGCAGAGTACGGTAGTAACATGAATCGAAGGAAATATCATTGTGTGAGAGACAATTGCCAATCCACTGCAGATGCTACGTCTTGTTGGGTCGAGGTAACATGGAGATTTGACGGCAAAGAGAAGAAAAAAAGCTGGAGCCCAGACCTTACATTTTTCGGTTGGCCTCGAAAGTGGATGGTCAGGGGTATTCCCTCCACTTCCCTTCCCGCTGCGGCGCGTTTTACGTTTACGATCACGCGTTGTTCAATTGCCTTCAATTCTTGGTCACTGCGCCTCGATCCAAATCATCAAGAAATCCAAGGAGAGCTGAAAAAGACCACGCGTAATACCAGATCAATACTGAAATTGGCTGTAATTATTCATCATTTAATTGTCGGTGACGACAGTGCTGGTGGTTATTTGCGTATTCGGTTTTTACGATTACGAAAGAGAAGCTAGGGGAGATAAGATTAAAGAGGTGACAAGCATCATGGAAGTGAAAGAGGGTTCCATTCTGGACTGTCAGATCGTGGCATGGTTACAGTCGTTTGGCATTTTGCATTCATGCGGCGCTTGACAGAGAAGAAGTTGTGGTAGCACATTTGGTGGAAGACACCTTCAAGCCCGTGCTGAGAACAATATCTTGAGAAGCTGTATTCTTCTAGAAGTCAACTGACTCTTTTTTGAAGTCAATTACTCGCATTATGATCGCCCTGAAAGGAGTCAAGGTCTTCCCTGTAGCCCACGCGGTCGATACGCCACACCAGTGGTCTGCAAGCCACTAACAGCGGCCCTCTCCCACCGGTGCATACAGACAAGGTACTCATCCGTAAATCTTATGCTCGGCGCGGAATCTTGCAGCTTGTGGTAATGTACCGTGATGACACAAGCTGTCCGATTGGTTTATCGCATGCACTTGTAGTCCAATTGGCCACTCAGAATCTGATTTCAAGAATTGGTGATGACATTTTGATCTCTTTTTCCTGGACTCTATTCCGTAATTTCAGTGACAGCGCCGCCATTTTACATTGAGAAAAAAGAGATCAAGGGCCTTCTCCACAACAAGATTAGTTCTCGGCTTTACTGTACCGGTATTAATTGGATGCTCACGTTAGGTCGTTTGTTAAACGTTGAGTCCCCTAACAGAATAGGCGTCTTCCGCCTAGACTACCTATGATCCTACGACCCTCCGACCGACAGTTTGAATATCCCTCCACTTTCTTCCGGTCTCCATCATTTCCCGCTTCTTGGACCATCCCATCAATCTCAATCTCCCTCCACACCCTCTTGACCCCCTTTTACCTCTTTTTTTCTTCCTTCTCTTTTTTCTATTTCCCCCTCTCCCGTCGTAATCGCTTCCCTTCTCACATCAGAGAATAATTCCTTTCTCTGTTGCCTTGTCGAGTTGGTAGTCGTCGCCTCCTTTGATTTGTCCTTTTTTTTCCTGTGGGCGTCCCCAGCTCAGCTCGGCCTCAACGCCTTGCCCCTCCACCTCCCACCGCGTTTTTAGGTCATCCGCCTCGAATGGTTGGAAGTAATAGGACTGTCACTCAGGGAATGTAAGTAATACATTTTATCTGCCTAAGCCTCACCCATACTCGTCATCTGCTCCATCGTTGCACCCATTTCTTTGTTGTGGTGTTGTCAATGGCTACTTCAAATACCCGCCTTTTCTCCAGATCTTTTCTTCTTCCCCGGACTTACACCTGCGCTTAGACCAAAATCAATGTGGTAAACGACATCGACGAATAACCCTTCTAATCCTCGAATCGAATCCGACGTCATGGCTTCGATTCTTCTGCCAAAGCGCTTCCGCGGCGAGGCTCCCGTCACCGAAAAAACTACACCGTCGTGGGCCTCCAAGCGACTTACGCCCATCGCCCAGTTCCTCTCCCGAGTCGCGTGCTCTCACCCGATCCATACCGTGGTCGTTGTCGCCGTCCTCGCGAGCACCTCATACGTCGGCCTTCTTCAGGAGAGCCTCTTCAGCACCGATGTTCAGAGCGCCACTCTTGGTAAGGCCGATTGGTCTACCCTCGTTGAAGGTAGCCGAGTCCTACGCGCAGGACCTGAGACTGCTTGGAACTGGAAGGCCGTCGAGCAGGACGCCGTTGCCGATGCTGGTTCGGACGCCGACCACCTTGCCCTCCTGACTCTTGTCTTCCCCGACAGCCTCTCCGCCGAATCCTCCAGCACTGCTCCTCGCTCTCACCACGTGCCTATTCCTCAGAACCTGTCTATTACGTCTCTTCCCTCTACCGAGAACCCGTTCACCGCCTACTCTCAGGACAGCATCCTCGCTTACGCTCTTCCCTACTCTGAGGGTCCCGAGTTCCTTGCTGCTGCCCAAGAGATACCCAACGAAGATGCCGTCGAGATTGAGACCAAGCACGGACGCGAGAAGAAAACATGGATCATGAAGGCTGCCAAGGTCAACACCCGCAACAGTGTTGTACAGTGGGTTAGCAATGCTTGGACCGAGTTCCTCGATCTTCTCAAGAATGCCGAGACTCTCGATATTGTCATCATGCTTCTTGGCTACATTGCCATGCACTTGACATTTGTCTCCCTCTTCCTCTCTATGCGTAAGATGGGTTCCAAGTTCTGGCTCGGCATCTGCACTCTGTTCTCCTCTGTCTTCGCCTTCCTCTTTGGTCTCGTGGTCACCACCAAGCTGGGTGTTCCCATCAGCGTCATTCTTCTGTCTGAGGGTCTCCCCTTCTTGGTCGTCACCATTGGCTTCGAGAAGAACATTGTCCTCACCCGCGCTGTCATGTCCCACGCCATTGAGCACCGACGAATCCAGGCTCAAAACTCCAAGTCTGGCAAGCGATCTCCCGAGCGCTCCATGCAGAACATGATTCAATATGCTGTTCAGGCCGCCATCAAGGAGAAGGGTTTCGAGATCATCCGCGATTACGCTATTGAGATTGTCATTCTTGTCATTGGTGCTGCTTCTGGTGTTCAGGGTGGTCTCCAGCAGTTCTGCTTCCTGGCCGCCTGGACCTTGTTCTTCGACTTCATCCTCCTCTTCACCTTCTACACTGCCATTCTCAGCATCAAGCTTGAGATCAACCGTATCAAGCGCCATGTTGATATGCGTATGGCTCTTGAGGATGATGGCGTCAGCCGCCGAGTTGCCGAGAACGTCGCCAAGGGTGATGATGATTTGAACCGCGTCAAGGGCGACACCTCTCTGTTCGGCCGCAAGAGCAGCAGCATTCCTAAGTTCAAGGTCTTGATGATTCTTGGCTTCATCTTTGTCAACATTGTCAATATCTGCTCGATCCCATTCCGCAACCCCAGCTCGATGTCCACCATCCGAACTTGGGCCAGCAGTCTGGGCGGCGTCGTCGCTCCTCTCTCCGTTGACCCCTTCAAGGTTGCCTCCAACGGTCTGGATGCTATCCTCGCTACCGCCAAGGCCAACAACCGACCTACCTTGGTCACTGTCTTGACTCCCATCAAGTACGAGCTCGAGTACCCTTCGATCCACTACGCCCTGGGTTCTGCCGCCAACAACCCTGCCTACAACGATGCTTTCCACCACCACTTCCAGGGCTACGGTGTCGGCGGCCGCATGGTTGGCGGTATTCTCAAGTCTCTTGAGGATCCCGTTCTGTCCAAGTGGATTGTCATTGCCCTTGCTCTCAGTGTCGCTCTTAACGGCTACCTCTTCAACGTCGCTCGCTGGGGAATCAAGGACCCCAATGTCCCTGAGCACAGCATCGACCGAAACGAGCTCGCCCGTGCGCAGCAGTTCAACGACACCGGCTCTGCTACTCTTCCTCTCGGCGAATACGTTCCTCCCACTCCTATGCGAACTCAGCCCAGCACTCCTGCTATTACCGACGACGAGGCCGAGGGTCTTCACATGACCAAGGCTCGCCCTGCCAACCTGCCCAACCGAAGTAATGAAGAACTCGAGAAGCTCCTGTCCGAGAAGCGCGTCCGCGAGATGACCGACGAGGAAGTTATTTCTCTCTCTATGCGTGGCAAGATTCCTGGTTACGCACTTGAGAAGACCCTCGGTGACTTCACCCGCGCTGTTAAGATCCGACGAAGCATTATCGCCCGCAACAAGGCCACCACCGATGTTACCCATTCGCTCGACCGATCCAAGCTACCTTACGAGAACTATAACTGGGAGCGCGTCTTCGGCGCATGCTGTGAGAATGTCATTGGATACATGCCTCTTCCCGTCGGTGTTGCTGGTCCTCTGGTCATTGATGGACAGAGCTACTTCATCCCCATGGCTACTACTGAGGGTGTCTTGGTTGCCAGTGCCAGTCGAGGTTGCAAGGCTATCAACTCTGGTGGCGGTGCTATCACTGTCCTCACTGCTGATGGTATGACTCGTGGCCCTTGTGTTGCTTTCGAGACTCTTGAGCGCGCTGGTGCTGCCAAGCTCTGGCTTGACTCTGAGGCTGGTCAGGATATGATGAAGAAGGCCTTCAACTCCACTAGTCGCTTTGCCCGTCTCCAGTCCATGAAGACTGCTCTTGCTGGTACCAACCTGTACATTCGATTCAAGACCACTACCGGTGACGCCATGGGTATGAACATGATTTCCAAGGGTGTCGAGCACGCTCTGAGCGTCATGGCCAACGATGGAGGTTTCGACGACATGCAGATCATCTCTGTCTCTGGTAACTACTGTACGGATAAGAAGGCCGCGGCCCTCAACTGGATCGACGGACGTGGTAAGGGTGTTGTTGCTGAGGCCATCATTCCTGGCGAGGTTGTTCGCAGCGTTCTCAAGAGCGATGTCGACTCTCTTGTTGAGCTTAACGTTGCCAAGAACTTGATTGGTTCTGCTATGGCTGGTTCAGTTGGTGGTTTCAACGCCCACGCTGCCAACATTGTCGCTGCTATTTTCCTGGCCACTGGTCAGGACCCTGCTCAGGTTGTTGAGAGCGCCAACTGTATCACCATCATGAAGAAGTAAGTTTGTCCCAGACATCAAGCCTAACACATGCTAACGTCTACAGCCTCAATGGAGCTCTTCAGATCTCCGTCTCTATGCCCTCGCTTGAGGTCGGAACTCTTGGTGGTGGTACCATCCTCGAGCCTCAGAGCGCCATGCTCGACATCCTTGGTGTCCGAGGCTCTCACCCCACCAACCCCGGTGACAACGCCCGCCGTCTCGCCCGCATCATCGGTGCAGCCGTCCTCGCCGGCGAGCTTTCTCTCTGCAGTGCCCTGGCCGCCGGTCATCTCGTCCGGGCTCACATGCAGCACAACCGAAGTGCCGCTCCCTCTCGCAGCACCACCCCCGCCCCTCCCATGACACCCGTCTCCCTGGCCATGACCAATGCCCAGGAGCGCTCAGCGTCAACAACATCGATGAGCGCCGCTGCTATTCAGAGGTCAAAGCGATAGACGAATAACTTTGCATTTGAAGGAGTAGAGGCAAGCGGATGAAAAGTTTATATAGACGAGAACATGTATGAGTATGATACACTACACACATGGTCTGGGATGGAGTGGATGGTCACATAGCATGGAGTTTTTGCATTGGACATTCTGGAAAGATGAGAGCATCCATACATACATACATATACAGCTGTCGAGGGATGGCAATATTGAAGATGGTAGTTATGTTAAAGTACCACTTCGCAATTCAATTTTAATCCTTTTTTGTTAAATCATGCATATGCCTTTACCCTTGCCACTGCATCTCCATCGATGGACGTGAACTTAATACCCTTGTCCTCCATACCTTTCTTGCACTCTTCCCACTTGTCAGGCATGACTGGCTTTGTCCCTTCATTAACGATCCACGTCGTGTAACCTTCCTGCAGCGCATCCTCCGCCGTAGCTTTGACGCAAAAGTCCGCTGCCAGCCCAACCACAAAAACATCCGTAACGCCCTGCTCACTCAGCATGCCCGCGAGTCCACTATCACTCACCCTAAACGGATCATAAAACGCACTGTACATCTCCACGCGCTCATCCTGCCCCTTTTCGATAACAGCATGAACACGCGAGACGTCTAGCTCCGGTACCAGCTCACAGCCCGGCGTGCCTTGGACGCAGTGCGTTGGCCATAAGGTTGTGGTGTAGCTCTGGGAAGGATCGTGGGGGTGCTGGATTGTTGTGGTTGATGTGTAAGGTGTTGATGAGGCGTGGTTTGAGGCGAAGGATATGTGGGAGGGCGGGTGGAAGTCTTTTGTTGCGAGGATGAGAGGGAAGGGGAGGTTTGTTAGGTGGTTTATTGGGGAGGCGATTGTGCGGCCTGAAGGGACGGCGAGGGAGCCGGACTGGAGACATTAGCTGTGATTAAGGAGGATGGGAGGTGAATAGAGGTGGTGATGGATGAGAGGGCGTGGTTTGGTACACTTATACCAGCATGATGGTCTCATAGCAAGCGTTGAAAGCCGTGAGATATGACACCCAACATCGCACCTGTCCAGGCTCCGCGCAAGCCATGTTGAGCTTTCAGCATCCTCATCTTTTCGACACATGCTTGCAGAATATCCACCTGACTTCACTTGAAGCCATTCCCAACTCATTCCTCCATGTTCATTGGCAACAGAGATACTCACAGGCGGGCAGAAGTCTTCTTGAAAGTCTACAATAATAAGAGCAGGTTTATACGGTTTATCGTTCGCCATGATTACGATCTTCCAGTTATCGTTCAAGCGTATCACAGGTACCGAGTGTCTGTAACGAGCGATGTCTTGCAGATGATGACGATGGAGAAGGGAAGTGATCAACTGATAAGAGCCACCATTCTCCGATCGGCCCCGCTATTCCGACGGAGGGGTATCACGCTCAGATAACCGAGCACCATTCACGATAAAATATATATATATATATATATAAAAAAGATTTACACTTCTAATTCCAAACTCTCTACATGACATAGACATCAAGAAGATGAGCAAAAAAATAGTTTTGTATAGGAATAGCCCGATGCGGGGGTCGAACCCGCAACCTTGAGATCGCGTACTCGTAAGAGTCTCACGCTCTACCGATTGAGCTAACCGGGCTCAATCTTGTTTGTTGAAGGTCGTGCAGGTATCGCGATTCATGTGCGCGGAGAGAACTGGGTAGTACTTGAGGAGAAATTTTCAGTATTGGTGGAGGGAATTGGGGCGTGGAGGGGCAGAGGGGTTAATAACTTCAGTGGGTTTTCAGGGACACCCTGGCCTTATGGGATGTGGAGATGGAGCTACCCTGGATCGTGAATTGATGCTCTTGGGAAATGGAAACTGAGGTTATGGGTTTGTTATGTCTGTTTATAAGTGCTTTGTTTGACGTTATTGTACTTGCTTCTGTTATCTCTGTACCTTGTCAATTGTCCGGCTCTCTTCTACCAGGCAAACTGTTGTCTCACTTTGTTGTTTGGGTGATATGTCACATACAAACCTCCAACCAACAGACAACGAAACGTTTTGGGTAAAACGCAGCGATATCCGTACTCGTCCACAAAAAGGTGTGGCACATGAAGTTCTGCTTGCGGCATTCACTGGCTCAAGAATCCAGGCGCTCTCAAATCAGGCGTGAGTAAGTGCTTACGATAGATCTTGGGGTCGATATGTCGAACAAGTTCCTATCAGACGACCAGCTCGCGTCTTCCACCTTCAAGGGACGAGACATCACGCAGACACAGTGCGCAATCCAACAGCCTCTAGAGGAGATTGATTCAACTAAGATAATTGAGTTAGTTTTATGATGATGCAGTCTGAATTTTGAATACCCTCTCTGGACTGCTGGATCGTCGACCTAACCGCCCAGTTCTTGTCATTATGCCTTAGCCGTCAGCACTACCGCCGTAATAAAACCACTATCTACGATTCTACAAGGATCTTCATCCTTGGTCGTGCCTCTTCAGCGCATTCCTTCACTCTTTGATCATGGAACGGACTCCTCATGACGGAATTCCGTGCCGCGCTTAGGCGCTTATGCACAGCCGTCACTCTGCACCAGTGGCATACAATGGATTAAATACAGCAGGCCCCTCGCTGCATGTTGGGAGCTAGGCCGTTCTTCATTTTCTCTCAAGATGTCTTCTAGTGCTGAGTTAGGCCTTTTGGCTCGTTTGCCTAGTGTGGCGAGTCCGTTGGGAATTGCCTCAATTGTTGTCATTGGGGTTATCGCGATCTGTGTGATTGAGAAGCTCACTGCTGTTCCTTATCCACCGGATATCCCGCTTATAAGAGAACCAAAGGGCGCTCGTCGCTTTAGTCTCCGTACACGATGGGCATACCTCACAGACTGTCAAGCACTCTTCTACGAAGCGTACCATGAAGTACAGCCTCCCTCCCCTCCCAATGACTACCGCTGACACAGCGCAGTATCTCAAGAAAGGCAAACCCGTCGTCATCCCAGGCTTCGGTGTGAGGATAGAAGTGTATTTGCCACAGAGTCAAATGAAAGGCGTACTCAATCAACCTGATGACGTTCTCGACATGGAGCAAGCATTCGCTGAAGTCGATCAAGTTCGATGGTCTCTTGGGCACGAGAAATATGTCGTTGATGCGTGGCAGGGACTTGTTGTGAAGTATGATCTCAATCGTGCGATTGAAATTATTGCGAATAATATGAAGGATGAACTCCATGAGGTGTTTGATGAACAGTTTGGTACTGATACGGAGAATTGGAAGAGGATTGATCTCACCAAGACTGTCAAGATGATCGTTGCCCAGGCCGCCAGTCGCTTCACCGTTGGACTTCCACTATGTAAGTCAACCATGACGTCAATTGTTTTGGGGTTTTGCTGATGAGTTAGGTCGGAATAAAGGGTACCTGAATCTTGCGCTCGAGACTAACGATCTCTTCATCATGAACGCCGGTCTCACAGGCGGTCTCCCCCGTATCCTACAGCCTATAACCGGAACACTCTTCGGCCAAATCGTCAAGACAAAAGTAAACAAGATGAAGAAATGGATCATTCCTCTCCTCAGACACCGCTTCGATAGAATCAACAACCACCCCGACGAACCGCAACCGCAAGACCAAGTTCAAATGATGATCAACTACGCTCTGCGCCATCGCCAGCACGAAGTCAACGACATGGAGTCATTAGCTCGTCGCGTCGTCGCTCAGAACTTTGGATCAATTCACAACACGCAGATTCAAGTTGTCAACCTGTTCTTGAACGTGTTGGGCTCTGATGCTGAGTTCAATACGATTGCGACCCTGCGCGATGAGATGGATCGTATTCTTGGGACTGATGATTCTGTGAATTGGACAAAAAGTGGTATCCAAGCTATGACGCGCGCTGATAGTGTCGCAAGAGAGTCAATTCGTCTATGTTCCTTCGGCGGACGTGCTGTGTTTCGTAAAGTCATGATTGATGACTTCAAAACTGAAGATGGGCACCACGTCCCCAAGGGGTCAATCATCTCATTCATGGGCCACCCTGCACAAACCGACGACGAATTCTACGAAGACGGTCTCAAATACGATCCATTCCGGTTTTCGAGAGTTCGCGAGACAGCAGCTAACCGCGACGAAAAAGCACCGCCTGTTACGTTTGTCACCACGTCGCCTGAGTTCTTGACCTTTGGCCACGGGAAGCATGCATGTCCGGGACGCTTCCTTATTGACTTTGAGATGAAGATGATCTTGGCGTATGCTTTGAGGAATTATGATATTAAATTTGCGGATGAGTATGAGGGGAAGAGACCGCCGAATTATTGGATTGCTGAGGCGAATAATCCGCCGAGTGGCGTGCAGATCATGGTTAAGAGGAGGGAGAGGAAGTAGACGTTTAGTGCATAGTTCTATGAAGATCAAGAGAAGGGGAGTACCTTTACCTAATGTGCCTTTAGTAATTCCAGCGACTTTCATAATAATTGTTATTAGTGAGGGTGACAAAAGCCGACTACCAGTGACTAGGCAGGAGGGAAATAGTAGTTCTTGGGCCTGGACCAGTAGATACAGCACAATGATTACATTAACTGGCTAAAAGCCTGACATCTCAAGTATAGGATCTGTATTCAAGAATGAGATACCTCATTCGATACTGCTAGATAGGTACTTGAACCCTCAGGTTTCAGTTACTGCAGCCACTGACACGGTTGATGGTAGTCAAGCAACCGTCTCCCCAATGCTTACTACCACAGATTCGGCAGCCAGAGCGTCTGATGTCCTGATAGTCATACCAGATCTGATTACCCGTGCGAGCACAGGTAGATCTCCCCTGGATGAAGATACCACAGTAGCCTTGGCATGTACCTGTCTGCGGTCTCCCGCTCCTGATAGCGGCTGTTAGATCTAGTCACATATACCTGTTGTCAGATAAGAGTCGACTTACCCAGGTGCGCCATAGTTGACATCGTTGTTACGAATCAGTCTGTTGTTGACGGCTTGATCGCAGTCTCTGACGGCAATCGCCCCGCAGAGTCCGCTTCCGTTGCAGTCGTACGAATCACGAGCCTCGAGCTTGTTTCTCGAGACGAGAGAAACGCCTGGGGACGAGTCAATGCCGTCTGCGGGAGCAGCGAGGCAAGTGCTCTGAGCGAGAAGAATGGTTGAAGTGATAATGTTGAAGCGCATCTTGATAAGTTATAGTTTGAGATTTGAAATATTGCTCTGGGTGAGGAAGTCAGAAAGTTGGCATGAACGGGAGATGTTTGGGCTTTTATAGATATTCACCTTGCTTTAGATTTGCATAGTTGCATCATGGAGTTCACACCATTGCCTGAAAGCAATGGCTAGACGACATTGGTTCAAGACCGTAACTGGACGAGGCAACTCAGGTTGAACCTCTCATGGTTTCGCATCAGCGGTAAAAACCTAGCTCGGGACCGAAAGTAAAAGCTCACCGAGTTTCGTCGGAAGAACTCATCCTTGATAGAGCAACTGCCATACAAAAATGACTATACCAAAAGGCTCAAAAACATAAGGATCCTCCATGAGGGGCCTAAGGCAACCAGGCTTAAACTCTTCAACAGCGACTGATACGGCAACGACACTTATGTTAGGACAAGAAATCAACTACGAAGAATATATCCAAGGTCTGTATAGTTTAAACATTTACTATTTTACAGAAGTATAATCATACGTACAGCCACTGCAGAGGTGAGAGAACCATACATCACTAGTCTGGAGACAAGAACATGGTCTAACAGTTCAGCTAGAACTCGCTGGTTGGGTATGCTCTGCCGTGTAAAAACAAGGTTACATCCTGGATAATGGTAGGACAACTAATGCAGGTATCTCGTATAATTCCTCGGCTGCATATATACGGCCTCCGAAATTTGTGCCAAACCACATAGCGTCACGGGTGAAGCCTCATGGTTCAATGAACCACTCGGAAGAAAAGCGGTAGACTCGTTGTTCCGGATCCCTTTCAGCTGCGGAATAAACTGTGATACAAAGCCGGCTGTGTCTCGGCTGAGGCTATGTCATTTGTTCCAAGAACAACAAATGGTGTGGTGGAAGCCAATGCTCGTGACTAACCCTATTCCCTTATTCGTCTAGAAAGTGCAGCATCTTGTATGTTCCGCGAGGTGCTGAAGGCTGGTCGGACGGCAAATGAAACTTTGTCCTTTGAAAATCTATCATATTGCTACTCCCTCTAATAACTCAAAGAACAAATGTGCATATTCCCATTGACATGTAGAGATACCCAAGGCCCCTCAACGGATGGACAAATCAGCATCGTAGTCCCCGGATACTCGGAAGGTTTATCTGCCCTATTACTTAGGCATTGACGTTCTAAGCTCCCCTACTTTGGCTCAGCCTGCTCCGGAGCTGCTTCACGAACTGTTTCTCTCGGGCGTTCATTTGGGTGCGTGTGGAAGCAAAAAATCTGAGACAGCTAACTAACAAGGAGTGTATGTGTGCCATAAGTCGACATACCATTCTCGGAGCGTGGATCATGATAGGAATGAGAGGGGAGGGGGTAGACTTCAATGAAGATAAAGATTGAAGAGAATAAGACGAAAAATGTTGATTAAAAATATCGAGCATCTCTGTTACCTAATATGTCTCATCAAACGCCTGACCTTGAGGTTCACAAACACAATTTCCTTACGAACGACAGGAGACACTGTACAGAGAATGAAAAACAGCCCCGTACCACCAGGACTAAACATGACTACATCATAGAGCCACATGATGTTGTAACAATGATCTTAACAATCAGAAGATCTATTTGTCTTCAAAGCCTTCTCCTATCTTTTTCTAGACCAAAATGTATCAAGTCGCTTCTTCACCGGATTGAATGTGATGAGGCTGACGCCGATAGAAGTAATTAAGGAGTCACGAGTCAAGGACTGAAAGGATAGTATCTGAACATGCCAGTTTCTCTTTCACAGCAAAGAATTGTGATGATGAAAGCAAATATTGTGGCATGAATCATGCTTCTAGATCCTGGATCAGAACCCCCCCCCCCCCCCCCCCCCCCCCCAAATATGCGCACAATAGGCATATCCTTTGCTTTAAACCCAAGCCATCACCATCATGCTCAATCGTTAAGCACTATTACATGACGATTCACCCGAATACTACCCCGATATCATTTATCTTCCTCATGGAAGAACTGGTAGGTATCCTCCGATTCCTCTCCCGTGATGGCGCTCCCCTAGTTCATTCTTGCTCCATCATCACTACCTTCGAACTTAGGCTCTTGCTTGGTTGGCATAGCATTGTCTTCCTCACTGTGCATCGTTTGATCGGCGACGTTGTTCTCGTCGCTCTTGTGCAAGGCGAGGAGTCTCATAAACTTGTCACTCCAGAACCCCTCTTCTTGGAGTGTACGTGAGATGTCACGAAGCAAAGAGGCATGATGGTCCTGCAGACCCCAAAGCCAGAGCTTGTCAGAAGCGACTGCACCAGATTAGTACAATGATCATTACGCATATAATGTAGCCAGCCTGGTGGGAAGTTTTCTTACCTTGAAACATTTCGTCCAAGTGATTCTCAGCGGCTGTTTGTAATCCTTTAAGAGTAGCTTCGTCCACATTTAAACCTCCACCAGGTTGTAGATCATTGATGATTTCATCAATCAGTTCATAAAAAGCAGTTGTCGAAATCAGAAGCCCTTTTTCGACGTTGCGAAGTGGCACCAGTCCCCTGTCAAAGAAAAGATCAGTACATAGTCTCGCAGCATTGCTGATAGCTGGGTTGGACTTACTGTGAAGTGATGGGAGCCGTGGTTCGTATTGCGGATACTCGCGACGTTTTTTCTTTGCCTTTATACCCACTGGGGCTGCGGCTTGTGCAGCCTCCCACTCTTTCTGGTCTTTCTTTCGCTAGTTGAAGACCCGAGTGACCCTCATCCTTTCGCCAGCGCTGATGCGTCGGGCCATTGTCGATGAAGCGATGAAGAGTATTTGAAAGACTTGATTGAATGGGGAAGAACTGCAGAAGATGAGAAATGAAGAAAGAAAAAAAGGAGGTAAGAGAAGAGGAAGAAGATGAGAGAGCTGAAATGAAGAAGAGATGCTGCGTATTATATAAAGTAGGTGGTGGCTCGTGCATAGGCAGTGATTCACTGTCTTGTGAATCTTATGTAGTGAACAATACATTCAGCCTGTCCTCTCATTAGGAAGACAATAAGACCTCGATCCTAAAGATATCCTAAACTTATTGTCACTGTGGAATTGCATGGAAGACCCAAGGGGCAGTGAATCACTGACACACGGGCCATCGGTCTATTGTTTCTTATCCCTCATTCACTTCTCCCACTTCAACTCTCCCTTCTTTTCCCTCTTCTATTCATCTAAAATATCATCTATCTTTCTTGCATTCTTTCAACTTACTCGCATCTTCCTCAGACCTTAGAAACTTGCTCTCTACAAGCTATTTCAAAATGATGCCGCAACACATCAGCAAGAGAAAGGGAATGAAGATGACTGAGGGGTCAAACAAGCGCAAGCGAGCCGAAGAGGCTATAGAGGTCGGAGAAGACGAAGAGGAAGAACAAGTTGGAGTTGCTCAGGATCCTGAATCCGAAGACGTGGAGTATGCCGCGGAACTCAACGGTGGGGGTACCTCACCAAGAGCCAACCGCTTTATGAGAACATTGATTGATTAGATTTAGGAACTGGCGTCGGAAACTCCCAAGATGGCGGTGCAGGTCTTGTGCTCCCAGAAGCTGTGTTTCAACAACTTGCCCGCGACATCCTGCAGATCGAGCGACCTGAGTCATCGCTCGAGCTTGAAGAAGAAGCTCTCGAGGCACTTCAAGTCGCTACTGAGCATTTCTTGGTGCAAGTGTTTCAGGGTGAGTAAATCCCTTCAAAGGGCCAGTTGTTACTTACTGTAATCATTGTATTAATCTCTCTGATAGGCTCTACCCTTGTGTCTTCCCATGGAAACCATTTCATGGTTCAAGCCAGCGACATTAAGACGCTGTGCCACGTCCTGGGTATAAACAACATTCCTGGCTTCGGCCCCAAGAACGAAGCAGATGATGAGCCGGATTATGGTGACGAAGACGACGAGGATGTCTCTGAAGGCAGCGGTGGTGACACACGGGTCGAACGGGAGACAGACAATGCTGATGAGGTTGGCCGTGGGGGTGACGGAAAGTAACGAGATTTCGAGGGCCAACTTTCCGACGAGCACGATCGATTTCAAGGCAGATTTGGGGTAAACTACCATATGACCTTCGCCGGACTGGACATCGGTATTCGAGCAGATCGTCCTATAACAAGGTATCGTGAAAACGGGATCTGGTATTTGGGCTTTGATGATCACGACATAAGGGTTTCAGCAAAGGGAGTTAACTATCTTGGTGCAAGGGCAATCATCTTCGGGAGCTAGCCTATGGAAGTTATCGGTACAATGATTACCACAAAGATACTTGCTTTAAACACATGGCGATTCATTGAAATTGAATGAGTGAACAAGCTATTTGACAGACTGAATTGTTGCTCAACACATCTTGATACAGAAATGTAAATAGGTTTGGCGCCAAATCGATCTGGTGGCTGTTACAATCATGGCTACGAACCCAGATATGGGAGAGATTAGCTGAAATGATTGGAAAGTTCTGTACTGCTGTTTTCAAGAGCGATAAGAGTAGGCATGTCACTGAGAGATCTTACAAGATAGAGCATTATGAGAATAAAGAAAAAAACGTCTTTTCCTCAAAGAAATGGGTATCTATGTTATTGCAACCTCTTTTTATCATTTGAGGTGCCGCTGTCATGTATCATCATCATCCCATATTCTTCAAATAACTCCATTCATCAAACTCCAACGCAAAACCAAATAAAAACCATCCTATATTCATCCAGAAAAAGTGATATCCATTAATAAGGGAATTGCGGACAATCCCTCATCCAAGGAGTCCCAAGGCGAATAAAGGTGCGAGGCTGTCGTCTTCTCAAATAAGACATAGCCGTCTCCTTAGAACGGTACAGCCTCTGATCAACCCTATTCCCATACTGATGAGGATTCACGTGATCCTTTTCTTCACCAGTATAGCTCCCAAGACCCCTATCCGCAGTCCTGTCCAAGAGACAACTGATGCGATCAGCAGCAACAGTGTCGACTCTATCAGAGACAACCAAGAGAAAGTCCAGCGCGCCCCGAATAATAGAAGTGCGTTCATTTGCGTCGCGGTAGCAGTCCGCTGTTGCAAGACGGCATTGCATTTCTAAGTCTTGTGCTGCAAATGGTGAATTTGGATCATCAGGTGCTTCATCCTCATCAGAGATGTCTTCGGTGCCCTGATTGCTCATTTTGCTAAAGAGGTATGGCGCTATGTTGAAACTAAAGTTGGATTTAGACTTGCACTTTCGCTTGCGCTTGGACTTGGACTTCTCACTCTTGGCTGTCTCGTCTAGATGGAAAGTAACCCTCGTGCCTTTTGGGGGCTTGGGTGCTGGGACAGGTTTAAGAGGGCTATCTTCCTCGATTCTGTCAAGAACAGTGCCAGCCAAAGAAGTAGCTGGTTTGAGACAAGACTTCTCTGGTGAGAGAGTAGCGTGCTTGGGTTGTTTGAGTGGTATCTGAGGCTTGGGTGTGCGGCCCGTCTTGATGGCGCGCATGCAGCAAGAAATGCGACCCATGATAGTAGCCTTTTCTCCCTTGACAAATTTGGCCTCTTTTGCGGACTTTGCCTGAGTAGGAGAAGACACCACAGCCTCTTCAGCCTTGGGAACAGGTTTATCCTCAATGTTGCACAGAACAGCAGATTGAGGCTGGACTGGTAACTTGGTGACAGTGACAACACCAGACTTGACGTGCTTGACGTCTAGAGACTCCATGACTGAACGGGGAGTAATACACCCGACAGCCTGACGTGCCAGTCTGGATATTCTTTCATCCTCAGATAAGATGTCTCTGACAGTGAAAGCATTGTCATCCCCTTTAGTCCAGGAGCTCTTCCCAGAAGATCTCCCCTCCTCTCCACTCTCAATTTTGCCCGACTTATCCTCTGATTTGTTTGCCACAGTGCTGAGTCTTGCCATTAAATGTTCAGGCTCGACACCAGAGGTCGAATACTCTCCTGTACAGCCAAGCGTAGACATGCGAGCGGCGGCGGTACCAGGGCCAGAGTATCCTCCAGTCCAACCAGACCTGGATGGCGGTTTGTTTGAAAGAGAGATGCCATCATTGTTATAGGCTGGAGTGTTGGGAGGAGGAGCAGATCCAAAAGAAACACCAAAGATGGTGTTGCCTCCAGTTGTAGCATCAGAGTCTCCTTGATCAGATGGTGTAATAGATGTGTGGGCTGATTCATAGACAGAAGATGCTGACGTGAACACAGATGGTGTGATAGAAGTTCCTGTGTTTTGTCGAGAAGATGATGTCAGTCTGAGTGGTAGATCAGAGCTAACGTCAAAATCCTCTGTAACCTCATGTGGGTTGCTGTTGGTGATAGTTGTGTTAGACATTGTGACAGGATGTAAAACGCAGAGCTATAAAGTATGATGAGGTAATGAGTAGTAAGAGAGTAAGAGTGATGAGTAGAGTAACAAAAAGATAGATAAAGTGAAAAAAGAGTCGACAAGCTGATAATCCAAGGCTTGAATAAGCAGTGCACACGATCTGAAAGATAGCAAGTTGAGATTGAAAGCGAAGTGCCACAAGAATCTTTGCTTGCAGTATGCTTGGAGAATCTGTGTGATGCTAAGGAGAAGTTTCTGAAGGGCGGAATGGCACGAAGACGACGAATTTATAGACGAAGGGGATTTGAGTTTATACAGTTATGCCGTGAGCCCTGATGGTATCTCAGAGGGGACTGTCAGTAGCAAAATGGTTGAGTTCGTGAACACGCTACTACGTGTCGAATTGAAATCGGAACGGATAAGTCACGAATCACTGCGATAGGTCACCTTGAAAAACCTATTCGACATGTGCATGCTGCGGTCGACGCTGCCAGAGCATAAAGAAATGAGCCAATGAGACTATGTCACTTGGAAGAGCATGATAATAAAGACTGAAGAAGCAACGGAGTTAGTACGCCTTGTTTTGCAAGAGAGAAGGAAACGAGAGAACCAGGGATGTGGGAGAGTTCATTCTCTTATACTACTTCACCTTAAGATCACGAGAGTCATGATACCTTCATGTTGAGAGTTCTGGTACTCTAACCTGTGCAAACTTCTCACATGATACAGAAGCCACGGTCATGAGTCACTGGCAAAGCAATGTCGAAGCATCTGAGGGTGAAGCAAATGGAGAGACATAGTTCAAGGGTAGGGCGGTCATATAGCGTCTCCCCTGATGATTACAAGTCGTGGAGCTTAACGAGGTATGGGACGAGTAAGTCACAATTTCTGCCCATAGAGCGTGCTTCGTATTAGGAAGGAGCATAGAAATCGAAATATCAAGACTTTGAAAGAACAAATTGGTTGGCTAGGAGGGGAGCAAGTAAGTTACTTTCTTAAACTATAGTCGTGATTGGTCGGCGCCTAAAGGATAATTGACGAGGCATAAGTTGATAGGACAATCCTTCCCTTGACTGCACAGCCCCGCCCTACTTCACCCAGACAGAGGGCATCAGAATCAAAATCATTCGCCTTCACTCTGTTACTAAACGTGACGTGCCAAACGCTCAGTTGGCGTGAACAATCAGAGATTCCAAGTTTGTGAGAAGCTCATCGTTTTGCGGCTATAGATTTTAATTGGCTGCCTAGTTTTCATCCAATTACCGGTGAGATGGCCGAGTTGGTTATGGCGCCAGGTTAAGGTTAACCTTAACACCAATTTCCTGGTGGAGCAATCCTCCTGGGTTCGAGTCCCAGTCTCATCAAGTTCTTATTTTTGCATTTTTTGCTCTACTGTATCATTTATCATGCCTATCGCATTTTTGCTCTATTTAGAGGCTAGTAACTTGGATCGTGTTACTAGATTTTCCGACCAAGATTCGCGTGACCCCTGTTACCTCTTTAAGTATATATCTCCGAGCTTAACCTTCTCCTCCCACTTCCCATCGATTGTGATTTGTTCGCGTCTCGACATATTTTCACGGTACCTCTTGAAAGATTCCTGCTGATCACGCCATCGTCTCATTTGCTCCCCGACGAATGAAGAGATGACATCTGCGCACTCAGAAGCCTTCTCCATCGGTATCAAATGGCCACAGTCAAGAGTCTCCCCTTGAACTCTACCGGCAGCTGCGCCTCCACTGCCTCCAATTCCCGTACCTGTTGTGCTTATTTTCTCCTGTCTTCGTTCTGGTGAAGAGAACTCTGATTGCTTTCCGAAGACGAATAGAGTGCTTGGTCGAAGCTCGGGTAAGTGGCGAAATATCTTTGGAGGTTCCGACCGATGGAAGGGGTAGTTAGGGCAGTCTTTATTCTGTTCTGGGTCTTGGTCGTTGAATGATTCCCAATGTCTAGCTAGATATGAGGGTCTGACAAAGCTGAAGAGCTCTTGATGCTTCGACGTCGTGAGCGTAACTCGCTCATCTGGACTTGAACCCTCTTCTTTCGGATGAAGCTCAGTTGGGATATCTCGAAGTCCATGCTCAATCCATAGCTCAAGCACACGAGGATCCCAAGACTGGAAGAATTTGCTCTTCTTGAACCTTGCAACAGCATCTTCTCTTGATGGCCAGATATCCCGCCTCTTTGTAGAAAGACCGGCCAGGGAAATGCTTGGGTTTGGTACTTGGATGATCGGGTCAATAAGTACTAACGAATCCAGGAGCCGCGGGTGCCAGAGTGCTAATTGCGCCCTTTCTTCAGTTAGAGGATTATTCAAGTGTCCCAGTGTTGGTGGTGGTTACTCACAGTTGAGTTCCACCCATGCTGTGACCAATACCAACGATGGGATGAGGGATGTCTCGTTGATGCTGGTTGATGAGATTCATGAGGTCTCTTGCGTGGTCAAACCAACTAACTGTGAGTTGTCAATATTGATGCCGACCAACGATGCAGCTTAGACTTACGGTCATTGCCGAGGACCTTCTCGTTAATAACTCCTGATTGTCCTTGATTCCAGACATCCGAGATCCATATCGATCGTATCCTGATATCTTGTTCTCTTGCTCGGTCATACAGCTCATCCCATAGCGGCTCATACAGTTCCTGAAAATTCAGCTATAGTTTTCTACTTAGAGTCTTCAGCTTCACTACCTTTGGAAAACCGTTTGCGTGAGCACCAATAATGGTTACATCACCAGGCCGAGGATTGGAGTTTTCATGGGGGACGTATTGCTTCACTGCAAGTCTTGGTGTGTCGTTATCACCATTAGCCGTTTCACCGAGATATTCTCTTGAGTGGCTGCAATCAATAGTATGCTCAACAACCCGATAATTCGATGGCGTTGATAGATATCTGGCTTGGTTTGTTGGCAAGATATGTCGCCTGACGTGCGCCGCCCGAAAGGAGGAACGTGGTATGAGCCAAGACCACATCGAATTATGAGAGGGACAGTGTCCTAATGAAGAACCGCTAAAAATGTGAAATGCGAGGTTGATATAACTAATAGTAGTTGAAGGACGATGGTTCTCTTACATAGGTAGTCCAGTGAAGATAAGATAAGCTATTCCAAACAGGGTAATGAGCTAACGCCGACCTCGGTAGCTCGGTTACGATCTGCGCCCTTCCTGTCAAACACAAGATCTACAGGCTTAAGCCGATGCTACCATACTTATTACGCCCTTTGGATGGAACTGGCCCGAAATGCAAGAGAAAATATTAGTCACGCTGCAGTCTGTCAACTCGGAGGGTCTATCTTCAAATTCACGCTGGCTTGCTGGCAAAAGGTAATGGTGATTGCTGCTTCGTAAATCTTGACGATTCACCTGGTGGGTAATTATAGGCCAGCCTTCAAGTTTGGAGGATATAATCATACATAAAGATAAGATGTCAGAATGACTTAAAATGTCCCCAGGATCTAGATGAAGCCCATGCCACCTCTTGTAGCTGACGTAACTCGATCTTAAATGTACAAAGAGTCCTGGACATGTGCGACAGCACAAATTTCATACCACAGCTGCAATCGCTGCAGCAGTTGCCCAAATACCCTGTAGAAAGTCTCCTTGACAGTCCAGTCCAGCCAAGTAACGCTGAAAAGCTACACTGGTGATAGTTGACGCTACAAAACATGTTCCGAGTTTGCGTGAAAATCCTTGTTGTAGAATCGCAGTTCCAACGATAACGTCGAAGACGGGAATGACATGGGACAAAGTAGACCCATCATCCGGACTTCGTTCATTCTGATACTGATAGAAGGATGCAGTCGACGTTGCGCCGTGGCTAAATCGCGAGGCGCTGCCGTAGAAGAGGAGTAGTGCCAGAGATATCGGGAGATACTTTTTGAGCAGCGCGATAGGCATTTTTGCAGTATTTATGTTTGACTAGGTACTTTGAAATATTAACAGGGCAAAGAAACAAGCCGAATATCAGACAAGACTGAGCGTAGAGGCGGCAGCTCATGATAAATGGTCTTTCTCTTGAGAGTAGCATCGCTTAGGGCTGAGTCAGACAACTTGCGAATGGCTGCAAGTCGCAAGGATGAACTCCACACGGAATGAGACACTATCGCGATACGATCAACCATCGCGATAATTACTAATCAAGTTGTAACATCAATTATTTCACTGAACAAGAAGATTGAGTTCAATATTCCATGTGAATGCCAAGCCACGTCAAAGTGCACGCATATTACACTAAAGTGGCTTTCCCTCACATCCAATAAGAAAACTCGTATTTCTTATCACCGGAAATAACTCGAAGGCCGTATTGTGAAACATCGCAGCCCGCGGGTATTTCAGATCCTTAGACCTTTTCCATATACACGTCATCCCGTTCCTTCCGAGGCATCTTCGAGTCTATTCTGCAACACTTCACCGCCTTAATTATGGTCTCCAAAAGCCATTCAATGTCTCGAAGCTCGATAGAACAAACATCACAATCCACGGAATTGATCGGCCATGGCAGCACCATTTTGGGGTCCTCAGACCTCTTATCTCAAGTAAGTTTTCGGGTAAGTGACTGGTTTGGCATTGGCTAACTTTTATAGCTTTTGTGAAGAGGTAAATGCCGCAGTAGTCTCCCTTGACTGAAATGGAGTTAACGTGTCGTTTTAGGATTATGTCATCACACGATATATCGCTGAATTTATCAATACTCTAAGCAGTTTGACATATGGTAAGTGATGTTACCATGGGTTGGGATCTGCAATTGACCTTGTTACCAGTGGCATATGGACTCTATGGCTTGTTGACGTCGCCTAAATTCCCGACTGGGCCGCGCTTGGCCTCGTACTGTGGACTAATAGGCGTGGGGATATGTTCAGCTGGATATCACATGACCTTGAAGTATCATACTCAAATGTGTAAGTATACCTCTGCTTCAGTAAGAGGAAGGCCTAAAAATTGCTAGCCGATGAACTGTCAATGCATCTTCTCACTACACCCCTCATCTACCGTCTTCTCAGCTTCAAAGCTAGTCCTCAAAAGACTCGAATCATTGGAACCGTTCTTTCAATATTGTTCACTATTGTCATGGTCACTCATATGGTCATGGATGAGTTCCTTTTACACGCCACTACGTTTGGCCTGGGCATTTATGTCATTGCTACTCGTGTGCTGAAGGTTATTCCTCAGCAAGTTAAAGACCCAATCATCAAGAAGAAATTTCAAAACATGGCTGTTCTCGGACTTGGTACGTAACACAAAAGACCGTCTACCCATTAAACGGGACTGACTATGATAGGATTCTTCGGCTTTGGATATATTGTTTGGCTCATTGATGAGTTTGCTTGTCGGTATCTGACGAGTGCGAGACACGCACTTGGCCTTCCTTTTGCGTTTTTCCTGGAACTTCATGGATGGTGAATTATATCCATCTTCATGAGCTTGAGTCAAGCTAACATCTGTCAGGTGGCATGTATTCACTGCTATCGGAGGCTATACCGCTGTTGCAGTCATTGATATCGTCACGACTGGGGAGGTGACCGAAGACCCTACGCACACGTTTGCTTGGCCCGTTCCTTTTGCTGCTAGACTGATGTCTGGATCTTCTGGGCCAGTGAAACAAGGGTGATTTGGGTGAAAGGGATAATTTAATCAAGATTCAGAGGCTGAGTCGACATGCAGCCAAAAGTTGGGAAATCCAACGAAGTGACCCTACGTTGGACTCATCAATTGGATAGTAGCTACCAGCTATAGCCTCTAGGATATACTAAAAAGACACATAGACTGGAACAGATCTATCAATCAATGCCTGACTCACATGCCCGACCAAAATGATTCCATTCTACAGTGGGGCCTTTGACCCGGCATAGGACCCAACTTCAACCCAAGAGTCAACAGTCCCATTCAGTCCCGGAAGACCGGATGAGAAATCGCTGGGATCATGAGATGCTCAAAAATTCGTGTTTTGATGAGATGATCACATGAAGACATCACGAATTTGCCTCTATTGCGGAGAAGAATCGCCGCAACCCGCAACTGATGATGCCGCAGAAGCCGCACCCGCGCACAAGACAAGGTCAGAATAAAAGGAGATGCGGATAGAAAGACCCCGCGGGGACCCCGCAAGATCAATAAGCTTATCATGAGATTATTGCGGATTTGCGGATGGACGGAAGGACAAGGGTTCGAAGGTCTCGTCCAAACCCTGGAATATGGCTCTGACGTGAAGCTAGATGATGGAAAGAATGAACAATGGAGAGAAGGATTGATGTGGAAATTGATTCACATGTCGCAATTCATGATCTGCACTCTGAAATCTCTGTTAGCTTAAGCGTCATGATAACAATTCATAAACCGGTTCGAATGCCGATATCGCCCGACTCACCACTCCCGTTCCCCCGATTTCACTTGATTAGTGCCAAGCGATAGATGCCCAAGAGGACCAGTATTAGCGTCATAATATTCGTACAGGTCTCCGATGAGGCTCCGCTATGAATCAAATTCTCAAATTACATCTCCGTCTTGTCACAAGCTTATCCACTCGACCGGGCCAAGACTAACAAAACAAGTTACGACTCCACGGGTTTCTTATCTATGAGCTATTAAGCATAAAATTACCTCTACCTGGATCGGCGGTGGAGAACAGTGCGGGATGCATTACCGAAATGGGGTAACAAGCTTAATCCATCCTCAATCCCTCAAATCTTCCCCTTGGCCCTTATCATTTTCGAGAACTTCAAATTTTTATGGCCAGGAGGAAGTAATGAATACTAAACAAGATGCCGTTGAGCCTCATCTGCAGGTGTGCCGTATCCCGACTTTGCACCGCAAGCCACCATATCCGCATCGGGAAACATCCTAAAGATAAGGATGCTTCTTGAACCGGTCTAGACTCTTGGCTCTGGAAGCTAGTACAGTGGATTACGTACGGAGTTTTCTCGACATTGCTCGGCATGGTGGGAACGGACGGTTTCGAGTGTGAAGAATGCCGAGACCAAGATGGGAATTTTTCACCGCAGGGGAGGATAAGAACGGGGAGAGTCCCGCTGAGGAAATTGAAGGCTCTTTTGGTGAATGTGAATATTTGTTTGGTTTGAGAGTCGTTGAGATGGCTAAGATGACTATTGATCTTGCGAGCCCTCTGGCTTATACGCCTGCTGAGACGGCGGAACTTATTTGTCGGGCTGGCGTGAAGAAAGGGAGATCGAGGCCGGATAAGGTATTGCTGTCTGGGATCTCTGGTGGATGCATCCTTGCCTTTGGATGTGCTGTTTCATTAACAGCCTTGACGGCACCATGGTATCAAGAGAATGCACCAGGCCTTATCAAACTCATCGGAGCTATCGTCTTTCCTTTGGGATTGGTCACTGTGATATTGACGGGAGCTGATCTTTTCACATCAACAAATTTGGTGGGTTTACTCATGTGTCAAGCCTTAGGAAATAACTTAACTAATGATATTCTTAGTTCACCTTTGTTGCTGTTCTCAATGGAAGATTATCGATATGGAGGATGTTACTTCACTGGTTCCTCTGTTTCTTTGGAAACCTAGGTGGCTGTCTGTTTGTCATGGTCGTCATTGTCGGATGTAAGTAGTCACATCTAAGGTTACTCCTTGTCACCTTCTGACCGCATCTTTCACAGACGGAGGCATTTTTGACTCAGATCCATACCGAGAAGAAATCATCGCCTTCACGACAAAGAAGCAAATAACCCCTGAGGCCCACCAGATCTTCCTTCGTGCCATTGGCTGCAACTGGCTTGTTTGCTTAGCATGTTTCCTCGGTGTACAAGCAAAAGACTTGACGTCAAAGGTCGTTGGAATGTGGATTCCTATATTTGCCTTTGTGGCTTTGGGTTTTGATCACGTTGTTGCCAATATGTTCTTTATGCCTTTGGGTATCTGGATGGGGACTCCTGGCTTGACCATTGGACTTTACATATGGAAGGGTAAGATAACAGCCTCATTATCTCGAGGAACGTTACTAACAGTTTCACAGGAATGATACCAGCTCTCTTTGGAAATATCCTTGGAGGCAGCTTATGCTGCGGTGTATACTTTTGGTGGATGTATCTCGCAGGTGTTGACGACGAGGAAGAACCTCAAGGTAAAGGTGTTTTGCATAATCAGGGACATGATAGTCCCTCAGATGAGGAGAGTCAGATGGAATCGCGATAGAGAATCACTTGTCAGCAGGACTGCACAAGATGCAATAGAACATAGACTAAAAAGGAGAAATAGTTTATCGGCTAGAACAGAGAAAAGATAGAGTAGACTACATAATGTAAGTAAACAATTAAAGATTATTACAAAGGTCTAATAAAGGTTGTTATTTTATGTTGTAACAGAGCCATCATTCTACAGTATTGCTGATTATTACAACGTTCAATACAATGTAGCAGCACGGTAACGGCAGACTGTAGATACTCGGTAGATCAGTACCATTCGTCAAGGTTAAATTGTCAACTTTCATGGAGCTATCGTTTTATCTCATAATCTTTCGATATTTCAGCCCATCATCTCTCATCAAACCCCTCCTCAGCAATCTTCAATCCTTTTCAGTTGCCATCTCCATCCCAAACTACTTGAGTATCTATCCCTAGAAGTCAAGTTTGAGTTCTTCGAAGTCGAGTCATCGTTCATTGCTGTGCCTCGTTTCCCCCCGAAGCTGTCTCAACGTTGGTGACAGCTGACAGCGGTCCCAGTAGTGCCTCGATCTTCTTGAATGCCTCGACTTGGCTTTTGATCAACGGAGATTCTCTCAAAACCTGCATCTGGGGAATAATGATACTCAATGCGTCAGGAGTATTCCGGAGTCTGAAAACAGCTTCCATAGCGTTCCCAGTTGGTTGTCCAAACAGCTGGGAAAGCCTGTCACGATGTTGGCCCCATTTTGACTCGTAGTCCATTGCTCCTACTCCCGACCCAAAAAGCCCCTCAGCTCGAAACACCAGTCGAATGACATGGTCCAGATCTCCTTCCCCATTGCCATCATTCTCATTCTGTAGTGCCTTCTCCAACTCGGATACGAACGAACGCACATGACAGAATGACTCTTGAATCGATTTCATCGTTGGGGCTGGAGTTTGGAGATCATTTAGCAGGTTGTCCCAGTCGCAAGATGCAGCTGCGAGGCTTTCGATAGTTTGAAGAATCTCCTCTTTGATGTCCGAGCCCAAGGTTGGTTCAATAGGCTTTGCTCGCTTGGCTGGAGGAGTAGAATATTCCGGCGCAGCGAGTCGTTTTAGCTTTCCCTCTTCGCGAAGCGACTTCAGATGTCCTTCCATACCATCCCACTCAAGCAACATGGTCTTGTGACTCGTCCATCTTTGGGTGGATGGAATGCCCAAGCGATCCGCAATCCTGATGAGCTCGTCTGCTCTGGTTGCCATGTTCTTTCGTTCAAGCTCCGGATTATCAAGGCAAAACTGGAAGTTCTGAGTGTAATACGTCTCATCGCCGAACCACCGCTTCACGCAAGAAGTTATGACCTCCGTGTTGTAATAATCAGACCCAATATCTGGGAAGACAGGGCCAATTGTCCTTGCCAGACCGGTAAGAGCTTTGATTGTCGCAGGAGTGGCAGTGTTCCAATAGGCGATTGTAGGATGACCGGTGAGTCGAAAGCAATTGTTATCAGATTGCCGAACCGCTTTTGTGAAGAGCCATTTGGGTGCTCCTACACACTGAAAAGAGGATTCTGGGTCATATGAGTAACTGGGAATTCCCAGAGTTCGCACGTCATTCAAACAACATAGCGTGAACAGATCAGGTGATGGCCTTTGACCATGAGTGCAGTCTTCAGGAAATACCATGGTCGACCCTGGCATAGTTGCAGGAATCAGGGTGAACCTTGAGTCCGCGAGAACTTGCGGATGACGAGACCGTATCTGATGATACCAGGAGCGCATTGAGGCTGGGTTGAGGTAATCGCGACCGGCAGTGACTGCGAGAGGACTACTTTGAGACTTATGATAATTGGCGAACCGAAATGGGTGAAAGAACGACGTCAAGCGGTGTGTTTCAACGTATTTTAGCATGTGAGGAAAGTATATGATAAAAGTCGCTAGGGGAACCTTTCGCACAGGAGATGGCTTTCTAGGAAATGAATCCAGAAAGCCCTCCATTTTGTGACCGCATCTTTTCTCAATGTCGAAATAGATAACTGTTGCGGCCAGTGCAATGTTCAAGGGCACATTGTCAAATGGATACATGTCGAGAAAGCCTTGCATTTCATTGATCATGCCTTTGGGAAATTCCAGCAGTGCCATTGGAGGCCACTTCAGGATGAAATGTAGATGGTTGTAATCTTTTCCACCTTGAATAGCACGACAAATCAACGGCTTTCGGCCTGGTTCTTCATTGGACGGTAGGGTCTTAGCAACACCAGCTGGGCCATTCCCGGCTATAAGGAGGTGATGTTCTCGCCTCAATAGCTGCAGAAACTGAGTTTTCTCATCATCATCTAGGTGATCATGGAGTGCGCGTTTGACATATGAGATGTTGCCTGGGATCAGCATGTTCTCGGTCCAGATGATCTCGTGGCCATGTATGTGACACCCTGGCCTAAAAACCAGTTCAACAAGTTCTGTGTTGTCCAAATTCAACGAGCCTTCAATAAGTTGCTGCCTTGAGACGCCATGAAAGCCCTCGGGTAAATGTTGAGTATTCGACTTCATCATGAAGATAGCGTGGCAGGTAAGTGCCGATACCCCGACAAACACGCAGCTAACCGTTTTGTCCGTTGCGACCTGCGTACCACTTGTGATACCCAACCACTCTTTGGTCTCGTAGCTGAAGGTTCTGCCAATATTGCAAGCTCTGGCAGCTAAGTTAACTGCAAGATGTCTCTCAGTCACCTTTCGACCAGTGTCTACTTTTGAAATGCGGTTATTTCCAAGACCAGAGACTGGCTCTGGGTTCCATATGATTCTCATCCCAGATGTTTCAATGGGTGATAGAGAAATATCTCTATCGGATTCGTTAATCTTACTCTTTTTCAAGGGGAATCGAACATGTGCTGGAAAGTCAAGCCATCGTTCTTCGTCCATGAGGTCTTCCAGATTCCCACCCCGAGACTGGAAGGCGTCAGACTCCAGAGTCTCACCATACTCATGTTCTTTGCCTTTGAGTCTCACGGTAGGCTTTGCTTCTTCTAGGACTGGCGGCCCTGGTGTGTTGCCTGCCATCGTGGTGGATCAAGTTCTGGAAGGACAGTCTCAAGCTGCAATGAATTGTTGCGGTCAGTTGTCGCAATCGGTTGTTATAATCCTTTTTAATAGCTGTTTCTAATTTTGTAACCCGAATAGTAAAGAGCAGGGGTTCGGGCAGAGGAAGGAGACTGGTCCAGATGTTGGGTGGAGGCTGGTAGCGCAGCGAACTGGCACAAGTTAGGACGAGATGATAGAAAGTTTCCGCAATCAGCAAACCTTTTATGCTCCGAGTACGCGAAGAGGATTGGCGCCGGAAGCCACGGTGTGTTGGTAGCTTGAAAGATTTGGGAAGAATACTAGAAGTTCAATGATGCTCTTGATGTTCCAACCTGTCGCAATCGATGGTCGTCCCGACTAATGACCAAGTAACCAACACAAGGTAGAAAAAGAGCCTTGCTAAAAGTCTCGACGATAAATCCTGGTTAAGACGAAAGGGTGTGGATGGCGTTGTTGACTAGAGAGGGCATTAGCGATGGTCAGTCGAGGACCTCTTGATCTTCTCCTGCCATGGAAAATAAAGCGTGCGATATCGACGCCACAAGATTTTAAATAAAGTCAAAATGAAGATAGAATATGGAATTTGTCTCTCAGGGTCACTTCATGATTGATCGAAGTATTGGGAGATTGTTGCTGTTGAGTTACTGGATCCTTATGTGATGCTGAGAGGAGAAGTTGAGGAGGGAGGTGTAGGAGAAAATGAAGCATCGAGAAAGGGAAACAATGAGAATCACGTCATCAAGGAACAGGGCACAAAAGCTCATGCGTTAGGCTAAAATTATGCTCCTTATTCCAATCATATTTATGCATTGCAGTGAATCATCGGCCGTATACTCCGCGTCCCTCCAAGACATATCAAAACGCCCATATCCCAGCACAAAGGCAATTCCAAACACGCCAATATCTCCATAAACGCCCAGCTCCCAAAAGCCTATAACCAACCACTAGACTAGCATAACACCTTGTTGCCACTGGCAGGCTCAATCACCAGAAGTGCCTGCGCCTGCGCCTCTCCAGCAGTCATCTCCCGAATATAACCCCAATAACGCTGAAGTCTCCTATCAATGATACCATGCTCTCCACAGATTTCGTCAACTTTTCTTTCACTATGCGTAACATCCTGAACTGACAAGACAGCATTGCGAATGTCGACAGCATGTGTGTTGAAGAAGCCGTGATGCATGAGTCTATCGAGAAATCTATGCGTTTGACGTTCTAACGGCTCATTCATCACCGAAAGGCCAATGTTTCTCAGATGTCGCATGATGCTAAAACTGTTAGTATCCTGTTCGTGATGTGTATAGGGGGCACTTTACGTCATTGGATCCTCGCCGCGGAGGGTTAGTCTACTGATGAGAGGGCCACTCATCATGAATGGCATCTCGAGCCACTTGATGGTGTTGGCGTTCTGGGAGTTGTAGTAAAGCCCCTCGATGATGCTTTGGAGTACCCTGATGACTCGCGCAGCGTGCTTGAACAGCCGTGCCATGATGTATTCGTCCTGATACAAGTTAGCAACAAGATGGAACAAAGATATTCGACATTTTTACCTCTCCGTGAGTCTTAGACACTCTGGGATCTTTGAAAGTAGTTGCGACTTGTATGAGCGCGTCTGAAGCAATCCTAAGGAGCGAGGACTGTCTAAACTTTGGATCTTCCTCCTTGAAATTCAGTCAGCGAAAGGCTTATTGTACAACAGACGGACAACTTACAGTGACAGGTGAGCCATCACCCTTCGGCCTTTTCTCGACCAACTGACCACCAGAATCGAAATGGTCTAGATCTTCCACAATTCGAAGAGCTGTGTCGCCTAGCGTGTGACATATGCGCCCCAAACGTCCGTTGGTGTTAGAACGGCTAGATCAGATCATTAGTATATGACCCAGCAGCAATGCACTCTAGCCTTACTATCTAAAATAGTCTTTCTGGGGAGAAGTTAGTTGAGGGGAAGAGAATGGAGGAGCCTCATTTACTTACTGCATGACATTTGTCGAATCCCATCTTTTGGCGGAGGAGGTCATCCAGCCTCTCGCATTTTGACTCGTCACCCTCAAAGCTAAAACATATTAGACTGTGGAAAAGCTGAACTAGTGGAAAACCCTTACTGTTCCAGCATAGATAGCTTGTCAAGAAAGGCAATGTTGCCCTGTTCACGTTGAGTAATTGGCTGAGATCCAGCCGATCCAATGCTACATCGAAGTTTCTGAAAACACCACAGAATTTCACCGAGCGTCTTAGCCCAGCCAGCAACTATAAAAGTGTCAGATCTTGCCAAATAATAACAGTTGATAGTCTACTAACCTCTCTCTCCAATTGTTGTAACGTAGGTAGGGCTATCAAAGTCAGACTCATACATGAGACAATGCACAGACTTGTGATCCATGGCAAAGTTCTGAAGACGGTAGAGGAGCATGGAGAGTTTGGTGTTCAAGATATCCAAGGCATGACTCATGAGGATCTGCTCCGTGTTTTCGAGGGTGTACTCGTGGGTGACGCCAATGTTGAGCCAGTGCTCAGATCGAGGGGCATCTATATCAGTGACGAAGTGAAATTGCTAAATCGAGAATTAGTTATTACCCACGGTTAAACATCATCGATTCATCGTTCTTACAGCTCGGAGATCCTAAAAGTATAGTTAGATAAACGGTTCAACTTAAGAACGACGGGGCGCCACATACCAATACGTGATCGGGAGTCAGTGGACGCATTTGTAGAGTATCAACATGGTACCTCCAGACATTACAACAACGCCTCAGCTGTTCAAGATCTTCGTCATCGATTCTCTTTTCCGTGAACGCCGGGGGATAGGAGTCAGGGATGGGGACGAGGTAGATGATGCCAAGTTCCTTCTGGCTTTCTGCGAGCCAGAACCATAGGTTTCGCCATATGCTATACCGAGATTCTCGGCTGAACAGTCGTTCAATCTCGCAGTGGTTGTTGCGTGCCCTGTTGACAGCAGCGGAGGATGACTCTGCGTGAGACATCTTTACCTGGAAGATGGTTGAAAGGGGGAGAGAAACTGGACGGGAGGCATGGCTGGAAAGATTTTCAGGCAATGGAAAAAGAAAAGCAGAGGGTTTGACTTGGACGCGTTGGAGTCAGTCTTGAATAGGGTTTTGTAATTCGCGTGATGCTGAGGATAAGGGCAGGGCTCGGGTATCGTAACTTTATGTTTGTGTTGACTGGATATCGTGAATTTTAGGAAAGCTAGATCACGGCTGAAACCAATGAACAGACCATAAGGTTCACAGACTTGATATAATCATTATGACTTGTCAGTCTCGAAAACTCACGATGATATTCTGAACCTAAGTTTGACGTATCCACTTCTCAACAACAGCATGTATCTCGTCGCTGTTCTTCTCCATGAAAAGCATATGCCCATTCCCATGAATACCAATAGTTCCCAACTCAATATGGTCCGTCTTCGAACATCCCGCCTGTCTATAATACGCGGCTGTGCAGTGCTCATATGGCATATGATATGACGCTTCTCCAGTCACAATAAGGATAGGAATATGCTCAAGGTTGACCAATTTTCGTGGCGTAGGTTCATCAGCCTGGAGTATACACTCCGTAGACAGATTATCCTTCTGAGCATGAACCTTTTGAACAAGTTCCTTCTTTGGATCCATAACAGGAGGATCATACGTGATAGGGACATCCCACAGACCCCATGGCCTAGGAAACTCTCCACCAAATTTGAAAATCTCATCTTTGAAAGGCGGCCCAGCAGCTTCCAAAAGAACAATACTCTTCGTAAGCTCCGGCCTTATGTCAGCGATCAAAGTAGGCATAAAGCTTCCCTGACTATGTCCCAGAAGAACAGCCGGCTTCCCAATCTTATCCAGTAGGGCTGCACCAGCTGCCTGAACAGAAGTCTGTTGATAGGTGGTATTATCAACAAACTCCACATTCGAGCTGTAAAACGCGTCAAACACTGGATCACCCCGAACCCCAGAGCCAGGCCATTGGGTATGGTTAACAGCCTGAGGCCAGAGCATATGCGTTTTCGAATCAGTAAACGCAACCTCAACAGCCTCGGCCGAAAGAGTGCTGAGCTTAGCAGCGCCCTGTCCAGGCTTCCAAGCAGATCTGCCCCGAAAAGTCTGATCAACAATGTACACCTCATAACCCTGCTCAATAAACCTCGAGGCCCAACCAACTCCGCTGTCGGGCTTGTTGAGGAAATTCTAAACGTGGCGAAAAGTTCTCAGTACACACACGGCTTCCGAAACTTCACGGAGATTAACTTACAGTCCCTGTCTGCGCCATACCGTGAATCATAACGATAGGCGTGTCTTTCCAAGCTCCCTTTACCGGGGCGAGTTTCTCAACATACATCTGGTCCCGAAAAACATGGCCGCCGTCACCGTCATCGTCGTACCGTCCACCGACGTAGAAGAACGATCGTGTAGCGGGTATTTCAGAGCGCACGACGTCGGAGTATTTTCCGATCGTCGCTGCGACTATAGCAGCGAGAATAGAAAACTGCATGGCTAAAACAGGCAATCAGATTATGTCGTGGTTGTTGGCAAGGGAGGAAATGTCATTGCTGACGGCGTTGGGATCGGCACGCGTCTCCGCACCATGCGTGTTACATGATGAGACAAGGCTGAGTGAGCCGCAGCAAACGGGAAAAAAACCATTAAGATCTCAGCAACAGAAGACTCCAACGATTATTGTGGTTGGACGACATTTGGGGGTTTGCACAAAAAGCCTCTGATGTCAGCAAACACCGACCGACGAGCACGTAATGCTATTATCTTCAATCAGGGTCACCTCAAATGTCTCTGTAAGATCTTTATTTCCTATCTTACTCCAAGCCCCGTCGCAACACCATTGATCTGACCTCGTAAGTACACCATCTCCTCAATTGAGGCCCATTATCTGTCGTTGGGACCTGATTATAAAGTCCCCTTATCTTGTTTTTATTCTTGAGGGTCGCACAGCTTACATGGCGTAATCAAGCACGTCAAACCAGTTACTGCTGATTGCTTCCTTTATGTCGTATCTACGTCGTGAAACCGCTTTTCAGGTATGGCTTTTTCCACGACAAAAATGGGCTTGCTTTCGGAGTAACGTGACATCATTTCACCAGAAGATTCCAACAAAATAGTCCCTGAATCAGGGACTCGTCGCTTTGCTCGTATCTTCTGTCGAACCAAGATCTTGGCACCGTAACCAAGTAATTCTCCGCTGATCCGCAAGTTCCTCTTATCCTTTACAAAAGCAGATCTATTATGTCTCATCTAAGTTTTATGCAGCTGATTACTGTTCCGATTGGTTGCAGACGGGTAGGTATCTAGGCGGCCGAGGTCCGGAGTAAGATGGAGTCTTGAAGATGTCCGGACTCCGTTGCCATCGGCCGGTACCTTTGCCATTGGAAGTCCTGCATACGCAGGCAGCCTTTCCCGTTGAAGGCATATCTGATATGGCTGACGGCCGGGACCGGAGTAACTTCCGGTTCATTTTGACTCTGAAGCCTACGTTGAGTGTTATCGTAATGTCTATACTAACTTCAGACTAGTGACATGTTACTATTCCATTCGAATATGAAACGGCAGTCCTCTGAGAATTAAATCCTGGAGCATTGAGACATATGATGATTCAGGACTTGTGAAAGTATACACAGTAGGGAAGGATTCTAAAGGAGCTTTTCAATAATACGGCTGGTCAGCGTAGAGAGTATAATGGTCATAAATCCTTTGTAATAGGCAAAAGGTTGTCAGCCAGTCGCTTACCGTCCTACCACGCCGACATGACGGGCTTAGACTAGACCACAGATGGCGTCTATTTCCCAACCCTCCCACTCACGCGACTCCCAATTACCCCTTGACAAAAAAGGAAAGCAACCACAGTGCTTCATATATGTATCAAACAACAACTCAAAACCCTAAACCACAAGCCAAGAACCTCGCAAATCTTCAACAAAATCATGTCCGAGACTCGGTCCGCAAAGCCCGTCCGGCTGCGCCTCGCTTGCGACGCTTGTACGACAGCCAAGGTCCGCTGCAGCAGGACTCACCCCTGCGAGCGCTGCGAGGACAACGGGCAGGCGAAAGAGTGCTGCTACAGCGCTTCAAGACGACATGGGAAACGGGCGCGACAGAGGAAGAATGCGCAGGATGATAGTCTTACGACGCAGTTTACGAATGCGTGGGAGAATTACAGTACATACTCGGCTGGTGATCTTGAGATGCTGGATAGCTGGGCGTCACGCAGTGTCGACGTCACTGTTGACTTTGACGATGGGAGCGGTATATCTTGGGTTGATCCGTGGAGGTCGCTGGGGTTTGTGTCGGACACTGCTGCGTCCCAGTCGAGTGGTATGGTATCACCTGATTTGAGTTTATCGACGGAGCCGATATTGTCGATCAAAGCACCAGAGCCAACAGCTATGCACTCTCACGACTGTGAGGCCCTTGCTCTTAAAGTGTTGAGATCGCTACACTGCAACACCAACGCAGACCAAAGCATCTGCAAATCCTCTCCCATGCTCCTGAAACAAACCTGTTCAACACCGTCCATCGACACAGTCCTATCCGTCAACAAAGCCGCTCTCACAAACCTCATTCCCCTCCTCAAATGTCACTGCGCACGAAATCCCCATATTGCAATGCTACACAGCGCAATCTTATCAAAAGTCATATTCTGGTACAGAGTTGCAGTCACAGCACGGTATCACACCGACGGAGTCGAACTACGACCTATGAAGATCCAACTTGGAATGCTGGATCTTGATGATGAAGATCAAGCTACACTGCAAAGGACTGTGGTTTTGAGGGAGCTTAGAAAGGCGGAGAAGGTTATGGAGACATTTGATTCTTTTGCTGGAGGGGATGATGGTGGGTTGAATTGGCATGTTGATGCTGTGAGGAATATGAGGGAGGAGTTGCAGGGGATCATTCAGAAGATCAAGAAAGGTCAAGGAGAGCTGATGTGAACAATCTGGTTCTTTGCATCGCGTAAACTGTATATTAAAGGCTGAATTGTTTGATTTACGTCATTCCTTTGGGGTTCCAAGGAGGTCATTAGTTATGTAGCTCAGCAACTTGCTAACCACACTGTAACTATCATTTACATTCACTACAACTCAATTTAACTGATCTTGTCCTCATCTATAGTGAATGCACTGATGCTTTTAGTGAGGTTATATTGAGTAAGCCCTTAAGCCTCACTGTCGTCATCAGGTGCAACGCGAAGCAAGTTAATGCCATCCCTTTACCAGCCCGAACACCGAACTGTGCGTGGCGCCACAACGTCCTTGGTCTATTCCGTTGGTGTAATACTTCGTACTATTGTAGTTGTAAGAAATTACGTCTAATATGACTGCATGTGCTTTTGCCTTGGTCACTTGATATTCCATGTGATACTGTATCATGTGATACAGCATGGCACAATATGAGTAGCTACACTCTCTTGCAATGGCTTTTCGTGCTTTTAGAGCCACATCAACCACTAATACAGTGTCCATGCTTCTCTGGTGTAAGATTGGCTGGCAGTTGTGGATGCATGCGTGCCTGGAATTCGGAAGCCGAAGGATACCTGACGGAATGCTGATCATGTCTCACGTTTCGGCGGAACAACAGCATGGATATCGTGAGACTTATCAAGATGCTGATGCATAAATATTGAAGCAGGTATCCGGTCCAGACCTTGATTCCTCCCGCTCTACATAACGCCAGGTGCCAGGGTTACTGGATTGGGACAATGCCTGACCTCAGGGTCTGTTGTTTCCTCAGCGTTTGTCCGAGTGAGGAAACATCCTGCGGCAGATGTGCCAGTCTATGATACCAAGACTGTTATGTACCTGATAAGGCTAGGCTCTGTGATGCACACCCATCATAATTATCAAGCTAATTCACGGACTGTGGCGTCTTATTGAAAGCGCTCCAGCACATATGCCGAATCTAACGGTTCCAAACTCCATTATCTTTCTTACCTTTAGCCTCACTTTGTTTCTCTTTTCGCTTCCGAGCTCACGTACGAAACGATGGAATTTCATCCCTGTTTCGGCCTCGCTTTTCAGCACAGTCGCGAGAAATGTTGGTCATCCTGCATATAGCGGGGCACTCATCAGGCACACATCAAGTTACACAGACACAAAACCGGCAAGGAACAGTCCCGGACTCCGAGACATCTTCCCATGATTCACTGTATATTCTGTCATTATGAGGGGTCATTCTAAGTGGTTGGTCGATCAAACCGTGCCATGGCTGGAGGCGGGGGACTAACACCATGACAATAGGCCTTAGCTCAAGCCATGTAAGCCATGTTTGCTTCTCCCATACCACCCAAACATAAAAGGCGTATCTAAGTTGCTCAGCGAATAACTCTTCTCCTCTTCACCTTTTCAACTCTATCAACACCCTCATCTTGCACCTCACTCTCTTAAACATACACATCAAAATGGCTTCACTCGGAAAATACGTCTCCAAGCTCGCAGGATCTCGCGTCCTCGTCATCGGCGGTTCATCAGGAATCGGCTTCGGCGTCGCAGAAGCAGCGATCCAAAACGGGGCCTCCTCTGTGTTTATCTCCTCATCTTCCCAGACAAAGATCTCCAGCGCCATTGACCGCCTCAAAGAGAACAACCAATCTGCCAAGGCTCAACTTGACGGCTTTCCCTGCAACTTGGGTTCACCTGACACACTCACCTCGGAGGTTGAGAACCTTTTCAACGAGGTCGCCAAGTCTGGAAAACTAGACCATGTCGTCTTCACGGCAGGCGACAAGCTCGCTGTTGGGAAGCTGGAGGATTTTACTCTTGATGCTATTCGCCAAGCTGGTACTGTGCGTTTCTTCGCACCACTTGTTGTTGCGCAGCAGCTCCGCAAGCACTTGAACGAAAGCGGTTCTTCATCATTCACCGTCGCTACTGGTGGTGCAACAGAGCATGTCTCCAAGGATTGGTCAATCATGTACTCTTACCTCTCTGGACTTCGCGGAATGATCCGTGGTTTGGCTGTTGATCTTGCGCCGATTCGCGTCAATGCTGTTGCGCAAGGCCCAACAGACACTGAGATCTGGAGCTACGTCAAGGAGATGGGCTATTGGGATAACGTGACTGGGCATTTGAAGGGAAGAATGACTACGGGCGAGATTGGAAAGGTTGAGGATGTTGTGGAGGCGTATTTGTACTTGATGAAAAACAAGAATACTTCTGGTAGTGTTGTTGAGACTACGGGAGGAACATTGTTGTCTTAGAGCTGAGATGGGGTTGTAGGATAATTCGCATTAAAACACCATGAATCATAAGACATTACAACACACTATTGAGCTCCGTTTGACCCGTAAAAATGATCTTTACCGTCTTCCTAGATCTAACTTACGAGACAAATTTTTCATCTCAACCCGCTCAGGTATCAGTAGCTCTTGAAAAACAACAACGGCGGCACTGAGCTAGCGCTGCTGCAGGTCCTCCAGTTAGCCAACCCCACCTGAGAATGCGAGATAAGACGGCAGACACTACAATCAAAATGTAGCAAGGATCCATTTGCATTTACCCGTGACGGGAATTAAAGCATAAGCAGCCTGACCTAGAATAAGCTCGTAAATGCCGTGAGACGTTTCACGTCAAAATCATTGGCTGCATCATTCTCGCGCCTCGGCACTAAATCCGCTTCTTCGGACACTGTGAAGCTACGCCTCTTTCGGCCTCTCGCTGTTGACATTCGCTGTTCGGATTTTAGCCCCTCAAGCTCCGACCGTGTAAGTCGTGAAACACGATCGCGATGCAATGTGATGAAATGAACGCGGCTTCATTAATGGACCCCAGGGAGTAAGAAAACTTCTGATGTTAAATCAGGGTGCTAAAATAAACTGGTCTCACGGCTTGCTAAGATATACTAAACTTACCTAAGTCTTTTCGTCACTTAGAAAAGAGGTCCCAAGGTTTCTTGCCTCCCCTTGACGCCTAATTTTACCATCTCCGGACTGACAAAGATGCATGGTGAATTATCTCATCGCAATGTTTTCCCAATTGCGCATGTCCGTCAACCGCCTTCAGGCGCTCTCGTCACAAAGCAGAATGGCAAGCACCATGAAAGAAGCTATTGTATCGTGTGGACCGAAAGTCCATATCATTGACAGCCCGATTCCAAAAGCGGGACCTGGGCAAGTTGTTGTCAAGATTGCATACGTTGGTAGTAACCCTAAGGACTGGTGAGCACCCTAAGCGACGTACTCATCTATACACCAGGCTAACATTGTGAGAGGAAACGACCTGAGTATTGGGGAAGCAAGGCCTCCATCAACCAGGGAGATGACCACGCTGGAGTAGTTCATGAGGTTGGCGAGGGAGTCTCTGACTTCAAAATTGGTGATCGCGTCGCGGCAATGCACGAGGGGAAGCAGCCTGGCGGGAGTTACGCTGAGTATGGTGTAAGCTGGGCATACACCACCATTCATCTACCGGAACACACTTCTTTCCAAGGTAAGCATCCAGATGCTTACTATGTGTCTGATGGCTGACACTACGGTTGCAGAGGGTGCTGCCATACCCTTCGCTGCATTTACCGCAGCTTGTGCCCTCCACGCAAAGCTCAATCTTCCACACCCAACGCATCCAATCTCCGACTTTCAAAAACTACCTCTTGTGATCTGGGGCGCGTCTTCGGCCGTCGGATCATACGCAGTCCAACTGGCAAAGAAGTCTAACATCCATCCTCTCATCTGCATCGCTGGTCGTGCGCAAGAGCACGTGGAGAGAATGATTGACAGATCCAAGGGCGACACAGTTATTGACTACAGAAAAGGGCGCGAGGCAGTCGCTCAAGAGATCAAGGCCAGCCTCGGAGGCGAAAAGCTTGAGCACGCCTTTGACGCTGTGTCGGAGATGGGTTCCTACCAGACCATCTGCGATGTTCTTGACCATCAAACTGGAAAGGTCACTCTCATTATTCCTGCACAGAGCTATTCTGACATCCCAAAGACCATCGAGAAGTCAGTCACTACGGTAGCTAGTGTACATGAAGATCTGAAGGCTTTCGCCCGGGCGCTTTCGATAAACTTCGGTAGAGGGCTTCAGGACGGCTGGTTCAAGGCGCATCCGCAAGAAGTGGTGCCTGGGGGCTTGGGAGGTATAGAGAAGGGCTTGATAGACTTGAAGAACGGAAAGGCTAGTGCGGTGAAGTACGTCTACAAGATCGCGGATACGCCAGGAGTCGAGTCTCTGTGAGAAATACCGTCAGACACGATGTAGATAGAGTATCCATACAGACAAAAGCAGAATATTTGAACAAATCAAAGATTTGAGTGTTATCACAGCATTTATTCAGTCAAGTGTCTCTACAGCGACTGTGCCTGATTCTCTCACGCAAAGTACGGACGTTCTGAGAGCACCTCCTTCTGACTACATCAGCGGCGCGCCTTTTTGCAAGAGACCAGTCTACCAACCTGAGTACCCGGAGCTCGGCACCCGTGAAGAAAGAA
The DNA here is from genome assembly GCA_020744335.1 of Fusarium sp. MPI-SDFR-AT-0072. Lineage (NCBI taxonomy): Eukaryota > Fungi > Ascomycota > Sordariomycetes > Hypocreales > Nectriaceae > Fusarium > Fusarium sp. MPI-SDFR-AT-0072. The sequence continues at coordinate 716,708 of JAHBOG010000005.1, read as the reverse complement.
CCATAGATAAGATACCGTTACGGCACGGATCGATCCATGGTGTCGACAACAACGGAGTCCCAGCGCCACGGCCGTTGCACAGGCCCAAAGACGTAGCCAAATTGGAATTCGGGCCCCGAAACAAAGAACAACTTCTCCCCGTATAATTGACGTCGCATTATCTATCTACCTCTCTGTGAGATATGATGCTTTGAAGATAATAAGCACAGTCATGGTGTCATTGATCCGGAGTGTCTAAACGGGCTTACATGCGAGAGCCAAGTCGGAACAACTTGGAGATCCGTAGGCCGGACTCAACGCCAAGGGATTGAATGTGATAGCGAAATAATTGAGACTGTATGGGGATGTCTTCGGGATCCATTTCGGGGACTGAAGTTGTACACACACAGCTGACGACTGTGGCGTTCTTGACAATAGGATGCCAAGAACACCAAGCATCTCCGGTCTACTTGGCTTCAAATAGAGGACTCTTCACATAATCTCACAAGAAGATCACCTTCTCGCAGTCTTTCCTGACGAACCTATCTCCGTTTTTTCTTCACCAACTCGATTCAATTGGGAACTATGGCAAGCACGCAGACAAACGGTACTCACCCCATCATGGCTGACAATCCCGACAAGAAGCCAAACGGCACTCTCAACGGGAGCCATCGAGAATACCCAACCTTTTCCCAAGAAAGACTTGATGACTCCATCAAACGAGGCATCGACCTCCAAGTCTTTCGCTACCCCTCGACCGGGATCAACGTCCTCATCGCAGGCGCCGGTCTAGGCGGAATTACCTGCGCCCTTGAATGCTGGCGCAAAGGACACAACGTTCGCATTATCGACCGCAGTCCCGGTCCAATCTGGACAGGCGATAATGTTCAAATCCAACCCAGCGCCATCCTTCTTCTGCACCATTGGCCTGATATGGGCTATGAGATTGAAGAGAACCAGTACGACGTCGACATGTCTTACTATAGACAGACCGGCGAGCGCATCTGGGGTCCTGCACCGCCCATGTTTAATGATCCAGAGCATTTATCTGGCCGTCGTGGGTTTCCCTCTGTCAATGCTCACTCACGTGTTAAGCTGTATCGCGCGTTCTTGAAACAGGCGGAGCGCGTGGGTATTCATGTTGAGTGGGGATGCAAGGTCGTTGAGTACTGGGAGGATGTTGAAGGTTGTGCTGGGGGTGTTGTTCTTGAGAATGGGGAGAAGAGAACGGCGGATATTGTTGTTGCTGCTGATGGTCTGAGGACGAAGAGCTATACTGTTGTTCCTGGCATGCCGGGCCAGTTGACGACGAGTGGAAAGGCTATTTACCGTGCGGGTTATCCTGTTGAACATGCGCTTAAGGATCCCAAGGTTAGGGAGATGTGGAACTTTAAGCCTGGTGATAAACCGATTTGGCAGTTCTGGCTTGGGTGAGTTGTCTGAAGCCGATGAGAGATGCGATACTGACGATTGCAGAAAAAATTCCCACAACATGATGTGTTTGACTCACGATCTCGCTTTCTGGAGCTTCATTCACTCTGTAAGTCACCTCTCCCCAATCCCTGACAAACCACTAACACGCACACACACTAGCATGCTGAATCTGCCAGCGAGTCCTGGATCCCAGACATTGACCCAGCAGAAGTAATCACCGAAATGGAGAAGAACGACGCCGTGCATCCAGCAATCGCCGCCTTCATCCGCACCGCCCCCAAAGGCTCCGTCGTGAACTGGCAGCTCAAATTCCGCGATCCCCACGAGCAATGGACATCCCCCGGCGGCCGCGTTGTCCAACTCGGCGACGCAGCGCACGCATTCCTGCCCACATCCGGCAACGGCGCAACGCAAGCCATAGAAGACGGCGTGACCCTCGCAACATGTCTGCAACTCGCCGGTAGATCCCAAGCCGCCAATGCTACCAAGGTATACAATAAACTGCGCTTCCAGAGAGTTAGCTGTGGGCAGAAAATGGGGTTTGTCAACCAGCAGCTCAAGCAGCATACGGATTGGGATGCGATCATGAAGAATCCAGCGCTGATTAGATCGCGATATCCGAAGTGGGTGTGGTCGCATGATCCGGAGGCATATGCGTATGAGAAGTTTGCTGAGGCGTTGACGCACGTTGTCAGTGGGGGGCGGGTCCCGTTGGTTAATACGAATTTTCCAAGGGGGCATAAGTATAGACATTGGACTATGAAGGAGGTGCAGGAGCAGATCAAGGCGGGACAGAAGTTGGAGGATCTACAGAATGGGGATTGGTCTTAGTTGTGTACGAGTGATAGGAGATAGAATGAAGGTCGTCAATTGATTGTGCTTCTTAGAACTGCCCGGTGATTGAAGGCCGGTGATGCTCTATCTCTTCTTCAACACGACGATGGATGAGTGATCTCACATTAACGAGGCAATACCGCAGGATCACAAAAGTTCACGATGAGACAAGACAGCTATCGTAGAGATAGCTTCACCATCCTTTTCCATGATCAACAAGCGAAAAAGACGTGCGTAGTGCAGCATATTAGACCTGGTGAACATGGGTAGGGAGGCTCGCAGTTGACCCCATTACCCAATCTACAGAACATCATGACAAGGATCACAACTACACAAAAAAGCAAAGCATGTGAATGGAGAGACATCCCATTACGAGACTATCTATAATCTCCTCTAAAACCACGCCGCCTGCTCCGGAGACTCATCAAGCGTAGCTTCAATCACCGACAGCTCACTCCCAGCAGGTCTCTCAATCGCCTGTATCTTCAATCTCGGATCAGCCTTGGTAAGCAGGGCAGTCCACTCCTCGACCTCCCGCTCCTGTGCATTGAAACACTGTATCATGGTAAGATCCTTCTGTCTAAGCGCTGCTTCAAAGGTCCTCGAGCCAGAACCTGGCTTTGGCAACACCATGTCCATGATCAGCAAGCGACTGGACGGATCCATGGCTGCGACGATGCCTTGAAGGATCTTGATGGCATCGGAATCCGGCCAGTCGTGGAGAATAGTGCGCAAGAGGTAAACATCTGCGCTTTTGACGGGCTGGAGAGTGAAGAAGTCGTATGCCTTGATCTCAATGCGAGACTTGATGTCTGATGGTAAGTCAGACAGGCGAGTCTTGGCGTTCTCAATGGGCTCTGGGAGATCTTCGATGACGAGATTGAGTAAGGGGAATGCTGTCGCCAGCATGATAGATGTTGAGCCACTGCTTCCACCAATCTGTACACCATCAGCATCAAGTCGCGAGAGAATTGAGATGGGAACTTACATCAACGACTTGCGCTTGTCCCAAGGCTTTCCAGTCAAAAGCATTCAGCAAATGCTCGACATTAGACCCAGTATGCGACACAGCACGGCTCTTCATGTAGGCCTGAAAGCCCTCATTGAGATCAGGCCTCGTCTTCAAATGCTCAAAGAACGACAGCTCAGTGTTATGAACAATGTTATAAGCCGTTTCATTAGTCGCAGACGTCTCGCCCCATTTCTCCGTAGCTTGGATCAAGCCCGTCATGAGAGGAACAGTTTGTTTGAAGATATGAAGAAGTTGTGTCTTCATATGAACATTGGTAACGAACTGCGTAGAAAGGGTACTGTGAGAAAGCTTGCCATCTTTAGTTTCGCAGAGTAAACCCGTAGTCATCGCCATGCGTGCTACAGACTGCAACTTTGACAGCGGAACTTGAGCCTTGGTGGCGACATCAGAGTATGTGATAGAGTCTGGAGGCTGGGGAATCTTGGAGAGAATATCGAAGTGGCAAAGCCAGGCGATGCAGTGATACTGCTGTTGCTGCGCGACTAGCTCAGTGAGGAAGCTGTGAGGATCATGCACGAGGTGTTTAACCTGCGTAGCATGTTCAATGACAGCGTCTCTATCCGTCTTATCCATCTTGCACTCAATCCTGACTGTTAGTGTAAACATAGAACATTCGATGCGATAGGATCAAGCTTTATGAGAGATGACGAGATCAAGCGGCGTCCGAAGTCCTTAGTCGCCGTGAAGTTCCCGAGCTGAACCGACCTGATTCCCGAGACTCGGACGCCGTATTACAAGTCTTGATACGGGAACATGGCTGATGTTTTGTACAACAGTAGCGGTAATATGTCTGTTTTGGGTCAGACGTGCATTATCTGGGTATGATGAGGCTCAGTGTCGGGAATGAAACCTCTTTATTGACGTCGGCAATGGGGGGCCGTGATGACGGCATTCAGAAGATTGAGAGTCTGATATGCCGGACTCCGAGTAAGACGATGAAGATCTCTGATAGAAGATGACGGCGAGATAAGGTCAAAAGAAGGAATGAGAGTGATGTGAAGGTAGATAAAAGAGGCAACGTCTCATCAAGAGCCAAGAGAGAAGTAACCATAGACAAATCATCATAGACTTCAACCAAAACATCAACAAGATTCAACACCTTTGTCATGGCATCCCACATGAAGCTGTATCTCTTCGGAGACCAAACCTTCGAGGTCCAACCTCACTTACAGCACCTCCTCCAGAAGCGCGACAATCTTTTTCTTCACGAGTTTCTGAACCAGAGTTACAATGCCCTTCGCGCTGAGCTCTTCAAAATCCCCTATAGTATCAGAAAGTATCTTCCTCGGTTTACGTGCCAGGAGGATCTTCTTCTTTGGGATCAGAGTGGACCGCGATGTGTGGCTCTTGATATGGCGATGACGACTTTGTATCAGCTTGGTACATTCATTAGGTGCGCGTTACCAATAGTTCAATTATGCCTGGAAGAGTGCTAACGGTGACCAGTCAAGCGTGTATTTCTTCGTATGATGCGCAGAATACAAGGGTCGTTGGTCTCTGTACCGGCGCTTTCGCGGCTGCGGCTGTCAGTTGCAGTAGCTTCACAGCAGACCTGATCCCCATGGCCGTTTCATCCGTCGTCGCAGCTTTCCGAACAGGTCTTCTCGTTACTGATGCAGCTCGACGAGTCAATCCAAGCCAAGAATTGAACAGGAGCTGGGCTCTTGTTGTCCCGGGCCAAAAGGCAGCAAAGGCCGTCCAGGAGTTCTGGGATGCCAATGTAAGTGACGCCGTACACTGGGATAACAACTGGATACTGATGCTTTCTTGTAGGATGGAAGCGTCTTGACTAGCATGCCTTATATCAGTGCGTATGCGCCAAATGGAATTACTGTTAGCGGCCCGCCCCAGCGTCTTAGTGATCTCACGCATTATCTTGCTTCCAAGAGCATCACGTCCAAACCCATTCCCATCTATGGCGCTTACCACGCACCACATCTGTACTCTCAGAAAGATACTCGAAGGATCGTTGATGGCTTGATGCTCAACAAGGGCGTGTCACCATCTGAACAGATACCTCTTCTGTCAAGCACGGGGTCCAAGCCTGAAGAGCGAAGCTTCGCGACACTCTTGGAAGATGCCATCGCTCAGGCTCTTCTTCATCCTCTGCGCTGGAGCTCAATCTTTGATGATATCCAAGCTGCAATTGAGACTACAGGATCTGAACAGTTTAGTGTTCAGTCGATTGGTTCGAATGCTGAGCATTTGATCTACACTGCTCTCAAGAAGACATCTCTTCGTCATCTCGTTCCAGAGACAACCGTGCCCAGCCAACCAACCAGTGTCCCAAGCGTTCCTGACACCGGCACAAACAAGCCAAAGCTTGCTATTGTCGCTATGTCCGGCCGCTTCCCTGGTGCAAAGGACAACGAAGCCTACTGGGATCTCCTCTACAAAGGTCTCGACGTCCACAAGCCCGTTCCAAGTCTTCGCTGGGATCAGCAAACACACGTTGACCCTACCGGCGCAGGAAAGAACACGAGTGCTACACCGTTTGGTTGCTGGCTAGATGACCCCTCCCAGTTCGACGCCCGCTTCTTCAACATCTCACCCCGTGAAGCTCCTCAGATTGACCCCGCGCAGAGGTTAGCTCTCATGACAGCTTACGAGGCGATTGAACAAGCTGGTATCGTTCCAGATGCTACGCCCTCTACTAGACCTGATCGTGTTGGTATCTTTTATGGTGTCACCAGCAACGACTGGATGGAAACGAACAGTGCCCAGAACATCGACACATACTACATCCCCGGCGGAAACAGAGCTTTCATCCCCGGCCGCATCAACTATTTCTTCAAGTTCAGCGGTCCCAGCTACGCCATCGACACAGCGTGTTCATCATCCTTAGCCGGTATCCATCTAGCCTGCAACGCTCTCTGGCAAGGCGACGTCGACACTGCCATCGCCGGCGGTACGAATGTCTTGACCAACCCTGACTACCACGCTGGTCTTGACAGGGGACACTTTCTGTCGCGCACAGGTAACTGTAAGACCTTTGACGATGGCGCCGATGGGTATTGCCGAGGTGAAGGTGTCGCGACTATTATAATCAAGAGGCTTGATGATGCGATTGCTGAGAATGATCCGATTTTGGGTGTTGTTCTTGGTGCGTATACGAACCATTCTGCTGAGTCGGAGTCGATTACGCGTCCGCATGTTGGTGCGCAGCGGGTTATCTTTAACAAGATCTTGAATGAGGCTGCTGTCGATCCTTATAGTGTCAGCTATGTTGAGATGCATGGAACGTAAGTTAACTCCATATCTCTCTTTTGCTTTAAGTACTGATCGGTTGCATAGCGGTACACAAGCTGGCGATGCCACCGAGATGTCCAGTGTCCTCGAGACTTTCGCACCTCCTCTAACAGACGGCAAACTCGCCCGTACAGATTCCCAGAAGCTCTACATCGGCTCAGCGAAATCAAATATTGGCCACGGTGAAGCTGCCTCTGGTGTCTGCAGTGTGGTCAAGGTGCTTCAAATGCTAAAGAAAGACACCATCGTTCCACACTGCGGCATCAAGAACAGGATCAACCATCGCTTTCCAACTGATCTCGAGCAACGAAACGTTCGCATTGCTTTGGAGCCAACACAATGGAAGAAAGGAACAGAGACAAACCCCAGACGTGTCTTTGTCAACAACTTCAGTGCTGCGGGAGGTAACTCTGCGCTGTTGATCCAGGATGCACCACCAAGAAAACAACTTATCGCCAGCAATGACTCTCGCGTCCAATTCCCCATCGCCATCACTGCAAAAAGCGGTGTTTCTCTTCAAGGAAATATGCGCTCAATGCTCAAGTTCCTCAGCACAAACTCACACATCTCCCTCGCCGAGCTCTCCTACACAACCACAGCACGTCGCATCCACCACCAACACCGCGTTCTCGTCCCCGGTGCTACCCCCGAAGAAATCTGCTCCAAGATCGAAACAGCTCTCCAGAACAACACTGGTGTCACGCGACCCAAGGCTGCACCAAAGTTGGTCTTCACTTTCACTGGTCAGGGAGCTCAGTACCCAGGAATGGGAAAGCAGCTCTTTGAGGAGAATGAGTTCGTGCGCAATGAGCTACTTTCACTTGATCAGATTGCCCAGAATTTGGGATTTCCTTCTATGCTTCCTTTCATTCAATCTGATGAGCCTGATGTTGGCAAGTTTGCGCCTTCGCTTGTTCAGCTTGCTAGTGTTTGTCTTCAGATTACGCTGAGCAAACTTTGGGCTTCTTGGGGAATTGCTCCGACTGCTGTTGTGGGACACAGTCTTGGAGAGTATGCTGCTCTTAACGTCGCTGGAGTTCTGTCGGACACTGACACACTATTCCTTGTTGGTGGCCGAGCGCAGTTACTTGAGCAGAAGTGTACTCGTGGTACCCACGCCATGCTTGTGGTGAAGGGATCCCAGGAGGAGATTGCCGAAACGCTAAAGGGACAATTGTACGAAACCGCTTGCATCAACTCTCCCATCGAGACTGTTCTTGCTGGTCCGAATGAGCAGATCGCCAGCGTCAAGGAGCAGCTCACGGCGGCTAGCTTCAAGACCACTCTTCTCAAGGTCCCTTACGCTTTCCACTCATCTCAGTTGGAGCCAGTGGTGCCCGACATCGAGAAGCTGGCCAGCAAAGTAAACTTCTCTGAGCCCAGAATTCCTGTTCTGTGTCCCTTGGAAGGTGCTGTCATCGAGAACGAGAATCCCTTCGATGCCTCATACCTCGCCCGACACTCTCGACAGCCTGTGAACATGCTCATCGCACTGGCCACTGCTTACCGCGACGGCTATATCAGCGATCGCTCAATAGTGCTTGAAGTTGGTCCTCACCCAGCTGTCTCCGGTATGGTCAAGCCCACCCTCGGCCAACAGATCACATGTGTCGCCTCTCTCCAGCGTAGCCGAGCACCCTGGGACATGCTATCCGCGGCGCTCAAGAGTCTCTACGACGCTGGAGCCAGCATCAATTGGGCGGATTACCAGAACAACTTCCCTGGCGCACATACAGTCGTCGAGCTTCCAGCTTATAGCTGGGATCTCAAGGAGTACTGGATCCAGTACGTCAACGACTGGACGCTGCGAAAGGGCGATCCTCCTTTGGTCATCAACAATGTGTCCAAGCTTGAGAGCACTACTATTCATAGTGTTGTTGAGGAGAGTGGTGACTCTAAGAAGACTCATATTGTCGTTGAGGCCGATATTGCTCGCAAGGATTTGAGCCCGCTGGTCCAAGGTCACGAGGTCGATGGGATCCCTCTCTGCACGCCGTCTGTTTATGCCGATATCGCGTTGACTCTTGGTAAGTATCTGCTTGAGAGGCATCAACCACAGCAGAAGGATGATATGGTTGTGGTCTCGGACATGACTGTCTCAAAGGCTTTGATCCTCCGTGGTGACGGATCGAGGCAGCCTATTCAGGCGCATGCCGAAGCCGACTGGCCATCTCAATCAGTCTCGATCAAGTTCATGTCCTTTGACGTAAATATCCACCCTCATGTATTAACCTCTCCGTTGGACTCATGCTAACACTTCGGCAGAACAAAGGCAATCTGCAAGAGCACTCCGCCTGCGTAGTCCGCTTCAAAGACCGAAGCCATCAAGACGCCCTCCAAAGCGAAGCCCGCAATACCAAGCAGAAGATGCAGAATCTCCGCAACCAAGTCACCACCGGTGAAAGCGCACGCTTCAATCGCCCCATGGCATACCGCATGATCCGACCCCTCGCACGCTTCCACAATGACTACCGCGCAATCGATGAAGTAATCCTCAACAGCGAAACGCTCGAAGCTTCTAGTAAGATCAGCTTCGGCACCGTCAAGCGCGACGGTGACTTCCACACTCACCCCGCCGTCATCGACGCTCTTACCCAGTCTTGTGGTTTTGCCATGAACTGCAATGATCACACTGACATTGACGTCGATGTTTACATGAACCATGGCTGGGGATCTCTGGAGCTGTTTGAGCCTCTTGACTTTGAGAAGGAGTATACTACTTATACTCAGATGCATGCTGGAGAGGATAAGCTCTGGTATGGTGATGTGACGATCTTTGACCAGGATAGAGTTGTCGCGTTCTTTGGTCAGATCGCGATCCAAGGTGTCCCGCGAAGAGTCCTCAAGGTAATCCTCTCAATTGAGAGCGGCAAGAAGGGCCAGCCTCAGCGCCAGGCCCAAGACAAGCCCCGAAATGCTCCCTCACAAACTAAAGATTCCTCCCCTAAGCCAACACAGAACAAGCCAGCTGCCAAGGTAGAACCACCAAAGTTCTCTACGGCAATCCGCATCATCTCAGAGGAAAGCGGAATTGACGTCTCAGATTTCACCGACGGCACCACCTTCTCAGACGTCGGCATCGACTCCCTCCTCGGTCTCACTATCTCCGCTCGCTTCCAAGAAGAACTGGACATAGATCTCGACTTTAACGCCCTCTTCTTCGAACACCCCACCGTCAAAGATTTAAGAACCTTCCTCGGCGCAGACGAAGATGTGTCTGGAAGTTCATCTTCTGCGGCTAGTGACTCTGGTCGTGACACGACCACCACTGGAAGTGCTACCCCAGAACTCCAAGAAGAGTTTGCTGAATCAGTTGAAGTTGAGTTCGAGCGCGCTCTTGAGATTATCTCTGAGGAGAGTGGTGTTGCAAGATCTGATCTGGATGATGAGACGAACTTTGCGGATTGTGGTGTTGATTCTCTTCTATCGCTTGTTATTGCAAGTCGGTTCCAGGATACTTTTGGCCTGGATATCGCACATGAGCAGTTGTTTATGGAATGTCAGACTGTTGGTGATCTCAAGACTATGTTGGTGCGAGAGATGGGCCTGGCTACTCCGGTTCCTAAACCTGCTGCGATTCCTGCACCTATTGTCTCTGAGGCAGTCGCGCAAGAAACAGTCATCACCCACAGCGACACTTCCAACATCGCTGAGCGCGAGCAAGCAATCACTGAGCTTGTCAACAAGTACACCGCTGGCTTCAAAGCACCCACTTCAAACCCCAAAGGTCCTCCTCTCAGCAAAAACGAAAGCGTGGTCCTTGTGACAGGCGCATCAGGGGGCTTGGGAAGCCATCTCGTCTATGCCCTCGCGCAACTCGAAGAAGTCCGCACCATCGTATGTCTCAACCGCCCCAACAGAGAAGACCCAAAAATACGACAGTACAAGGCTATGAGAGACAAGGGCATCCGCTTCCCGGAGCATCTCAAGTCCAAGGTGCGGATCTTCCAGGCTGATACCTCGAAGCCTAAGCTTGGAGTTCCGGATAGCGAATACGCGTCTTTGATTCAGTCTGTCACGCACATCATTCACAATGCCTGGCCCATGAGTGCGAAACGTCCACTATCTGGATTCGAGTCTCAGTTCCAGGTATTCCGCAATCTTCTTGATCTTGGGCGTGAGTGTGCTTCTAGTCGTCCTGCGGACTTCAAGTTCAGCTTCCAGATGATTTCGTCAATTGGTGTTGTTGGACAGTGGGGCTTGGCCGCTGGGAAGACTGGAAAGATCGTTGTTCCTGAGGAGAGAACTACTATTGACTCACTTCTCGGTAACGGGTACGCTGAAGCGAAATGGGGTTGCGAGAGGATGCTCGACGAGACTCTTCACAAGTATACTGACCGTTTCCGTCCCATGGTCGTGCGTCTTGGTCAGATTGCTGGGTCCAAGACAAGCGGCTACTGGAACCCAATGGAGCATTTCGGCTTCCTCATCAAATCTTCCCAGACTCTAAACGCTCTTCCTGACGTCGACGGCAATCTCAACTGGACTCCCGTCAACGACATCGCCGACACTCTCACCGATATCATCCTCTCCGACCGCACCCCTTACCCAATCTACCACATCGACAACCCCATCGGGCAACAATGGCGCGACGTCAACAACATCCTCTCCGACGCCCTTCGCATTCCCAACAAAGTCCCCTTCAAGCAATGGCTCGACATGGTGCGCAAGGCTCCTCAGCAGGATAACCCCGCTGCTCTGCTCGCAGATTTCCTTGAAGATACATACCTCCGCATGGCCTGCGGTGGTCTTGTTCTCGATGTGAAGCATTCGCTTGAGCACTCCAAGTCTTTGTCGGCGGTTGGACCTGTTTCGGAGGCCGTGGTGAGGAAGTATATCCATATTTGGAAGGAGATTGGGTTCTTGAAGACTACGGCGGAGGACAAGGCTGGATTTGAGGCGGAAAGGGCGAGACTTTGGGGACCTAGAGTGTAGGATTGATCGTTATATATATGGTTGAGTTAAAGTTTCTCTTATGGTTAAATGAGATTGAACATTTTCTTTATAGACGTATATGGATATTTAGCATCTTGGTCAATTCACCGCAATAGTGTTCCGCTTCTGTGTCCAGGCCTAATCGATTTTACTCGGAGATTCTGCTGGGTTTATCCTAAATTATTCTAAGCTGACTCCAAATATCCTAAATCCTAAATTATCCCAAACTTGTCTAAATAATTTTCGACTTATGATGGAAGGAGCGTAACCCTCGCAACATGTCTTCAGTTGGCGGGAAATCCACGTCCATGAACCCGGAGAGATAGCTCCACTCCTGGAAGGACAACTGAGCTTTGCCGCACTCGAACATTGGTGACTGATCTCTGCTTCGTAGTCACCATTACCATACTCAATAATTCGGTCACGGCTGCTATGAACGAGGTGCTGTGGCCCGGCGCTGGTGCCCTTGATGGGGTTGGCGTCAAGCCATCAGGGTCTTTTCCATGCAGATCAGGTCCCATCTTCTTTCACTTATGCAACTGCCGTGCATATTCTATGGAAACATGAGTCTTTCTTAAGGGCAGCGATCTGAATAATTAATATCGCAAGATGCAACAGATGCCATCAAGGTAGACATGGACTTTTGCAACTGTACAGTCCTTATGTTAATTGGTGATTGAGAAGTATGGCTCAAGGTGGAAATACTTATAGCTCAATGGACGTCTCAACTCATCCAGGCCTCACGCGCTATCCCTCAACCTTTTTTCTTTTTTTTCTTTTTTTTTTTTTTGATATATTAAGCCTACTGAGCAACTGCAATGGTCCAGTTCACCGATGAGCGCTGGAGCGCTTCAGTTCTCCCACTGCTATTCTTGAGCACCGCACATGGCAGCAAGTTACCACCAAAGGCTCAACAGACCCGTTCCTGTACCGAAAGGCCTCAAATGCAAAATTTCGACTCGATCGGAGCTTGGTTCGACGACGTCGCAAAGCTCAATTGCACCTCAGTCTCCAAAGCGCCCAACGCCTCTATCGCCATTGTCGGAGGCGGTGTTTCTGGGCTCACCACCGCTCTCATGCTAGATAGCATAGGTCTTCACAACTGGGAGATCATCGAAGCTAGCGATAGAGTCGGCGGGCGCTTCAGAACCAAGTTTGTCGGTGGTACGCAGGAGTTTGCCGAGATGGGTCCGATGAGGTTGCCGTATACTGTTACGTATAAGAGTGATAACTCTAAGCACGAGTATACGGAGCATCGGCTGACTTTCCAATTGGCCGAGACTCTCAATGAGATGAATGGCAATGACTCCAAGTGGAAAGTCGACTTTATCCCTTGGATTCAACATCATCCTAATGAGCTTATTGCTTGGGGAACTGGTCGACATCCGGATGGCAAAATCCCAACAAGAGCGGACATTCTCGCAAACTCAAGCCTCGCGAAACCGCCAGCTATGGTATCAGCCGAGTATAACGAAACCAAGCACCGCATGAATGAGATCCTGAAGAACGAAACTATGCTCAAAGCCATCCAAGCCGACGTCTGGCGCTCCCACAAGTTCGTCATGAGTCAGGGCTACGACGACTGGAGTGAGCAGTGCATGATGAGGGAAGCTTTCCATGCCAGTGAAAACGTCACTGATACTATATGGACGGCTACAGATTATGATGTTTTCTGGGATGAAATGGTGCACAACTCAAATCTTGCATTAGATGGGACCAAAGACTCACTGGGCGAGACGGAGTGGAAGTGTGTTGACGGAGGGTTCAATCGGCTCACTGATGCTTTCATCCCTCATGTTTCCGACCGTCTGGTTCTAAATCGCAAGATCAGAAAGCTTGAGCCTGTTAAGAGCGACGATGGCCAAACTCGAACAAGACTCTCATGGTACCCCGGCGTCGAGAACCGGACGTTTGAGTCCAAGGACTACGACTACACCATCATGGCAGTTCCCTTCACAATGACCCGCTTCATGGACCTCCCCTCATTCTCATCCATCCTCGGTCGCGCAATCAGCGAAGCAGGTCTGCGTTTCAAATCCGCCTGCAAAGTCTCCCTCCTCTTCTCCGAACGTTTCTGGGAGAAAGGTGAGCGCCCTATCTTTGGTGGTTACTCTATTCCTGATAGTAGACCCATCGGAGCTTTGTACTACCCTGTCTACGGCTTGAACGAGTCCCGACCTGGGCTCATAACACACTATCGTGGTGGAGACTGGAGTGATCGCTACGTCAGCTTTTCTGATGAAGAGCACGTTCAAACAGTTCTCGACGCAATCGTGAGTCTTCATGGAGAGCAAGCGCGTGAGCTTTACACGGGCGATTATGAGAGATTATGCTGGTTACAAGATGAACATACTGCCACATCTTGGTGTCGTCCTGATGTTGAGCAGCATAACCTCTACATCCCAGCGTATCACCAGACGGAACATAACACTATCTTCATTGGAGAGCATACGGCCCCGACGCAGGCTTGGATTAGCTCAGCTATATACTCCGCGGCTAGGGGCACTATTCAGCTGTTGCTAGAGCTAGGGATGGTGGGAGAGGCGAAGGAGACCAATCGACGTTGGATGGGCAGATGGATTAGGGACGAAACTAAGCCACAAGTTAGGTAAACTGTCCATAACTTAGGTAAACTCTCTAGATCTTAGGTAAACTCCTTCACTGCTACATCCGCTCTGTTACACAAATCTCGCGTTTGCCTTCGCGAGAAACATTGTATAATGCGTGGCGCCGCCCGCTCAGTTCGTATGGCATGAACTAACGTTCATATCAAGGTCTTTGGACGTGATTGCATGGCAAGATGAAAGTCCAACTTTACATATCAGGAGTCAAGCAGATGTAATCACCCTCCAGATCATTGGGTAGGATATTAGTATATGTTAGGATTAAGAGGCTTTATTTGTCTCTCGAAATGTTCCGAACTGAAGACAGAAGGTCATTTTGTCATAACACTGGCATTGAAGATTGAGTATTTATGTGTTTAGACATCTATCAGCATATGTTACCCGATTCACGTTTCTTTGAAGCATGAATAGCAAAGTCCTCCAGCTGTCGATACGCTTCATCAAGATCATCGTTGACGATAATGATATCGTGCACTCCAGTCTCTGCAAGCTCAAGCTCGAACTCGGCTTGTGCCAAACGCTACGAGATGCTCGCCTCATCTTCTATTCCGCGGGCCCGAAGTCGGACTTCGAGTATCTCGAGACTCGGAGGCTTGAGGAAGACATAGCGAGCTTCCAAGCCTGAGGATCTAATCGCCTTGACACCTTCCATCTCAATGTCCAAGATGGGGGTCAGTCCCTCATTTATCAGCGATTCCATGACTTTCTTGCTCCTGCCATAGTAGTTGCCGATGAAATAAGTGTGCTCGACAAACTCTTTCCGCATTATCATAGTGTGAATCTCGGGCGGGGAGCGGAAAAAGTAGTCGACTCCCTCAGACTCGCCAGGTCGCGGCTGACGTGTTGTGTGCGAGGCAGCTGAGGAGAAGATAGTCGGATAATTGTCCTTCAGTCGATGGATCAGTGTGCCCTTGCCAACACCAGAAGGACCGGATACAATGATGGGACGAGTGTCGGGTCGCGCTAGAGCATGTTTAGCACGGCGAAAGAATGGAAGAGGCTCAAGGCAACACGTACCTGTGCTTACATTGCGCGTACGCGACTCTGAGTCGGAGACATCCATGTTGTCAGCGATATTCGAGGGTGTATGGAGTTTATGATGGGAAAGGGATTGTCTGGGGAGGATATGATTGTGATTAGTCGTGGAGAAGGTAGCCAGATCGTTCGGAAGTGCGACAAGTCTCGTATGAGCCTGGATCAAATTACTGAAAACCGGTCTTTGAGCTAGGGTAGAAGATGATACGTCGTCCGACCTGTATTATTCTCGTGTATTAATAATGTTGAGGGCTTAAAAGAGGCTTTGAACCCCAGCACAAAGGCAAACATATCTCAAATATATAGGTACTAAACTTCAAGGCCCTCACTGCTGCCTAAGACGATACTTTATAATGAGAACTTAGTTGCCAAACTATTTCTTAGTAATTCCTTTCATCGCTCAACTACAACTATGCACATCTCCAACAGAGGACATCCAATAACCATCTTGTAGCTAAAACGCCATGACCTACCCATGGCCAAATTTCACTCCCAGCAGATAACTCCACGTCCAAACGCCACGCTAAAAGTGACGACACAAGGCACAGCAATGTCCACCGTAGCTCTATCAATCAGTGCCCGCAAACTTAACGCTCTTCCTCCTCTCCCTCTCTCCCGTCACAACAGCCCTTCCGGGACTCGAGCTCAGAATCCCTCCACTACCCTTATTTAGCGCATCCCTCGCCATACCTACCGCTCTGCTCTGCGGTATATCATTGCCATCACTCTTGACAGATCGATCCATACCTGCACGAGGACTTGATCGTCTGCTACTGCTTGCTCCCCGCTCATCTCTTGCCCTCGTCTTTTCCACAGTCGCGCGTCCGATCTCATCAGAACGTGCAGTGCTGGTCTCGCCACGGTATCGACCGGGAAGGCAGGCATGTCCACATCCATCGAGGGGACAGCAGCCATCGCTGAAGGTAGTTGAGCCGCTGGAGTCTGGCTGATCGAGAACAGCGTGCCATGCTGTAAGACAGGAAGCATGACCGCCGTGCGCACAGCCGGGACAGTACCACCATTGTGAGAGCCAGGTGTCTGGAGAGCCCATGGCGGCTGGTAGTTCCACGGGCGCGAATTCGGCATGTGTTGGCTCTCGATGCCCGCAAACAGCGCAAGACGCCATCGTAGTGCGACATCTCTCACATGTCCAGATAGCTTCTGGGCCATCTTTGGGGTCGAGTTCCCTTGGCTTCTTACATGCGGAGCAGAGGAAGCTGACCTTTCCATTCTGTTGCGCTGGTGTGAAGATTGCTGTGTAGTTTTCGCCCCATTGAGGCAAACCTTCTGGCCATCCTTTGATGCACAGGTTCCGTAGAAGCGACGCTTCAATGAAGAGCCCCATTTGCATCAGTCTCGAGTGGTGCTGTCGCAGGACTGCATTCGCCTGGTGATGGTCGATCACGAAGTCGGGTACTAAAGGCTTGAGAAGGAGAACGATGGCTGAAGCATTAACAGCAGAAGTTCGCGACTCGTAGTGCAAGGCCTCTGTGATGGAAGTGTAGGGATCAAGTGGCGAAACAATGGGGCTGTCACCAGATACAGTAGTCGGGAAAGGGTACAGAGGGTCATCCTCCCATGGGAGAAAGTCTGTCTCCACAATATGAGGTCGCAGATCTTTCTGCGCAGGGAACAGATCCTTGGCAGGACTGCTGGATCGATTGGGATGACTTGCTGGAACAAGTGCTGTTGGCTGCGGTGAGTCTTCCTTCGCTGGAAGTGACTCCGCGACAATCTTGGGGGGTGATGGTTCAGATTGCAGGGGCTCTGATGTTTGCGACGGGAACGAATCATCGGTCCCCATTGTGGTTTGAGATATTAAGAAAACATCCTCCGGGGAGTCGGTCGGCGGCTTCTTACTATGTGGGCGCGGCTGGGGTGAATCCGTCGGCGTATCTACGTGGACTTCTTCGCCGCGTATGCGACTCGGGTACTCATTGTCCTTCTCCATGTCCGAGGCATGTCTCGCAAGACTCGATCGCCATGGTCCAGTGCCTCTCGGTGTCGAAGCCGAAGGTTTCTTAGTCGCATCAGATGTCGAAAACATTTGAGCAAAGCTCTCGTCCGAATCATGGCGCGTCACTCTCTGAACCTCTGGAATCGTAGAGTCCAATGATAGAGGCTCCTTCTTCTTAGGTGGAGGAACGTCGAGGGCCTTGAGCAAGACCTCGGCGTCATAAAAGTCGTATCCTTCAGTGCTAGATATCTGTGAGCTCTCGCTTTCATGGCTGACATCAGAGACGGGAACCGAGTCGAGCCGCTTTCGGGGGGTGTCTTCGAACCTGTCATTTATGCCAGGCCCAAGACTAAGTTCATCAGGCTCCGTGACGGCTGCAAGTTTCTTGCCAACCTGTTGTGCATGCTCTTTCGAATTATCTGGAGCGTCAGCCGGTCGCGCGAGCGGAGTTGGGACGTTCGACGTGCTCTCGAAGCCCATCGCAAGGAGGGATCGAGTGCTCAGAGAGCGGCTGCCGAGCCCTGACTTTCCAGAAGGACGTCTGGGCGTTTCGTCGCCGGGGGTTCGACTAGCAGTATAAAAGTCAACGGGCTTCAGCATTCCACTTCCCTTTCTCTCTTCTATCTTCACCCTCTGGAAGCGTCCGAGACGGATGTCAAGGTGGTATTGAGCGCGGCGATCGAGGAGTAGGCCGACCATGTAGGCTAGAACGCGCCAGGTCTGGGCTAATCGGAAATACGAAACGCTTTCGGCTGCGCGAGCGTAATGTTCTAGAATAACACCGACTCGTTCATTGAGCGGCTTGCCGTCTTTAACGTATGGGAGCTCCTGATGGAGCGTCTCGAGGTATAATCCTGAGAGATATTGGTAGATTTGTGTTGTTTTTACAGCAGGCAGTCGACCGAAAGCCATTGTTTGCTGAGTTTTGAAGACACCTGTAATATTGATGGCTTGGTCAAGCGCTAGGAATGGCTTGTTATCATCGAGGCCAGATCCAGAAGGAGGCGTCGTGCTCAAATTGATGGATCGTCCTGCTTTCCTTCGACTCATCCGTCGTCTGGGGCCAAGAAAACTGCCAACCACATCCTCCTCCGAGTCGCTGCGACTGATGCTCAGCATGGGGGCATTGGGGCTCGATCCATAGGGGCCACGGGGCACTATCTCGGCATGGTGTGTGACTGGAGGTCGAGGTCGACTGCTTTGATGAGATCGTTCGTCAAGGAACATCATAACATCACCTTTCGGTGAAAATGCCATAGATGAGGTAGACTGGCGATCAATGACCTTGGGCGCATATGCGACATCATTTTGCGCAAACAGTCCATCTTGACCAACTGTCCAAAGCATATCCTGATCTTGCCAGAGAAGAGCAGCTGGCGAAGCGTCAAATCTCTCGATTTCTTTATATGCCATGGTTGGTCGAGCCAGGTCCCAGATGTGTACTGCCGAAGTACCATATCGACGAGAGCTGCTATCGTCGTAGGACACTGCTATTTGAGCTACGCGCTTATTTTGTGCTGTAGCAGACCACAGGCCGGGTCGCCATGCGATAGTCCAGATAGGCGCAGGTGTTGTCACAGACCATTTCGGCTTCTGTCGTTTATCGGCTGAACTCGAAAGATCCCACACATGGAGTTTCGTATCTCGCCCAGCACTGATAAGGTGGTTTCCATCGGGATGCCATGCGATAGAAGCGCACGCCTTTTCGTGCGCATTGATCCTCAGCAATGGTCTTGCTGGTTGGCGGACATCCCATTTGAGAACTACTCCACCCTCGGTACAGCACGCCATTTCGTGACCAACCTTTGGAGACCACTTAACTTGCCGGACCGAGTCGATACACTTCAGAGGAGCGAATCTTTGCCGAAAGGTGATGCCGCCCGATCGTCCTTGAAGAGGTGCTGCTGTGTCGAAAACGCGCGCCATGCCATCTTGGCTGCCTGAAAGAAGCCAGCTCTTGAGGTGCGGATTGACATCAAGGGTGTTAACCTGTCGCGAATCTTCCTGCATCTGCATGTATTCCAATGGCTCGGCCGCGCCAGATCCGATTCGTGCGACATCGTATGCGAAGATCTTGCCATTTGCGCAAGCCGTGAAGATTGTAGAACCACCGTGCCATTTGACATCGCGAATGCTGAGCTGATCCGCCGCCTGGTTACCCTTCAATCCAGCGGGCTGAGCAGTAATCGCAGCCCTCAAGTCCACACCCTCGCGAAAGTTGAAGTTGAAGTTGTGAGGATCGTCGAGTACCACTGTCTTCAGGATATGTCCACCCGCCAGCACGGCGGCTCTTCGATCGGGGGAAACATCGAGGGCCAATATCGGAACACCGGCTCGATATACGGCATCTTGCGACTTCGGCGGTCGAAACGAGGCTGAGATTGTAGAAGCGGGCGCGCTTGTTATCGAAAGGTTGGCGGAATCGCCTGCGGGGGTCTCGGTCGCAGCCTTGCCGAGGAGCTTGCGCATTATCCTTGAGTCGCGGTTATACATCGTTGCGGGGGGTTGCAATAGCCGATTGCGACGCCATTGAGATCAACTCAAGGGGCCATCAACGGCATTCTCGTTATTCGATGTCGGGTGTTAAATGCGATATCGGTCTCCCTGTTGAAGAGGGATGTCTTGACTTGGTGTTTGGCTATCGCCCATCGAGAACATGAGCTCATGTGGATCCGAAGGTCGGCATGATCACGTGGTACCCTGGACCTCAAGAATGCCGACTTCGTTCATCAATACAGTCTTACTGTGCCACCCCTCAACATTATTTCACGTAGTGAAACATCTTTAGATGTCCTAAATCCTCCGGAGCGGCGCTCGGTACCAGATTTGTCCACCGAATGATGTGTCCTACGAGATGTACGAAGTGAGAGTCAGTCAGTGACGATATCGCTCTCGACCCCCGATACTTCAAACAAATAGATAATTATTCCAAACTATCAACTACCAAAGTGAAAGGTTTACTTGTCTTTGAACACTACAAAAGTCTCCTGGCGATGGCCTGGGCCCTATCCCTTCGCTACCTCAGTGGCATTCGCAGCTACCCCTTCCATCTCGTTCAACGCTCCCGCGTAAGTCTTCCTCGCAAACAACAACCAATACACGAGCCCAAAGATGAGAGTTGCTCCCAACACAAGCGACGCGTAATTCATGTTCTGCGATGTAACAGGCTGGTAGGGCGGGAATAGCGAGAAAACACTTGTGAAGACCAAGTACATGGTGGCGATGACGTTAACAAAAAGACCGGCTTTCCCAAGCCGGAAGGGTCCCCAGGCCAGTGATTCAGGAGTTTTGAAACGACGCCAGATGAGAAGAAGAATAGGAACCAGATATGATATCTGCAGACCAACTACGGCAAGGGATAGAATGGCGTTGAACGCAGTTGTAGAGCCGATGTTGATCAGTCCGAGGAGCATCAAGATGACCAATGTGACGAGGATCGCTACGGTTGGGATGCCACGATTCTTTTCAACTTTAGAGAGAGTGGTGGAAAATGGTAGACCTGGAGGTGTCAATTGGTAAAGTTCTGCAATGCTATCGAGGGAGCTTATACCTTGGTCTCTCGCAAAAGCCCACATAACGCGCGCCGCTGATGCCAGCAACGGGATGGTAGCTAGACTAGCCATAAGAACAACCGAAGCCGACATTGCTGAAGCCCCTGTATGACTTCTTGTGATGTTGTAAAAGATCTCAATGATTGGGAACCCAGTTGTGGTCTGCAACGCTGCAGTGATGTCTCCCATGCAGAACAACAGCGCAATCAGGAAGCAGAACCCCAGAAAGCTGTTGAGGACCACACTGCCAACCATGGCATATGGGATGCCGATTTCCGGATTCCTCATCTCCTCACTGAGATGGGTTGCTCCGTCATAGCCTATTAAGACATAACAGGAGCTTAGCATACCGATGCACCAAGCGGCACCATCACTGGCCCAACCTGAGTTATTCTCGAAGGTGGTGAAAACATAAGACGCGGAGTGCTTGGTGGGCGAGAGAGCACACATGATGATGAGAATGACAAAGAACAGAGCAATATGGAGAGTCATGGAGATCTTCTCGACGAGGGGAAGGATATGGCTGCAGAAAATGCAGACGACTACTGCAACGACGAGCACAGCCCAGTATATAAGTGTTCCGTGCCATCGCTCATAAATGTATGTTTCGGGGTAGTTAAGAACGAGGAGGCCTTGGATCATGGTGCCTGCGAGGAAAGGTGCACTGCCTGTTACTGTAATCCAACCAAAAGTGCTGATTGTAGGGTTTAGTATAAGCTACAACATAGTGCTGAGACTCTTACGTGACAAAACCGGCAAAGTAACTGGTTACTTTGGAGGCTGACTGTCCAGACAGGTGGGCAACGAAATGGTATTGGCCACCTGCTGTAGGATAACTGAGAATCAACAAGTATTAGTAAGACTCCAAGGTATTGCCCTTGGCATTCTCGTTTGGACTTACGCAGACGCCAATTCGGCGAGAGACAGGGCAGAACAAGTTGAGCCGATCGCAGCTACAATGGCTCCATATATCAACGATACGGGTCCACCACTGACCAGGCCAGTAGCCATCGTGCTAAGAGTAACATTAGACAAAGTCGCTGCTTGTTGTTAGATAACTTACCTGCAAAGAGCTTCCCATGTAGCCATCAATGACACGCATGTTGCAAGCATGGAAACGACCGAGAAGTTGCGCTGTTCCTTATCAACCAACACCAAGAGCCAAACACCACGGAAGAATAACATACCTTGAGCTCAGGCGTATACCCCAACTCCTGTAAGTGTTCATGATTCTGTTCCGTGTTTGTCATAGTCGGATTTTTCTCAATATCAGAATGCGACGACATGTTTGATTGCTTGGACTTGAACCTTTTCTTATGTTCCCCTTCAAATGGAAATCCCGTCAAGTTATAGTCATCATATTCCGTAATTTCTGATAACAACCTGTAAGATATCAAGTCCACGTGAATCAATGGTTGAACTAACAACAAACTCAATACCAGAAGGTTAGAGGAGCGGAATGGCGCTAAAACGAGATGGGATAGAATGTACGAGGTGTGAACCACCACCATTATTGAAAAAACAACTAAACCTAGAACAACCTGAAAGTGCGAGATAGAGTCGGTTATGTCTGCCAATACTGTATAAGTTACCCGCTACTTCGTTTATCAAGTTTTGAGGTATGTGTTCATGACTTCGGCTTTGTGGCAATCTCGATCATATATAAAATCATGTTGCCTTTCGGCAATAACATATAATAGATATATCCATCCTATCCAAGCTTCAAATTCTCAAGTATATTCAGATTTATTAGATCAATAATCTTACCGATACAACATTTCGCCATGTTCCAATTTCTCTCTCAAAGCAAGGCTGCTCCAGCCATCACTGACGTACCTCGTGCTCTGCCAGCATCTTGGTACCGAGAACCTGCTATGTACGAGTTAGAGAGACGAGCCGTGTTCTCCAAACGATGGCTCCTAGTCACTCATAAGAGCCGATTCAACAAGACGGGAGATTATGTCAGATACCAGGAAGCCGGCTTCTCTTTCTTTCTCTGTCGAGATAAGGAAAGTAACCTGAATGGTTTCCATAACATCTGTCGTCATCGTGCATATCCCGTTATCACTAAAGACGAAGGCAATACCAAGATTATTGCTTGTCAATACCATGGTGAGAAGCTCGTCCAAGTTAAATCAAAGATTTCGTCGACTAGCTGACACTACGACTAGGCTGGTCATACGGTCTCAGTGGTAAACTCGCAAAAGCTCCTCGATTTGAGAATATGGACACTTTCGACGCGGATAGCAATGGTTTGTTCAAGGTTCACGTCTATGTTGACCATAGAGGCTTTGTATGGATCAACCTTGACGGCAATGAAACGCCAGTGCCATGGGAGGCCGATTTCAAGGGTGGCGACAAGCAACCCAGACTAGGTAACTTCAATATAGATGATTACTCCTTCGACCATGCCTGGGACATGAATGGGAACTATAACTGGAAGACTTTAGTCGACAATTACAACGAGGTAAGCCATTCAAACTTGATATTGGTAGTGCTTTGGCTAACTTGCGCATATAGTGCTATCACTGCTCGGTGGCTCATCCTGGAATAGCTGCTACTTCTGATCTCAAGACTTACAAAGTCGAAACCAAGGGAGGGCAGATCCAACATTACGTGCAAGACAAACCAGGAAAAGAATCTGGCCTCGATGTTGCACCGACGTTTTTCTTCCCCAATGCATCAGTTACTATGACGTGAGTTACCTATCTGCGAATGAATGAACATCAACTAACTGACAAAAGAACTAAATACTTCTATCTCATGCGTGTTGTCCCAACATCAGCAACCACAACATCAATGCAATACGAAGTCTATCGCCACAAAGACGCAACAGATGAAGAGTTCCAAGAAATTGACCATTTTTTCAAGCAAGTTGAATCTGAAGACAAAGATCTTTGCAATGAGGCCCAGAAGAACCTTAACGCAGGGGTCTATGTCACAGGAGACCTGAATTCGTTTAACGAAAAGGGCGTATTATACTTTCAGAGATTGCTCAAGGATGCAGTTGTTCAGCATCGAAAGGAGGAGCAAAAGGATGGCAAGGAGATTTGGCCAGCGATGCGTATTGCTGCAAGGAGTGGAATCCAGGAAGAGGTTCAGTTTTGTCAGGGGCTTTGTCAATCGGCGAACAAAGAAGTTGAATGGTGATGGTCATAGAGCAATCACAATTTCGTTGCCTTTGTCTGAACGAAAGATTATATAACATCGCTTCTTAGACGAAGTCGCTCTACTAAAGGATACAACATCCCTTGTCATCGCAGCTCATGCATAAAGCGCTATTGAAATTGTGAAATGGAGTTGGACTTGTGCAAATTACTGTGCCGAGAAGACATCCCAATTTCTTTTCTGGGCAAAGCATTTACAATACGTAACAGGTCACAAATATAGGAAAGGAAAAGACCCGCATCATAACAAGTACTTTTGTCTGGAGAGCAACACGAGTCAATGGCGAGTTTGGCCAATCATGTACCGAAATGAGACATTCCTTGGAGGTTCAGGGTAAGACAACGCCATGATTGGCGACAGGACTTCATCGGAGAATTGCTATGTGGCTTGCTAGTGTACAAGATGCCTCAGCAGTTCGCAGTAGACTGGGTTCCTCCACAGTTATTTATGACTCTAGGAAATTGCTGCCCTTGATACCCAGACAAAACTCATGCCATTTCAGTTGCATCACGAGCTGTGTGTGTTGTATCGATGCTACCCCGAGAAGCTAGAGCCACTAAATGCCACCCTGAATGTCACCCAAGACGGCGCCTTAAAACGGGCCCCAACAACACAGGGCTGAAAGCTCAAGTACCAAGTATTTTGCCCACGACATCCCTATCACCTCACCGAACCTGATTTCCAAGACGCTATCTGATTCATGGATCAAAAAGCTTGTTACCCTGCCCAGATCCTAAGCTTTACTTCAAATTCGCAGTCCAAACTCCAACAGGATTTTAACCCACTCACCTCGCAGGGATATTATTAGCCATGCTACGACAACGAGACCATGGGGGCCAAAATGAACCATGATTTGCGGATTGGATGCGGTCAGCTTACAGATCGTAGCCTGTAATACCATTTGAAACCAGGCTTAGCGGAAAGGATCGACGTTATAAAGGCTCCAAGTTTCGCCCCCATTTAATCCTGCCTGACTGATCCGCTCCTTTTCCCTGTCTCTTGGTTCTGCCTTTTCATTTATTGTTTCGTTAGCGGTTTTTGATCGTCTTGAGTTGCGCAATGAGTCAACAACAGCAACTTCCGGATAGTGAAGGCCTTCAGGTCAATACGGACGCTGAACAAGCCGCCAAAGCCCCAGAAGTAGCTCCCGGTTACGATAACGGCAATTACTATATCCCTACTGGTTACCATCACCCTCAGCAGGCGTCATCGGATGGAGTAAGGATTCCTTTTGGGCTCGGAGTTTGGACTTTCGCTGCGCTCGTCGCTCTATGTACGGCTATCGTTGTCGGCGCGGGTGTAGGTGGAGGATTGGGTGCTGCTTTGGCAAACAAATCGTAAGCTTAAACTTTAAATGTGCTCAATTATGCTTATTGACATGTCAATAGTAGTGATTGCTCAGCGGACTCAGCATCTGGTACCGCTCCCGCCGCGACAGCAGAACCAACTGCAACCTCATGCCCAACGCCCGACAACAGCACATCAGTCAACGACACAGCTCCCTATGTACCGAGAGCTGCTGACACAGTTAGCCTGCTGGAGCTAAGTTGCCCCGATTCAAAGAAAGATGAGACACGTTACAAGACCAACAAAGGCTACGAGTTCAAATGGTGGTGCGGCGTCAACGCAGCACAAGGCACCCCAGCTGAGGGAGGAGGTATTGTTGCCGATTACGCGCCTATCTATGCGTATACGATTGAAGACTGTATGGAAGCTTGCGGAAACATGATCGACAAAGACGCCGAAACCGGCAACGGAGTGAAATGCGCCAGCATCGTCTTTTCGAAGCGTATGAAGGACGAATTAGACGGTTTAAACGCGAATTGCTGGCTGAAGAACAATTCGAAGGCGCAGGTGAAGCTTTCTGATCCAGTTTGATGATGATTTGATGCTAATTTGATGATAGGGGAGCAATTGGGGTTTCAAGGACGATTGGTACGCATACGCGGAGTTAGACAGCTAAACAAAGTCGAAGTGGGGCGTTTGAGACTGGCAAGAATACCTAATGATTCGATTGATGCACTCGAAGGTAGTTTAATTCTAGAAATGATACCAATTCTGCCTCTGTCGGGACTGAAGCTATTCCCAACTCGCGACTCAACACCCGCACCTGCGAGAATCACGAAAAACAGACGAGAATTAAGGGGAAATGAGCTCCAGCCTTACCGTTACATCGGATTCCTGAACCAGAAAAGCCCTGCGCCTTTTTGGGCTGATCCTCAAACTGTGCCAAGTTTTTGACAGGTTTTGGCGACAGGGATTGTAAGCACAGCCTTCGCGCCAAGAACAGAAGGATCAGTGACGATGTTCGGCAGTTTTTCACTTGCAATTTGTCAGCACAAATGCCCTTTGTCTCGAGTCCTTTTCATCATCAACAGCTTCGTGGTGAAAGGAGAGAATGTTCAATTATTGTGCTGTAGTCTTAACTTTACCAGTGATAAGGTTGCTAAGGCTGAACGGGAGGATCCACTATTCGGGCTACCCCCACTTTCCGGGTCACGGAGTTATCGCGAAGCATCGGACCGACGCGCAATTGTGTTGGGGGTCGCTTGGAAGGAGCAAAGCTTTAAGCGAAGGGGTACGGCAAAGCGACGACGAGATACTGTCAGACATAATCAGAAGCCAACTATGAATATGTTTCCCTGAACTCAACCGAACACCTTATCTGGTTGCTATTAGTCACATCTGTACAAAGAATAGGTTCTCCTGAACAATGTCAGTGTCCTAGCTGCAATTCTCATGAGGCAAATGGACCCAAGATTATAGAATGGTAGACATGACCTCCATGTCTTTCTAGGA
Source organism: Fusarium sp. MPI-SDFR-AT-0072 (assembly GCA_020744335.1). Lineage (NCBI taxonomy): Eukaryota > Fungi > Ascomycota > Sordariomycetes > Hypocreales > Nectriaceae > Fusarium > Fusarium sp. MPI-SDFR-AT-0072. The sequence goes on along the minus strand of JAHBOG010000005.1, from coordinate 690,110 downwards.
TTGTGCTACCTAAGAGATAAAACCTCAACCTAAACGCCTTGGCGATCTGAGTACCTCACGCCCTAGTCTGTATCCCTACCAGTCTACATTCCTACTCATGTTCAACAATACCAATCGTTCCTTTGAAAGCGTTACTTGTCCAGCAAGAAAACTAAATCAACTCAGGAACACCAGGAATAGCAAAGCCCTGGCCGTCCATCCACATATCCTCATACTTCCCAGGAACCTTCCACGCTAGAACAAAAAGTCCTTTGGTCACAGACTTGCGAAAGTTTGGCTTGTTGGACCTGCATACTTCCACCATTTCCTCCTCACCTAGACCGGAAACAGCACGCTGACCCCAAAGATCCACTAACTTGGGCAGGTCTCTTATACGGACGAGGACCACTTGCATATCACCCTCGGGCTTGGGTACCATATACTCCGCTGCATCATCAGCAGAATGTATCTGTAGGAAAGAATGGGCGTAACTCGAGGGCTTGTGAGCTCCAACGATGGCCCAGCAAAGAAAGCCGCGCAGGATTGTATTCTCACAACCGGCGATGAAGCTAAGGACGTCCGACTCGGGGGTAAAGAATTTCTTCGGATGGTTAGCTGGCAGGAGACCCCGGAGCTCCTTTTGAAGAGAAAGCAAATAGCAGTGTCCGAGACACACGGTCAAATTACGCCAGTCCGAGATATCACTGGTCCCCGGGCCCAAAAACTCGAAAACGACTTCATTTTCTTCGTACAGCTGATCCAACGTTTCCCTCTGCACCGCGGAGTAGTCAGAGTCATCCATCTCATGAAAGTTGTGTTGTGCTTCGGCGAAAGCTTTTGAGAACGCGCCCAGGGTTTCGATTCCGAATCGAACATCCTCGATGTAATTCATCTTTGACAGTGTTGTAAAGAAAATAGGTTGATTAACATATTGAGGAATACGTGCCCGAATGATATGTCGTTTGTGAGAGTCGTTACTTGCAAAGTCAAGTTGCTTGTTGTGTATGAGTTTCGTTATTAGTTAGCTGAGGTGGTGATGCGAAGATGCCGAGCTTAATAGAAATAGGTTTATGCAAGATGCTTTGTCTTTTTATATGCTTTCGTAGATAAAGTCAGCTACATTCTCTGCAGGGCGCTCGCTATACGCCGAACAACCGTTATGGGACTGACACTGCAGTGTTCACAGTTTGTTGCGGGATCGCCGAAAAGAAGCCAAGTGGCGATGAATAAAGGAGCTGGCTATGATTAAAGACCAAATCAGCTTGAATAATAAGTTGTTTAGTTAGAAAACCTTTATACGTTCTTTGAGCTCGAATAGCACTCTATCTTAGTTACTGCTTATTACGAACAAAGACTTCAAGTATGCCACTAAACTTACCACGTCTTTGTTCATAGGACGATTTGCGGCGGTACTTTCAAACTGAGTGGTCATTATTAGGTGGAAACGCCTGGGGATAAGAGTGAACACTGAACTGTTGGCAACAGAACTGCATGGAATGTCACGTTCTGCTATTGTTTTATGAATGTGATGGAATGAATATGGGCGAAAGATGAAACAAGATATTATCTCCTCATTGAGAAGACGAAAGCTGTTTTTTCTATGGGCACTTAGCGAAGGGCGAAAGTGCAACACCCTCATGCTTTGTGATGAGTGAAGTGTGAATCTAGTCTTCGTTACAGTAGATAGGCAATCGGGTACGGGACGTGGCAAAGAGCTATTTAGCGTTGGCCGCAATGCTTCGATAGAAGTCAGAGGAAGTCCAGATCAGTGAAAACAGCGGCACAAAGCCGAACCCCAATGCTGTTGTGATATCAAGAAATGTATGTGCGATAGATTAAGGCTTTATGGGATGCCATTTCTGAGCAGTTTAGATCACCATCTTCCGTCACAGCCGTTGAGTTAATTTGGTTATATCCTGGCTAATAAGCTCGCGAGATAGACGGTCCAAAGCAAAAGTCCCGTTGCTTTTACACATCAGGGAAGCTAGAAGCTTTGACTGACTAAAGGTTTGGAAACAGATAACAGATGCCTCGTGATAACCCGAAGTGGGCTTTTAATACGGTTCCAAAACCATCCAGCAGGCTTTAACAAAGTTTGTAGAACCCATCATCCCGCGGACTTGACATTTGATAAATGAAGAGACTGTCTGCATCTGGCTCCCAGGCTTGTGATAAGGGTAAGGGTTTAAAAGAGACTTCAGCCCTAACACAAAGGTAAAGAACATAAGTTAACATATATGGGCAATATACTATTTGCCCTCCATGGTGCCTCAGATTTTGCTTTTGGCTGAAAGGTTGGATATCCTGATGACTGTCTCCAAAGGTGTATAAATGACGGCCTACCTGCTGGCTCCCAGAAAAGGTATTACCTTTCATTAATTCAAGTGAAGTTCCTAATCGCTACGTCTGAGATCACATCTGACCTCTAAATATGATAGCAGCAAGGGGAATACCATTGTTGTTCAAACAGGTGGCGGGAAAGTATCGCAAACAAGGAGAAACAACGACACTTCGACAAACACAAAAGAAAACAGATCAGATAAGCGAGTTCGGTGCTTTATTGACAGTGATTCAGCTCGGTTGATGCTGCCGTTTCTTAGCTCCAAGCTGGCAGTGATTCACTGCTCCACCAGCCGGTAAACAGGCTTGATACTCCCCTTCTCTCTTCCGACGCTTTCTACCAACCTACGTTCTGAATCTCTACGTCATCACTCTACTACCTGATTTCTGTGTGGTGATATAAGCTCTCAATATACCGGCTTCCCATCGTGAGGCGCCTCAGCTAGTCCACCAAGACCTGCATGACGAGACAACGCCTATCACAGGAAACACACACTAAAGCAACAAGAAGTCCTTCAACCCTTTTGAATACACCCGAGCCGGGTGCAGAAGTACTATAAAGAAAGTTTATGTTCACGCCACCTGATTCATTCCGTCAGCTTGCACCATGACCACTTTTGACGCCGAGACATTCGCCTTCCTTTCCTCCATCAAGGAGCCCGCACTTGAAGATGGAGCAACGCGCACAAGACTTCTCGACATGATTTACAATCTCGAGGCTCCCCATCCTTACGAGATCATGCAATGGCTTCAAATGGCAGAGTTTCGCGCCTTTGCCTTTGGTAACCTGCGAGTTGATTGTGTCAAAACCTGGGCTGGTTACAAAACCCAAGTCCAGCCCTTGTGGATATTCCTCCTCCTAGGAAAATTTATCGCGGCGATGCTTGGCCAAGAGAGGTTTGAATGCACAGTCGGTGGTACACGCTACCAGTGCCCTAGACCTGAAGAAGAGAAGATAGAACTGGAGTACAGGTATGATGAATGGGCATATGAGACGGACGATATGTCGATCGACATGCCTTATGAGTATGGAGATTTGTTAAACTAAGACGATCCTGCCCTATTGCTCTCCGTTTCATATCAGTCTCTGAAATTTCTAGGATAGATGAACAACAAAACTTGAAGAAAGCGATTCTGAACTCTTCCCAATTTGTAGATCATAACCTCGGTTAAATAACGTGATAAGACTTGGACGATGTTCAGGTTAATGATTATCTTGACACCACTTACAATCAGACAACTAGTTTCGCAGTAGCCAGTACATATTATCCATCATCGTAAGAACATCATCACGAGGAGGCTTCTTTTTCTTATCTTCCCAAAATGGTGAAATGCAGCGACTAGGCAGATTAACTAGTGGTCCACCCGTCCACAGTCCAAGTCTAGACCCCAATCCTTGGGAAGCCGAGAAAACTCGACACAGCCCATAGCGACACGTACTCTGCAATTCAATTCAACATGCCAAGCAGATCCTCAGCCTCATCATGCAATCACTTACACAAGTTCGCCCCCTAAAACAGAAGTCAGACTCTTTCGGCAAGTCTAGGGACATCCCTGCAACGCCTCCAACCAACCAGATTGCCCGCCTTGGATGGCATCAGCTTAGTTCAACGCCACAGCCGCCAGGGCTTTTCCGATCGATGCAACACTAATTCCCATTTCGTACCGTATGCAGCGCTGTAGCACAGCCACAAACCTTCTGATCTGCCAGCCACAGTTACAATTGGCTGGTGTTTCAGATCGTTTGGCATTCAGCTCCCAGGCACAGACATCGCATGGAAAAGCCGTTTAAGATGATGATCTGCTTACATGAGATCCTTCCGACCCAGCACCCCGGTTCTAAGGGTCTAGAGGGCGTCTTGGCAAGTATGTGTAAGAGAAATTGATGCAGGGGTACCGCTTGATTCTTCCCGCTAAGGAAAGTATTCTCGAAGATCGTTCTTGTGATGAGAAGAGGTATCAGACTTATAAGATCTCGGTTGACCAATCGCCATTCATATGTTGATTGTAATAGGAAGAGCGGCCCATTTGTACTGAAACGGGTTGAGTCTGTCGGAGGCAGCAATATCTCTGTATTGCATCTCTTTGAAAGAGTTTGCTTTGGTGAATTGGGGGTAAAGGGGAAGGAAACTCTTCGTATGCTTAAAAGCTGTTCAAATGGAAGTCCATTTGATATATAAACTGTTTTCTTTAGTCTTTACTGTATGTCGATAACCTAAAGACTAGTAAAGAGATTCAGCTTCGTGGTATTAAGCTTCCCTTACAGGAACACAACGCGAAGAGCCCAGATTTAACACATCTTTCCATTTACGCCAATTTCATAACTTCCATCATGATATTTCCGGCCTTCGTTGCAAATCTGGAAGACATATGCGCCAGCAGCTCTTCAAGTTCAGGAGGCCCCTACGAGATATCAGACCAAGTCGTTGAAATAGGGTTCCCTCAGATCATGCAATTCACTTGGACTCCATCATCCTCTACAATGGCTCTCTTCATCTCTGAACCAGGCTCCCACACTATCTATGCAGCATGTATGCTTCGAGGCTGGCAAGGGCCGACATATCTCTTCCCAGGGTCCAGCGTTGCTGGAGATCCGATATCGTCTGGGCTCAGATCCGGCGACGGCTTCATCTTTCAACTCCCCGGAATACCCAGCTACAACACTCCTTCCAGCCAAGTCACTATGACCTATCATCGTTCACGGTCAAACCCTCGATACAGTTTCTCGATGAGGGTTGAACATGGTGGAAGTCGCAGAACAGAATCTTTCGAGTGGCGCATCTCTTCAGAAGCTCGGAGCAGCGCTTATAGCATGGTTTGGGAACTCGTATCGCTAGGTCGCACAAGCAAGTCGAGCTCACACCGCTCTCAACGTTCTGAAGTTGTTGCAATGATACATGAAGAAAACACTTCATCAGGATCAGTGCCTGTTCAAAGGTCAGGAGGTTTCCAATTTCTGGGCAGGGCAACTACAGGCTCAATGGGATATCACTGGACTGTCACGGCTTTGATGAGTAGTGTAGCAATTTTGCAGAATACCAGCCGGGAGTAGCACGAATAAGCCAATGAAGTTGTGGTATAATTAGTACTGATGGATATTGAAGGCTGGGCATCACGGAAGACGGGTAGATTTAGCAGGTTAGAACATCAGCTTTAGACATATCAAGGAAATCCATTTCTAGATCAGTATTGAGCTTGATAATTTCTATAAGACGCGAAAATGCGAGTGCCTTGTCAATAATGCGTCAAATATTGCACTGTTAGGTTTTGAGCTGCTCCGTGGAGATCAAGAAATGAGTTGAGGAGAGAGAAACCAGTAGGCTACACAGAAGGGTAGGATGTCCCTTAAATAACGGAACAGGCTGTAAGTCATGCTTTCCAAGTTTTCCAGGGTCCTTTATAATTTAGTGACGGCTACTGAGAGCCAGTGGTACTGTTCCGTCATAATTTAAGCCTTCTTGTTCTAAAAGTCTAAAGCTTACAGATATAAAGCAAGCTACCGGGCATAAACTCTGCTATTAGCTAAAATTTAAAAATAAAAATGTAATAAATTTGAACTAAAGATACTTTAATAGAATTTAATAGCTATGAGTTTATTCTCTTCCAAGAAGTCACTCTGATAAATAATACATTAGATTTACTTATCTATTTGACAATATCGTAAAGATTTGGTGGCTTCTGAAAATTTAAAGACTAGAGTATTCTAGGTTTATATTGGCAGAGATATTAAGGTGTTAACAGTTATGAGAAGTAAATAAAGTTGCTACGTCTGGTAATGAGGTCAACGTAGATGAGGTAACCAAGTTGTATTGAAAGCTGAGTAGCCATGTTGGTTATCATGAGATTGCTGGGTTCTACCGTGACAGATATATTAGGATACTCACGCAAAAGGAGCCACGAAAAAAGAGCCGGTCTTGAACATCCTCGACCAATCTGTAGCCTCGTGTAGTATAGACTGACTTCAGAGAACAAACTCCTGCAGTGAACCAGATGCCACCCCCTTATATTGCTTCTTTCCTACCAAACCACCCGCAACGTTTCCTGCAAATTGGCCAACAGTCAGGCTCTTCCTTGCAGGAAACCAGAATGTTATCTGCGAGAAGTCGATGGTAAACCGCTAATATTGACCTCTCTTAGGAGATACCAAGTCGATGAGATATCCGGTATGACGTGACTCGGGCAATGGAGATTGAGATCCGGCAGCGGAGGACAAATTTAGGGGCCCCGTATTGGTCAGTCTTGTGGTGCCCCAGTTCCCTGAGCATGAGACGTTCTGGTTTGTCGTACGAAAGATGACTTCGTTGTCTTCTATTATAGTGGCGCTGAAGTAGGGCTGGCCGTCTACACTCGACGTGTAGTTCCATAACATGATGCCATACGGCCCCACAATGGCTCGCACCATGTCCTAGTTCCTACTGATCACGGTCCAAGTCCGGGAATTCCAATTCTTGCCCCAGTCTCCAATGCCAGGCAATATGAAAGGCGTGCCGCGGATGTTTAGCTGCACCTCGGCGTCGGCAACTGGGAACTGCTCTTGCCAATACATTTCCGGGGCAAAGAGCACACTGGCCCTAGGATCAGGGTATACCAGGCCTTCGGGATAGATTGGTGGTCCTCGTGATTTGAGCTTGAACGTTCCGTTGATGGTAGGTGACTTGATTGTAACGACGGATTGCTTGAAGTCGTTAGAGGCGGTGAAGCCCCAGCTTATGTCGCCAGCTTTGCTCGTCCGCAGCCCAGACATAGTCTTTGGGCATTTCGGCAATGTTGAAATGCCGACGAAGACGTTCTTCATGTACCGAGTTCCGTTGGCCCAAGAGACCGAAATCAGGCCGCGCTGTGCACCGACTACGGTGGCAACTGTGCCTCGGGTGAGATAGAGGACGATACTGGCCTTTCCATCATTGGAAGCGGCATCGAATGACCAGTTCTCACTGGCGGAGCTGTTAAACACTTTGACCATAGGGGAGTCGAAGTGAGTCAGAGGGTCTGCACCCATAGTGACCGGTCCATCGACATATTCACCTGAGAGAGCTCGATGTTCATGGCATGTGTGGCCTTCGAAGGTTGCTGAAACCGACACTCCAGCGATGAATGCCCATGAGGTAATAATCCAGTGAAAATGCATGGTTCAAAGAGTTGTACTTTGTTCAAAATGTGTAATTGAGTTTGAGCCATGGGTTATGGATAATTCAATGTCATATGCCATTACTAGAAGGCATTAAAGCCGTTTTATAGCCATTTCTGAGCGACTTGGTTTGAAAGTATTTAAGAAATGAGGCCACATAGAATGAGCCGTTGGCTCCAGAGTCTCCCAATCACGTATTCGAAGAGCATTCTTACCCTCACCCTTGATGCTTCTGGGAGTTGGAAAGACTTTCGTGATCGCAAGTATCCTCCGAGAATAGTTTAGTCAATGGGTGATGGAGGAGTGTGGCTGAGTGGCATTCAGACTATCACAGCTTAAGCTTATGGTAACAACCGACGGCAGCCTGAACTCGCAACTGTTCATAGCCCTTGCTACTAACATTGCAAGCCAATTTGCACTCTGGCAGAGCGCACTGCCATCAACTTGGAAGCCGGCATCTGTCCCAACCTACAGTCCCGCCCCATCAATTCAGGTCGCTAGTACGTACGAGCACGTGGCTCCGACAGTTTATGCAAACATCTCCATAGCCAACTCAGTAAATCGTCAACGGACCACTGAGCTTGAATGTCTCTCACTAATCGGCTCTTGTCTTGCCGACATCCCATATCAGGAAGACAGACAACAGACAGGCCTGCCATCTACACTCATGGCCAGAGCACAGATCCTTGTTGACGAGATATGCGCCAGTTTGCCGTTTCGTACAAGTGACGTGACGGCAGGCGAATTATGGTGTCACGACGTGCTCGTGCCGATGGTTCGAGAACCTTCATATGGGAGCGGCCGGAAGTGCACGGTTCCTGAGAACACGACTAAGCACGCACAACAAGTAGTAACTTCTGGATTATACATGATGTATGGTAAATTAACTTTGGTACTGAGCATATTCCAAAACATGCAAACCATACTTCGTGATGGGTAGGCCAGATGGATAATAGAACAGGTTGATAGACTACGACATATTCTTCATATTGCGTAGGGGAGAAAGGATGAGCAAAAACAGAAAAGCGACGAAGAACTTGCTAGTGAGTTTGATATAGATGCTACAAGCTATTCTAGGCTCAAGGGCTACAAACAACCAGATCCAGATTACCTCAGGGTTAGAGAGAGATAAAGACTCTTTACGCAACAGACTGATATCCGTGCTACAAAATATGTCACCTACTTCGCGGTGTTGAGAAAGAGAATCACACTCTAACAGTTCAGTGCGTGTGTTGTTAACAATAAATCTCAAGTCTTGGCATCAGTCGATAAAGAATGTCACACTCGGGAGGAATAATAAACAAGGGCCCAGTATAATTACAACAAAAGTTCTGACACATGTAGTTTCGGAGAAAAAGATACCAGGTGCATACTGGCCGTCGCCGATGAGATTCGTGACCACAGATAAACCACGTATGCGTCTATTTGCCCCAGACAGGCTGTAAACGCAACAATAATGATGATTTGCTTTTCTTACTGGCTGTGTACATAAATTGTCCCTCGTAATGCTAGCGTAAGCCCAGCCCTACGGCTAAGTAAATCCGCTGTGTCGAGGATTGGCTTGATCTTAAAATCACCAAGACACCTGCTCTGGATATTTACAACGATAAAATACGCACACTGTATGAAAGCCTTGTGATTAAGTCATGTTCGACGTTACAAGATACCAGATCAACCAACAACTTTGCCGCTATCAAGTGTTTATTTTAGAGCCCTAACCAATCGTTAAACTGATCCTCAACCCCTGTTTTGACGGGCGGTCAGCCGATGATCCCTGCCGTACAAAGCTGCATGGCCTCCCAAGGCGCAGCCGAACTTAACGTCACCCAGCACCGCTCATCACCGAAGCTCGGCCACTGTGGATACCTTTTGATTAGGTTGATTCGAGATGTTATGATTTATTAACGGCTGGACTGTCCTCGCCTTATCGCGCTTATTACCTTCTACACATTAGCGCTATTATGCCAGGAACACCATCAAGCCGCGGATGCGACGGATGCCGTAGGCAGAAGAAGAAAGTAAGCATAACAATATGTCTCATAGTAATTCCAGTGTTGATAGCAAAAGTGCGACCAAGCTAAACCAACTTGCGGGAGATGTAAACGAGTTGGCGTACCATGCGTCGGAAACGGAGTAAAGAGATGGAAATTTCACTCGTTTCAGAACTACGACCAGAGCCTCATTAAACGACGCCCCAGCAATGAACAGACCCAGCTCTCATCTTCGTTGGTTCACATCCTTCAGATTGAGGATGCCAGATTCGATATCCGAGCCTTTGGCGGCAAACTTATCCCAGAAATCGTAGCACAAATTGGTTACAGTCCGGCACTCGACTCTTGTGTAAACGCAATGGTTTCATTGTATAAATCACATCGATGCCAGGAATCCAGAGTTGATGCTTTGACGAGATATGGAGAGGCTTTAACAGCGACCAGAAATGCCATACTTGATCCGAAGGAGAAGATCATGATGAAGATGCAGGTTGTTTCAATCATGTTTGTTTGCCATGTAAGTAATTTTATACGCAACCGTATACTCTCGCTAGACCTGACATTCTTCAGTACTGGGTAGATCGTAAATCGATCGAACAACATCGAGAAGTAATATCAGTGTTATTTCGCGAAGCTGTTATGAAAAAGCAGCTTGACGACTTGGGGGACTACATGGTGGGACTTAGCCAACTCGCCGTACTCCAACCCCTTCCCTTGTATATTTCCCAAAGCTGATAATACGATTAGGTTATGGCAAGTTTCTTGAACCCTCAGTTTCAGCTAGGTCCCTGGTTCTGGCAAGCGTGCGAGACGATCGGCACTCCACGACCAGTCAAATACCACCAAGGAAGCTTCCTGAGCCTAGAATCTGGAACCATGGGAGAATTATCTATCTTGATGCGCTCACCAAAGGAGAACCTTCGTCAACTAAGATGCATTTACGACGTCATGCAGTTCGAGATGCCCAAGGTCCGACAACTTCTTGCACTAGCAACAATATCTACAGCAGCACCCAACGCACCGGCGATGTCAATACGAGTTTGTAGTTCATACAGAGTAGCATATGGAATCCTTCTCGCCATGACTGCGGTGATTGGACACACTTTGCGAATCTGGGATACAGACTTGACACTAGTGGGGAATTCACAAGACTGCGTGGATGAATGTATTGGCTTGGTGGAGCAATGTGAAAGTGCTCGACCATACGGTGCCAACTTTGTACCGGACTTTCTCACTATGGTATGGGCAGCGGCTACGGATGGTTATAGAAATGATGAGATGGCTGAGTACTTGATTGATTATGAGAAGGATTCTATTGGGGCGGACTTTATGGGGCAGGCTATGTCGATTAGAGAACGACTGTTCGCGATGGAGGCAAGGGAGACAGCGGAGGAACTGAAAGTAGTTCTGGACCCAGCGCTTGAATCTCTGGTGAAGGGGCCAGTGATCAACGAACAGGAAATTCGACCAGCTGTCAGCGAGTGTATCATACTATAGCTTGTAAGAGATAGTGGAATCAAGAAAGGTCAAAGAGCAGAGCAGGTAACTCGTGCTGAAATAACAAAGACGTGAGAAATTTAATCATCAACAGTTATGGGCCGTGTCAGACGCCAGAAGCAGATTGGATGTCTGTCTTGAAGAACCAAAGGGCTATTCCATACAAGCCTTCTCGAGCATGGTCACTGCCGAAGCAACATCCAAACAATGCCACATTGTTGATTAGCCATAGCTTGCAGCTCCTGGCTTTCATTACCGCTTCTGGATAGCTACTTTAAAGCTCTCTCACACCTAGCTAATCGAGCCGACGTAAGGTCGGTTTAAACTATGCTGTCGCGGGGTTCGGCATTCACCCTCATCTTGCACTGCCGCTACATCCCCGAAGAATCCGCGAAACTTTGTGGTTACAGGCGCTTCTTACATTAAGACAATCCGTGTACTATTAAGAATGCCATTTTAGGTTTATGAGTCATTGCGAAATCCGGGGAAGCTGAGGTGGGAACTCGGAGAGCTACGTGTGTAGCTCAGGGATGAAAGGAAGCTCATCAACTACTTGGCTACATGGCAGACTTCCACTTTCGAGTCAACTAGACATGTAAAAGAAACTTAGGCATTTCTCATGATTTCACATGTTGGCATGAATGATGCTGCTGCACTGTGGTGGCTCAGACTCTCAACGACCGAAGAAGTATCTATCTTGCTGCTGATGGCTCTGCCATTTGCATATGCTATTGCATTGAGCCGAGAGACAGTGTGAGATGTTTCATGCAGAAAGGAAACAACGAATAAGCTCTATTAGACTGACTGTCTTGCTGTTCTTCGTGATATCAGCCCATCTACGTGGTTTTTTGCTAACAAGGAACATGTGAATCATCCGCCCGACCGTCCAATTGCCATGTTTCCGAGCTCATGCATCTGCAGCTCTTTACGGAATAGACAAACGCGGGGTTCCAGGAAATCGTGGAGGATCTCGCTGTCACATATGCTGGTAGTCAAGTTTAAGTTCAATACCGAGGTCCCGAGCTAAACCCGCCAAATTGACTCTCAACTCAGGGTATCATTTCTCTTTTTAAATCTTGAGATGAATAGATCAACTTTAGATAACCACCACCCTTCAACTTTGCATTTCCGAGGATGACATCCACTATCACACCCATGCTATCGCTGACCACTCACAATCACGATATTAACCGCATCCGAGGACTTGATCGGGTGGATCCGGGCTGGACCTGGGGAAGATTGTGGCTAGCGGCTTCAGGGCCCTGCTTCTAGTGGTCCGGCGCTAACACGCAGTGGGCCGTTGACCTTGAAATATCGCCCGATGCTCCCCGCGGAAACACCCTCGACTCACCGAACACCCGGCCACCGATGCCGCTCACCTGAGCCGAGAACGAACCTAACATTTCGCTCAGTCTCTTTTTTTCATGATAATTCCTTTTTTTTGCGCCATCATTCCACTTTCCCTGAAATCCGCCAAAAATGACAATGACGGGTCCAAACAAGATCGTCAAACGTCAAGCGGGCAAGGACTCCAAGAGTTCTTCGCGCCCTTCGTCCGGCGGCGCTCTCTGCAAGACCTGCACGCCATGTCGCCAGAAGAAAGTCCGCTGCGACGGCACGCGCCCGCAATGCGTAGAGTGCAGCACCAACAGTCTTCCCTGCGTATACCCTCACGATGCCCGCCGAGAACCTCGACCGTCGCGCGCGCGCGTGCAAAGCCTCGAGGCGACAATCGCCGCTATGCTCGATCACATGAAGGCCGCCGGCATCCTTACGTCCGAGATGCAGTCTGCGTGGACGGCGGAGCTAATGGATACGGATCACCCGTCCCGCGCTTCGCAGGATTATACTACGCATGGATTGAGCCGTCTTGCTTCGACTGCTGCTATTGCGAGTCCGCTCCCGACACCGACTGCTTCTACTGCTGCACAGGAAATGGGCGCTAGTTTTCTTTCTTCGCCGCCCAGGAGTAGCGTTGGGCCAACGGATGAGACGAAACCTCGGCTTGATAGCTTCAATACGATTCTGTCACGGACGACACAAACACAACTCGATTCTACAGAACTCGCGCCTGTCAAATTGGTTCCTCGTCCTATAAGCAACGACGGTAATGGTGACGGCACCGGTCTATCACCAAGTGAAGCTCGAGTAGCTGGTGTCTTCCACGAGAACGGCTATGTATCGGCGGTCCACGGTCTAGCTAGTATCATGAACCCGACATCGCGCGCACAGCACCGAGAGAATATCAATAAGATGACACGAAAAGGCGACGATGCTATATCAGCTTCGAAAGCTCGACTTATAAGCAACGCTGCGCTTCAACGGCAGCGAGAGGCGCGCATGTTCCGAAACCCACGAGACTTGATGGACTTGGATGGTGTAGACCCAGAACTTGCTAAGCATCTTCTCGACTTACACTTTAATCGACAACATTATGCGTACCTTATCTCATACCGACCTGCTATTATGGACAGTCTTGCTAGTGGAGGCGGACCTTTTGCGAATAAGCTCCTACTCAACGCTATCTTTTACTCGACTTCTCTATACAGCGACCGCCCATCCCTCCGCGCCGATCCTGATGATCCTCAAAGTGTTGGAAGACGCTTCTATGACCGATTCCGAGAACTTCTGATAGACGAACTCGACAAGCCCAGTATCCCTTCTGCTCTTGCACTGCTGCTTACAAGTGTGTCGCTTGTATCCCAAGGCAAACCCAGTGCAGGTTGGAGTCTGTCAGGAACAGCACATCGCATGATCATTGATCTGGGATGTCATCTTATGCTGGGTCCTGATTATGAGAGCACAGGCGGTGTCAACGAGCAACGTGTGCTACGGACAGATCTAGAGCAAGAGATGCGCAAGCGTCTTTACTGGGCTGCCTTCACTACCGATGCCACTCAAGCGTTGTATCTTGGCCGTCCCTGCATGTTTGCATCTGCACAAGCTAGAGTTCCCCTTCAGCTCCTCGATACCTTTGAAGAGCTCGAAGAATGGGAACCTTATATCGACCCCAAGTCACCAGCTTCAGCTCCCCCGCCATACGGGCGCCAACCTGCCCACGCCGTTTCTACGTTTAGCAGTCTTGTGAGGATATTGCAAATCTCGACCAGGATCAATGATCTTTATGGCATTCAATGTGTCAAATACACAACGGAGTATCTTCTCAACAAGAAAGAGTCCATTGAGAGGGAGCTTGAGAAGTGGCAGACTAGTCTTCCCAGCCACTTGTGCTTCGACCCCGACGATACTCTCACCATCACACCTCCACCCCATCAAATCACCCCACAGTGAGTCTTCCCTGCTGAACATGTGAACATCAGAATACTAACCAGGATATTTCAGTACGACATTCCATGCTCTCACCATTCTGCTACACCGCGCATTCCTCGAGGAAGGTCACCTTCGCCGCCACACCGACGAGACCGCCAAGCGCCGCGGTGAAGAAGCATGCATCCAAAGCGCTCTCATGATCCAGAAGCTCGTCCGTCGATACCGCGAATCTTTCACTCTCCGTCGCGCACCCTTCCTCCTCTCATACGCAGTCTACTCCGCCGTCATCGTCATTCTCCGCCAAGAGCGCCATGAACGAGGTCAATTCACAGAACCCATCTCCTTCTTCTGGACATGTCTCAGCGAACTCCAAGTCGGATGCAACTTTGGTCTCAAGAAACCCCTCAGCGTTCTTCAAGACATGGTCCGTGAGTTCCAGACCAGTATCAAAGAGAGTGGTTCCACTGGTACAGAGCAACCTCAACCTGCTGGTCTCGATGAGAGTTTCTTCTTCCCTCTCGCCATGGCACCCGCTGCATCTGCTATTGCGCCTAATAACCACAACACTTCTACGCCAACGGGTGCTTACGTTTCTGCTAATGCGTCGGATTATATCCCGCACATGGATCACTTTGACCCGGCGTTTGGTCACTCACCGGGCTTGCTGGATTTCTTGAACGATCAGGAGAAGGATATCTCGCAGGATGCGCTGTATGGATTGTTTGCGCCGTCGCAGCCTTTCCCGTGACTGTCTGAGGAGCTTGGCGAGACCTTTTTTGCAGGACCTGCGAGAGCGGCGTAGATGTTCTATATTTATCTCGGATCGCTGGCTCAAAGGGGCACTTAGAACCTCATGCAACCGAGGCATTCAGAAATGTTGACGGGCGATTGGCATCCACTGGGAAGCGGCTGGACGACATTGGCACCAGGAAAGGAACTGTCACTGTATATTGACAGCGCCGACGGTTGCCACCTTGTGTATCTTGTGAAATCTTTTTGGGACCCATTCTTACTTATTACGCATGCGCTTTTGCGTATCTGATTTGCATGCTTAGATATCGGTGGACTATTATGATCTATGGGGTGTGGATATGAATTGATGAGGAATTGATAGCAAGCAAACATGATTAGATCTTTGTTTCATAGCGTACGAACTATATGGGCGTTCAAAAGGTGGTTTACTAGGTATATCCAATACACTTTTACGAGAGAAACAATTGTCGTGACGTGGTCCTGTGCTGTTCCCAAATGTTGTCCCCCAAGAGTTGTTGATTCATACTATGAGGCGCTGGTGCGTGGGTACACTTCGAGGATGCGCGCAATACAATGACATTCTTTTGCGCGAGGCTATGCAGTAAAGTTCATCCCATTCCTTCGGATGATCCTCTAATTTTGCAGTTGTATCATCACTGCCCGCCATTGTTACACATCTCACCACACAAGGTACGTTTTCACGATGAGTCATCAGCTTAGCTGGATAACTGCGCCTGGCTGGGCGTTCTTCTAATCAACACAAAACTGAAGCCATACCCTTGCCTTTCCCTCGAAAAACTATATTGCGAACTCATTACCAACATCACTTTTGTTTTACATCCGAAACTCGTACCAGAATGTCTACAGAAGCTCCTCACCCCCGCGTTGGTGTCGCCGCCCTCATTCACAACCGCGAAGGCAAGTTTCTCACTGGAAAGCGGATAGGGAGTCACGGAGCCGGTAAGTATTCTGCATCAACATAAGTTTGAGTGGGAGCTAATAGCATACAGGCACCCTTCAGTTACCAGGTGGTCATCTCGAGTATGGCGAGAGCTTTCTCGCGTGCGCAGAGCGAGAAACCCTTGAAGAGACAGGTCTCAAGGTCAAGGCTCTTCAGCATATTGCCACTACGAACGATATATTTGAAACAGAGAAGAAGCACTACATCACAATTTTTGTGTCCTGCCAGATGGTTAATGAGAGTGACCAACCCCAGGTCGGTTTTGTCTTGCAAGTTGTACAGGGTAATAAGCTGACAGGACTAGATCCTTGAACCGCAGAAGTGTGAGGGCTGGTACTGGAAGTCATGGGATGATCTCAAGAAGATTCGTGCTACGGAAAAGAGTGAGGAAAAGTTGTTTTTGCCGCTCATCAATCTGTTGGCGCAGGAAAAGACTGTGGAGGATTTGGAGGTCAAGGTGTAGTGCCAATGACCTCCCCCAGGGAGCAAAAAAAAGCTTTTGCTGTTAAACAAAGTTACCAGAAATACCTAATCTAAGATCCACCAATTCTATACTAAATTATACTGACTTTACCCAAGTCTTTTTGTCACTTAGGATAGAGGCCGCAAGTTTTCTTGCCTTCCCTTACCTCCTGTGTTCGGCACGATGTCTCACTTACTTCGCAAATCCGGGGTGCATTAGATTGGAACCAGATGCGAATTGCCATCATGGCGGGAGTGGCGAATTACCACGTATAACTATCCACTAAGCGAATTACAATTTTACTGCGAGGAGAGCTCTCGCCAGCCAAAGAACAGTTGCCGTCAATGGAAGTCCAGGTTAAGCCAGTTGTGATGGCACTAAAGCGGGTATGCAACTATCGCGACTCTCAATTCCAGCTAAGCTCCAAGCTCCCACCTCGTAAGTGATGACGTTTCACGCACACCTTTCCATTTATCTCCAAAGCTTCCGCAAATGTCATAACCGCAGATATTCCAAGCTGCTAATCGCAGCATGCTACTACCAGAATGTCGACCCTCTCCGAACCCCGTCGCCCCCGCCTTCTCCCGCAAAACCGCAAGCTTCGTCACCTTCGTGGCATCTGGCTTCGCAATTTATCCTTCGCGCCCACAAGTCTTAGAACAGCCGACGATGCGGATCTAGCCACGAGCAAGTTACAAGTGGTCAAAGAATCGAGTCAATTGCACCCGTCGCGGTCGTCGGAAAGCTTGAGAAAGGATAGCGTCAGGCCGGATGCGCTGAGGCCGGTGCAGAAGCGTAGGACGAGTTTGAGCTTGGCGCATGTCAATCTTGTGGCGCGGCAGAAGAATTTGGAGACGCTGTATGAGGAGGCTGTGGGGGATGTGTTTTACTCGCTGCATGTGGATGGGGATGCTGAGCCTGTCTATATCAGCGAGCTGCGCGAGCGAGCTACGGTAAGAGACGTGCCCATTGCGACACATAGCGAGATCTGACTGTTTACAGAGCTTCAACTTTAAATTCTTCAGTCTCGAAAATTGCGCATCCGCTATCTCCAGATGTCACTCTATGATACTAAGAATTTGGGCTCGCCGACCGAAAGCCGAATCATGGATCTTTCTCCTCGAAGAAACAATCGACCTGCGCCGCCTCAACTTCATAGGCACTTTAATGGACCGGAACTTCCCACCCAACGCATTAATATTCCACCTCGAAGACGGCGTATACTCATTCGACTTCCCCAACAAGATATCCGAACCGAAGCAAGCGCCGCAAGTAGCCACATCGTCATACAATGCGCTCATGAAGCTAGCCAACCTCGAAAGTTCAATTGAAGACGCGATGGAGACACAACAGAGATTAATGGAAGAGATAAACCGTATTTTAGACGGGAGTCCGCCTGATAATTCGCAAATGGCACGGGAAGCTGTCGCGATGGCGGATAAATATGTTACAGCGCAAAGACGGTCGAATAAACAGGCGCAAAAGAAGCGCGATGACTTGCAGGAGTCGATACGGAGTCGGCGCGAAGCTATTATCAAGGGGAGAGGGCTTCAGAACGAAGCTGAGAAGGATATGGCGAGCAGTAGAGAGAAGTTGACTGCTTCGGAGGAGCTTCTTGAGCAGACGCAGCAGCAGATTCGGGGGCAGCGAAGACGTATTTGCGCTGACCTTTCGGACATATTCCCGATTGCGCCGATTCCTAATGCGCCGCCGCTTTCGTTCCAGATATGCAATATTCCGCTACCGAACTCGATATACGATGCGGCTACTGCGAGGAATATCTCTGAAGACCTCTTATCTGCTGGTCTGGGGATCGTTACACTACTCACGAAGTATCTGCAGTTCTATCTAGCACATCCATTGCCATACCCTCTCGATTGGTTCGGCTCTAGATCATATGCGCGCGACGACATTTCCCAACTATCCGATAGAACAGTCTCGCGTCGAGAATTCCCACTCTATCTTCCCAGGGGAGGCTCAACAGCTGGTCAATGGCGCTTCGAATACGCATGGTTTCTCCTCAACAAAGACATCGAAGCACTCTGCTCATCCCAAGGTCTCCGCGTCGTCGACATCCGCCATACGCTTCCCAACCTCAAATATCTCCTCTACGTCTGCAGCGCCGGCAGCGACCAAGTACCAGAGCGCAAAAAGGGCGGTGTTCGCGGATTGTGGGCTGGAAGGATAAAAGGACGCATGTCTACCATGTCGACGCAGTTCGACGGCGATTCAAGTAGTGTTACAGAAAGCCGGAGGGGCAGCGCGGATAGTGAAGTTAATCAGCATGGGGATGCGTTGCGGGATGCGATTATTAAGAGCAATGGACATAATAAAGATGATGGGCGTGAGAGTTTGGATGATGGGGTTGCGTTGCCTTTTGGAGAGGGTGACGCGAAGTTTACGTTGAGGACAAAGGGTCTAAGGGAGAGGAGATGAGGGACGGATTGGGTGGGTTTGGCGGTCGTTTGTATTTGTTCAGCGTGGTGCCAGTTGGTGTGCTTTGGAGTTTACAGATAGGTAAGCTGGTTTCTGTATAGGATACTCATCAGACTTCATCAGTATCTTTCTTAACAGATGGCTCAATTATACCTCGTTCAAATTCATCGTTGATCCTCATATGTACCGCCTAGCGGCCTTTTGAGCACCGCTCATCTGTAGACATTCGCCGAAGTATCCATCTCCCATGCCACAATATTTCCATCGGCGAATGTTTCCCCGTCTCAATACCACCTCAAGCCATCTCAATACCTGTCAAACGCATCATCTGGCCCACCAATCCCTCAAACCAAGGCACAACAACCGTCATTTACCCTCGAGTACCGAAGTACGCCCGGGTAGTTCGTCCCAAAGCATCCTAGACCTGCAGAAATTTGAAGCTATTCAGGGATCTTCCCCGCAACCCCAGAGTCAAGAGTGTGGGGAGACCCCATATTCGGCGGCGGCGCCGAGCACCGTCTGCTCAAAAACTCGGCGCCGATGGCCGCCTTTATGGTGTAAGTGCTTCGAAGTGGAGAGTATATATATCCTGTTTGGACCGGTCGTAGGATCTGCAGTTTGTAAAAGTCTTGGCAACGATGTTGGGCTCTTCAATTATTCTCACCTTGGCGGTTGCCGTGGGCGCTGCTTCAGTACCACGGAACAGTCCTGTTGTTGAACTTACGAATGGATCTTACTACGGTACTCATAACACGGCATATAATCAGGACTTGTTCCTTGGTATGCGATATGCACAGGCACCACTGAATGATCTGCGCTTCCGGCATCCTCAGTCCCTAAACTCAACCTGGGACGGAGTGCGCAACGCAACAGAGTACCAGTCAAAATGCTACCAGTATGGATACCCATCTGGTCCGCTTTCAGGTGGCTCTGATGATTGTCTGCACCTGAATGTCGTTCGACCAGCCGCAGCTAGGAAGAAGAAGCTTCCTGTCCTTGTCTGGATCCATGGCGGCGGCCTCGTCGGAGGCTTCAGTGGTGATCCATCCTCCAACCTCAGCTTCATCATCGATGAATCTGTCAAACTAGGCTCACCCATCATCGGCGTCTCAATCAACTACCGTCTCGGAGCATGGGGCTTCCTTTGGAGTTCCGCTGTCAAGGCCGCCGGTGTAGGAAACAACGGTTTCAGAGACCAAAGGCTTGCTTTGCAATGGATCCAAGAGAACATCGCTGCATTCGGAGGTGATCCCAAAAAGGTGACCATATGGGGCCAGAGCGGAGGAGCACGAAGTATTGCGTCTCAATTGACTGCCTTCAACGGCCGAGATGAGGGACTGTTCAGAGCCGCTATTCTCGAGAGTGGTACTGGCTTTCCCACGGCCTTTGGAGAGGTAGAGGTCAAAGATGCACCGAGCTTTGAGAAGGGATACAAGTCGCTCCTCAAGAAGACCAACTGTGCTTCCGCGAAGGACTCATTGCAGTGTCTGCGAAAGGTCCCATCGCTGGAACTCGCGGAGATCGTCGGCAATGTCTCGTTCCCCGTTTGGCTCGATATTATTGACGGTGACTTCATTCGGGACAGTCGCTCAGAGCTCGTTCGACAGAATAAGTTCGTTCCTGTACCTATCATCAACGGAGTCGCATCAGACGATGGAGACTTTTTTGCCCAGCGTGGCATCAACACGACACAGGAGTGGGAAGCGTATCTTCGAAAAGAAGGGGCGAGCAGTGCTACCATTGAAGCCATCTCAGCTCTGTACCCGGATATTCCACGCGTCGGCCTTCCCGCTACCTTTGAAGGACGCCCATCAGGCCCATTGGCTTTGTATGGATCACAGTGGAAGCGCGCGGTAGCCTTTGGCGGTGATAGAGCTATGCATGCACCGAAGAGAGCATGGAACAGGAAATGGGCAAAGAGTAACGCCACAGCGTATAGTTATCACTTCGACGTTGTATCGGGAGATCGGCCCGCAGTCCAAGGAGCCGGACACTCAGTTGATCTCCCATTCGTCTTCCGCAACACTGAAAGATTGGCTCAATTGAACGCGACGGAGCCTAGACCTGGGTCATTTGATGAGTTGGCTGTTAAGATGTCGAGAATGTGGATTAGCTTTGCGAGCAAGATGGATCCCAACTTTGAAGGTATGGGGGATGTTCAGTGGCCCGAGTATGAGTGGGATGGAGGGAAAAACATGGTTTTTCATATTGATAATTCGTCTGTGGTTCATGTTGAGGATGATACGTATCGGACTGAACAGATGGAGTATTTAGATAAGAAGTTGTGGAAGGTTGAGTTGCAGTCGGGACTCGATTAAGGGTGGATGGCATGAGACATGCCAAGTAACACGGGGTTTTCCTGCGTTAAGTGCTGGAATCAATCGATGATTTAGACATAGTCTTCCTATGCTTCCTAGCCTGCTTTTTGGACATAGGGGAGCTCCCAAGCTCATCTCGTGGTGGCAGCTCGGGTGACCTCTCAGCCAGAGGTTCCAGTCTCCAGTAAAGACTTGGTGACCCGGTCAGAACCGGAAAGACGGTGGCCGAGATGATGGTTTTGAAGCCAAACATCCAAGGATATTCTATCAGTAAACTAGCTACTCCTCTTCCATGATCTGATTCCAACAAAGCAAAGAACAAATTGTTAGCAGCGGGGGGTGACCTCAAAGGTGCCACCGGTTAACTTGTGTATAGCTCGCAGCATACCGATTATCGTCTGCGTCTGTTTATTGTCGATGCTGATCCTCCAAATGGAGGCTAGAGCTGCCAAGTTAGCAGCACGACCAGATAGGCTCAAAGCCTCTACGCAGCTGGCAGCCATTGTGTCGGCCCATTTCATTGGTTCTGAACGCGGCCTACGGTCGAAATATCTATAGTTAAACATACAAATGATGACACGGCCCTCCTCGTGAACATAGTTTGAGTAGGGGGCGGGCTGCCTTGGATCCGGTGTCGTGCTATCTACGTTCACCAGAATATAGCCATTCTGGGGTTCCGAGTGGTTTGCGAGAGTTGTCTCGATATCATCGTTTACTGACAGCCTTGCCGCGGAGGAACAATCTGCGCGGTAGAATGGGGAGAGCGTAGGCGGTGTCCTGTATGAACCATGGTTAACTTGTCTATGCTGATGGATCGCGTCCGCAATCCTCGCATATCTCCGGCGGCCCATCGGTATCATCTCCTCAGGGTCCAATTCTCGGCCATTGATCTCCGCAGGCATCGTGCTATATTGCAGGAATTGGCTATCTAACGCGGAGCTACTCGGAATTCGTGAGGAGAAAAAGGAAACGGCGCGGCAAGGTAATCGAACAGGGAGCGAAACGGAACGAGAACAGAGCAGAGCAAAGCAGAGCAGAGTGAGACGGTCGGAGAGAGGAAATGTAGTTAGCTAGACAAGCCAGGCCAAACGAGCAGAAACGGCGCAGGGATTTGTAGACAAAACAAAAAAGAAAACAGACGTTCAACGAATTCAATGGTCTTCAGGCTGGAGTGCAATATCTATGTAAGCTACGGTAGGTAAACAAGTCGCTGTTTACATGGCACGTCATCGGTTTACAATAAATGGATGAGGGCAGTTGCTCTTCTAAAGCTTGGCTAAATTCATGCCCAGTGTAGCCCGCCATTGTGGCCAGAACATTCCCAGGATATGCCCAGGTTGTCAAGAAAACGCTCGATTCTGATTCCGACATAATTAGCAAGGCTGTATCGAAACAGTTTGCTGAACTCATTCAGGCTCCACCGAAAGAGCTGACGAACACACCACTGGTATTCATTATTGACGCTCTTGATGAACGCGAAATGGAGGACGAGATTAGATCCTTGATCGATATACTCTCGCGTACCAGATATATCCAACGCTGCCTTCGAATTCTTATAATGAGCAGACCAGATCTTCCGATCCGTCTCGAATTCACAAAGCAAGCGGCATCTATCAAGCCTTGGTTCTGCACGACATGCCAGTAGACACAGTCAAGCACGATATAATGTCATTCCTGGTCAATTACTTCGAAAAGCTTCGGATTAATTCCAATAGATCGTACCCATAGAGCTTGAATTGTTACCAGACTGGCCAAGAGACGATGCCGTAAACAAGCTCACGGAGATGGTGGTTCCTCTTTTCATCTTTGCTGCCACCGTTTGTCGCTTCGTTTCGAACTACAAAGTCGGTGGTCCCTCGTAACAGCTACATAAGTAATTTCAACTCATCAATAACAACTATGGGAGTCATCTCGGATAAACCTACGGGCTAGTCCTGCGGTCGATAGTCACTGGTGCCTCTGAAGAGGACCGCAGGGAGATTATCGAGCAAACCTGTCACATCGTCGACAGCATTGTCATCCTGGGTAGCCCACTGTCGATCATGGCACTGTTAAAATTGGTTGACCTTCCAGTCAGGGTGGTGCATAGTCGGTTAAATACACTCCATTCAATATTGAACATAGCGCCAAATCTACACGAACCTACACGCCTACTACGAGGCTATCTTACTGATCCAAATCGGACTCAGAATAATGAGTTCTGGGTAGATGAGCAGCGTACCCACCTCGAACTTTTCAAGAACTCCTTACGGACGGGTGATGGATGCCAACTTGAAGGAAGATATCTGCAATCTAATATGGCCAGGTACCCAACGTTCCGAGGTTTCCTCTGCGCAGGTTGCTTCTTGCATTTCCGATGAGCTACAATACTCCTGCCGCCATGGGTTCTACCATTTTCAGAAGACCGAGAGCCCTTTGATCAACCTTGAGGAAGTGTTCGCATTCCCGCAGAAGCATCTATTCCACTGGCTGGAGGCCTTGAGCCTTATAGGAAGATTCAATGAAAGCCTCCAAACAATCATGATATAACAAACTATCATCAAGGTGCGCAAGGCTACGACAGTTCTGAGTAATAGAGCTAAACCCAATACAGAACGATGTACGGCCAGCTTTTGCGCGAGATTCACAGCTTTCTTTAAACGAACGCTCCAACTATTGATCGACACCCTCTTCAGCTTTATTGCCCTCTGACGTGCTTCATGCCATCGGGTAGTTAGCCAGATCAGATGCTCCCAAGAAGGCTTCCCCCATGGGTGCAGCATGCCTCCGGATCTAACACGATGTCACACCAAGCTCATCAGAAGGTCATCAAACACCGATCAGGTATCGCCGCTTTTCGTTATACAACTAAACCCTGGCTTTCAGCTCTTCTGGTGGCAGGTCAATACGCATCTGGCACTTAAAATAGTGGTGAATGCATTCGGGTCATCACCAACGAAGGTGGCTCCATTGGGATTCATGTATTAAGAGATACCCCTTTTATTTTAAACCCGTTCCTTTTCACCTCGCTTAAAGCGATACGAATCTGTCTCGGTCTCCGTTACTAAAGAACGCCCTTTGGTGAAATGGCCAAGCACCTAGACAAGCACTGCTGTAATGCAGAAGGCAGTGGCGTCTCCTGGCTCCCGGCTGTTTCTTGTACTATTGCCTAACACCTTTAGGGCAGTAAGTCATGCTTGGGATGACCCAGAAAGAAAAGAATTCCTGCTGTCCAAACTCAGCATAGCACAGGCCGATCACGTTGCTCATTGCCAACCACGGCCTCAACTATACTGGCCGTTTCTTCAGACTCAAAACTTCTGGTTCTATTCACATTTGATGGCAAAAGTTCGGCATAGGCGATATTGGCTGACGCAGGAGAACTGCCTTACAGGTTCAAATTGTCGCTCTGCACAACCTGTGTCTCTCTGGCTCAGAATGACTCAGTTTGCTTTTATATAAGGATAGGAATCCGACTTTAAAAATCCCGTCCACCAGTCTCCTGATTCGCCGCTTGACTGTATATATTGGCTATGTGCCACGGCGACTCAGTTTCTAGGCGAACATTCAACAGAATTAGACAAATCTTGGCACATTTGCAACTCATGGAGACTTGACCAACGAAGCTCGCAAACCTTTCTTAAGGGGGCATTTGATATGATGTGGAATTAGTCGCAATAGGTCTTAGTTACTGACTTACTATGGAATGGAACAACAATGATATTTTCTGGCTACCACCAGTATTACGACGTTGAGGGAGAGTACTGAGATTTCTAGGGCGACGATAACTATTGAGATAAAGACAATTCGCGTTCTGTTCTTCAGATTTGATGTATATTATCTACTTGATGCGTAATAGAAACTGATCAAGATATGCTATTTCGACGTTTGATAAGTCGGCGCGGGGTCTCCTTTAGTCCAACAGTCTCACGAAGAATATTCCATCTTTGTTGCTTCTCTAGGCTTTCATAAATAAGCTTATCGTCTCTGGCACCATGCCCAAGCCATTCTGTATGAACCGCAGGATCAAGCCACGTCGAGCTTGGGCCCTGAAGAGGTTCGCCAGTCCAGCCCAATTGATTCGCGAATGCTCGTACGTCTTGCATGTTACAGCACGTACCACTCTCCAGCTCCTTCGTTGACTCGACAGGATCGGGATGCGGGCCAAAGAAAGCAACTTCTCGCTCTTGCTGAGCGAGCACGAAGTCGATCGCCACGCTCAAACGTACTTGGACTGTGGTTTTGGAAATAAAACTCTCCACTGTATGCTTGATAGAATCGAAAGATAGTGGCCGACTCAGCCCGCTTTCCTCGCCTGTAAGGGTGAGAAGAGCTGGCATTTTGCCAATATCGACCATTCGAACATCGAATTCCTTGGCTAAGAGAATGATAGTTATCGCTTTGAAAAGCGGCTGCATGATATAGAATCGCTCGTCCCTAAATGTTTGTTTGGTACTAAATCTCTCTCCAACAGGGCAAGTCTGGACATATTCCTGGATGGATGCCACCTTGCTGCAAATCCTTGCATTGAGATCGTTGATCAGACACACCAGTGAGGTTGTTGATTTATCAATCAGAGGGCAAGGCATAAAGATCTTGGCCACAAATTGCCCATATTCGATGCCACTTTGGTATAACCGGTACCATTTGTGATATAGCCAGTTGTGTAGGGCGTAGCAAAGAAAATGATTCAACAGTGACTGATCCGGAATAATATATATCGGTACACTTTTGTTGCAGCAATCCTCGGCCTGGTTGACACTCAGATCCTCTACAACATCGTGAATACGATATGGACAGGTGTTGGGAGGCAAAGGACATGGTTGGAGTACCCGCCGCACTGAGTGATGGTGGATCCATGCGCGATGACTTGCTTCCATCCGACCGCGAGTCTCAATGAGGATCTCATCCCGTGGCAAAGGAACTCTTCGTTCGAGGGATGGCTTAACCCACACCATGATACTTCTGTCTGGAAGGGATTTGATAGTGAGATGGCGATGTTGATCTCTGGGGTCGAGGGTTGGAGGATTATAGCTTTGCTAAGCATTGAGAAACTGCTGGGCTGAGTGAAGACAGCTATTTATAGGTCTATGATACTGAGTTTAGTAAGTCAAATTCTCTCGGCATTACAGAAGAATAAACCATATTTAATTTAAGCTCAAGGCAGCATAACTATGTCTCAACCAAGGCTGGGCCGAATTCATGATAGTTATGAGTTTGGAGATAAAGTTATTGACTTAAAAAACCTACAGCTTAGATACACTAAAAGATTAAATGGCAGCTGTCTCATAAGATCGATAAGAATTTAGCATAAACGAAACAGCGCTTTACAGCCGTACCTACGCCGACTCAAGAGGTGTTAGTTACTACAGATGCAGATATGTTATTTGCAGTTGAGATTTGTGGCTGAGAGCTTATATCAGCACACAGAACTTAGTGGCTACAGATGTGCACAAACACCAGCCACCAGAGTCTCGAGTGTCGACTTCACATTTGAGGGATAGAAATACCCAAGGTTTGTGATAACAACGCTCGCCGATGTAGATACCCAGACACAAATCACAACTACCAGTTCTACCCCGGTGGAACCCAAATCATCACCCGCGACCTCGACGACTGCAGGACCAAGTAGAAGCAACCGTGGCCTGACAAAGGGAGAGATAGGAGCTGCAGTCGCGGTGCCTGTTATATTTTTCATTGCATGCATTTGTGTCGTGACCTGGTATTATCGGAAAAATATGAAGAAGAAGAGGAAGGACAAGGGCCCCGCAGTCTTGATGGAATCAGTTCCTCCTGGTGACAAGCTCAATCCGTCGGTTGTTGTTCAGAGACCTGTATCTCGATCAGACCAGCTGCCCGAAGTTGTATATGAGCTTCGAGAATAGGTTAGCCTGGAAGATGTAGAGCATTGATCATCGTTCAATGCCCAGAAAAGCCAGCATCACTGTTACAGTTTTGGCAATATTGATTAATGACAGGTTTATAGGATTTTATATTAAAATTATATAAGGATTATACAGAAATTTAGAAATTTACATATATTTATATAACTTCATTCTATACACTTATGAGTAGAGCTCTAAAGGAAACCAATATCATATACGTACGTATGTCAGCTCTAGGATTGCGAATATTTTGTTGGTTGGTTGACTGCATTGCACCTCCCAGCCTGATAAGCCTCTGGAACTGTCCCTCAGAACTCACCAAATAAATCAAAATCCCGATTACTATACCATCTCATACACATGGGGAGATAGCGGTTTCACCTAAGAGATTATCATCGATAGCCAGCCGATGATGGTGACAGAGAACTGCCACTATGCTTTAATGCAAGTCATAGATCGTTATCCGTCGCTTCCCATAAAGCCTATGTTCATTTGGATTGATTCCATCTGTATAAATCAAGACGACAACGCCGAGAAGCCATATCAGGTTGCCATGATGGGCGATATATTTACCAAAGCATCTAAGGTATTAGCTTGTGTTGGGCCTCATCAAGATAACAGCCAAATGATTCGCGATTCCTTGAACAGTATCATGACGCTGAGTCTAGGCTTTTACCGCCGCCGGACGGAATTTGCGTTGCCAGGCCCTGAAACCTGGTCTTATTATTCTGTACATCATGAATTTGAGGAGTTTGTAGACCTGTTCCTTCAACATTCACCACTATCAAGGCGTCGGTTTTATACTCAGTTCGGGCACGCTTTCTCTACCTTTGCCAATCGGAGGTACTGGGGGCGACCTTGGATCATCCAGGAAGTCGTGGCATCAACCAGAAGCAATGGTCAGTTGGAAATACTTTGTGGCTCCGATAGTTTTTCAAGGTCCGAGATTAATCTATGCGACTTTATTTGCCGTGTGGCCTACCTAGGATCGACTATGATTTTGCAGGGGCAAGTTTCTAGTGAGGGACTTGGCTTATATTGTTGTCGATTTGTCTTGGGTTCACATGCATCAGCGCCTATACCCGCCAACATGCTACTGGAAAGGTCAACGCCTTTCCGATGCGCAAGACTAGAGGATAAAATCTATGGATTATTGCCCATGATCGAATGGCCAAAAGGTACCCCGCCTTTTCAACCTGTTTATGAGCCCTCTCCTATTTTAGATCTAGCGGAGTTATTCGCCGGCATCGTAAAATCGCCGAGGACAGGAATTTGGGACCTTCTTAACGCACTTGAAATTTCTCACGATCATAAGCTCTTGAGGCCCCTGGTGAAAGCTAGGATGAAGAGCCCGCCTCAGCCCCTTGGCCGCGGTAAGTACCCGCCGATGTCGTTCAAATTCAAGGCTACCTTCATGAAAATATCTCGAAACACTCGCGGCCAGCTTTCTGCTGGTCTGGTTCGTAATCATTATCGACCCCCTAAAAGTTCGGACCAGATAGAAGCTGAATTTCAAGGGGCTCCTGAAGGAACGAGACAACTATTTGCTGGTTCTGGAATCTGTGCGCTACTCTGCTGTGACGCTCAGGTAGGCGACAGGATAATCAAGGTGCCAGTCATTGATGAACTACTGGTGTTGAGGCGCGGTGCGGGAGAAAACGAATACAATATTGTGGGACAAGGCCTGCTGCTTTCTGATCACGAACTTCCATCTTACCCTTCAATGGCATCGGTAGAGGACGAGTTGAAGGAGACCGAAGCATAAGGGGTGAAGAATTCCGCATCCTGCTGTGAGGTCGAAGCTGAGCCTATCGACTTTATAGTGTTGGAGCGGCAGGATCGCGGAATCGAGCGGTCACGCATTGAGGGGAAGAAATTGGAGAGGTTGGCTACTGAGATATACGGGAGAGTCAGGTTGATAAATTAGCTCTATAACAGACTCTTTATACTCAAATAGAGAGGCTAAGTGGCATGATGTATGTGAACAAGAGGGCGATGAAGCCTTGACAGGCCTCTCATCATAGACTCTTCACAAGACTTTTACAAATTCTGACTTCTTTACCTAAGCTCTCTCTATCTAGGTAAATTCTTATGTATTTATATGATGAGATGGTCTAAATTCATAAATTATAATCTGTTTAAGATATTCAGAGACTTTGGTCACGTAAACCTCCTGACATATCTCTGGGAGCAAATCCTTCAAGCGTGTGTCTTGAAAGCGGTCCGAATACGAAAATCGAAAATTA
Source organism: Fusarium sp. MPI-SDFR-AT-0072 (assembly GCA_020744335.1). Classification (NCBI taxonomy): domain Eukaryota; kingdom Fungi; phylum Ascomycota; class Sordariomycetes; order Hypocreales; family Nectriaceae; genus Fusarium; species Fusarium sp. MPI-SDFR-AT-0072. Next base: position 660,864 of record JAHBOG010000005.1, on the reverse strand, counting down.
TCCGCTGCCAGTGTAAGAACTATAAAGGTTAAAATTTACCATAAATAAGTCTTGTGAGATGCGTCATATGCCAATACTTTGGCTCTATCTTTCTTTGTTTCACCGCAGTCACGTTCATCGGGTTAAATCATGCGCCTTAATCCTTCAATCCCAATTCTGAATCCTTCACTTGGCGAGCCTCGTCATGACGCATCGTTTAGCCTAGAGCCAACGTCGATCTTCGCAAGCTGAGAAATAAAGCTGGGCGCCAAGCCGTTGGCCCCCAAGGCAGATCTCATTCTCTTAGCCAACACCTGAGTCCACTTTCCATTTCAGGCGAAATATACCGCTAGCAAGGCTCAGCTGTTGAGCCACGGATTAACGCGTCTTGGAAACGGGGATTTGGTTGGGTCGTGGAGTTTGGGCTGTTCCGTCTCTTCGTACGACTAATCCTTGGCTTTTGCCGAGAAACATAGCCTTGGATCAACAAACAAGGCAGTGCTGTGCTGATGAAGGGCAAGCAGGCTGCAGTCCTACAGATTTATGCTTAAATAGGATGATGAATATCCCGAGATTTTGGAATGTTCTGTACCACATTCTCTTGACAACTTCTCCATCATGAAGTTTCAAGCTATTTTTTTCAGCCATCTGCTTCTCCAGGCAGCACAGGCCTCATCTTTACCAAGAGATGTTTTCGCTACGCTGAACGCCCGAGATGAGCTAAAGAACTCAAACAGCTCCAAGCTTGACTGGTCAGAATGCGACTTGGACTTTGGAGACAATTCTACAAACAGACGACAAAGAAATTATGACTGCGCCAGACTCTCCGTTCCTCTGGACTATACCTCCGCTAGCAATGGCGAGACCATCAAACTTGACCTGATCAAAGCCAAAGCCACCAAGAAGCCCTATTTAGGCAGCGTTCTGTACAACCCCGGTGGCCCCGGCGGTTCAGGCGTCGAAGCCATCGTCTGGTCGGGAAAGGAACTTGCCGAGTAAGTTACCTTGGTGAAATTGTATTTTCAATGCTGACATGCATCGCAGAGTTCTTGGCGGACAATATGATGTCATTGGATTCGACCCCCGGTAAGCTCAGCCTCTTCCTATTCTTGGTGTTATGTAACACTAATTGTATATTCAGAGGCACTGGTCGTACAATTCCTTTCATCTGTAATGGAACAGGCCCCGGCACTGGAACGAATCTCACAAGTACAGCAAGTCTGCGTCGCAGAGAGTTCAACACGATTCCGCAGGCTGAGACTTGGGATTTTGTCAGAAATAAGACTTGGGAACTTGCTGGTACCTTGGCGGAGAATTGCTATGAGAGTCGACAAGATACAGGTCGTTTCGTTGGAACGCCTTTTGTCGCGAGGGATATGATCTCTATTGTTGATGCGTTGGGTCAAGGACCCATGCTTAACTACTGGGGGGTCTCTTATGGCACTATCCTAGGTCAAGTTACTGCTTCTATGTTCCCTGAGCGTATTGGACGCATGCTGATTGATGCCAACTTGAAAGCCGATGATTATGCGGCTACAACGTGGATCAACAGCATGAGAGATGCCGAGCGATCACTTTCTAATCTTCTGGACGAGTGTGTTGAATCTGGAAAGGAACTCTGCTCTCTCGCAGACTACCACGGCAACAGCACAACAGGTGAAAGCCTTCTCACAGAGTTTAGAGAGATGCTCGAGGGCTATCTCAACGGAACTCTCCCAGGCGGCGATGCTGGTGAAGAGGATCTCCCTAGTGATGATCTAAACCTGCTTATCGTAACGTTCAAAACCCTCATCTTGGGAGAACTCTACAGTCCCGTTACATATCCCAGCATCATCAGCCGCATCGAAGGCCTTTTCAACAATAACATCACAGCCATGTTCGAAACGAGGAATACAAACTCGCTGGAAAGCGAATGGAACATTGCCACTGATTTCGTCACCAATGGCATTGCTTGTAGCGACTCTTCGTTCCGAGTTGAGGATCAGGATGATTTGTTCTCGATTTATCAAGCTCATCGTGCTGAAGGTTCTTTCTCTGAGTTGGGAACTGTTGCGAGACTTTTCTGTGCGCAGTGGAAGTTTTCTGCTACGGAACAGATTGATATTAATAAGCTGAGGAATGTCAAGACAAGGAACCCGCTTCTTATCGTTAATGGACGATATGATCCCGTCACGCCATTGAGTAGTGCTTGGGGCGTGTCCGCTCAGTTCCGAGGAAGTCGTGTCGTGGTTCACGAAGGTGTCGGTGTAAGTATCCCCTGCATATCAGAGTTATGTGGAATCTTTGCTAACTGAGACTTATAGCACGGACTGATGGCGCACCCATCGAACTGTACGCAAGAGATTGTTAAGAACTATTTTGTTGATGGGGAGATGCCCAAGCTCAACACTACTTGTCAGCCTGATGAGCCTGTGTTTGAGTATGCAGCACTATAAGGGAAAGGGTCCAGAAATAGACAGAAGATAGAGAGACAGGTGGCCAGCGACTGATATTCGTTGCCAATGAGAACCCTGTAATTTGATTAGATGCAGAACTTTTCGGTACATACTTAGCCTCAACTCCAGACTTGATTTAACTCAATTGTATTCTTGCGTCCTAAGTCTTATCTGTTCGCCTTTACTGGTATTACAACAAAGGTTGTGGCTTATTTCCAATGTTTTCTACTATGACTCTGGCGATTCGCCTATAGTTCGCCTAGACGCCCGTTTCTAGATTCTAGATTCTCGGAAGCTGTCCCCGAGAGCTTCGGAAGGGTACCGGTTAATTTCTTCAGGGTAGAAACGTTAACTATCTCGAAATAGTTTTTATAGCGGTTCTTCATTATTAGTTGAGCAGCCTATTCTGAAACAATTCTGAGCTTTGCTTAAAGTCTCATAATTTTATGATGAATTTATGCGAAGTGCTATAAATTGGCCTAAGACAGCGGCCTCGGCCCAGCGACGATGGTGTAAGCAAAGATGGCATGACTCGGGTAAGCGTCCGGAGGATTCAGCATGAATAATCCACAACTCCACACTATATGACTCCCTCATTCCCCTCACCCTCACTCCTGTAACGATTTCTATTACAAAATGTCAAAATCAATTTTATCAGACTTGGTAGATCAGCATCGGCCCGACCTTCAACCATTGGAGGAGTTGTACAAGCATCTCCATCGCAACCCCGAGCTCTCCAACCAAGAAATCGAAACAGCTGCTACTATCGCCCAACGACTTAAGGAGATTGGTCCCGATGATTTAGCCATCAAGCCTCACATTGGTGGTCATGGCTTAGCTGCCGTTCTCCGCAATGGTGATGGCCCCACTGTCTTACTTCGAGCAGACATTGATGCCTTGCCAGTTGAAGAGACTACAGGCCTGGAGTATGCAAGCACAAAACGCATGATCCATGCTGCGAGCGGAGTTGAGAAACCTGTTATGCATGCTTGCGGTCACGATATGCACATCGTGACATTGCTAGGCGCTGCGGCAACTCTTTTCTCGTCCCGGGAATCGTGGGCCGGAACTTTGGTTTTGGCTTTTCAACCAGCTGAAGAGCGAGGTACTGGGGCGCAGGCTATGGTGGACGACGGTCTTTACACCAAACACGAGGTTCCTGTTCCAGATTTCGTCTTGGGAGCGCATGTCAGACCTCTTCGCGCTGGTACAATTGGCACACGAAGAGGACTCGTTGCAACAAGCGCGGACAACTACAAGGTTACCATCCACGGCAAAGGTTCGCATGCGAGTATGCCTCATACTGCAATCGATCCCATCGCTATTTCAGCCAATGCTATTCTGAAACTGCAAACGCTTGTCAGTCGAGAGGTTGACCCAGCAGAGTCGAGCGTCGTAACCGTCACGAGTATCCACGCTGGCGATGCTGAGAACGTTATCGCAGACTCGGCTGTTCTTGGTGTCGACACCCGATCTACAACTATTGCAACACGCGAGCGTCTTCTAAAGCGCATCAAAACAGTCATCGAAGCAGAGTGCTCGTGCGCCAATGTCCTCAAAAGTCCAGAGTTTGAGCAAACCCGAGCCTTTCCTCTGACGATCAACGACGAAGGTGTTACTAAGAGAGTTGAAGAGTCATTCGCGACGCACTTTGGCGAGGGGCCTGGGAAATATGATAGGGATATGCCGAAACTGGCTTTCAGTGAGGACTTTTCGATCTTGGCTACTGCTGTTGATAAGCCATACTGCTTTTTCACGTATGGTTGTGTTGATGGTGAGGTATGGGATAAAGCTGAGAAGGAGGGTACTGTTGCGCAGAGTATTGCTGCGAATCATTCTTCCAAGTTCGCTCCCATTATTCAACCAACGCTCAAGACTGGGCTAGATGGATATGCATTGGGTGCTCTCACATTTTTAGCAAAAGTGCAATAGACAGTTGATAGGGTATTATTTATGGCTACTGGGAAGTCAGAGAAGTACCTGATACCTCGACCGATGCAAACTGAATTATTCTTCAAATCGACATTTGATATATACCGTTGAGAAGCGATGCACAACGAGAAGATCCCAAGGAACATCAATTTTGCAAGGCCTTTCATCGGTAGTTTTGTGTATAGTCCATGGAAACTCAATGGATTGTCATCCAATGACATCGGTGAGATGGCCGAGTTGGTTATGGCGCCAGGTTAAGGTTAACCTTAACACCAATTTCCTGGTGGAGCAATCCTCCTGGGTTCGAGTCCCAGTCTCATCAGAGTTTACTTTTTGCTGCCCTTGACTTGACTTAAATCTATTCCTTACAGTTCTGGTTGCTCCCTTATTTTGGACCCTGATTCGAGTTGCTTACATTAAGGAATCCAACATGGGTAGACGCCATATCGGGGCAGGTTCGACATCTACAGTGCTGCCTTAAGGACAACCCGCTTATTGGCCTGAGATATTTCATGGCTGTGCAAGAGACAGATTCGTGATTCCTCACGAGTATCAGTTTCCTAGTGAAGAAGGCGATGGAAGGCAATTATTCAGGTGAATGAAGCGGAGTTCTTTGTCGCTGTTTGTTAAACCGTAGTGGTGAATACCTACATGCGCAAACCCCGCCCGAGGACTAGGCTGAAGAAGGAAAAAATGTGCGAGTCTAGCAGCAAGGTAATTTAGAAAGACATCTTTCAGGATCCCAATGTAAATACATACTCATAGTTGCATGTTTGCCCACCGTACAGAAATGCAGATGTTAGACCCATCTGGGCAATCCCTTGATCCTAACCAAGAATATCTCTTTCAAGACTATCGCAATTTTGCGCGGCGCTCAGTGGAGAAGAACTTCAAGATAAGCGAGGATGAGGAAGAAGAGTATGAAGACGATGACGATGACTTCCTGTCGTTGCCAAAGGCGATATGCCTGCTGCATGATTTCTTACTTGTAGCACAAACCCCCGGGTCCCCTGCAGAGACTAACACGAGCGATCAGGTTGCTGCTTTGATACCGGAGATGAGAGAGAAAACTCAGAATTGGCCAGCTGCGAGCAAGTATTTTCAATCTTGCCATGTTTGTCTGCATTCTAATGCGTCTTAGGAGCCTATATAAACCAAATTTGGAATGATGCTGGGTTGTCTGAACTCGTCATCTCTGAGCGTAATGCCATTGGGTCCCTTCTACCTAGCAAGTCTTTTCATCTTTTCTCACGAAACAGTTGGGAACAATTCGAAAGTTCGGATTGAGAGATATTAAGTACACGGCGTGCTGTTTTTCACTCCTCTATTTACAAATTTTGTCGTTTCGGATAGTCGGAAAGTGAGAGCTATGCAGTGAAAAGAATTGAAAGATATTCCGTTTGTACATATAGAAGAATAAATTTTCATTTCTCCAGAAAATGATAGAAATTAAGAGACTCTCGATTTCAGTCTCCAATTGCCATAGCCTTAGCCCTATGTTCATTCGGCGAGGATCACGTCAATAGAGGTGTAATCCGCCCCAAAGTTCCCATCGGAGGGACCAAAATAGCCGTTCTGAGAACCATCCACATAGAACTGAGAGAACGCGGCTACGTTGTTAGGTCGCCTGCAACTTCCATTTGCCTCACATGATCCGTTCGGCGCGGTGCAAGAAAGGGTGCCGCTGGCCGCCCGTGTGCACACCAAGGGAGCGTTAGTGTAGTTATCAAAGGGGCACAGGACAAGCGGTCCAAGAACACCCGAAGGCTTGTAGTTCAAACATAGGTAGTTGTTGTTGTTGCCTGTCGCGAGCTGGCCGTTGGCGGCAAGGGTGAAGATCAAGGTCTGGGTTGAGTCGGATGGTGAGAAAGATAGCGGGATGAATCGCGAGTTGGTGCCGTGGAGGGTGAGGCCAGCGACGGGTCCGGTGCCGACGAGGGAGCCGGGTGTGAAAGATGGGCCTGCGGTGGTTGTAGTGGAAGCTTCCTCAGTGGTGGTCGAAGCAGCCTCGGTGCTGGTAGCAGCCTCAGTGGTAGAAGCCGTCAAGATCTCGCTTGAGTCAGTGCTCAAGGTCTCAGTCGCAGAGGTCAACGACTCAATGACAGAAGTCTCAGAGGTAGCGGGAGCGGTGGCGGTAGTTGATTCAACAATTGAAGTTGCGGCCGTAGTTGTGCCTAAAGCAATGTGTCAGTATTCAAGAGTCCTCCTACATGTGCCTAGGTACTCACGAGCGGGCTTGCAAACTCCAGCTTCAACGACCATATCAGCCGCAAAAAGGGCCAGGGCAAAAGACAAGACACGCATGATGACGGCTGAACGAATGTTAACGAGAGACAGACAGCTTGATGAGACAGAGCAGAGAAGAACGTGTCTTGGCGTGGGGACGGGCTTGGTCTCAAGTAAATATTGTCGATCTTCCAATCTAGACCCAATAGTTCCTGGATCGAATCTGGACCATGACGGCTATTATTGGTGATATTTTCTAGCTAATCGGCGCCACATTCAATAGTCTTGACGGGATAACAGGGGATATGAGGTTTTAAGAGGACGTCGTTACGAGGATCCACTTGGGAAATTTGTTGTTCTGTGCCTGGGATAGTCAGTCGTGGCAGGGGATCGAAAATAACACGAAAGGGGGTCAACAATAAACGGTCGCCGCTGGGAAACACCTGGTAAAATGGTTGCAGATAACATCGTCCCTGAAGACTTTGTAGGCTCTGTCGCACACTGCTAGAAAAGTAGGTCTTTAGAAACACGGCACGATCACGAGGGGTTTGTTGGACTCACACGGAGGCAATTCATCTAAGAAACGATGAGCAGATGAAACTGATTCTTTATTGTTTGATTGTTGGCGTTTAGACTGCTGATGAGCAACTTATTTTATCACTTTTCTTTCTTGAGTGTTGTCTACATGGTCATAAGCGATCTAGAAAAACAGCGTGTGACGATAATTAGCAGCGTGCCAGGAAGATCATAACGATGAAGCTCTTTGGAGTGGAAACACAAAGACAAAAATAGTTATATGGATATCGTCCGCAATGACATACTCGTCGCGAATCACATCTGGGTTAATCGAGACCACCTACAGAGTAAGAAGTGATGAATTTCTTTACGATACAAATGAAATGATAGTTCACTACCCTATACCCCGCCATTTGGTAGTTTCCGAGTACGCCATCTTAATTGACATTTCAGCGACTGAGAATACAGAAAGATAAACAGCAAACGGCAGAGTAGAAATTCTCGGAGGACATTTGCCTTGGCAATCTGCTCTTCTCAGCGCATCTTGGTGACGCAATTGACGCCCCAAGATCTCTCCTCGCGAATAGCGCGAAGCTTGAGACGTAGCTTGCTGGTGGCTAAGTTCCAAGATCTTCAGTGGACAGGGTGGCCTCCGAGAATGCCAAGACCTTTTCAGCTGGGCACTAGTGAGCTGAAACAACAAGGGTCTAGATCCAGAAAATGTTGAGGCATACAAATAGTCAGATTACTCCGCTTTGATCACCCCTAGACATCTTCAAACCATTTACTATCATCGAAATCCGCAGACAAAATGGGTGAAGGCGGCTATCTTAACCTCATCAACGGTACGCCGTACAAATGGAAGCGGAGCCAGCAGAATAGCTATCAGATGGAGGCCTGGAACTTCCCGGAGTCCATTGATGCAGGTAAATTGACCGTACTTGAGAGATAAATCGATAACTGACCATATATTAGGCAAGGTTCCCAGCACATACGTTGAGTTTGACCAAGGCGTTCTTAAGAAGCGTGGGGATACCAGTGGATCGGTCACCTACAGCTTGGAAGGTACCAATGCGACCTTTTCAATCCATGTTCGCGATAAGCCCGCAAACATCTGGATTCAGCTCGATGGCCTGGAGGCGTTGAATAACCCTCGCGGCTCAAAGATCGAATTGGGATGGCAGCACGACGAATGCGTCACCTTTGTCCTCTCTGGAAAAGAAGGAAAATTTCATTCCTCAAACCCGCCTACGGATTGGATGCAGAAGAACAGAAACACCCTTGGCCATCGTCCTTTGTCGCAGATTTGCATGCTGGGTACCCACGACTCGGGCATGTCGACTGTGTCTCACAGCGATGTCCCAGGCGGCGTCATTGATCCGTACGTTCTGTGCCAGTCTGTCTCTGTCCTGGGACAGCTTGCATATGGCGCTCGATACTTTGATCTTCGACCTCAGTACTCAGGTGGCCATTTGTGGACCGGTCATTACACCGGGAAGGTTGGAGGTCGAGGCGAATCGATCTCGGACATCATTTCTGCCGTCAACGAATTCACCAAGAAAAACGGTGAACTCATCATCTTGAACTTCTCGCACTCGCTTCAAACCGATACCGACGAATGGCGAGAGTTCACCAAGCAGGAATGGCATAATCTCATGAAAGAGCTTCTCAAATTGAACCACCTGTTCATTGTCGAGGACAAGAACAAGGCCAAGAATCTCACTCAGCTGAAGCTTGATGATTTTATCGGTAATGGAAAGGCAGCTGTTGTCTGTGTCATGGAGCAGTGGGATCTCGACATTGGTGACTATGCGCACAAGGGATTCTACAAGTACGAAGCGATGAACGTTCGCAACGAGTACTCCAACAAAGACGATGCAGTCGTCATGGTTAATGACCAGCTTGAGAAGATGAAAGGTCACATGTCAGCCAAGGATAAGCGTCTTTTCCTGCTTTCTTGGACGCTGACCCAACAGGCGCCTCAATGGGATGGCGATGTCGTCACTTTCGTCAAGGTTGCACCAAGGTCCTTGAAGCCGATTAAGAAGCTGGCTTATACCTGCAACAAAGAGCTTTTCACCCGACTTCTGCCTGAAGTTAGTGATAAATCGTTCCCCAACGTTGTATACATTGATTACTTGGATAATCAGGATTATGCAGCTCTGGTCGTTGCCATCAATGATAAAGTTTTCAATAATTAAGTGGTTGGATGGATATACGTTGGTGGCTGCCCGTATTAAGCCATACGTTTCAATAGCAAAGCCTGCTTCAAGCCTCTGATACAACTCGCCCCCATTCTCGGCATGTAATTCGTCAGTCGTATTCTCAATGCAGATCAGATCACGCGTCCCGAGCCTCCGAAAGTACGTAGATCCATGACTAACACCGCTAAACCGGTCTCCGCGGTGGCCGCCTTATCCGAGAGTTTAAATTCCCCGATTTCTGCTTGAACTTCAAACCTTTTCAGTATATCATCGTCATCATTCTTCAAAATGAGTAATTTCAATAACGAGAAGCGGTTCTTTAACTATCCTGAGCCTCAGGAGGGGTAAGCATGCACTGCGTGATGAGCGAATCATGTGCTGACGTTTTTTTGCTCATCGCAGACCTCATGTACCGTATGCTATTGAACGGAATAGTAATCCGGTCTTGAGAGGACCTTTTCTTGTTGTTGCTTCTTTTTTGTAAGTTTTTTATACCTGTGATAAAGGATTTGGTTTGCTGACGGTGTAGGATGGAATGGATTCGGTTTATTCGTGAAACCGCTTGGGCTAATGCGGGTTTCGCTTCGCTCCGGAAGATCCGGACTTATCTTGAGCATTTCGAGCCTCGCTACGATCCAACTGTTGTGCCGATCGCGCTCTCTGAAGCTGAGGCTAAAGAACGCGGTGAGAGAGTACAGATTTCTGCTTTGCAGCAGGCAAACACCTCGCAGACATTAAACCCGTCAAAATTTTACTCGGCAGCCGATTATCGAGCTCTCTATCTTTCTGGGGAGCTTACCCCAGTTGATGTCGCCAAGGCGATTCTGCCTTTGGTTGAAACCGATGGCCCTACACCTGGCCGACACGCCCAAGGCTGGAGAGAGCTCAATATCGAACGTATCATGAGAGCCGCTGAAGCTTCAACTGAACGCTATAAAAACAAGCAACCCCTCGGCCCCCTCGATGGCGTTCCATCCGCTATCAAAGACGACTATGATCTAGACGGCTACTCAACAACTCTCGGCTCTCTAAGAGATTACACCGAAACCCCCAAAGACGGAGAATCAACTACAAGCTGGATCGTACGAAAACTCGAAGAAGCAGGTGTTGTCATCATCGGCAAACTCGCCATGCACGAGTTCGGACTAGGTAAGCTCCGTATTCTTATTCTTATTCTTTCACATCGACTGACGCTTATCAGATACGACCGGCAACAACCCCAATCAAGGAACGCCGCGTAATCCCTTCAATTCAGGCTATTATACCGGCGGGAGCTCATCTGGTCCTGCGTACGCTGTCAGCTCAGGACTTATTCCTCTTGCGCTGGGTAGTGATGGCGGTGGCAGTATTCGAATTCCTGGATCGTTTTGCTCGGTATTTGGGTTGAAGCCTACGCACAATAGACTTGCTTCTTGGCCTGGTGCGAATCACTCACCGACATGTGCTGTTCAAGGGCCTTTGGCTGTTGATATGCAGTCGTTGGCAGCTGCGTACGAAGCCATTGCTGAACCTCATCCTTCAACGCAATTTCCACCTTTGGCTCTTCAACCTTCACCGCCTGTGACGAAAGTCCTGGGTATCTTCGATGCATGGATCTCACGCGCTACACCAAGTGTTCAGTCGCTAGTTCGTGGGCTTGTTGAGTCTTTGGCTGCTAAGCATGGATACACTCTCGTCCCGATTGAAATTCCTTTCCCTGCTGAGGGTCAGATGGCGCATGCACTTACTGTTCTGACTGATGCTTCGACATTACTTTATGATACGAAGGGTTTGACGCCTGCTAACAAGATTCTGCTTGCGCTGGGAAGGACTACGCCTTCGACGGATTATTTGTTGGCTCAGAAATTGAGAGGAATGTTGATGCAGCATCTTTCGTATCTTTGGAAGACATACCCCGGCATGCTTATTATTACCCCCACTACCGCTTGCGCCGGTGCACCTATCCGCGGTGGCAAATCCGAGTTATCTTATGGCGTTAACGACGGAAACTATACACTTCAAAGCATGGAATACGTCTGGCTTGCTAACTTCTGCGGTCTTCCCGCCATAACCGTCCCAGCAGGATACGTCGTTCCCGAGGGTAGAAAAGACGCCGGGGAAGTTGCTGATAGAGATACCGAGGGCAAAATTCCAGTTGGACTTATGGCTACGGGCGAGTGGTGCAGCGAAGATGCGCTATTACAGTTTGGTTTTGATGCAGAGGCTGCTGGACAGGATCTTCGAAGCAAACCGCCGATTTGGGAGGATGTGATTTCGAGGGCTAAGGATGAGGCTAAGCTGAGTAGAGGGCCGCGCCGTGGAGCTGGAAGTGAGTAGATGTGACTGGGAGAGCGCTTAGAGGGAGTAGTCTAGTTTGGTGGGGAGGGGAAGTGGGAGGATATATCCTAGATGATTTATAGAGTTTAGTTCTGTTGACGTACTAGTAAAATTATATACGCGTCACATCTGGTAGGATTTAACTGCAGCTTCCTTCCTTGGCATAGATTCTCGCATTCCCTGCATGAACTCCGTACCTTGCTGTCAGCTCACGTGGTATGAGCTGTTTCTTATCCTAAATAATCCTCCCGACATCAGCCTCCAGTATTCTACATCAAAACTCAGAACCTTTCAGCAAAGCGAATTTCACACTCAGCCAGCAAAAATGGCAGAACAGAAGAGCAAAGAGGACGGACCTATTGCCCTCTCGCAGTACGACATCCGCGAACTCACCAACTCAGAGGAAAATATCCAACAAGCATGGCAGCTGTGGCATACCATCTTCCCGGACTGGCCCATCGAGCAAGGGCGGTTCGCAGGGCTTCTGTTTGGCATAAAGGGCCAGCATTGGATTCACAAGCATGGATTCTGCCTGTCATACTATTCTAAGAGCGGAAGTCTCGGGCATATCGCAGCCATCGGAGTCTTACCCGAATACCGTCGTAAAGGACTCGGTAATGCACTTCTAGAGAAAGGAAAGGCTGGTTTGAAAGATGCAGCGAAGAATGCAGGTCAAGACTTGAGGTCTGTGGCGATGGGGTCTATCTTCCCAAGATTTTGGTACCAAGTACCAGCGAGTATTTCACTTGAGGCGAAACAATTTCTTGCTTACAGAGGTCAGTTATTTATTACTGGGGCTCTTAGCTATTGCTAACTAAATAGGCCATTGTACTAAAACCATAACTACTCGTGATCTCTACAAAGACATAGAGAAGGAGATTGCACCACCGGAAATAATGGAGCGTGTCTCAAAGACAAAAGTCAAGTTCACTCCTTGGTCGCCAGAACTGTACGAAGAATGCATGACCAAACAAAACGAACTATTCGTAAGTAATGATACTTGCCGCATTCACTCTGTTTCACTAACACCATCCAGACCTGGGGCGGCTTCTACGAGGCTCTCGCGGCCCGAGGCCAACATCACGAAGTCATGGTCGCCATTGATCCCGACACCAACAAGCAAATTGGCTGGACCCTCATGTGCTCTTTCGGATCTTCAGCCGGCGATGTCTTTGCATTTCTTCCTCTCCTTCCTTCTGGAAAAAAGACCGGTCTCATCGCTGCGGTTGGGGTGGATGAGGCCGCGAGAGGGAAGGGCGTTGGCTTAGCACTCGTTGTCAAAGCGATGGAGAATCTGAAGGAGAGAGGTATGCAGGGAATTTTCATCGATGCTGTTGCTATACGGGGGTTCTATGAAAAGCTAGGCTTTGAGGCGCGGTGGGAGTATGAAGCGTGTAATTTTGATGTATCTACATCGGATGCTAAGGTCTGATTTGTATCAGGAAGATCAAGTTGAGTAATAACTAACTTAAAGACAAAACCGAATTACGCTAAAAAGATTCATTTCCGCTTCTAGAATTGAGCTCCTGTCGCTCTAAGCTGAGTTGGTGCTGAGGTCAGGCTGAGTGGCTCTTATAATCACTATCGTCAACTCGGCCTTGTGATAAAGTAATCACTCAGCTGAGAAATAAAAGATTCGAGACACCCTAATGGCGTTCCATTATTCAAAGATTAGCGACGCTAAGGTCATTTTCAGGGGTCTCGTCAGGCCCAGCATGCTCTGGCGCGTTGCTCTTTGACCAGCAATAACTGTTTTTTTGTAGCAGTTTCAAGTAATTATTCATTTATAGATCAAACTATTGGCATGAGGAAATAAGGCCACGTTTATTTGAATATTCCTTCTCCGGTTTCCCGGCTTTCTATTCTCGTTCCTCTTTTCAGTTGATTTCCAACTTAAACATCGTAAAATGCGGTTCAATGCCTTACTATTGGCCCTGGGCCTTTTTGCCACGGACTCTGTGTTAGCTGGCCCTTGCAAGCCCAGATCTTCCTGTAAGTGGAATTAACCATAAGTTACTTGCAAGATGCCGCCTAATCAGACAATCGTTGGCATCATCATCACCACCACCACAATTTCGGAGGCTGAGAGCACTACCACCACCGCCGTGGCCGCTCCAACCTTCAAGATCGTTGGTGGCGGCAGCGCTGTGAATGGTGCACTTCTCGAAGGGCTTGATAGTGAGGGTAGCGCAACAATGTTTAACCCCAACTATCCTCTCAATGATTACAAGCCCAGAACGTACATCATCGAGCCCAGCACGGGCCGAGTTAAAGATAAAGACACTGGATACTATTTGTGCGTATATTATCAAAAGTATGGCGTGGTTGCGCCGGCTATTGTCGTAGGGTGTATAGACACCCCGGCCCCGACTCGGCAACCGAGTACGTGAACTGCCGGGTCGTGAGTGGCAAGCTCTCGTGCACAGTTCCTCAGACTGTGTGCACCATGGGCTTCTTTAATCCTATCAGCCCCCCCTCATGCGAAACTTCGACCAGCAATGAAGTCTACGATCACTTGTATTACCAGGTGTTTGGCGACCAATACATCTATCTTGGCAGGGATACTGCTGATAATACCTATGCGGCTGTTGACCTCATTGCTCAAGAAGCATGAACTAATAGAACGGGGATAATAGTTCTAAGTTCTCTGTGCTGATATAAGCTCTTAGCCATAAGTCTTAACTGCAAATAATACATCTGGCTTATAACTTAGATCTTATACTATAATGCCTGACTAATTACTACACCATAAAGCTGATATTATAAAAACCTAAAAGATAACTTATTTACCTCATGAGTTAATTATAAGGTAAGCAAATATACTTCTGGTTTAACACAATGGGAGGATAAGAGTTCATGATGTGTAATCTCTAGTAAAAGATACATTTTAATACCATGTTTCAGCACTTAGCAATCCATATAGTCATATTGAAAACTTCACCCTGAATAAAAGACATCACAAAAAGTGCAAACTTTCATCAAACTAAACCCGGCTTGCACAGTCATATGCTCGGAGTCAATCAGTAAGCAAGAGGTAAGTTATTATCCTACGCCCCTGGACAATAAGCGGCGACCAAAACATAAGCTTAAACGCCCCTATCGGGCTTTTCATCCAGAAGAGGAAAGTGCTCATCTTTCAGTCGACTACAAGTCCTGTGCTCTACATCTTTTAGTATTGATATATGTTGAATCGTAGAAATGGGGTAGGAGGCTGTAAGGACCGTATCCAGAAATATGTACGACGAATACATCCTTACCCTCTCGTGATCGTTTGGATCAGTTCCCCAGCTAGATTTACCGATGTATCCAACTAAAAACGGATATATCTCATCTTCACATTCCGGGGTATCATTTTCTTGTCCAATCGGGATGTACATGTCGTATTCCTCAACAGGGCTGAAAATATGGCCATGTCAGTAAGCGGGCTTAACAGGCACCACGAGCCAATTTCGATGCATCTAAGATTACCTTGGAACTTCAAATGGCCAATCACTGATGATCAATTCTCATGCAATACCACGATCCAAGTCGTGGCTGATGCAAATTTACTCTTGAAGTTCCGGTGATCCCTGGCGGAGCCAATCCTCGACCAAGCAACTCGGTGACATGTTCCGGTAAAATGCAGTCCGCCCGATAAAGCAATGTTGTCAGCATTTTCTGTTTTATTGAGAATTTTGGGAAATTGCTTTTTGGAATTCCAGTCATGTCTAGATGACTGAATAGGCTGATTTCATGGTCTTACTTGGATGGTGAGCGTTTCTGTATGTATAACCGCATGAGCCCTACTACATAAAGCCTCGCTATGCCTGGCAGTCTTCCAAATTCAGATTCCTCACTCTCTCAGCAACTACCAAGCACAACTGTCTCGAGCCTTGTCGCCTGAATTCGGTAAGTTCTTGACAGACTCAGCCTTTGGCGCACCTTTTGACAAGACTCCGTATGCTAACAAGTCAATAGGACTACGATATACACAATGCACGTCTCGAGCACCCTCCTTCTCCCTCTTAGCCTGGCCGCTTTTTCCTCAGCTCTCCGAACAGGCTGCAGAGATGGCGAAGTTGCAGTTGGCACTTGGCAGACATGTACACTGGGTAGTCCCAAGAGCGGCCCCAGCTGCAGTGACCTACACGCAACCATCTACGCCAATGACTGCGGCATGATCTCTTACTCACGCAAGGACGGAGATATTTGCGATGTTGATGGTGGTTGGCCTTCTGGTTACGGTCTTCGATGCGACAACAACAACCCATCGGTCGTTTATACTACTGGAGGCAATTTCGGCAATTGTTATTGGAAGGGGACCAACTGTAGCCCTATTCCGTTCACCCATTATTATGCATCTTGGTGCTGCAGCAGGCTCTAAGTTATGCTGGGGCAGCTGTTCAATAGTCGCGGCTAAAGTTGACTTTGAGGAGGAATAGTACATGTTGGTAAAACAATACAATACCTATAAGCTCTCAACTAGCTATTTTTCATAAACTAAATTATCTACGCTATTTTATATTATCACTAATTAGTCATTTACGGAAGAATTAGTTGCTACTTTACAATGTCATTGCCACACTCAGCCAATGGACATAAGTTCCTTCTCATTGTGTTCAGAGCTTTAAATATCGAGAACTCTGCGGCATTCTATTCAGGTCTATTCGGCATGAAGATAGTTTACCACCGGGAGCTGGATACACTCACGCTTGTATTTCTCGAACACTCTGATCCCGCAGCTCCAGACCGCCCTCTCACGTCCAGAGAAGGCGTGTTAGAACTGCTTACTACCAAGATTAGCATTCCCACCATTTTTATCTTGAGGCTTGATACAGAGATTCCCTGGAAAATATCAACTAAGGTTTTCTGCTTGGGTCGGCCTATTTAACGGGCTGACGGACCTGGATCCTCCTATTAGATCTACACTGCCATTGCCTGGCAGACTGGAATCCATATATGACACATACCGGTTGTTTTTCAAAGAAATCCACTAGCATTTGGCTAATCTGATCCTGTAATTCCAGTCTTTCAGCCACGTTCCCAATGCGACTAACTATTACCATGGTCAGAACGCTTTGATAGTATGTGGCGCAAGCCATGATAGGGCTGAACTGCCTAGATGTACCTGGATCATAGTTATTGGTAATTAATTCCATGTAATAACTTACTTTTCCATCCAGATCATGCTTATTGTAAATACCATTGCTTAGGCCAGACCTGCACTGCACAGCGGTGAAATCTGGAAATAGTAAAGGTCAGCATCATTGATTTTGAGGCAAGATGGTGGCAAGTCTACTTAAATCGATCCTGCTTTCCTGTATTTGCCTTCTGGTTCAGCATCAATACCCATTCACGTAATCTCTCAAAACAGTCATCATGAAGATGAATATCCTCCTTGCACAGTTGCTGTCATATGTCCTTCTGGCACATTGCGCACAAAGCACCCTCTCAGAGACCTGCGCAGGCTTGCAGAACCTATCGACCTGCAAGTTCAAGTTCTCCGTTCCTACTGGGTTTACTGTGAATACAAAGGAAGTCACAGAGAAAAAGGTACGTAGGTCCAGAAAATCGCAGTGCGTAGATCGCTCTAGAAGATTTCAATGCTAACAGTTTCATCAGATGGATGTGCCTATGTACGCCAAGATCATCGCAGGCATGAAATCATGTGAAAAAGGCTCCTGCAACTCGACGCAGGTTATAGAGGCGATCCAATATGTATTTGGCCGCTTCAGAGATGATATTAATAGCGGTTTCACGGGTATTCTGAGTAACTGGGGAGTCTTAACATAAATGAACGCCACTTCGGTCGAGCTGAGGGATGCAATGTCAAACCTATGTCGTACGTGTCCCTGGCACAAGCTCAGGTTGAATCCATCAATGCTAGCTGCGAAAAGCTTGGTAGCTGCAAGGGGCCTGCCGTCTCATCCTTTATGGAACAAGGTGGGTGCTTCAAATCTCAATATCCCAAAGCAGAAGTGTTCTAACTCTGTCCAGTCAACAGCAACATCGCTGCGGCTAGTTACCTTGGGAACCCCCGCTTTCCAGCCGATCTAGGTGGAAGCTCAACAATCTTCAACGACAAGCAAATGCTTCCAGCCAAGCTAATGATCTTCTCGACGAGGCCGCCACTGTAGATTTGTTCAAGAACGGCAAGGTAAAAGCAATGAAAGACCTTTTCCAGTTTCTTCCAATGATCAAACGCGTCAAAGATCTATCAAACGATATCAAGACTCAGCTGGATCCATTCAAGGAATTCTTGCCCAATAACCTCACCATTGCTATCTCGACTGCGACAGAGGAAAATAAATTGCGCTCCATGAATTTTGACAAGATCGAGCAAGAGCTAAATGTCAGCGAGAAGGGAGAAAATGGCGAGGCGCTTGAAAAGTTGGAAGCGATGCAAGAGCTGATTTCGAAGAACTATGATGGGAACTACTTGACCAGGGTCACTGCTTCCATCGGCTCTACCCAGGGGCAACTCTCTTATTTGTCTGCAATGAACGGAAAGTTTGTTATAGTGACTGACATTGCCACTTTCGAGCAGTGGAGTAAGCTTCCGACGATGGCTATGCCATGTTCAAAGATGGTGGACAAGAGATACAAGGATTCTGGATTCAGGGAGGTCTTCTCTTATCCTGAGTATTCTAAATGTACGGTCGATGGCATGACTGCAAAATTCCCTGGTCTTCAGATAGGTTATTTCCGTTGGTCGTTTTAGATATCTGATTAGCTTGCGCACCAGACCTTTGTTCCAGCTCTAGACCAAGGCGTTAAACATTGATCAATACTGAAAACCATCTCCCGATTCATCATCTTATCATAATAACAATCCAACAAGTCCAGACCTATCAATCCAGACATATAGGCATAAACAACTATTCTATAATTATCCCAATAGCGATCGCGCGCCTTACCTCGTCATACGTATTATGCTAGACGACGGTTATCCAATTCCCTTAAGCATTATAGAAAGGATAAGCTTACTTGCCTGAATCGACAATCTTGCTTACGCTTGCGGCTTACGTGAACATCGACGTACAAGAAGCGTCACTCGGAACCCGAAATCACTAGAAGGAATACAGTCAAGAGTCATCAATCATTAAACGCTAGAAATACACATAATAAAAAACAGCGAATGTCTGGCTACGGCCAGTAGACATCCAGGGTATCAACCGGAGAACCTCCCTCCGTTATGCCTCCACCTGGAAGGTAAATGCCTCCCTTAATCGCAACAGCCGCACCTCCATGTCTTGGCAACTTCATAGTACCGAGCTCCTCCCACTTCCCGGTCTTTGTATCAAAAACCTCAATCTGGTCAAACATGCCCTCCGACTCGGGAGCTGTGTTTCCTTCTCCGCCTAAAACGTAGACTTTGGTGCCGATTGTGCCGGAAGCCGCACCGCCGCGCGGAGTAGGCATTCTGCCTTCGCTGGTTGTCCAGCCAGCTTCTAGGTTTTCTAGGTCGAGAATGAAAACTGTGTCTTTTACGTTGCGTTGGCCGCGGAGACGACCGCCGAGAACGTAGAATTTGTTTCCGACGATGGAGGCCGTTGCGTGATCGCGACCTTCGGGGAGCTTCTTTGCTGCTGAAGGAAGATCGATCCATTGTGAAGTCTTGGTGTTGAAAGCAGAGACAAAGTCGACGGTATCTTGTTCTCCGCCTGGTCCAACTGGCTCCAAGGTGCGCATACCTCCAGCCATGTAGATAATGTTTCCATAAACACCAATCGCTGCACTACCTCGCTCTTCGCTCTCAGGGACCGGGTCGAGCTCCGTCCACTCGTCGACGTCGGGATTGTAGACCCATGAGTCTGAAAATGCTCGCCAAGCGCCATTGTCGATATCTGAAAGTCCACCGAGCAGGTAGATCTTGCCATTGACTGCAGCGACATTGGGATGATTAACTTTCACGGGCGCCTCAGTGACGTATCGACGCCATGAATTCGAGCGCGTGTTGAAGAATTGCATAATAGCAGTCGTCTCGTAGCCATTGGCTTCACGATTGGGAACGATCCCACCGATGATTGCAAGGGTCTTTTCCGAGAGTGCGACGACACCATGTTCTTGCCGGGGAGCAATGGGTATAGAAGGTAGAGTTTTCCAGGTATTCGCTCCTTGGGGGACAGCACTGGCCAGTGCGCCCGATAACAACGAGAGGAGAGATATACTAGAGAAGATCATGGTGAGAAGACTGGAGAGATGGGATGTTTAACGGGAAGGAAACATAAAGCGGCCACCGGGATTCTTAAGTAGCACCCAGACTTGGCAAGTTCGTCATGGAATTGTGGCTGGATGACCACTCTACGAGGGGAGGGCATTCTTGGCATCAGCATCTCTCACACAAAGATGAAGCACCAAGTGCCTTGGGCTTGGGCTTACGGGGGAAAACAAGGTTTGGCACTAAGATAAAGTCCCCTGTCCAATGTATGACTGCTAAATCCGAAAGCGCCGCGCGTTGCAAGGGGGCTTGTTGGAATGAAATTAATTGGCGCCAAGCACTCGTCCCCATATATTCTTGTTTTGAAGCACGTGTGCGCTTAACTCCATAATTATGGTTGTTGCGCGTTTTTACCATCATCTGCACGTGCATGTCTTATTCGACATTCCACGCTGAGGAAATATTAACTATCGAGATTAGACACATTGTAATTTAACTGTTATCGAGACTAGCAACAGTTCTTATGGCATAACAAAAATGTCAATTGGACATTGACAGTGGCTGTCAAGCCACCCTATGCCCTGTATCCCTGCATCCCTGTATCCGTTTGCGTATACGAGTATACAAGCCACAACAGCAAGTCATGACGACCATAGCGTGTACCTCACATCGTGAATATAAAGCGTAACTTGATCGTCTGATGTGCAAAAAAGAATCTGACAAGACTGGGATTCGAACCCAGGCCCCTTTCGAGACTGCGAATCGTCACTAGTTCTTATCGAACCTGAACACAGCGCCTTAGACCGCTCGGCCATCTTGCCTTCCGATTGGATAACAATTGAGTCTGCAAGTTGACGTTACCATGCTGGGGTGGGGATAGTGCCAAGCTCGGCTGACCCCAGAAAACGACTCGTTAGCTACCCTGAATCTGAAACTCAGGGACAGGAAAACAAAACATGTTACAGATATTCCTGGCATATAACAGTTTGTAGATATAAACATAAAATAAATAAAGTTGCTTTAAGTATTAAAGTTATTTATGCTACGTTATGGGGTGGACACAACCTTTGAGCCACTGGTCTCAGAAGGTTCTTCATCCACCCCCTTTAAGCTTTAGGCAATGGATAGCCGTTGTCCTCGAAGAGTTTGCTAGCAGATTGCAACAACTCTGTAATTTCTCGTCCAAGCCACTGCTCAAGAAACGCGTTTCTGCTATCTTCTACTTCTACCGACTTCCGCCCAACAACCTATACCGAAGTTAGAGCACTGTAACCAGCAAAAGAGGAAAGTTAGATATACCATATAGCATTTTCCAGTCTCATTCTGCGTAGAGGCAAGGGCGATAGCCTGAGCGACGTCTCCTGGGGTATTAGACTTGAGGCCTGAATTCTTCCATTTCTCAGCCAACTCTTTGAACGTAGGTGTTGGCGTGAAGAACGGAGCAACTGCATTGATTCCGATGCCAAGGTCTCGAGCAACTTGCTGTGACGCTCGATGTAGGCCCGTGAGTCCATGCTTAGATGTTATGTATGCACCGACGCCAGTAGTTCCAAAGTATGCTGATGTTGAAGTAATGAGAACCACAGATCCTCTCAGACCATCAGGTGGTTGGTTGTGCCGCATGTGATGAAGTGCGAGCCGCAAAGCTTCAAGAGAGTAATGAGTCAGCCACGGAAAGATCAAAGATTAAGGGAATCGACAGTGAAAAAAAATACATACTGTTAATGGTTCCTTTGAGGTTAACGTCAATCACGCGAAATCCCTCTGTCGATTCGCGTAATTCTCCCTGCTCGTCGACGTTTTCAATATCAAACAGACTTTGACTCTCCATTATGCCAGCGTTGGCTATAACAATATCGATCTTGCCGAAATTTTGTATGCATTGGGAGAAAAGGGCCTTATTCTGATCCCAGATGAGAATGTTGACCGCGACGAATAGCGCAGAGGAAGGATGCTGCAAGGATTGAATAACCGATTCAGCCTCAGTACGAGTGCGTTCAAGATCGGCAATGACAGTATTCGCTCCATGTGAGTTGAAAAGTCGTACAGTCTCGGCTCCTATACCATTTGCGCCGCCTGTTATGATGACGGTCTTGCCCGCGAGGTTGCTCAGAGAGCGGAGGTCGGTAGTGTTGTCAGCCATTGTGCGATTTACCTACTGGGTGCGTTCTTGGGCCAGTAGCCAGGGTATTTTGGACACCGTTTAACTTACAAGATATTGAAATATGACAAGGAGAAATGCTAAGATGTATGACAGCGCTAGTTGGAGCTTCGGCTTATGTCGGACTATTCTCTCGGCATACTCCTAGCATATACACGGCATATTAGGACCGGACAACTGGACATCCCCAATTAGACTGATTTCAAAACCGTTAGCCGATTGACAGATCGGTAAGCATCAGTTCAATGGATTCCCGGGGGCCATTACGGTGGCCATAATGCCGCGTTGATGACCAGTTTGAAAGGACAAGGTCGCGGCACAATTACGAGTGCATACACATATGCCAAGTTTCAGCATCACACTTGACATACTCGTGGATACGAGTAGTTGTTGACCCGGGCCATGAAGGGCATCTGTCATCTCAATTTAGACTTAACATGATTCACAGGAGCACCAGAAGTTAAGCATTGTTACTCATGGGATAACCAGACGGGTTGCAGTTTAAAAAGCATCAAGTATTTATCCATTCAGAAAACTGCATAAATACCACTCTGAAAGGGTTTTGGTACCTAAGCTCTCTGTGGTGATATAAGCTCTCAGCCACAAGTCTCAACTGCAAATAATAAGTCTAGCTCACAAGTTTCTAGTAGCAACTCTGTTTATGAAAGATGCTACTTCGCCCGAGAAACTGACAGTTGGAAAGTGTCCAGAGTCGCAAGCGAACGTGATGACTTCTCGACCGCTCTTTTTGGAAATCATATCAATGGCAGATCTCTGGACAGCAGGTGGTACAGATATGTCCTTCTCACAAACTATATATGCGACGGGGATATGCAAGTATCCTGCGTTTTGAAGTGGCTCAGCAAAGCTCAGCGCTGAATGTGCTGTCATTTGCTTCGCATTCGTCAACGCTTCTGCTTTCGAAAGGTCTGAGAAATTGACGCTCGCGCAGCCTTCGAGATCAAATATGAGGTATTCTCCCTATTCAACCGTTAACTATCACCTCGAACCCTGAAGGCGTTGGGTTTTACCTCTAGTTTCATGAAATGGGGCATGTTATCGCCCATCATGGTCTTGACTGACCCTCCGATCTCAGGTACAGGGGAGCTTATATAAACGAGATGGACCACACCGCCCGATTTGCCAGCGACTTGTCTCTCGGTCCTTGAAACTCCGACGGTACTTTCTGTACCGCATATTCCACCGTAAGAATGCATCACCAAGACAATATCCTGGCCATTATCAGCTAGTTTTGTTGTAGTTGATCTGATATGTGCCGCGTCTTCTTCCATCGATGCAGCTGGCAGTTGGTCACGAAATCCCACAGAAGGGAGATCGATGACTGTTGTGCTCAAACCATATTCCGTAAGGCTTTGAACGAGACCCGAGTATAAGGATGGTGGGGCAAATGATGCCGGAACAACAACAATATGGGGGATGAGTTTCTGCATCCTGATGAGCTCTGAAGGCTGCAACTCTGATTTACTATGTGAATCGCAAAGCTACTTTCAAATTGATTTGTCCATTTAAGTACATGGATTCTTTTTCATCGCCTCGGAGTCAGATTCGGACAGAATTTGCCGAGATACAGAAGGCCGAGGCTTCGAAAGCAGTGAAGCCGAAAAGGCCGACATTGTCGGATGCCGGGTTGCATGTTACACATCAGACATATCGCCGAAAACGAGGAATTATGTCGGTTGACAATGGATTCGGTGACCTCCTTCGACAAGTCACCTCGCGTCTTGCCCAAACTCGTGTAGATGGGCCCTGTGCTTGGAAGGGCAACCCAAAAAGCAAGTCTATATAAGTCACTTTGATTCCGCTCCCACTAGATGAAGTACTTCACAAAAAAACAAAGCTGGCAGTTTCTACTTAAACTAAATCATTATACACTTCTCATCATGTCCAAACATATCGCCATCGTTGGAGCAGGACCATCTGGTCTAAGCCTCGCAGCTTTGCTGCAACACCACTCGATCCCATTTACCATTTTTGAGCGAGAAAAGTCCAATAGCTCTCGCTTCCAAGGCGGTTCTCTCGACCTTCATCCAGAGTCTGGCCAAGCAGCTCTGTTCGAAGCTGGTCTTGAGGAGCAGTTCAAGAAGTACGCGCGCTATCACGACCAGGACTACCGTTTTGGCGACAAGAAAGCTGTTGCCTGGTTATTCCACAAAACAACTGCCGATGCAGATGGTCGTCCGGAGATAGACCGTGCAAAGCTTCGCAAGATTCTTATTGAGTCGCTCGATCCGGAGAATATCAAGTGGGATCATCGACTTTCAGAAATTGTTCCACAAGAGGACGGCAGGGTTAAGTTGGTTTTTGAGAACCAACCTAAACCTGTCGTGACTGACCTTCTTGTGGGAGCGGATGGAACTTGGTCCAAAGTTCGACCACTTCTGACAAGTTGGACGCCTGAGTACACATATCTCACAGTAATTGACTGTCGTATCTCCGACGTCGACAAAAGATTTCCAGAACTTGGAGAGTTCATCGGTCGTGGCACTTCGTTCTTCCTTTCTGAAGGCAGTGGCATTTTCATCCAGCGCAATGGGGATGACAGCGTGAGAGTCTATCCCTGTCTTCGAGTCGAGGAGAATTGGCACTCAAAGGACCCCTCCTACGACTGGAGTGATGCGAAGAAAATGACCGACTATTTGATTGATAACTTCTTCTCCACCTGGGATCCTCGTCTCCAGGATGTCATTCGCAATGTTGACACGAACATGACTCCCCGTGCTCAGTATCGCATGCCCCTGGGTCTTCGCTACGAGCATCGTCCGGGTTTGACACTGATCGGAGATTCTCTCCATGTGATGTCATGGTTCGCTGGAGAGGGTGCGAACCTGGCCATGTTGGACGCCCTAGACCTTTTCCATGAAATTCAGGCGCGTCCTGATGATTTGGATCTTGCTGTTCGCCGATATGAGGAAAAGGTGGTGGCTACTGGCAGAGCGGATAACACAAACGAGATGTCTCAGGATTTGCTTGTTAAGGCCATGTCAGATGATGCTCCTCGGGCATATGTTGAAGGAATGGCAAAGGCGATGGATGTTTGGTTCACTGATGGGAAGTTGCTGGACAAGATTGACCGAGAGACATTGTTCAGTAACTGAGCCCGGAGTATCCCTATAGTGCGTTAGTTGACAATCTTATGAACTATTTATTAATCCTGACTACACCAGCTGCAGTGTCAGTGAGAACGAAGGCTCGTGTTCATTTACAAGGTAACAAGCTTTACAGAGGCATGTTGTTTTAGTGATAGCTTTGGCAATGCCGTGAAACACATTGGTCTTGGCAGTCACCGAGGAGGAGTTTCCCTTGAATATAGACCTTGTAACTAACTTCTTGTCGGTAGTGTAAAGCCTTTGTATACTAAGACTAGATCCTATACTATAATCATATAGTGGCTGTCATTACTTTGTCGCCTTGTATTAGTTGCGTAAGGTCTATTGTTGCTGTTTGACATCCCGCCCCAACATTACTAAATTAAAAAGTGTTTCTACGAGGCAATTGAGCTATCGGGCGTGTCGATGAAAAGAGATCTTTTAATATGTTATGATTTATTTGACTACCTAACTAACAGCCGAAATTGAGATTAGAAGCCAATCATGATTTTTGTTTCTTGATTTTGAAATCCCAGTTGACTTCCCACTTCACATTGACTTCGTGACCTGCGATACTCTCAAGTAAGTCAGAGCCATAAGGCTTGAACTTCAACAGCAAATCTGACTTGACGGCATACACCGAGTCAGAGTCAAGATAAGTGTCGTCCTCGGGGAAGACCTGTGTAATCAGACGGTTGTAAGAATCTCTGGTCACCATGAAGTGGATGTGACCAGCTCGGTAAGGGTGGCGATCCATAAGTTTGAGAATATCCCCAGCGGGTCCATCGTATGGAACAGGATAAGGAACCGGCTTGATACAGTAGAATGAATATTTTCCTTCCGTATCAGAGGTGAACATGCCGCGCATGTTTCCAGATGGCTGGTTGGGATCCTGTTGGTCATACAGTCCGTTGACCGCACACTCCCAGACGTTCAGAGAAGCACCTGCGGATTCTGTTAGCGGTCTTTATGATATGACAGTGAATCACCAATTAGGCATAACTTCCAAGGGTTGATTGGTATCAGCATCCAAAATTCGACCATGGAAGTAAGTTACTTCTCCCCCGAGATACTTCTGGATAATAGTATCTCCATTCTCATATCGAGGAGGATCAGCGACGTAGAATGGGCCAAGAATGCAAGAGTTGGTCCCATTGTCTTGCTCCAGCATCCTCTGTGTCTGAGCATCGACCAGTCTGTTCGAATAGTTAGACCGTGCCAACGAGTGTAGAGACGTGGAAGATTAGAACATACGCCTCCACGCCAAGGCAGTCTGAGATCAACAAGGTCTCGTTTCGCTCAGCGTTGCTCATTTGGCCAGACCTGTTCAAAGCTTCAATGGCAATGTATAGTTCTTCTGTGGTGAGGTTTACTTCACGACAGAAGGCATGGAGATATCGGATCAACCCCGTCAAGATCTCCCGAGCCCTGGGTGAGCTGTTGGGCCCGAAGGAGTAGATGACAGAAGTTGTGAGAGGAGCATCTTCAGCTAGGAACATGTTTGCGTAGCTTCAATGAATGCTGTTCAGACTTTCATTAGATGAGATAAAAGAATCAATGTTTGACTTGAGTAAGAAGCATTGTTGCGTTAGGGTCTACTTACACTTTATATACTTTGCGAGTACCCCAGATGTAGAATCTGGGGCAACACTCCTTTACCCCAGTTTCTCCAAAATGACTGGATATTTACGAATCACATAAGCACGAGAATGGCCATCTTGCGGTAAGCAGGGAGGAGTTAGACTAAGCCTCCAAATTAGTCGGTTGAAAATGCCGAGCCTAGAGATCACCGAGCCCCCGAATATGCCGAGCCCGACATCCGATGTCACACGAAAGAACATAAGATGTTGTGCTCGGCAATTTCTAATCTCTCATTTCCCATACTAAATAATTTCAGAATTCTCAGGTCCCTCATATCCGCTGCAATGAACCGATTGCTGACCACTTCGCAACGCGTGGTTAAACCAGGGGTGAAGAAAAGACGCCCCCCATTGGCCTGCATTCAGTGCTATCAACGGAAGCTCAAGTGCGGCAGAGAGCTCCCATCTTGCAGTCGTTGCTCAAAAGCCGGAAATGCCGATGAATGCACCTACCGTGGAAACAAAGGACGGTATACGTCGGTTGACGGGCTATTCAACGATGACCCTCCGGGAGGGGCTAACGGTGTGGTAGCATCTACCCGTATGGAGAATTCGCCAACAGAGATTCGTGACAGGCATGCGACCTCTGCCAACCAGGAAATCGGCATGACACACCTGGAAGTACATGGGAACTCTACCAAATTCTACGGGTATAGTTATCCCCTGAACCTCTACCAACAGGTATGTTCTCACTTGATCCAAGAGGTAGCATTCCCTTATTAGAAATAGTTTACCGAGCTTCGACCATATATCGTTAAGATCAAGACCCATTATCCTTCCATAAACACCCTTCGCGATGAGATTTATGCTCCATTCAACGACAAACATCGGCGTCGCAAGATTTTACAGGACGATGCGCTAGAGAATACTTTGAGACAGCTAATACCCACAAAGTCAAACATGGATGTACTGGTTCAAACGTATATTGACCGATATGAGATAACACATCGGGTTCTGCATATACCAACATTCATCACGAAGTATAATAGTCACTGGACTGATCGTTCCAGCACTCCGGTCTGCTTTCTTGTGCAGATGCTTTTAGTAGCCGCTACTGCTGCAGGCTATCACCCTGAAGTATGCATCGACGCATTCAGCCACAAAACAACTCACGATCACGTTATCAAATGGCTTGAGGCAGCGGAAGCATGGGTTAGTTCTCAGTTGAACGAGCCTCCTCGTTCCTGGGACATCCTGGTGAGCCATTTCCTCTTGCTGATTGCTAAGCGTGCAAACTTTATTAAAGAGGGTTCCTTTTGGACCTCTTCTGGGACATTAGTCCGGTGGGCTATGGCAGCAGGATATCATCGTGAAGTTGTTTCCGCAGCCAGGATACCGCCATTCTGTCGAGAGATGCGTCGAAGATTGTGGGCGACAATTGCTGAACTCGATCTCCAGGCATCGATAGAACGTGGAATGCCTCCAAGTGTCCGAATAGGAGATTTCAACATCAAGCCACCACTTAATGTCGACGACAAAAATCTTGAGGAGTCTATGCAAGACTCTTTAGCCGGCATGCCAATTACTACACTGACAAACACTTCTTTCCAAGTACTTCTTTACCGCTCTTTGCCTATCAGGCTAAAGATATGCGCCTTCATCAATGGAAGTTGCGAAGGGGTCGATTTCGACAAGGTCTTAGAACTTGAGGAGGAGCTAGGACAGACATTTCGAGATATTCCGGCATTTGACAATCCCCAAGCTGATCCACGACAGCATCAGACCGCGACATACATAAAGAGCATGCTAGGTATCATTCTGCACCAATATATGCTTTTACTGCATTTCCAGTTCCTAGTCCAAAATCCCTCCTCACCTAAATCTCTCATTTGTCGACGTGCAAGGTTAGAGGCATCCACGAAGATCCTCGACTATTATCGGAGACTCATAAAGGATGAGATATTGCCAGAGCAATCATGCAGGACGGGCTTAGTACTTTCGGCATTGAACATCTGCCATGAAATCTACCTGAATTTTGGATTGCAAGGTGAGAATACTTGCCCTTTTCTTTCTATGGAAAATCAAATGTCAGCTTACAACTATGAAGCTTGCGATAAGACCACGATAGCAATATTTCCCGAGATTTCATCATTCCTCATCGCCAATGTTGAGAAGGTCTTAGACATTCTCGAAAAGCGGATATTGCTCACATTCAATGGCTTGAATGAATATTATATCCTCAGTATGACAATTGGGTTGATTAAATCCAATTCATGGCCACAGTCATCCGCAAAATCGGACAAAGAAGCAGCAGAGCGAGTAATTAAACTGTGCACACTGCTGCAGACACGAAAGGCAGCTATTCGACAAGAGCAGTTATTTCCAGACGCTTGGTAAGCATATCCTCTTGAGATGCACTGAATCACCTCGTACTGATGAGTCGTAGTGATGATGGTGAGTCACGCGGGAATCAGCTATCAATTGATGCGAACTATATGGGTTCTGATATTATGACCGATCTCATAAGCTCGATGGTATGCCAATCAGACTTACTAGCTTATTTATGACTTCTACTAATGGAAACGAACGACATAGCTTCCACAAGACTTGGAGTTCATTAACGACAATCTTGATCTTACCTTCTTCCATGCATAGCTCAGCTTATTTGTTTGCGAGTCTTCTTAATTTCTCTGCTATTGTTGAGACTTGAAATTTCGAAATTGGTTCTTATTCATTACCATCTCTTTATCTTGGCTGCCGAGCAACGGGGAAGTTATAGTTGTTATTTCCATGAGTCCTTACGACTCGGCATAACATTCAAGAACTGGAACGCTTCCATTGGTGGAAATTTGGTGATAAAGTCAATTCATCAGAAAGGATCGGCACTCACTGTTGAATCACGTCTTTTGCTCCCGAATGATCGAATTGCATTGCATGGTGGTATCTAAACTCAATGCAGTAGCATATCCGCTGTCAGATCCTTGAAGATGATAGGATCGCATCTGCTCACCTCGGCGCATCTGCCCCCGAAGAGGGAAATTAAAGTATGAGCACATCGCGAATTAATAAGGCAAAATAAATAAACAAAAACCTATATAATCACAGACAGTTACTGAATACTCCTGGTCTAGAGTCAGTGGAAATATTCCTCCCTCAAAAAAACAACATGCGAAATCTTCTCCTCTACTCACTCCTGGCCGCTTCCGCCATGGCCGAAAAACTTCTCTACAGAAATACCTTCAACAGCACCGACGCAATTGCAGATTGGGTTGCCGAAGGTCCCGTCAAAGCCACCATCTCCAACAACACTCTCGAACTAGCTGCCCCGGGAGACTTTGTCTACTGGGTCCCAGAAGTCTTTCCCGAGCGCATCCGCATCACCTGGGAGTTTTCGCCCATCGAAGAACCCGGCCTGGCTATTATATTCTTTGGCGCAGCAGCAGCCAAAGACGGCGGAAGTATTTTCGACAAGGATCTCAAACCCCGAAATGGATCTTACCCGCAGTATCACTCTAGCGATATTCGGACGCTGCACGCTTCGTACTTTCGGCGTCGATGGCCTGAAGAGAGGGCTTTTCACCTTGCCAACTTGCGAAAGTCGCCTGGATTTCATCTTGTCGCACAAGGAGCGGACCCGTTGCCGGATGTGGAGGATACTCAGGGTGCTTATTACAAGGTTGAGGTGATTCACGACAAGCGCGATATCAAGTTCTCGATTAATGGATTGGAATTATTCTCATGGGAAGATGTGGATCGATCGACTGGACCTGTTGTTCGTGGTGGACGGATTGGTTTCAGACAGATGAATCCTCTTGTTGCTCGATATCGCAACTTGGAGGTATGGAAACTTTAGAGGCTCCAGGTCCATGACTTCTCTGGGTGGGTAGACAAGATACTAGTTACATTACTACCTTAAGCTAGACATTCGATATCAAACTTTCTCTAAGTTGAGAATCCTCCAGAGTTCGCCTGTCTAGGCTCACCAGCAGCTTCAAATGTTCCATCAAGCAATCTTCTCAAAGCCTGAGCAGTGCTCTGTCCAGGTGCTACCCAAGTGACATTATTTCCAATCTCTTTCAGATGTGCAACTGTGGAGTTGTCATAAGCATATTCGAAAGTGACTTGTCGCGGCTCAAGCTGATCATGCAGGCGAGGCGCAGCTAGGGCATCATGGACCGTCATGTTTTTCTCTAGCGCATTCAAAACCACCTGAACGGTTGCAGTGATGATACGACTACCGCCAGCAGAGCCTGTGACCAAAGAGACTTTCCCGTCTGGTCTCTCAACAATGGTGGTGCTTATACTAGAAAGAGGGCGTTTTCCAGGTCTGATGAAGTTGGCCTCGCTGGGGATGAATCCGAAAGCGTTTGACTGTCCGGGAATACTAAAGTCGTTCATCTCGTTGTTCATAATAACTCCAGTCTCGGGAACAATGACTTGCGAACCGAAGTTGAGGTTGATCGTAGTCGTGAGGGAGATAGCAAGTCCCGAATTGTCCATGGCAACGATGTGTGAAGTTCCAGGGGTATCCAAGCTTTCAAGACCTTTAGGGTCGTAATCCTTAACTTCGAGAGCATGCCCGTCAAGTTTAGCGCGGATCTCCTGCGCAGTATCGTTAGAGTACATCTGAGACTGATATTCTCCAAGACCTTTCACAAATGTTGGATCGCCGAGATTACTGCGCATTCCATAGCCAAACTTGAAAGCTTCATCCAGAAGATAGGCGCTGTCATTGACTCTTCTGGGATCACCGAGAAAGTCATAACCATCCAGGATGTTCAACGCAGCTGCGACAACAGCACCACTTGAAGGGGCTGATCCGCTGGTGATCTTTCCACCTCGGTAGTTGATCTGGGAAGGCTCTCGTATCGCCACGGAATAATTCTTCAGGTCATCCGTCGTCATGATACCGCTCTTCTGCTTCAAAGTCCTGATAGTCGCATCTGCAATTGGTCCTTCATAAAAGGCACCGGCGCCTTTGGAAGCAATCGTTTCCAGCGTATCGGCATATCTCTTCCGTGTCAGCTTCTCGCCAAATTTGAGTAGTCTTCCAGAAGGAGCAAAGTCGATTGCCCATGCGGGATCGCTGAACAGGAAGCTCTCGTTCTCAGACTTGGTATAGGTCATCTTCATGAACTTGAGGGTGTCGTTGTTGACTGGGAATCCATAGCGGGCGACGTCAATTGCTGGCTGTACGAGCTTCGACCAAGGCAGATGGCCATAGCTCTTGTGCAGGTGTTCTAGACCTCGTAACTCGCCGGGCACGCCACTGGAAGGTCGTCAGTCATTGGCATGGCACTGGAGTGTGTTTTGTACCTCGCTTGTCCTCCATAAATACTGGCGTTCACGTTATTCTTGAACATGTTCTCAGTAGCTGCTGCAGGTGCCGTTTCGCGAAAGTCGACGAATTCGTAGGGCACGGATTCATTCTTGCCATCGGGTTTATGAATGAGCATGAAGCCGCCTCCTCCGATGCCAGAATGATACATGCCTGTGCTTGTCTCAGCGCAACGTGATCGAGAATAGCATGGTTAACTCACCGACTGTTCCCACGCAAAGAACGGTGGCGACCATCGCATCAGCTGCGTTTCCACCCTGTCTCAGGATGTCGATGCCAATCGTGCTGCATATCTCACTCTCACAGGCAACAGCGCCTCGGCTTTTGCTGAATTGTCTGGTCTCTACTGGTTTCGTCTGAGGAGGGTACTTCACATCGCATGGATGGCCGTGAGCTTGCGCAATTAGGCTCAGCAGAGCAACCCAAGTTGAATAGCGAGCCATTGTCAGCAATTGACTTCAGTGTGTCAACTAAGTTCGTAGGGGAGGCACATCGCTGGCTTTTGTAGTCTCAGGATCGGCCATGACGATCGCCATAAACAAACGCCGATTATATAATGGTTACTTCGAAGCTTGTCAGGCTAAGGTTACATGCAGAGTGGCCTAGCGATAAGAGGTGTAACCCGACATCATCATCTGGCTGATAATTAAGGCGGGGTATTAGTCGGCAGTGATAGTTCCAACAAGAGCTAAGCTATTGAAGTAGTGATCAGCAATCGCTGAGAGTTTTAATCCTTGGTTTTTAACCAGCTTCCTAATAGAGATTTCGAGCCGAAAATGAATTAGTCATGGCTGATTGGATGACAAGCGTGCGCATTGAGATCTCAGAGTGGCACCAATGAAGTCGAGATGGGTGAACAGTCCTTGTCAGCATAGTTGAGATTATGAGACGAATTTGCAAATATGAGTATAAGTAATTTAGCCAAGCTTTTGGCCTCTCGAAATTCCCGTCATCTTATCACTGTATAGGCCTGTTAATGAGACAATAGGGTACCAAGCAAGTTATGGGAGTGATATGACGCAGTGATGCAATGTCAGCAGAGCCACATCACGACTTGCACTTTCGTGCGATACGCCAATAGGATCAAAGTACAATTGTTGGTGCTGTGATTATGCTGGCTGAAAATTTGGGCACCAGCGAACTTGTAGTCCATGTTCCTTCTTTTCCGAAAGTCACCAAGATCTCCTCACGGTGCCAGAATCCTCAAGCATGAAGAAACCAGCTACCGACTCTCAAGATAGAGCGTGCACTTCCATTACCGTTTCCGAGGGTAACTATGTCATTCAGCAAGACCAACTGGAAAAGCTAGTCCAGAGCTATCGTGCTTCGAATGACCCGGATCTACTGGAAGAAGTTATCCAGACTGCACGAAAAGTCTTGGGGCATCGGTCGAAGACGATGCAAAATTATTACACACGCTGGCCTGGGCCTTGTACAAGAGTTACAAGGAAGTAATTGAAGATTTTGATGGTCTTGAAGAAGCGATGAAACTCGAACGCAAAGCAATCGAGGCATCACCCTCAGATTCCATGGACCGCCAGAGGTTCTCGTATTGGCTGGCACTGCAGTTAGGAGACTATTTCTATCACATAAGAAACCTAGATGATGCCGATGAAGCTATCGGATTGATCAAGAGCTCGCTGGAAAAGTTCCCGGACGAATCTCCCATAAAGGCGGCACATATGGCTAATCTCGGAATCTTGTTGAAGGAGAAGTATTCTGTTCTCGGAGTCGAGGACGACTTTGGAAGTGGCTGCGAAAGTTTAGAAACAGCTATTGCATCGTCGCCAGAAGATCAGAATACCATTGCGACATGGCTTGAGAAATTAGCAGACTTGTACGACGCAAAGCACGACAACTTAGGGAGGCTAGAGGACCTTGAAGAAGCAATTAATGTCGTCAAGCGATATCTTGAGAAAGCTAGTAAAGATCATCGTCATTGGTCAAAACAGCTCACTAACTACTCTAACTACCTTGATTCTCTCCATAGCTGAACCGGGGACTTGGCTCATCTTGAAGAGGCTGTTGAATTTGAACGAAAGAGCTTGAATTAAATACCGAAGAACTCTCCCAATCTTCAGATTGTTTTGGGTAACCTTTCGATAGCATTCTCGAGAAGGTCGATGATAAGAGGCTCGAAGCTGACCTGGAAGAATCTGTTTCCTATGCCAGAACTGCTCTGGAAGTCACACCTAGTGATTGTCCGTCAAGTTACATCCAGCTGTATAACCTGGGTTCTATGCTTCTGAAGAGGTTCTCCAGGAATCAAGAGGATGTATCGGATTTGAACCAAGGAATTGCGTTGTTGAGAGAAGCTTTGACTTCTATCTCCAGCACTAACCCTGAGATTGAGAGCATACTATCCCACCTGGCTTCAGCTCTCGACACAAGACATGATAAGTTAAGGTCATCTGAAGATCTCGAAGAGCGTATTTGAAGTTGCTAGGAAAGCCATTGCTGTAATGGGAAATCCGTTTGTCGAGCGACCGACTTCAATCAGTACCTTGGCAGCTCTCCTGAAGAAGCGGTTCAGAGCTGGAGGCTCCTTGGACGACATGATTGAAGCAATCTTGATCTCCCAAAAGACTTTAGAATCGATGCCTGAAGACTCTCCATTCAGGACAGACCTTTGGACCACTCTCGGGGATCTCTTTGCAGCCAAGTTCGGGAGAACATGGGCCACTAGTGACTTGGAGGAGGCAGTGCACAATTATCGATGTGCTGTGGAACATCCTACAGGCAATACTTTGAGGCGCATAATTGCTGCAACATCAGTGATGCCATTGTGTTTGAGCCTCCAAGATGCTTATGATATAGGGCGCACGGCCATTGACCTTGTCCCTGGTATTGCCGCGGCTCGGTCGCTTGAAACCAGTGATAGACAACATCTACTCAGCTATTCTAGAGGTCTTGCGGCTTCGGTGACATGTGCTGCCATTAGGCTCAAAAGGGATCCGTCCGAGGCATTAGCAATTCTCGAGCAAGGCAGGGGTATTCTGGGATCATCGCTGGACGATTTACGAACAGATACAAAGGAGCTTCAGTAAGCGATTCCTGAGCTTGCCGAGAGGTTTATGCGTCTTCGCGAAGAGCTCGAATCTTCCACTGGTTCGCATTTCAGCGAAGAGTTTGGCGAGGACCCAGGTTCACGACGACGAAACGCTGCCAAGAGCTTCGATGGTCTACTGAACGAGATACCAAAAAGCCCTGGCTTCGAGGATTTTCTTGGTCGTCTTACCACGGACCAGATACGTGCGGCAGCTACGTATGGTCCCATAGTTATCATCAACAGCAGCTGGATGGGGTGCGAAGGAATAGTCATCGAGAGAGAGCGTATCACATCGATGATCTTCAAAGATCTGGATGATGGTGAGTTGATGGAACGCGCAGAGGGATTCGACCTGGGGACCCCTGATATGCTTGAGTGGCTTTGGGATACTATCACGGGCCGCGTACTTGAGGCACTGGGTTTCACAGAGACACCACCCAATCAGCAGGAATGGCCTCATGTTTGGTGGATGCCTACTGGGCCGTTGAGTAGGTTCCCACTTCATGCATCTGGATGACATCGAGAGCGATCTGGCAAGACGGTGATGGACAGAGTGATCTCGTCATATAGTCCTTCCTTGAAAGCTCTCGTACACGGACGTCGACAACGTGAGGTTACAGCTGGCCCCGAGGAAGTTCTTCTGATAGATGTGGAGCATACAGAGAATCACCCCCATCTTCCACAGGCGCAGGCAGAGATCAAGGTGGTTAGCGAGATCTGCGAGAAGATGTCAATACGGCCTGTTCCGATTGGTCAATCCAAGCAAGATATATTTTCTTGTCTACAAAACTGCAAAATATTCCACTTTGCAGGACATGGATACACCAACGGCGACGATCCATCCAAAAGTCATCTCTGCGTAAGTAACGCCAACGATCCCCTTACAGTCGCGGATATCTTAAAGTTGAACCTGCACGAAAAGTCACACTTTCCGGCGTACCTCTCAGCGTGGAGCACAGGCCGTGTTCAAGATGACAAATTCATCGATGAGAGTATACATCTCATCAGTGCATTCCAATTAGTTGGGTTCAGACATGTCATTGGGACTCTATGGAGGGTCAGGGACAAGCATTGTGTTGATGTCGCGCGAGTTACGTATGAAGCTATAAGAGAAGGGAGGATGACTGACGATTCAGTTTGTCGAGGGCTGCATAAGGCTACGAGAATCTTGAGAGATAGATGGCTTGAAAGTTGTGACAAGAAGAGGGAACGGTTACTGCAAGGAGATGAGAGAGGAATGAGGGACGTTATTCCTTGCGATGATGATGAGGAGATCAAACGTGGGCTGGTCCCGGCATTTTGGGTTTCTTATGTTCACTTTGGTGTTTGAGAGACTATTGTCTCCAATTTTATGTATCCAAAAGATTTATCTTGTCTCTGCTTATGATAGGCAACGCCCACTCTTGTTGTGCTGGGTCAATGCCAACATATCCGTGATACACACATGAACAAGACATATCCAAGAACGTTGCCTGAGCTTAAGAATAATATCCGTTAACCTGGTACAGCTGGCCGTTGTATTCCCAAGTTCCACTCAGCTGGTGAGATCCCTTGACGCACTGGTTGATAATATTCCTATGACTGTTAGATAAACTCCGTAAATGACCTGAATTACATACTCAGTAGCATCCTGATAAGCCTAGTTAGCAAAATTCAACAATTATTCATTTCTAGGAATACATACCCAGCAATCCTTGAAACCCTTCTTGCCACCAGTGTTCTTGCGGCTCAGTTCGACATTGACGGTGATAGAGGCTAGTCCCTTGATGGTCTTTGAGCCCCTGGTGGTGCAGCCCTGCTGGTAAGTGCAGTCTGAGTTGCTGCACATCTTCTGGCGAGCATCCCAGTACGCCTGCTCAAATCGTTCGATACCATCTTGTCTATTGCCAAAGCAGTCTGCCGCTAGAGCGGAAGTAGCGAAAAGGGCGAGGGCGGAGAGATTGATAAGCTGCATATTGGATGGCTTTGTGTGAAGTTGTTCGAAGAGTAAAATGAAGATGCTTGGTGCTGTGGACAAGAACAGAGGAGATATTGAACTGATTTTATAGTTATCTGCTTATGAGAGGCCACGGCTTCTGGGTCGGGGATATATTTTATGCATCCTCTGCTGATACGAGTAAAAACTTGTTATTGGTGCATATGCATTGAGCGGTGAGATTATTTGTTCAGCTCATATAGCAAATAAGATTACAATTACATTTTCAGCTTACTCATTATGCGGAGATGTGTAGCTACTCTCTGGCCATTAGTTGTCAGCGGGGATCTTTTAACCATTGACTTTCCGAGCTCAGTAATTGCTCGTGCACTTGAATCTGACGTCTCATTGTGGATTGGTCCATGCTTAGATTGTTGTAACTGTGTTTTGAGTCTCTGATTCGACAAAGGTCCACTGTGGTCATCGATACGACTGGAGCCCGATGACAAAGCACTAATGTCCTTGCGCTGTTAATTATTACTTTGCACTATTTTGTATGACTGGCATGCATAGATGGAAGTTATATGCATGCTTTACAGTGAATCAATGTGTTTTCAGTTTACCTTCACTGACAAGAGCCAAAAGGTAGCAGATTAGTATAGCCGCGACAGACGCCTAAATGGGTTACTTGTACAGCGATTACAGCTCATTATAGTCATTGCGATTATTAATAACGATACAAAGCCGTCACTGTGATCTGCCCGGCTTGTCAACTGCAACATCTCAAGGCGAATTATTTCTGGTCCACAGGATTCAAGTATTAAGCGTGAATCGTTCTGCAGCAGATGCTGTCTTGTGATTCAGGGGCTTCTTGCTACTATAAAGGACTTAGAACTTTTGTTTCTTACTTCTCTTCCTACTTCTGGGCGTAGAGTAACTAGAACTCGCCAAGACAACCACTGCCAGTTTCTGAACTTTCCGAAGTTAACATATAGCAGACATTGAAACCCACAAGAATGAGTGAAACGCCCAAGGCGTATTCCTGGGAGCATAAAATCCCACGAGGCCTAGTAAAAGACGGTGTTATCTTACACAATTTCCTCTCTGAGATATACGGCTTGGGCAACTTTGCCTATGAAGAGGTCGGTGCGAACATTGTCCTCACTGCTTTCCTTGAGGAGCCCAAGGATTTGGTGGCCCAGCTGGTGAAGAAAGCTATCAAAAGGTTTGTCGTGTAAGCTTTGGACATCGATTGGTTTTCTTAACCTTTGATCTTATGCTTAGTCCGGAGCCGGAAAAGACTTAAGCTGCAGCGGTAGTGTCTTGAAAGCCTGCTGAGATCTGTACTGGACTCTCAGCGAAGTAGATTGAAAATGCCGATTGGGGAGTCGGATGTTTAGGGAATGAAAGGTCTTCGTACTAGCCTCTACTTGATTTTTGCCGTCAACTAGCTACTGGTAGTAACTGAGTAGTAATCAATTGTTGTGTTGTTTGCAGTTGAGACTTGTGGCTGAGAGTTTATGATCACCATGCGGAGCTTCGCTTCAGAGAATCACTACTCCAAAACAATAATTTCCGGAGTAAACCTCCGAGTTCTAATACGAGTTCTACAGAAAATTCCTGAATTTAGAGTCACGTTCGGTTACACTTAGTCCTATTCTGCTAGGAC
Organism: Fusarium sp. MPI-SDFR-AT-0072; assembly: GCA_020744335.1. NCBI lineage: Eukaryota > Fungi > Ascomycota > Sordariomycetes > Hypocreales > Nectriaceae > Fusarium > Fusarium sp. MPI-SDFR-AT-0072. The sequence continues at coordinate 622,297 of JAHBOG010000005.1, read as the reverse complement.
ACAACCAACATGTCAGCAGCACAGACAAATGGACAAGGAATATCCCGGCAGCCGTTTCAGGCTGTCTATTTAGGCCAATGTCCCCTCTAAATTACTTTAAGGTTCATACTCTTCATTCGTTTACTTACAATGCCGTCCCGAATGGAATTCGATCTGGACGTCGAGGGCGACAGGTTCACTGAACTCAACCTCAAGATCCACTCACTAGTATCATCGAGCTTTGGAAGCTCAGAGAAATGCCCTGCAGAAGTGCAGCTGAAGTATTTGGCTACCCTCGAGGAAATTGTGAGTCTTGTTGCGATCACGCCATATTGTTGGCGCGATCAGGTTGGTCGCAGCTTGCACCAATGCAACATTCTCGCCGATAAGCTCGTTAATCTATTGAATGAGGAGAAATTGGCGGGTGAAGAGCATTATGGTTTGGCAAGACGAATGCAATGTGCAAAGGAGGGAAGATATCATCGATTTATTCGTCGAGATGAACGCAGAGATCAATGCCATAATGCTGTGAGTTCCTAATCAATCTCACTCACAGTTCAGGGTGCTAAGAGTCCCAACAGAGACCTCAGCAATATTGAGATCGTTTCTTTGCTACCAAGAGTAGACTCCCTAATGAAAGAAGGGGGATTTGCAGTTACGTCTGCAAAGATTGTCCAAAACCCTTTTACAGCGGATCCAGCGACCGATCGTGACGTTATCAAGACCACAAAAGGCGAAAGCGTCCAAGGGACATGGGACTGGGTTCTTCAAACACCCGAACTCATCAAATGGAGAACCTCCGATGGAACCTTTTTATGGATATCAGGAGGTGTAGGGTCTGGTAAAACTATGCTCGCAGTCTATCTCACTGAGCAGTTACAGCTCACTATGGCTTCCGACGAGATTCTAGTTTACTATTTCTTCGATTCCACACTTAACTTGCGAAACAACGCCGCGTGCTTCGTTCGGAGCTTGATATATCAGCTAGTTCAGCTAGAGAAGGATCGCAAAGGTCATCGTCGTTACCCCTCGGGGACGACGGGGTTCCAAGTTCTGTGGTATATCTTCATCGGGATGCTCCAAGATCTAAGAGAATCTCGAATTGTCTGTGTTTTGGACGGGCTTGACTAATGCGAATCCAAATCATTGGAACTTCTCCTGACGAAGCTCAAATTTGATATTCCTGGCCTTCCGATCAAATTCGTCATCTTGAGCCGCGCCGCCCCGAGAGCCTTGGAAGATCTTATGAGCCAATATCCGAGGATTTACTTAGATGCGTCTTTGCAAGTCGACGCCCTGAGACAGTACATCGGTGCAAGTCTTTTGGCCCTGTCATGGGCTGAACAACTTCCGACTGATGTCCAAAACCGTGTAAAGGAGCTTTTGCAAGGACGATCGCAAGTCTCATACCTCTGGGCACAACTCGCTCTCCAAAGCCTACAACGAGTCAAAGCTTCAGGTATGGTTGCCCATCTGGAGAATTTGCCTCAAGGGCTGGATGACTTATATGAGTGGCAACTAAGCCAAATTGAGACGGATCAGCGTGAATTCGCACTCCAAGCACTCAAGTGGTGCGCGTTATCGGAAAGGCCCATGGAGTTGAGTCAGCTAGTCGAAGTGTTGCCCACCTGGGCCGACGGATCTCTTACACCAGAGGATGCTCTTCGAAGTCGACTAAAGCACTGCGGGTTTCTGATCAATGTTTCAAAATATTCAACGAGATTTATCTTTCTCGACGGTGGCTGCAAAGCGAAGACAATAATACATGGTGAATATGAGACTGTCACAATGGTTCATCGGAGTGTCTACGACTTTCTTACCAGAGTCTCCTCGCCTGAACGATGGTACTCACTACATGGGGTGGCAGGAAGTCATTTGGAGCTGGCCACTAAGTGTCTGAGATCGATGCATGCTGCAAGTGTCCAAGATGTCAAGCCGGATAGTAGGACTGGTTTCAGTTCTTTTCAAGATTATGCGAGGAAGTGTTGGAGCTATCACTTTGAGCGTACTGGCGAACACGCTATTGAGCTCGTCAAAGACCATCCAGAATACTTCAAGGAGTCTCCGTGGCTCAACAAGTGGTTCTTTTCTTTGGGAATTGCCAAGGCTCTGTTAGTTGGCGTCTGGGTATTGCGGCAGCTGCCCTTGGTCTTGACGATCTTGTCAAGTATATCCTTGAACCCGAGCGGTCCAAGTTGCGACTTTTGAATATCCCAGTGTTTCATTCAATAACAATGAAGATTCTTGGTACCACTCCCCTTCATCTGGTTGCCCAAAATGGTCACCTATCGACTGTCAAGATGCTTCTAGAAACTATACCGATCAATTCGTTGGAAAAGAAGCATTACACGTCTGTGTTCCTCGCGGGTATGCATGGCCATATCGAAGTCACAGAGCTTTTACTCCAGGCAGGGGCAGACGTCACATCTCAGCACCCTCTACATAGAGTTATATGGGCTCACGATGAGGCTATGGTGAAGATGCTGCTCGGCTGGTCACCATCCGTCTCGACAGGGACTCTGGCAGATGCTACTCGGGTCCCTCTATGTGTCGATGGCGAAAGAGGCTCTATGGCTGCGCTCCTACTACCAGCATATGCCCGCCAGGAAGCTAAGAAGGCTGTTCTGGCGAAGTGTTCGTTTGCTCCAGCGTGAGTAAGGCAGCTCCTTCAGCGCAGATCCCAGCCTCGAGAATACGATCACTTCAGCGTCGTTCTTGACGCCGCTGCGAGTAGTACTACTACTTTGAAGACCATGAAGAAACTCTGTGAGCTGGCTGGCACCGATATGAACAGAGAAAGAAAGGAGTTCGGTCTTCGTGTAGCGCGCGTCCATGGCAATAGGGCTGTGGTCCGAATGCACATCGATGACTACGGGTACTCAATCTCAGAAGCTAATGGCACGCAATAACTTGCAATAATGCAGAGTTGTATTCTACTTTGATTGGGTAATTGCATCATGAGGAAACAAAGGAGCATAGTAAGTAGGTAATGAGATATCCCAAATTTGTCCAAGTATTTTCACCCCTTGGGCTCCAATCTTTCTCACTGGCCTTAGTATACATGCCAATGTGGACCATAGAACCAAGCACTCGCGTCAGACCTGATCAGATGATAAGCTGAAAAGTTTGCCTTAGGCTATTATACAGGTAGGATACCAGCTAGTGTTATTTCAAGTGAATTCACCTAACAGTTCCCTCTTCGAGGGAATTTAATGTGGTTTTGACTCAGTTTTTTCATGCCACGTGTGACTTCGTCAGTGGCCACGTCTGGGGGACTAAGCTTCTGTATTGAAGTCTATCTGTTTATGTTTAAATTGGGAGACTTATCTTTGTTGAGGCTATGTGCATATTGCCTTCTAAAAGCTTGAGTTAATTGGGATCTTTTAGTGTGTTGGCTTGATATGTCTCGTTGAGACGTCATAAGCTTTAACCATCAATCAACCACCTAACAGCTGATACTTAAATCGCCTATCTTGCCTCAAATTAAACACTCAGCAAGCCTGACTACAGACACGGCCCAACCACTAGAAAGCCATCAAACCTCATCCTGCCGCCTCCCAGACCCAATCTCTAGAGGGAGAAAAATCTAACCCCGGCCCTCTGTGATAAGTTAATAAGGTTGAGAGATTAAAAGAAGCTTTAGTCTCAACACACAGGTAACAAACACGTAACAGCAAATATAGTCAATATACTATTTGCCCTGCTAGATGCCTGGAATAGACCTTCAGACTGAAAAACTAGTTATCATAATGAGCGTGAATGTCTTTTTTTAACACTCAAGCTAAACTTTAGCTTCTTTCCCTCTCAGTATAAAAAGACAGCCTGCTGCTCCTCCATCGAGACGATATACACAAGTTCTCAATAAAGCAGAAACAACGCAAATCACATACACACACAAAAATAGGAGTTACTACTATTACTCCACCTAAGTACATTCTGATTCTCCCATCCTACAAAAGGGTACAAGGCCAAGGAACAAGGTAAGAACTCGCCCTGCCCTCTTAAGCAGGCTTTTACATCTAACTAGAGGTCGTTACTCCCAGAACACCCATCGTCACTAGGTTGTCTTTAGTGAGCAAAGCATAATAATCACTACAAGTCATATCACTGGCATACTAGAGAACAGTGCTTTCAGGAGAAAGACGTTGATTCAGATCACACAGAATAAGATACCATGCCATCCCTTACTGGACTGTATAAGATATTGGGCCTCGCGAGCGGCGACCCAGACATGGAGTCTGATCATACCGACCCAGAAATGGAGTCGCCCGGGCCCTCCAAAGAGTCTGACTCTACCTCCTCGAGTACAATGCTGTCCTCAGACAAGGCGACGACGACAACCATGAGGCCTGCACCTATACCAGGGAAGGTGAAGTGGCACAAGAATGTACCTAGTTGGAGGCCCGAGACCTTCAATCTACTGTGCAATGACGAGAAGGGCTTTCCGGGCCATGCCGACATTACTCACTTGGAGGTTTTGAGTAAGACTGGGGAGGTATGCAAGCAGGCAGACAAAGAGAACTGGGGCCTGAGACCAAATGAAACACGCTTGGAGGTGGTCCTAGAAGACCTGCATACTCACAAGCACCGGATCAGTTGGTCTTGGATCGAGGGGTGCTCCATGGGAGAGGACCGCCATTTTCGAATTGCCGATCCGTGGGAACTGGGATTCAAGGATGATTTTAGAGCAACGAACCAATGCCACTTTGCGCTTAGAGACGCTTGGGAGGGATGTGAGTACACGATAAGATCGATTCCATTTATCAGACGGAGCTCTAACATGATTTTCAGGCAACAATGGCGGTGTCGGAGGTTCAGTGGATGTCGGCTGTATCAGGTATAGGATAGACTCCGGTATCTGAGTCCCATGAGGAGATCAATAGAGACCTCAGCAATATCGATAGCTTATACTACTATACCCAAAGTAGATTTTATAAAAAATTGAGGAAGGTTCGCTGCTACATCAGTCAAGCTTATTAAAAACATTTTCGAAGTTAATTGAGATTTTTCATTGTGTTGGCTTGATATGTCTCCTCGAGGTGTCATAAGCTTTAACCATCGATCAATCATAAAGCATCTAGCTACAGATCGTGGCAGTATTAATAATGCAAATAGCAAGAATGTGGTTAGAATAATAGAAATAAGTTGATGAATTATACTATATTCACTACTAAATATAGACAATAGAGCTATTTACTTTGCCAGCCCGACCATAGACAATAACAACTTACTACTACTCTATCAAGCCTCCTCTTCCCTTGGAAGTGGTCTAGCACTTCCTGTTTCCAACCATTCCCACTTATCTAGATACCTGTAGAGGTTCCCGTCAGAGCTGTAGAAGGAGAGTAGAGATAGGACACTTACGAGATGATGGCAAAATAAGCATATGTTTCAGCTGTCCAGGTCGCAGCGGAGGGGCCCGAGCTTCCGAGTGTACCAGCCACCCAGGCGCCATCTCTCATGAATTCACCTTTCAATATTAGCTATTTGATTCCTCTACTGTAAAGTTCCTCTACCTACCTGCATGTTCATTGGCGGTTTGATCTTTGCTGATATTTGTGCAATATCTGAGGCTATCTGTGAAAGATTGTTAGCATGACGACGATAGCCCCCCCCGATGACAAGCTCTCGTAGTGTGGCACCTACAAACAACCTGTAGAATCGGCGCTTCTCCGCCTGCGGTGGTAGGCTCGCGTCCTCGACGCCCTGAACTGTCTTTCCATAGTAGACATCCATTCGTATCAACGGCTTGCTGGTCAGGCACTGCAACGGATATCATCAGCATATGCAGGGCTTGCTGAGTTGTTCAAGATGGTAACCTACGCGCTCTGAGTTCATTTCCTTCCATCCTCGAGCCATAGTAGTGCGCAAACTCATGGAGCATGACACGAACGAGAGATTGCTTGCCAAAGTTGTCTCGATCAAGATCTGTGCCTTCTTCTACCTCACCACCATCACGCACCGGCCACCTTTCATTGTCCAATTGAAGGATGTTATCGCAAATAGTGATCAGGTCATGGCCTGGAAGTGTCATCCCGTATATGCCCGTGCATATTTCGGGCTTTGTCTCTCCAGGTCTCGCTCCGAGATAGCGGTTTGCACGGATGAAAGCGCCACCTAACCTCGCCGCTTCTGGGAAAACTTCTGCAACCGTTTTTGAGTTGTCATACTTATCTTGAGCATTTTGATCGAAGAACTCCCAGTTCCTAGTATCGCCACACAAAAGTAGAGGCTTACTATGCTGGTCGTGGTCCCTCAGTTTGCCAGAGTATCCATTTTCTTGGACGGTCATCCCTTTCACGAGGGCTTGATACATCCGATCGTAGGTATCTAAGTCGTTACTTTAGTACCAAGTCGGGCTGTTAATAGGATTGTCTCTGCCTGTTCGACTTACAGAGGACCTGCCTGAAGTACTGCTCTTCAGGGTCATAACCATTCTCGATAATCACATCGCCAGATTGGAGGCCAAAAAGGCCAGCCAGGTTCCGTGAGATGCGGTTCCAATTGGGTCTACCCCAACGGGTTGAAGGTCGCGGCTGCTGCACGTGAGCGAGGTCATTTGTGACTTTGGTGAGAATTTCGACGATTTCTGAATGGGCCGCTTCGAGCTTGTCAAGCCTTGCACCATCGCAGCTGTCATCAATCTCCCATGCGTCAGAGAGCTTAGGCTTAGCAGTAATCACAGACGTAGTCAAGGAAAAGAGAAGAGCCAACGAAAACTTCATCATGATAGACCTGAAAGACAGGGTTCCTAGGAAAGACGGATTTATAGGTTGGATGGAGAGATCTTGAGAAAGCTGATAACCGGAGGCTGATTGAAGATCTAAGGATTAAAAAGAGGGTATAAGAATCAATGAATGGAACATGTATCGATTCCAGACGAGGTTTTATCATGACACAAAGATTTATAATTAGTTCAGTCTCTAACGAGAAACTGCCGTCTCTATCTTGAAAACGGGAGCATCCCAAAAATCAACCCTTGTCGCGGCATAAACAAGGCTCAATCGCATGAGGGATTTTTGAATTAAATCATGATGTGCTCAACATCTATTTCCATGAAACAGAAAAAGTGAAAACAATTGGATGACGGCTGTATGTCAGCCTTGGCTGCTGGTTGTTGAACAATCCTGAATGTGACTGAAACAAACTCAAGCCAATCGGAACCGTAGGTTTTCATTACCTGCTATTAAGCTGTCCAACGATAAGCGCTGGATGAAACGTTAGTGTTCGGAATATTGGGGGCGGCCCGAGTCTTGGAAGACAAGTTTAAGCGTAGACATCCTGACCTGCATAGCCCGAAGGTGTTGGCCCAGCATATGCACATCATCAGGGGTTCTGAATGAGAGCAAAGCTAAAGTTGGGGTCCGTCTCTTCTCCACATAACTGTTTACGGCCAGATATACGTGCCATGTAAGTAAGTAGTAGCTTGGTCATTACACGTACTCTGTAGATTCTATCTTTATTGTTTAGTGTACTCCTTAAACCTCAAGCTTATTACAAAATTGGATTGTTTAAACTCATGAGAAAAGAATGATAAGCTTTGGATACTTTTAGAATTTGAGATCTACCTTAGGTTTAGAGTCTATGAACTCGTCATGAAAACAGAAGACCCTTTCCTGTATTTCTTGGATCCCAAAAAGAACCAAGAAACAGGCCCCTCTGATCGCTTGTTTGTGGGTCAACTCCGAGGCCTTCATCCAGAACAAGATCCATCTATAGATCTGTGCCACATGTTGTACAACCCACACCCCTGTTTGACTTCATATTATTCATGACATTGCTATCTGAAGTAGTTGATCGATCAAATTTGAGTGGGCACGCCATTGCGGGATATAGTGACTGTGGTCTTGCTGATCTTAATTTCACTTGCAACCGTTGTTGCATGCCAAGATGTCTTTTTGGGCTGTTTCCTTTTGGGGGCCGCCTCTCGCATGATACTCTCCCTGTTTGGAATCTGCCGGTTTCCGTGGTGTTTCGTAAATAGTAACATGGCGGGTAGTCGTGGCCAACATAGATTGGCCTGGTAAATCTTGTGATATCAAGCCTATACAATCACTTCGTTTTCCTTTCTATTTTCTCCTCATTCTTCACATCTTTACTTCTCTTTGGCACTCTATTATCACAATGAAGCTGTCGGTGTTACAACTCCTTGCCCTGGCGTCTTTTGCGCCGTGTCTCATCTTTTCTCAGGACGCTCCTCTCCCACCTGAGGATCCTGTGAGCACGTCCCTTGTGTTTGTTACCCACGGTCCCCCGAGGCCTGTTATACCGTTGCCTGGAGAGTCGTCAACTTCTTTGGCAAACATTCCTGGGAATTATGAGCCAAACCCAAGCTCCCTTCCAGTAACTGAGCCAGTTGCACCAGGCCAACCAATTGCTACTCCAGTCCTTGGCAATGAACCGGGCTCAGAGTCCGCAGATCAACCATCCGAGCCTCAGCCTACCACTATTCCAGGGGAAGCCGCCCCTGGGGCTGATGAGACTGCAGTCCTTCCAGGCACTGGACCAGGAGAAGGGGGCGCTCTTCCAGAGACTTCTGGGGCTGACCAGCTCCCCACTGCCTCGCCGTCAGGTACAGTTTCAACGTCAGTCAACGACGGAAATGCTGGGCCAAACCCCGTTGATGATCCGGGAGCAACTGAGTCGGGTTCTCCAGGGACCAAGAGTCCTGGTGATGTCGACGTCAATGCTTCATCTGCTGCAACATCTGCCGGTCAAGATGAGAACCCATCACCCATTGATGGGGAAACTCAGCCCGCCGTTTCCCAGACCCAAGCGCCTTCAGAGGGAGGAAGCACTGTAACCCATGACGTCCTTGGGCCCCCACAGGTTACTTCAGAAGCCGCAGGTCCCAAGTCAACTGCCGAAGGTGATGGGCCGCCTGTGGCAGCTGCTCCTGGAACGGAAACAGAAGGAGAACAAGCGACAGTCACAGGAACTGATGGTGAGGTCGTTACTTGGAGTGCGGTCCGAGACCCTGAGCATACAGACAACACCCAAACACGAACTCAGACTGATGATGACGGAGCTATTATCATCATATTCCCTGGAGGTTGGAAGTGGTCCCCAGTTGGCGGTATTAGGGGTGGACCATTGCCGACCAGCAACCCCAAGCCAATAGACAATGGTAAGGATGACCCCGATGATGATGATAAAGCCGAGGACGAGGATGATAATGACGAGGAAGAGTGCACTACCACTGCTCCACCAAAGTGCACTCTGACTCTCTCATACTACACAGGGGAAGACGGCACGGGAACAAGGTAAGAAACTACATTGCCTTCTCGAACACGCTTTTGTATCTAACTAACGGTTGCTTCTCACAGCACCCGCATCGGCAGTTGTGCCCCAATCACAGGATGCGTTTCTGGTGAGCAAAGCACGACAACCACTACAATTGCCTCGGACGTTCCTCGCATTACCGGTATATTGGAGAATAATAATTTCGGAAGGGAGGATATTGATCTAGGCCCCATGGAGGAAGACACCGTGAAGTACTTTGCGGAAATATTCAAGAAATGGGGCATATCAAGCAACAACACAGAGGATGAGCCGCCTAAGCCTTCATGTGATATGTATGCCTATGGATCTGATGCTGAATGCATGGAGTTGTTTTCAGCCTCCTTCTGCGATACCGTAGATGAGGACAAGAACGAGGCAGTTTCAAGAAACCTCACTTACCAGGATGTTGTTGGAGATGCCAAGAGGGCCGTCGCTACTGGCGCAGAGAGAAGAAGCCTTTGGCGTCGACAGTCGAAATGCTCGTCGCATGAATTCGACTTTGAATGGACCGGTGCTGATGGCTCCTGCGACCTCTCTTGCTCCAAAGCATTCTCGCAGCTTCAAACCCAGTGTTACAGGCCACTTTACTTTCCAGGTTTGGCTGCTAAAGGGAGCATAAATATAGGCTGCGGTACCTACAGCTATTGCGTCTCCAAGAAGCTTGACTCTGCCAGCACCACGCTACCCTCAGGTTCGGCAACGGCTACTTCTGAGGCCAAGACAAGGACAGCAGAGCCAAAGCCCACAACGACTGAGGTAAAGTTTGAGGTCCGCAATCTGCAGTGTAATAACGAGGATGACTTTTGGGGCCATGCCGACATTTCAGACCGCGGTGTTAAGGGGGTGATTGAGAACGCGTGCTCACACTCCAGCCACGAGAATTTATACATGACACCTGACTCGAAACCGTATGTGAAGGAATTTGAGGACGTCGATACTCATAAGCACCGTGTGACTTGGTCTTGGATCGATGGGTGCAGCATGAAGAACGAGAAGGTCAAGGTCTTCGACCCGCTCGATGAAGGGATACTGCCGGGAAACAATACACGCTGCGGGATCGTCATGGGAGATACTTGGTGGGATTGTGAGTATAAAACGAGATCGATACAGATTCGCATCCGAGTTCTAATCTATTTCACAGGTAATAATGGTGGCGTGGGAGGTTCAGAAGATGTCGGTTGTGTTCGGTATTTGCTAGAGTCCGGTATATGAGGTCGATAAGGAGAGCAAGAGGAGAGTATTGTATTTGCGATACGGAATGGCGAACTTAGGTATGCTGTATTATAATTAGTCATTTTGCTAAATAGCAATAGCAGAGCTATTTATTTTAAACTAATTAAGATCTTTATATAATAAAAGGTCATATTTATATCAGTTCTATGCCTCATAGTAGGTTAAGAGGATAGGCTAGCTTATAAAATTATTTCTTTCTAATTATACTATTAAAAATTTAAATTTTAGACTTAAGATATTCAATCTAGGAGGCTATTAATATAAAGTGCTTAACTTATATAGCCCTTACATTTACTCTACTCTCTTAGGTTATAAGTTTATTTAGCATAAGGGGTAGTTTTCTGCCTAGAAAGGGGCTGTTCTGGGTCTATTTCGCTGTAGGGCTTCCTCTGGCCGCAGCAGGCGGGGCTCCGAAAGGCCACTGGTATTCGTTGCAACAGTGGGGGCAGAAATATGCAAATATGGAGCGAAAAATCTCGGGAGAAAGTTTTGAAAGGTAGTCCGTTGTGGACTTTTGGAGCCGAGTTCTGGCCATCTTTTGCAGGGCGGGTTGTGAATGTGAGAACGTTAGGTAATGGTGGATGGAAGCTGGGACAGAAGAGGCGGGGCGGAGGTTAATTAAGGTTACTGGATGCTTAGGCTGCTACAGGGCTGTCTGCCTATAATAGACACAGCCCAATGGTGTGACTGGATGGACAGTTGAAACGCTCCCCACTAAAGTCTACTAATCAAAGGGCAGTTTTTCTTTCACCGTAGATAAAAGTTGTTGGCTGTTACCTATGGCGCCTATGGTCCTCACCTTGGGCACAGGCAGCAGGCGACAAAATGAAAAGAAATGGTTTCATAGGCAAGTCTGTCCTCTTGACCTACTGAGAGGCACAGACCTGACATAAACGAGATTTTTCAGGTGTGGTAGATCCCTGGAATCCTCGTTCGAAAGACCTGCCCTTCCGAAAAACCAGGGAAATTGACTCTTTTGCAATATCGCCGGATGGTGAAACTATCGCCTTTGCCTGTTGGGCATTAGAGGGGTCCGATTTCTCTCAGCGCATGGAGCTTTGGCATGTAGGAAGAGGAGCTCGCGTTGACAAGTTCACCATCGATGATCGGGCTTTTGCTCTGACTCGGACTCAAGATGGACTGAGTCTTTTATCTATATCACCAGAAGGCAGGTCTTGGCCTATGACCTTTTACCAAAGAGAGCGAGTACATATTATTCGCTACAACCGAGAAGTGACACAGTCTTGGGAGTTGCGTTTTCTATTGCTGACATCCATCCATGTGGAATAGCAACTTTGAACGGAAACGAAGTATCCATTGATCCTTATACCCTCACAGACATATTGTACATCTGGAATTACCAAGCCGCAGATGTTTCCAACCACTGAGACTCACGCAAGAAAGGGTCCATAGCCTGTCTATCTCGCCGAACGGTCATTTCTTAGTGTCCGAAGACGGCGCCCGCCTGAGGCTCTGGGATCTCTTGGGCGATACGTATGAGGGACAACTGGCAATCCATTTTCATACCCTCGATGACTTGAAGATACTTAGCTTCTCGGCAGACAGCGAGTCTACCATGTTATGCGCCAAGAATATGTTTTACATATGGATGATGGGGAAAATCAGCAACGCAGAATCGTCACCACGAGATCCTGAGTACAAGATCCAAGCCAAGCTTAGTATCTGCCCTGATGATCTAAATCTCTGAAGGGCCTCAGGGCCAGATCCAGTGGGCATCAGGCCTGAGCTAAGCTCCAGTCAGATCAGCGCATCATAGGTCAGTGGAAGAACGGTAGCAGTCTATAACCTCCGGACTCTCGACGTCTGGAAGTTGGGTTCTGCTCTTAAACGCCACCATATCTTGAGGTTGGGCCCTGCTATTAAACGCCATTTTGCCTTCGCGACGCGCGGGGAGCAGCAGATCATGGCTGTTGCGCTTTCTGCAAACGGTGAGTACTTGGCTGTGGCTTATGGTACAACTCTGAAGGTCTGGGCCCTAAAGGATAATTTTCGAGCAATTGATCCGAGGACCATCGAAAAAGTCGTGGCGATGGCTCTCTCTCCTGACGGTTCTATCCTGGCTCTCGCTTCATTCAGTACTATTTGGATCTGGACTACAGCTTCACGCGATGGTCCCAGATGCCTCTTCAAACATGAAATATCTAGATCCTCGATCCATTTGCCTCTTGAGCAATCTCCCACTCAGCTTCCGGTGCTGGGTTTTGCCTCAACAAGCAATACTTTGGTCGCAGCCAGATCATTTCCCAATCCGTCTGTCATTCTCTGGGATGAATCAAGCGGCCTCAAGTTTATAGAAACTAAGCCGGGCAATGGAGGCTATTCAGACATCTCGTTTTCTCGAGACGAGACACACGTCTATTTAACGGGTCGGGCGTTCATTGATTGCTATCGAATCAACTCAGATGTGTCTGAATTGGGTTCGGATAAAGAAATACGGATATCGTTTAATGAGGAGGAGTGGATACATCACAACGGGTAGATGATCTTGAAATTCATGACCAAGAACTTGAGTCAAGTTTCTTATGGCGGTAATTGTCTTGCTGTGGTAGACTCCGGAAAGTTGTTATTATTTCATTTCGAATAGACGACATGGACTTGATTGTCCCGAGAGTTGCTTTGATTTGCACCTCCCTCTATTAACACTCTTGTCTCACTATGATTCTTTGTATTTCAGAACAAACTCGGTTCATGTGAGTTCTTCGGTATATAATGCTTTTGGTGACCAGGCTCGGCAGCTTGACTTTCTAATCCTTCTGGATCTGACAACGACACGTTACATGTACATACAACTCCTGACTCTACAAAGGCGCAGACATCTCAAAACTCATATCATAGTTGAAGAAGAAATCGCCCGGCAAGTCAGGGAAGAAAGCATCAACTCCTGAAACTCCTGATATCCCCGCATCAACATTCTGGTCCATCTCAACCCCCAACGGCGGGCCCATATCCCCTGGAATCTCCAACTTGAGCGTCTGCGCCATCCTCTCAAGCCCACCAGTCATGAGATTCGCCAGATGCCACTTCCCAGCTGGCTGTGACCTAAACTGCTGCACCAATCCCATGATTAGTTCGTATACTTTATCACGTTCGATGAGATCATGGTATTTTGTCGCGACTTTTGTTAGAAACATGGAGGCGAATGCTGTCATGGAGTGAACATATGATGGCATTCCGACGATACCCAGGGCTACGTCGGGATCGTTGACGAATTTGTCGATGATCGTTGTGGCGGCTGTTATGCCGTTTAGAGCACAGTCGAGGAAGTAGTGCGGGATGTGTTCGTCTTTGGAGAGGCCGCGGAATACGTGTGAGTATAGGTAGAGTTGGGCGAAGTTGTAGTGGAGGATGATGCCTTTTCTCGGAAAGCCTCCGATGCCAGGCCAGCGTTCTAACATACGTTAGTTTTGATACCTCACTCAGAGAGGGGATTGGGTAGGTTACCTTGTACTTGATCTGTCCAGAACGCAAACCACTGATCAAGTTGTATCCTAAAATGCGAAATGTGGTTCAAATGCAATCGTGGAATAGGCTTCCCCTTATTCGCAGTAAACAACTCCCGAATACTCCTCAAAATGCTCACAACAGTCACTTGACTCAACAACCTTCTATCCTCCTCATGCGAAACAGCACAATGCAAGAAATCCGTAGCGCCCTGCGTCGAAGGATCTTCCTGCACTATCGACGGTCTCCCATACTGCGTCGCAAGCTGCTGATCGCAAACACAGAGTATGTACCAAATCCTCGCACACTGCGCATCCTCGGTACTAGCTTTTTCGATAGCTCTGTCGTAACTGTTGTGAAGATCGAATTCAGCTGCTCTTCGTATTGCGTGGCCTGACAGCATCCATGATAAGTCGCTTAGCCAGTAGCACCCGATGCATAGGGCGCGGAGATAATCGCGACTTAACCGTCTTTCGAATATTGATGTCTCGAAGAGTCTGCGAAATTCGGAGCTTATCACGGGGTAGATGTAATCTGCTGTTGAGTCGTGGAGAGCGGCTACTGTGAGGACTGCTACGAGAAGAAACTGGCTCTTTTGTCGACATTCTTGCATCGTTTCGTAAGGACAGCCTATGAGATAGATGTAAGGATCCAGACGTTTTCTGTAAAAATTGAAAAGTCGTTCTGCATCGGCTAATGATATGAGACGTTTCGTTATCACATCTTCCATGCCTGGATTTTGCTGCGAATTCATATCATCCGGTGACCGAAGAGCGCGTAGTTTCGTGAGGGTATATAGGGAGTGGATAGGTGCATATGGAACATCGTCGTCTTCTGGCATGAGCTTCGGCGAGTTGTCGCGTGAGGGAACGTGATGGCCTTTGTTTGACAGGCTTGGTGATTCATCTTTTGGTCCTTCTGCTGATCCGGAGAATGAGCGGAGTGGTGGTAAGTCCAGATCGAGTCTGCCTGCGACTTGTTTGAGAAAATTGTGCATTTGCTCGAGGTCTTGAACCACGTCTTGAGTGAATCTGAAGACTATTAGTAAGATGAAGTGTCACAGATGAGGGTTGTTGTACTGTGACTTCTCATCGAGAATTGTCTGTAGGTTCTTCCCCAAGACACAACCGAGTCCCTTCTCCGCACATCGTCGACAAGGCGGTCCATTCTCATCAATCAGACACTTGATCTGCTCATCATCAGCAACACTCCATCACACCACTTGCACTCCATACCTTCTGTCTTCGACACGCCGTACACGCCTTAACCTTCCTCGAGATCTGCGGCGGAAACTGATTCTCACCATTCTCAGCCTCAGACCAGCTTCGTTTCGACATCTTGGCGGGCCGTGTCGTCAATTCCGACTCCATCTAAGTTGAAGAGTAATGTTTGGCGTCCGGTTGGCGCGCGCCGAATCTGGGGAAGTTGGGCTAGGCTAGGTTCTGCGGGGTTTATATAATCCGGGGCGGCGCTTCCGAGGTCCGAGACCAAACACGATCTGCTTTCCGGGGAGGTAGCCTTGGTGATATCGGGGAGCTCGGGGGGACTACCCACTGATTTTATGCATCCGGAGCGGGTCGATAGGTCGGTGATGCGGCGTGGTACAGGCGGAACAGATCCACTTTTGCCGGCTACAATAGATTTGTGATTTGCTTCACTCGGGATACTCTGGGCTGAGGCATTTGTAGGCGGAAGACTTATTTCCATCTAACTACTTATATCCGAGCATCTAGTTGTTGCCTTGGAGATATCTAGGCTTGTCTGGGTCAAATCCGACAAGACAATTGACCGTCTCGTTACCCTCACCACTATCATTGATCTGATCACCCTTGGGTCCACGCCACTTCCCTGTCAACTTGATATACCCATCCAAAGCATTGTTCAACGTATGTCCAACTTCGAGGGCCTCGGCCGCACGAGTATGTGAGTAATACGTCAACAAACTCTGTGCCGCTTTTCTTTCTCCTTGCTTGATCATATTCAAGGCTGTCTTTTCCACCCAACCTTCAACCTGGACGCGAGATGCGCTCTCGAAATTCTCAAACATCTCCGTCACGATGGGATGGTATTTGTTGGGGTCTGAGCACATGTAATACAACACACGCTTGAAGATGCGGCCAGCAAACTCCGAAGCTTCTTGCAGTTGATAGTCTGGGTTAAGGAAGCTGCTTGAAGCGCCAGTCGTCAAATATCGATGTTCGCCGAACTCTGGAGGGACGGACTGTACACCAAGCCACCATGGGACGAAAGGTGCAGCGACAGAAGTGGCGGGGGCGTTCCAAATTCGCAGCATATCCCGGTCGATTCCATCGTGGAGACTGACAACTTGTCCGTAACCGGCTTCGTCGTCTGCAATGCGAGGATCGCGTACTCTCTCCATCATCTTGGCTTCAGTCACAGGAACCATCGCAAGGGTGGCGTTTTCCAGAGCTGCCTGTGACATGAATTTGTAGCCTCCGTCACGAGCCTTGTATCGAGGATCCTGAGGCCCATAGACGTCGAAGATGTTGAACGGTTGGCCGGAAGTCTTATTCCACCAACCCTGTTCAACGGCGAATGACACAATATTGTCAGATCCAGCATAGTCGGGGTTGTTCTTGAAGTCGGTGGGGAAGTTCTCGATATAGCCAGGGTAAAGGACCTTGACATCATTCGGACCAAGACGCTGAGCAGCCCATAGCTTCTTGCCGCCCGCCATCTCCCAAACAACCCAGCCCTCATCTTTATCAGCGATGAGGTGAGAGTTGCCACCATATGTTGCTTCACCGTACTTTGCCATCAGGTCTCCAATGATTTTAATGCCCTCACGAGCACTGCTAGCTCTCTCCATGACAATGCGAGCAAAGTCGCTGTACTGCACACCCCGTTGAGGATTCGGCGTCATCTCCAGTAGCTCATCCCGGTTATCAGCCCAGACATCACGAACCGTCACGCCTTTCTCATTCAAACCACCATTAGTCAACGGCGCAGGAAAACCCTCAAAGTCAGAGTACTCCATACTCATGTACCGAAACGTATGGTTCACTTGGGGAATCTGAATGAGCTCTCCAGGGTACACAGCATCCTTGGTGACGCCAACAGTAATCGTCGAATTAGGAGGATGATCACGCGCTGGGAAGAGCTGAAGCCAATGGCTGGAAACTTCTTCTCCAGTGCCTCCGACGATAACACTCCCATCTTGAGTGAGATTCTTGCCAACGTAGAAGGCATAGCTCGCTGATGCCGGACAAGCCAGCCAGAGCGTAGCCGCAAGTGTAGCGTAGTTGAACATGATTCTTGCCGCGAGAAAAGGCACGGTGAGGAAAAGAGCGCATGCGTAGTATCGTGGTTTACAAGTGTATCTATAGCTTCATGGTCTGCACGTGATCGTCGCTCAATTACTCAGTAGGGAAGCATGAAGCCGACATTAGCTTGAACGCTCTCTGTAAACAGGCTTGGCGTGATGGAGTAATACTGGGTTCATGCTGGGAAATTGAATGGTAGGATTGAGCTAAAAGATGGAATTGTACAGAGTAGCAATGAGCTAAATGGTGGAAATAGAGGTTGGCGGCTGTTCTTATCTCGGGGAATAATCTGGGGCTGATTTACTGGAGGAATAAGCTTAACATCGGCAAACTTTCACTGAGCTTCATGTTCGCCGACGACTGCGTTATCATTCGGCGTACAGATCAGAATGCGATATTCACAATTCTAATGAGGTTTCAAGGCTATGATCATTTGGGTATTAGATAGAGATGGTTGAATAAGTATTTATTCGTAAAGCAAAAACTCCAAATGGCTATAATAAATATGCCGCAATTAAATGCGCCGCCCATCATGAATCATTCATTCCCTTTGTCCAGCAAAGTAAAGTATTTATGCGAAAACCGACTCAAGAACCAGCTCGAAATATCTCGATCGAGGTTGAGGTCGAGTTCGCTGTGTAGGTTGCGCCCGAATTGTCTCCCGGTTGTAGTGGCTCAGAGAGCGGCCTGCAACTGTAGCGCCTCCAACGGTCAAGACGATGGGGAGGACCCTTGGTGTTTTGTTAGTATGAAACAGGCGATTGGTTGAGGTGGAGATACTGACTTGGGAGCGATGTGGGCGGAAGTGGCAGCGGGAAGCATTTTGATGGTTGTTGTATGCTTGAATGTAGTGGTTTTTGTTGAAGCGTTGATTGTAAAGTGTCTTGTTTGGCCGTGTTCTCAATTGTGAGTGCTGATTATGGGATACTGAGCAGGAAATGAATGAACATTATATAATTATCGACAAAATGCTATTTCTCCTGGTTTTCCGTCCTTGGCTTTACAGCATCACACGTTATGACTGCCGGTGGTTCGATGATCACCATTTGGTGTGCCGTGACAATGACAAGAGCCGGGCCACCCATGTCGGGCATTATCGGGGCCTGTAACTCGACCCCAGACTCGAAACTCTGGAGAAATAGCTTCGGCGCGATTACAATGCCGTTTTGATACAATTCTGAAAACACTATAATTATTTCCAGAGTACTATATCGACTCATTTACAAGTTTCATAGTGGAATATGGAGTGTTTATCGTGCAAAGCTAAACTGCCAAGGCTTCAAAAACCGTGTGATTCTCAGCCACGGCGCCCACCGATAGGCTCAGTCTTGTGACAGCACCTGTCTACGTCAGTTGCCTCACCCCCAAACTCTAGAACCAGCTGATAGAAGCCCAACAACTCGAGCTTACTTTTACATGTCCGGGATCCGGGATATTCTCGCCTCGAATTTCCCCAGGCCGGTGGTGCATTTCCAGACGGTACCCTAAACTTACGAGGCTGTATGTAATGCTACACTGAATCTTACAACTTCCCCGCGTTGAACATCTATTATCGCATGACTTTTGTGGTATTGTTTGAGGAGGTGTTGTGTCATTGGCCGGTTTGCTTGCCGTGGGACTATCCGACCTGCTGAATCTGGCCAGTCTGGTTCTTTATAAGTCCTGAATGCCGTTTTGAGATGCATTGACGACTTCACATGTCTATGACGAAACAGTCGTTTTATTCATCTCCGTGTTTTACTGCGTTTATATATCTGGAAGTTGTTTTCCGGAGATTGAATATCGTACGTTTTCAACATCTCAACCAGTATCAAATGTTACCCTCACATCACGAATAGGCTTGGCCCGAACATAACCGCCATTGAATAGCCGTAGAGGATAGGCTTGAAGTATACTAGATGCTACTTCATATCCTATACACTAAGGCATTGCGTGGATAACCGAGGATGCTTTCGGATGTTGAGAAGTCCGGACAGAGTCGTCTTCTCATGCACCGCAACCTGTTTCGAACGCACAAGAGTGAAGCGGTCAGCCAAGAGTGAGCAGGAAGCTCTTTTTGTTTTTCGAAATCGAGGAGATGTTGAGCACAGAATTACTGTGAATAAAACAGAGGCAATAGTGAAAGAACTAGATTGCAAGGCGACATCATTTCGCCTCTTGTCTGAAGTAACACTATAGCAAACCATGCAACCTCAAGGCAATACAAATAGACCACGATATTGGCCTCTTAGAAGCCGTCAAAGTCAAAAGACTACAGAAGGCCATGGCAAGAGGATATGTTCAAATCAAAAGCGTTTCTCGACTTATTACAGCAGTTGGGTAGAACAACAACTGCCTGCGCTATAAGGCAACAGGATGCCGCTTGATTTAGTTATCCCCGGCAAACTTTGATCGATAAGGAGTGAAGGGATACAATTCAGCAGTTCTATTATCTATTATGCAGATAAAAAGAAAGGCCCAGTAATGAGGAATTACAAAAATGACAAGACTGGGATTCGAACCCAGGCCCCTTTCGAGACTGCGAATCGTTACTAGTTCGAATCGAACCTGAACACAGCGCCTTAGACCGCTCGGCCATCTTGCCTTGAAACTAATGAGTTGAGAAAGTCGTATAATAGGGCCGCCTGCACTAGGACCTCGTAAGGTCAATCGGAGCAGGGCCAACATCCCAAGTTGTTTGCTGCCCCTCAACATGACTATTGTATCAAATAAAATATGAAGCTTCAGTCCCGACCAAGGTACCCTACAGTCCTGGTTACAGATGGTTGACAGAATGGCAATACAACTCTCGGTTTAGCTCCCGTTGTCTCTAACATCGGATATGGTCCAATTGATACCATGGTGTTTTATCTCTGCGTCAGCTATAAATAAATGCTCGCGATCTCATCCGGTTTCAGCCATTCTTCATTGACCAGATCCATTGGCCGCCCGGAGCAGTCGGGAATAGCACACAGGGAGGGATGGCCAATCAACAAATGTCAACAAAACGGAAAATGCAGCTGAAGAGCGATATCGCAATTCCATGGTAACCCCGCGGGATTCTGATGTGATGTCACTCGCCGTCGCGTTTATATCCTGAAGCCGATGCCATGTCGGTGCCGATGGCCCCACCTCAAATCCGGGCCGTCGATGGAGGGTCTCACGGGAGCCAAGCAAAGACGCATGGTAAAAGATACCAGCTGTAAAAGCCCGGGATGGCCGACTGCAAATAAGAAAATCCTACTTAATGAAGAATAGATAATAAACTCAGCTGCATGATTGCCCTTATCGACGCAATTCTCGTAAAGCAAGCTAGAAAACGCCCAAAGCGTCAAAGCGGACCGATGACGGCAAAACCGGCTGCAAGATCAAGCTTGGCTCCTCGGTAGCTACGGAACATGAGCAACGACGTCATCGTTCCAGCGAAAACATAAAACACATCCAACGCGCATTCTACGCAATACAGCTTTGGGGCAGCGAGTATAGAAATTGAGCGACATTCATCATGGCTACGAAACAGTCGGAGGTTCCCAACTTCACCATTAGCGATTATGTCAAGTTCTTTGGCGCAGGCGCCCTCGCTGCGACGTCTACTCATGGTGTAAGTCGCGTGCTTCACATACTCAAAATCGTAAGCTGACAAGATACAGGCCGTCACGCCAATTGATGTCGTAAAGACACGAATTCAGGTCGACGATGCCTTGAAGGGATACAACATGCTCTCAGCTGGTCGCAGCATCGTCGCCAAGGAGGGTGCTTCAGCGCTACTGACTGGCTTCGGTCCAACTGCAGTAGGCTACCTCGTACAGGGTGGTGCCAAGTTCGCTGGTTACGAGTTCTTCAAGAAGAAGTACATCACTATGCTTGGAGGTCCTGAGAAAGCTGTCGATCATCGAACGGGCGTTTATCTCACTGCCAGTGCATCCGCCGAGTTCTTTGCTGATATTCTTCTGTGCCCGCTCGAGGCTACGCGAATTCGACTCGTTTCGCAGAGAGGATATGCCGATGGTTTACTTTCGGGTTTCACAAGAATGGCGCGTGAGGAGGGCTTCAAGGGCTTCTACTCTGGCTTTGTTCCTCTGCTGTTCAAACAGATTCCTTTTGCTGTCGGTCAATTCTCTGTTCATGAGGCTGTCAACGAGGTTATCTACCGCGCAATGGGCCCTGAGCGCAAGGAGAAGCTCACGCAGCTTGAGTCAACAGGAGTAGAACTTACATCTGGTATCACCGCCGGTGCTGCTGCCGCCATTCTCTCTCACCCTGCCGATACCCTCTTATCAGCCATCAACAAGGGCGCCGGTGATAAGAGCCAGGGCGCGACGAGTCGCATGTTCCAACTTGCGAAAGAATTCGGACCCAAGCGATTACTCCTCACAGGACTGGGACCTCGTATCGTCATGACATGCGGTCTCGTTGGCGCTCAATTCGTGGTTTACGCTCAATGCAAGGCTCTCACAGGAGCACCACCAAGCATTGAGATTCACAAGGAGGAGTCTCTATGAGTGCTCAAATAACGATCTAAAAACGGGATGGTCGGTTTTAGAAATGGCGTTGGGGCGATAGATATGGAATGAGATCATTTAGAGCGAGTTCTGGTGTTAGACTTAATTTTAAGAAATGTTTATTTTATTGCTTGGCAACCACATTCTTGAGGTGAATTCCTCATGTTTCATGGACCGTGCCTCTATTGAGTGGCTTATTGAGGTGCCGGTTTGTTGGGAGGATGCTACGCACGGGTCCAGATCTGGTCTAATCTTGTGTCTGAGTGTTTGAGATCTGTCAAGAGTGGCGGAGCTGTGGCATTTGGGATGAGAAGATGATGATGATGCCTGGGCAGTGAGAATAGGCAGAAGAATAAATGCATGCCATGATGATGAAGCAACAGAAAGACTGGTATTTCCAGAGAATTCAATATTTTTAGCATTTGTCTAGATGCCAAGACCTGCAGATCTCGTCTCAAACCAAATGCGAAAACTAGAAACGTGATACTTTATGTTGCATTGCAAACTGGTCCATGTCCACTGTGGCGCAGCTAGGGGCATATCCGGCAGGTGGCCGTGTGTCCTTAGCGGACTTATTCCCCCCGGGCCCCCTTCTAGGCCACGCACCACCAGCGGCTCCAGTGCAGGTCCCCTATTTTTGTCAGGAACTTTGGGGTGGTACCTCCCCGGTAGCGCTCGAGGCCACGCATCACCACGAGAGCATCCCAACCCCATCTCTTTGTTCCCTCCTTAAACCTTTTTCCAAACATCCCAGCTTCTCAAAAACCTTGATCGACTGTGTTGCATTTTTGAGGTACGATAATAAGAAACCGTTTTCCCCGATCAGCATAAGCTGTGCTACCTGCGCCGACAATTTACGCTGGTGGTACGAAAACGTAGCAGCATTGCTTTGCATTCTTGATCCCCTTAGCCACCACGAATACAGACCTCCGCGTGGCAACTCTCGTCGCTGTCGCCGCCATTCAATCTTCGCTCTCTCAACATCGAAGCTAATATCTCCGTTTGCTCCAGTTCTCGTTCCGATCGATAGCGCTTCTCTGGATGTGTTGAACAGCTTCTCAACCTCTCGCACCTCCCCTTGCGCTGCAAGGTTTCTTTTCCTTTCGCATCATGAAGATTGCTTCTCTGTTAAGCCTCGCCGGCTTTACGGCTCTGGCCCATGGCTCCAGACCGGCACGAGATTACGCATTAAACGATTATTATGTCCTGCACCTCGATACGACAACGACGCCCGACCAAGTCGCTAGTCGACTCGGATTTGCCCACGAGGGCCAGCTTGGTGCGCTCGACGACCACCATGTTTTCCGCGCCCGCAAGGCCGAACACGACATTGTGAAGAGAGAAATAACAGAGCGAAAGAGAAGGAAGCGAGATCTGGGAGGCTCTGATCCAGTTGATGGTATTCTTTTGTCGAAAAAGCAACAAGCACGACAACACCTGTTCAAGCGAGAGATCCCTCCACCGCCGAAAGGCTATGTCCCTCAACTCGGCCGTCGCGAATCACCTGTGGAAGCTCGAGACCTGATGAGTAAATACCAGGCGTCGATCATGAAGGAGCTGGACATCCAAGACCCCATCTTCAAGGAGCAGTGGCATCTATTGAACCCCACTCAAGTCGGCCACGATGTCAATGTCACTGGCCTTTGGCTGGATGGTATTACCGGAAAGAACGTTACTGTGGCCGTGATTGACGACGGTCTTGATATGCATAGCGATGATCTCAAGCCCAACTATTTCGCCGCTGGCTCTTGGGATTTCAACGACAACGACCCCGAACCTGCCCCTGTTTTGGACGAGGACCGACACGGTACACGCTGCGCTGGTGAGGTGGCGGCTGCTCGCAACGATGTCTGCGGTATTGGTGTCGCATATGATTCCAAGGTCGCCGGCCTTCGAATTCTTAGTAAGCTCATCAGCGATGCCGACGAAGCGGAAGCTATGATGTACAAATACGACGACAACCATATCTACTCTTGCTCATGGGGTCCGTCTGATGATGGTCAAACCATGGAGGCGCCCGATGTGGTGATTCGAAGAGCTATGCTCAAGGCGATTCAAAAGGGACGTCGTGGTCTTGGTTCCATCTACGTTTTTGCCAGTGGTAATGGTGCCGGTCAAGGCGACAACTGCAACTTCGATGGATACACCAACTCGATCTACAGTATTACCATTGGTGCTGTTGACCGAACCGGACTTCATCCCTACTACGCCGAGGAGTGCTCTGCTCAATTGGTTGTTACATACAGCAGCGGAAGCGGGGATGCTATTGTAGGTTCAACATTGCCTTTGTCTAGAGCGTTCACTAACTCATTCAGCACACAACCGATGTCGGAAAGAACAGCTGTTACAAGGCTCACGGTGGTACATCTGCTGCCGCGCCTCTTGCTGCTGGTATTTTTGCTCTGGCGCTTCAGGTTCGCCCCGAGCTCACATGGAGAGACTTGCAATACATCGCCATGGACACTGCCATCCCGATTGAAGGTGACGAGTCCAACCAGCAGAATACCACGATTGGCAAGAAGTTCAGCCACGTCTTCGGTTATGGAAAGATTGACTCTTGGGCTTTGGTCGAGAGAGCCAAGGATTGGCCGCTGGTCAAGCCACAGTCATGGTATTTCTCTCCTTGGGTTCATGTCAAGAAGTCGATCCCTGAGGGTCGAGATGGTTTGAGTGTAACGCTTGAAGTTACCGAGGACATGCTCAAGGGCTCTAACCTCGCTCGTGTTGAGCACATTACTGTTACTATGAACGTCGAGCACACTCGACGTGGTGACCTGAGCGTTGACTTGATCAGCCCTGACAATGTGGTCAGCCATCTTGCGGTCGCCCGACGAGGCGATGCCAAGGAGGAGGGATATATCGATTGGACTTTTATGAGTGTTGCTCACTGGTATGTATTCCTGTTAAACTTGATCTGCTCATTCTAACTTTACGTAGGGGTGAAAGTGGTGTCGGCAAGTGGACCATCATTGTCCGTGACACTGAAAAGAACTCGTTCAAGGGCAGCTTTACCGACTGGCGCCTGAAGCTATGGGGTGAAGCTATTGATGCAGACAAGGCAACTCTATTACCCATGCCTAACGCAGACGACGACAAGGACCACGATAAAATCGTGTCCACCACAACGATCGCCGCTTCTACAACATCAGCCCCTCCTGCTACCAAGCCTACTCTCATCGAACATCCAACCGATCACCCTGAACGACCCAACAAGCCCGCTCGACCTACTGGTACCGACGAGGAAGAGCCCTCAAGTACCCAAGAGTCCGCCGAGGAATCCACAACAGCTTCATCATCCTGGGTCTCTTGGCTCCCCACCTTCGGCGCCTCCAAGAAAGCACAAGTCTGGATCTACGGTGCAGTCGGCCTCATCGCAGCCTTCTGCATCGGTCTAGGCATCTACTTCTGGATCGCTCGCCGCCGCCGTCTCCGCAACACCTCCCACAACAACTACGAATTCGAACTCATCGACGAAGAAGAGGCTGAGGGTCTTCGGGCCGGCGAAAAGGCTGCCGGCGGTAAGGCCCGCAGGACTCGTGGCGGAGAGTTGTACGATGCTTTTGCCGAGGGAAGCGATGATGAGCAGTTTGAAGACTACAGAGATGATCGCGAGCAATCTCGTGATAGATTGGCTGGTGATGATACGCAGCATTACGCTGTGGGAGAAGACAGTGACAGCGATGAGGAGAGTGAGGAAGAGAGTAGTGATGATGAGAAGGGCGAGACAAGACCTTTGGGCGGACGTTGATACATGACTTGGGCATCGTAGCAAGCTATTTGGATGCTTTTTTGCATGGATAAGCGGAGTTTTACATCTATGTTGGTATATTGCGATTTAGTCAATAGACGTTGGATGGCGTTTGGTATAAAATGTTAAGATTGAAACATGTGGTGGTTCTTGCATGAGACCCAAATTGTGCGAAGCAATACCCACTCTCGAGACTCTTCAATGCCCTTTGTTCACGATTACCGACTGTGCTATTGCCATGAATGTCTTTCTTCTAGACGAGCTACTTTAGTCGAGGCCTCATCACGATCTTCTAAACAACCCAAACGCCATATCCTAATAAACGCCCAATGAAACCCCATCCCCTGCGTATCTTTACGCACTCACAATCCCCTCCTTCTCCATCTCCTGAACGTACTTTTCCCAAATACTAGCAACCTCGCCATAAAACTCGATATGCGCATCCGCAAGACCTCCCAGCTGACTCTTCATCTCGATCCTCTTGATGCGCTCAAAGTCAGCCACCTCTTTGACAACCTCATCGTCAAACATGTCGCTCGTCTTGCGAGCGCTCTCAACCTCATGAGTTAGCTCTTCAACGCGGAGTTCCAGCTTACGCGTGCGCTCGCGACGGGCCTGCTCGTGGTCTACGCCGCGCACGTCTTCGATCTTGGCGCGCAAAAAGCTTCCGGCACCGGAACCGCCGTGGTGTCCGGACTGCAGGGTATCACGCTCGGTCGTGGATTTGTTGAGATATTCGGTGAGTTGTTCGTAGTCGAGCTGTTTCTGCTCGCGGGCTTTGAGGAGGTTTTTGAGGGCGATGGAGTAGGCTTGCATGTCTCGAAGGGAGCCGAGGTAGTCTTGGTCGGTGACGTCTTTGAGTTTCCGTAGGTGAGTTGCTGTGTCTTCGATGGAGGCAGAGAAGCCGTGAACTGCGGGTTCGACGTGGGGTTCAAGCGGGATGAGCTTTTGAAACTGCTCTGCGAGATCTCGCAAGTCCACCTCCAAGTCCGTCTCTCGCCTGGCGACCCTAGCAATAACCTTCTCGATATGTCCAAGGTCATCATCAAGCTTATCGCTCTTCTCCTTGACCTCAAGGAACCGACGATCCGGGCGATGCAGCTTCGTAAAAGCATTGATAAAGGTATCAGCAAAGTTATCAAACACCCCGGCAGATCCAGGATCACTAGCAGAGCTGCCCCGCGCACCACGACTGCGCATGGTAGCATTCCAGTCAGGGCTCTCGAGGAACGTATGCAGGATCGGAGCACGGCGCAGTGTAGGATGGAGAGAGAGTCGGTTCAGGAAGCGCTGGAGGGAATGGGCGCGACGGGCGGTAAAGTCAGATCCGAAGCGGTCGCCGCGGACATATTCCATGCGTTGCTTGTCAGGCAGAGGGGGCACGGCAGCGGCGGGATAGTCGCGGGTGAGTTGTTTGTAGAGGAATACGAAGTCTGTGAAGCGACGGCGGACGGTTGTAGTTGAGCGCTGGAAGGCAGAGAATGTCGACTGCAATGGTCAGTATGAGCACATGATAGAGTGAAGGGCACGTACGTGTGTGGTGATGAGATACGAGACAAAAGCATCCTTGGTACCGTCATTTTCCTTGATGGGCGTTCCAACCGTACACTCCAGGACCTCAGTCCCCAGCGACGGAGCATGTATCTCTAGACCCGTCCCGGGCGCATTCATATCATGGCCTGGCTCTTCAGCGGGAGGAATAGTGCGGGATGTCTGGTCGTGGACGTGTTCGCTCCACGAGACATTGGAGAAGTCGTCTTGTTGCTGTTCCATGGCCGTCATTGCGGGGCCAATGTAAGATGGCAGTACGGACTTTCTATCAGGGCCAGGTGGAGGATTGATGTTGTAGCGATGTGAGGCGGTTGGAGAGGATAGTGAGGTGATGTTGATTGAAAGTGGGCGGAGTTGGCGGGAGTTAGGTTGGCTTGACTTGAAGCTTGGTGGTGCTAAGTTAAGTGGTAGAGGTTAGGACGTGGGGAGCTGGGGTGGCACAGGGACCACTATAAGATAGAGAGGGGCTTCTACGAGTGCAGCGATTCTAGATTATCACCTCATTGTCTATGCCTAAGATTATACAAACTTTGTCAGACTCTTCTAACTCTACTCACCAATTTATTGAATCATTCTAAAATACTTGAGCTCACTGTTGATGGCCGTAGTGATCCCTCGTCATCACCTTCACAAGTACCCCTCTATCAGGATCTACATTAGCAAAGACGATGACGCAGCTGAGCCAAGCCCAAGGGTCCCCGTCTCATAGGCATCAATAAAATCACTCGGAAATAAGTTCAACTCACAATTGCAAGTGTTTCTGGCAAATCAATTATATATACAAACAAAATCATTCAGTGGAATCTATTGCTTCCCGTCGAGAGTGGTCTATCCCAAACAAGTAATACTTAATCTTCGGTCCTCTCAAATGTCGGGGGCCAGTTTTTGATACAGCAGAACAGCGCCTTAATTCCCATCCCGCCTTGATGCCATACCAATCCATACAGTCATACATATGAAAAACACACACACCAAGTCATGGTACATTGAGCCTCGAGCTCACTTCACTTTCCTCTCGTCTACTTCTGCTCCTTAGACGCTCCAGAGCTGGCGTGAATCTCCCGCTCTAGTGATGCAGCAGACTCAGCGGCCTTGGCCAACTCCATCTCGGCCTCAACCATTTCGCTAACTTGCTTCTTGCCGAGACCCTCAGCTTCAGCCTGAGCCAGTCTCTCCTCCTTCTCATCGATATCATCTGTGTCTCGGGGAGTGGCGAAGCCGGAGCTTTGACTAGCCTGGTCCTGCTCCGCCTCGTCCTCGATGAGATCCTGCTGCTCCTTGATGACCTCGAGTCGCTGCTTGTTAGTGGCAGCACCCTCGGCACTGTGCACCTCAAGCTCGATCTCGTGGTACAGCTCCTCGGGAATGGCAGACATGACACCGATGAGAGCCTCAACCTGGTTGTAACCCTCACCTGAGCCTTGGCCGTACATGTAGGCGTTGCTCAGAACGAGAAGTGTTGAGGGAACACCCTCCTTGAGTCGGAGATCGAGCCAAGTCTGAAGGTCTGCTCGCATGCGGGCGGGTGAGACACTGTGTGTTCGGATACCACGAGCAGCACAGGCAGCCTGGAGTTCGGCAACGGTCAGACTGTCAACACCCTCGTAGCTAATGGCCTTATCGTCCCGCTTGATCTGTCGCATACGGTGGCGAATCTGATATCGGAGCATCATGTCGGTACCGAATGTGTTAAGGTTCATGTACTTGCACATGGAAACGAGCTGAGGTCGTGACAAGTTGTCGAGGGTCAGATCGTCGCGGAAGACCTTGCAGACCTTGATAACGTCCTCGGCTGTTGGTGTCTCGCCAGTGGCGCGAACTTTGCGGAAGAAGTTGGAGAACTCTTCTTTTTGTGTTGTAGCTTGACTCACTGGCAAGCCCGACTCGCCGAGTGTTTGTCTTAAGAATTGGCTGACTTCCTTGCGTGTGGATCGGAGAAGTGTAGCCTTGGCCTCCTTCGACTTTTGTCCCTCGAATGTGCTGGGGAGCATGTTGGGGAAGAGCTTGAGGGCAAGAGGCAGAAGTGCCTCACCTAGAGGAACGATAATGAAAACGGAGAAGGGCACTAAACGACCAAGATCTTGGACTGTTCGCTGAAGTTGCTTGTTCTCACGTCGGGTGAGCTCGTATCCGGCAGCCATCTTGAGGGCCAATCGCCAGCTGATCTTGACCTCAGCGGCGAGCAGCTTAGATCCATCCCAGTAGTGATGAGCCTCCTTCTTGACCTTCTCCCAGAGAGTAAGTTTCTTCTCCTCCTTGGCCTTTTGAGCGGCATCGCCCTTCTCCATCACACCCTCCTTGGTGGCCACAACTTCTGTATCAGCCTTGGCTGCGGCAGAGGCATCGGCGGGCTTCAACACATCGGCGTCCTTGGGGTTCGGGTCAAGCTTCTTGTCCTCCTTCTTAGCAACAACAGAACCTGTGGAATCCTTGGGAAGCGGCTTCTTAGCCTGCTCGGCATTGAATCCCGGGGGCGGGCCAGAAGAACTGGGGTCGTGTCGGTGATGATCGGTACTCATCGATCGAGGGATCAACAGAGCAATGGCAGGGACTTTGACGTTACGACTGACGTGGCGACCGAGGAGGGCAGGAGTAACACCCCGTGAGAGAGCTCGGGCTTTGGTGAGAGGTTAGCAGGGGACGTAAACGACACCTCATCAAAAAGGCGATGCTCACCATTGCCCATCAAAGGGTTCCGGGCAACCGCCCGGCGAGCGACATTGGAGGAAGCGCTCATTGCGAGCAGGAGTCTGAAGTAGAGGGAGGATCAGATGTGGCGGATAGGGTGAAGAGTATAATTTCGTAATCTCGGCGCAACGTATCGATATCAAGGGTCCAAAATAGTACAGCAGAACAGAAGAGAGTGAGATAAGTTGAAGTCGGAGATAATGAAGAAAAGGGACGGAGTGGATGCAAAGTCGAGATTCTCCAAGAGCCCGCTAATGGCGAAAGGGTGTGGTGATGTACAGTAGAGTACCTAACAAACCGTACAATAATGGAATAGCAGTGCTCGTGGTGATGGGATTGGATCAATGGATGAGCGCAGAGCAGGCTAGCTCCGTCTTCCCGCCGACCGGGGTTCGCCGCATTCGGGGCGGGCCCTCTATTGTTCCGGCAGGGCTTACAGCGAATGCATCCAATCCCTGCGCTCTGCTTGCGATTTACAGGGGGCTTGCGTCAACAGAATCTAGAAGAAACAGTGCATCACGTGATGGCCGGTAGTGCCGAGTGTATCCTTTTGTTGGGAGAGAGAGCGAGAAGTTCTTTCAATCCCCCCTCCCCTGCATGTGACAGGTCTCAACAATGGATAAAGCCCGCTCTTATCTCCGCTGGAGATGCTCGAATTTACCGCAATGTTTAGCCGAGTATATGTGATGTGATGTGGTCTGTAGATATTGGCAGTAGAAAGGGCCTCATTTACTTGAGTTGCAGTCTGAGTTGGCAGGTCAGCATTGGCCAGTCACCTCGAAGATTATGAAACATAGGCTCAGACGCTTTGGACTGTTTCCATTTACGTTTGATTGGTTTCAGTATTTCCGGGCCATTTAACCTGCATTCATTAGCCAAGACAGTCAAGGCACTTGTTCTCACTCTGTGTTCACAGCCAAACGTGGCTTGAGTCTGATGCGTTATTGACTTGTTCTTGACAAACACAATGTCAATTAATGGTCAGAGTGATATATCATTCAACTACTAAGAAAATGGTTGCAGCTTACAGCAAGGTGTACCACTACTACTAAAACCCAGCCTTCACTGTCACTACTCAGACACCAATGCATCATCAAACAATCATGTATACGCAAACAGCTCATTTTAATTACAGCCCCTTTATCAGGGTAAAGCTATGTCATTATATATCATTTCACAATCATTTCATCTCATCACCTCCAACTATGAACTGTCACACGTATCCTTATACCTCAAACCATGACCAAACTTAAACAACGCCTCCACATCAAACTCCACATCCTCCTTCTGCGAATTAGCAGCCTCCTGAGACACAGGCAGATCAAAAGGCAACCTTCCCTCAGGCCCCCAACCGTCAGTTCCAAAAACAACATCCAAGAATGCATCGTGGCTGCTACCGTAGCTACCAAACAGCGCAACAGCCTGCTCAGCTACCTCAGGGACTGCGGCGGGTCGGTTGAGTCTGATGTCCACGACAGTTGGGAGTGTCGCATAGATCTTGGCTTGGCGAGCCTTTTCGGTCGTGTTGAACTCGAGGCTGCCGTTGTTGATCATGGCGGGAAGACCAGGCGCTGTGGTGGGCTTGAAGGGTGAGGCGAGGCGGAGGAATGCGTAGTCTGCGTCCTCGGGGTTCTCGACGACGCTGAGATTGCGGGATTCCATGACTTCGGGTTCAATTCCCTCGATGTAGAACTTGGCGTTGAGAGCGGACAGAGGGAGAGGGAGGACATCATCTTTGTTGGTGAGAAGAGTGAATGCACGGCGCTGTGTCTCGTTTCCAAGACGGCTGAAGTAGTCATTTCCAGCAATACGCTCAGCCTTGTCGACATCGACGAAGGGGTTATCGAAAAGACCCAGCTCAAACTTCTCCTTCATAAGCTTGCGAACAGACTCATCAATTCGGGCCTCTGAGATGAGTCCCTTGTTGACGAGTTCAATGATAAGCTCGGGCTTGGTCTCGCCGCCAAAGATATCGCATCCAGCTTCGAGAACGCGGCGAGCACGCTCAAGCTCGGTCTGGTCTTCAAGACCCCAGAAACGGGTCGTGACGATACCCCAGTCGGTAACAACAATACCATCGAAGCCGAGCTCTTTCTTGAGGAGATCGTTGACTACACCCTTGTTGAAGCCAAAGGCGACTTCTTCCCATGAGGTGTTGATGGGACGAGAGTAGTAGGGCATCATTTGACGGGTACCAGCTGCGATGGCGGCCTTGAAGGGGATCAAGTGGTAGTCTCGGTTGTCACCAGGGTAAGTCTGGTTCTTGCCCTACGCCTCAACGTCAGAAATTGGTCTACCATGAGAAGGAATATAACTTACCCAGGGAAAGTGAGAGTCCTCTCCATCCTCCATTGGGCCACCGCCGGGGAAATGTTTAGTGGTCGCAATAACAGAGTTGGGACCGATCTTGTCACCCTGGAGACCCTTGATGTACTCAACCATCAAGGCACTGGTGAGGTTGGCATCTTCTCCCATGGTGCCGGTGATACGTCCCCAGCGTGGCTCAGTAGCTAGATCGACTTGAGGATGTAGTGCCTGTCGAATGCCAACAGCGACGTACTCCTCACGTGCGATCTCAGCAAACTGGCGGACCAGCTCAGGGGATCGCAATGCAGCGAGACCAAGTGGTTCAGTCCATCGAGAGAAACCCTGTGCTACAACGCTGACTGCATTCTCGTCTGTCCACCCATGCTGCGGATCACTGCTTATTGTGACTAACAAGTCATCAGTATGCTTAGGAGCCGATGGAGTCACAATATCATCAAAGCAGTAGTACTCACTGGGGATACCGAGGGGTGTGCTCAGGCTAAGCCTCTGGAGCTTGTTGTACCAATTGGCAACACCTCGAACATCGTTGACACCGCCGCTAAGAACGTAGTGAGTGATGCGCTTGCCAGTGACGAACTCCTCAATGGTCTCATCAAAGGTGTTGTTGACCACTACTGTTCGGCCGTGGAACATCTGACCGGCCTTGTCTTCGAGGGACATGCGGGACATGAGGTCATCAACACGCTTGTCGAGACATAGAGTCTTGTTTCTGTAAGGAGGGTTGGCATCTTGTCGGACAATTGGGTTGGCTATGCTCAAAGAGACGCCTCCCAGGAGGAGAAGACTGGACCACATGTTGAAGGTGTAATAGAGAGGTTGATAGAAATCCGAGTCTGTGAATCGACTGGTTCTATACAAACATCCGGTCGATCACTTCATCTTATATACACTCACTCATCGCCAACATCTCTCCATATCCCGAAGTTTTAGCAGACCCGAGGTCATTCACTTACACTCTCACCCACCACCTTGGCCATCGCAAACTCCATTATCATCAACTTCATTCGGACCGACCTTTTCAATCCTTGCTTCTCACAGGCTAACCTCGTAGCATAAAGCATCGAGCATCCGGGAGCTATAAGTCAAGTCCGGAACTTAGCTATGGACACCGATCTGACCCAATCGCAGCTCATTCCGACAGAGCTGGCCGAATGAGAAGACCAGATGAGAAGACCGGTCCCCGTAATGCCAAGAATATAGCCCGATGAAAGACCTGGTGGTTCATGACTAAAAACGCCGTGATTCTCATGATGCAGAGGTCCAACGCGGGGATAATCTGGGGACGGCGCAGGCTCTAAACCGTTTAAACATGCGGGGAGCCCATATAAGTTTTCGGCCCTTTTAGCAGAATGCAAATCCCATGACGGTCAAGAACCATGCGTCTTGTACCGAATGTCTGGGTGCTTGTACGATGGAGGTGTCACCGGTAGTGGGTGTACTCGTCTGCCAAGACTGAGTTGTCGGATAACATCCGGGAGCTGTTAGGGCTTGAGAATCCCATTTCTGGAGTAATGGAGACAAAGAGAATTGTTAGGCGTGAGGTTGGTGGTCCACATCCCGATGGTTTGTAGTCAATGGGGATATAATTCCGCTGATCGTATGGGTGTAACACCCCACGATTGAATGTTCGGGAGACATGCACGGCAATTGTGAAAAGTGATGTTGTTTTTAACATGTCATTTCTCTATAATGCTGAGCATTAAATTCACCATTGTCTGTTTCACAATGTCATCACCAATGGTGGAATGCCTGGGCGTACAATGAGTGGGAAGTTCAACGAAGTGGCTGTTTATCTGATAAGGAAGAAGCTCAAAATTAAGCTTAATTGGACTTGTTGGCGTGGTATGTGCGCCGGCCTTCACTTGACGACTTGGTCAAGTCTGGCCGCACTCGCACCCGCACCGCAACTTACCGCCGCCGCGCCGCTCCGCATTATCGTCCCGCAACCTTGATTTCAATTCCGGAGTCGTCAATATTATCGATGCTTGAGAGATAGGGAAACTTCTTCGCTGTTGGTGCGCTCTGTCCGCTGCCTTTGGTTCGTGTGTCCGTCTTGATGACTGGCATCACTGACACACTCTTCATAATGGCACGCTCGCTTGCTCGGCCTCGAGACGAAAATGAACTCTTCAAAGAGCCTTCTAAGTTTGTCCTAAATTACCCTAAGTTGGCAAAAACTTACCTAAGTATGTTTGGCGCTTGATCGGGACTTTTTACTGGGGGCGCAAATGCTACATTAATGCCTGTTATATAGAAGATATTACAAATGCCTAATGCTGATGATCACTTGTGACAACCATCTAATTGCATCGCGATGCGCTTGAGACGCGCTTGAGATGCGCTCGAGATTGGGTTTTAAGATACCTTGTTGTGTAAGTGAACTTGCTCAAGTTGACTCGTTCGAATGGTTTTTCGCTATAATCCATGGTTTGTGCTTCACGGTCGTTGTCGTTGACGTACTCAAGTAGGCATCGGAATTCTTCTCAACACACAAATTCTCTTCCTTCTTCCATCTCAAATTTCTCCCCTCACTTTCCCTCCATACATCAATCCCTCTCTTCATCCCTCTATTGGCGACGCCACTGCGATCGCATCACAAGAAAAGAGCTGGTACGTTGATCAATCAATTCATGCGCTTCATATGAATATACTTTTGAAGCCCGCGGACCCCTGGCGCGAAGCTGGTTGACCGATCAGTTCCTCTGACCTGTGTATAGACCAACCGCGATAACCACAACCTGAACAGCCGACCTACCATCACTGCCACCAAGAGGAAGCGTAAGTTGGCTCACTCCACGCTATTCTCATGCCTTGAAAGCTGACAGCTCTCTCCAGCCACCTCGAAAGAGGCCCAAGCTCACACACAATGCCGCCACCACACCATCCGTCACCAAGCCCAAGTCAGTGCTGGATGGCATTGCTTTAATCGCCGAAGTTCGATTGAACATTTATCATCAGATGGTGGCCATAGAATCGACAAACCACGGCTTCGAGCGGGACCATCTTGGCCGTTTCTTGTGTCCCATCGACGCGACTGGACTGGCGCCCTACCTCAATCGCTCAATCACCAAGATTTCTGGCCTGCGTCAGGAATATCTGGTGGAAGTCTTCAGACTAGTAGTATTCATCTTCACATCGAGCGAGCATTTGAAGCTATTTTCGGAGTTTATCCGTTCTCACTTCAATCTCGACCCAGCACAAGTTCCCCGTCTCCAGGCCAAGGTCAACTTCTTCCACAACGACTCATTCCCTCAGGGAGTCAGTCTCCCCCGATACAGGATGGTACAGATTGCTCATGGCGAGTGGGAAAGGGCTTATTTGCATGTCAGGGCCTAGGTAGCCCAGATTGTATCTCTGTCGACTGCCCTCCATCATATCGATTCTTGTGTTGCTTAACGGCATCCAGGACCACTGTCACCCGATGAGAGAGCCAGTTCTCGTCTTCCTCCACTCCTCCAGTCGCCCCTTCCACTTGATGAGCTGGTCTGTCGCAGCTTGGTCACCTTGCTCGATGGTGTCGGCTGCTTCGTTGTGGCTCATGGCTCTTTCGAGTGCAAGCTCGACCCGCCTGGGACGGTAAGTATACTGCTGGGCTGTCACAAGATGCTTCCAGCCCGCACGCCTTCCTCCACCACCGCCAGACCTCCTGCACTTCTTGAACGTCTTGAAGGCTTCGTTGGACAGCCTTCAGTCCTCTGGGTCAAGAGGGAACCTTACGGTGCGTATCGGATGAAGCACTGGGAACTTCTGCTCCAATGCGCTCTGTGGACGTCGAAAGCTAGCGGCATCAAGCAGCTGAATATAGCGCGCTTTATGGTATCCTTCGGGGTAGCTAGGGCCTGAAGATAAGCTTTAGAGTAATGCTGCCTGGAAGGGCAGGAAGCTTGAAATGGGATGACCTTTGAGCATGCTCAGGAGAGCATATCCATCCTGCCACGTATTATCTTGAGACAGGCTCGAAATGCTCTCTGACAGCGGATACGGAGTGGTAGGTCCGGCTCTTGCGGTTCTTGATAGCATGCGCTTCATCAAGAATAAGCCATTCGCCTCTTGGCTTCCGAAGCTCTTGTTCAAGTATACCGGAGAGTCATACGAGCATGTGTTCGCTTAGGAGGGTGAGCGGTTGTGCCTCTCTTGTATGCGTCAATTCCGGCGATAACTTCTGAACTCGCGTAACTTCTGCAGTGAAATCTACTCCGACATGTCAAATATCCATCCTTGAAACTCCCTTCGGGACTGGATTAGGTAGCTCAAAGCGGGTTCTCCTTGTTCCTCTCTGCGCCTTGCATCGAGATACTACATCTCTTCTTCTTCTTTTTCTTTTTCTTTTTATTTTTTCTTTCTTCTCCCTATTGACTGGACATCTTGTCTTGTTTGTAATGCTCTAACTTAGTTATAATGATAGAAGTTGGCAGTTACATCATGGTTGAGTACGAGTTCAGAATAGCCGTGCCCACGCTGGGGCAAAACGCTGGGGCAAAACTCGAGACCACGATCATAAGCGTAAAAAATGCTTAGATAATCTTCGAATAGATTTAGGAGACTTTAGATTAATTATTCTTAATACTACCAACAGAATATCTCGAGGCATTCTACTCCCCGTCATGTTCTACGGAACTTGCCCTACCCTATGGCCGATGTTACCACGATGACGGCACGCTCGCTTGCACGGGTATGCACAGTGGCTTGTAATGCCGTGTGCCGAGGTGTCCGTCCGTCGCCTTGGAAAATCCGGGGTTCTTGGAAAGCAAATCTGACAAGCTTGATTGGTTCGCAAGGAACACACGTGCTAGGCATCATTCTTGGAATGCCGTTAACGCCAACTCTTTCTAGGCTGCACTCTAGAACGAAACGAGATTCGAGTATTTACTATCTTTGTCCTCGAGTTCAAGTGTCTTCTAATATGGATTGCACAAGAGGAAGTGGTTGTGCTGCCGAGGTCTTGCATAGCGATTTCGGACTTTGAGCGAAGATGCAGCCTGTAACGGATCAAGGGCGCCAAGAAGGAGGTGCACATTTATTCCCCAGATCGACAAATGACACCTCGAAATGACACGGGATAATTAACCGTCCCCTTCCCTTCCCATGTTTTCTGTTTCGATCTCAAAGCCCGTACCGGACTTAAGGCAAAACCGCCGATTCCCTTACCACCCCATTCATCATATGCCACATCTTCCGGAGTCCGAAATGTCCCGCCATATTCCACAGAGTCATCTCTATAAAACTCCAAGAATAGAAGGTTGAAAGTCTAGATGTTAAAGACGGCAAGCCACGGTTATAGACTCCGCCATCAAGATTGACTTCTCGAGATTGGTCCCTGCCCACCCTGACCGTTCCCTCCATCGCACGGTCCACACCATCTTCAGTGAATGGTACCTATATCGTCGCTGAATTACAGGCGAGGATAGAAGTACCGCGCTTGCGACTTGGACTCAACACCAACAGCGCTTTGCCTCGCCCTATCTACACTACATAAGCCCCCCACTTCCAACCTTGTTCCCATCCACCTCAACTCAACGCATCTCGTCCTTCCCTCTTTCTTGGTTATAAATCAAATCCATCGCTCACTGTTGTTTTGTGATCCCGTGGCTGCTTATTCCATCATTTCCCTCTCTCCTCCTCTATTCATCCTTCTATAACCTATCCCCGCCGTTGCTTTTTCCGAACTCAACAATCTCCCCGCGCCATCTCCGAAGTATCGTCCCATCGACCCTCAACAAGAAATTAAACCTCGAACGACTTTTTGGATCCGCACCTACAACCTTGTTTTTATTCATCGCACAGAAGCGCACTTTTTTTCGACGGCTTGTTCCTTTTAGATCTCCTCAATTGTTTCAACTCGCGACGGCCTCAATCGTTACAGGTCGCCTAGAATGAACCTGAACAAGGCCGCTCGCGTCATCCTCTTCGGTGCACCTGGCGTTGGTAAAGGGACCCAGAGCGAGCGATTGCTCGCTCGCTTTCCTCAGCTCAATCAGATTAGTACTGGTGATCTCTTGCGTCGAAATGTCAAGGAGAGGACACCCCTCGGTAGATTTCCCCTCAATTGGAACATTTAGGCGAATGCTAATACTGGGACAGGCATCAAGGTCGAGAATACGATGAAGGCGGGCGGACTTGTTGCTGATGATCTTATTCTGCGACTTATTTCCAACGAATTCTTCACTCGCGGGTGGCTTGCTAAGAATGGCGGTCCGAACGTCATGACTCTTTCTTCTGAAGCGACGGCGATGGAGGCTTCTTTCAATAGCGCTGCTTCTGATCCGTTCATCAACGCTCCGTTCCTCGAAGGCCACCGTCCTTCCAAGGCCTCCAACGATCCATCTGCTTCGTTCATCCTCGATGGCTTCCCTCGAACAGCTTCTCAAGTCGGTCCTCTTGACAAGCTCATCCCAATTAACCTCGTCGTCTCTCTGAAGACTCCCGTATCCGTTATTCTCGAGCGAATCCTCGGACGTTGGGTCCACGAACCTTCGGGCCGAGTCTACAACACCAGCTTCAATGCGCCTCGAGTCCCTGGCATTGACGACGTCACCGGCGAGCGATTGATTCAGCGCCCTGATGATTCCGAGGAAGTTTACAGAGCACGATACAAGAAGTTCCAAGAGACCAGCGAGCCTGTTCTGAACCATTACGCCCAGAAGGGCGTGCTTGTCGAGATTGAGGGCATGAGCAGCGATGAAATCACCCCAAAGCTATTTGCAGAGTTCGAGAAGCGCTTCGTCCATTGAAGGAAATACCCTATGGTTTCAAGACGTTTATGTTATTACTAGTATATGACTTTTTCTTTCCATTCGCTACGGTTTAGCTTTTGTATTTTGTTATTATAGGAGTTTTATTCTCGCGGCTTGGGATGCTGCTGATGGGAGTTGCAAAAGACAGGACTGGAAAGATTCCTTGTCAGATGGCGCGAATTGTTGGGAGCTGCCCGTTGGTTGTCCTCGAAGGACATGGTGGCGATGGTGGAAAGGGATGGGATTGTCTCAACACAACTGCACTGGTTTTGAGCGCAGGAATGGGCATGGTTATTGCCTGAATGATATCCACACATCGACCCCTTCTTTGATTCAAATCGCAAATGTGACATGCATGATCTTAAAGTGACCGAATTCCAATTCATCTCGACTTGAGATTGGCATTGTCAGAATTCCGCTATGTGTACATAAATTTGACCCATGAATACCCCTAGAAACGTTGCTGGCGTACCGTGGCCAGAATCACTCTCTTCTAACGCAGTTCCATTTATCGCATCGCATCAAACGTCGCACTAAAATGGCAATGCGGTAGACCTTTCAAGACATTCCAAATAAACAATCCGTCATACTCCGTCCGAGTTCATACTCGCGTTCGTAAAAGTGATGTAAGCTGTAGTTTGGCGTGGAAGCTTGGTACCTTAGTCGCGCCATCCCTCGCCACCTTGAAGACCGCTGGGCTGGCCTTCTGTTTGTCCAGGTCGCAGTGGTGTTTGCTCATCGTCATCATCGTCGAGTGCCCGCGCAAGCTCATCAGGGTCTTGCATCTTGGCGTCAGGGTCGACTGGGCCACCCAACTCGTCCTGGTCACGGTTGTGTCGGTCCTGCTCGAGAACGCCGTCATCGGCACTGACTGAGATACCGCGGGCTCCCCACTTGGGACGAGCTCCTCGTCGGCCACCTTGCTCATCTTCAAATCCACCATGGCCACTCTCCTCGTCATCATCGTTGTTCTCGAAGCGCTTTCCGAAGATTCGGCGGAGGAGCCATCCGCGGGACATATCATCGGCGTCGACAATGCCACCACCGCGAAGCTTGACGCGCTGGCGGGTGTAGTAAACCCAAGCAAAGTCGATGTATAGGGCAGTCTGGATGATGCCGAAGATGACGGAGACGGTATTGGGCTTCTTGCCGGAGATCTCGAATTCGCGGATGAACCAGTTGACGCAGTAGAGGGCGCGGTAGGAGCCGAGAGCGACGAGGTAGAAGGAGTCGATAACGGTGGGGACGGTTGTTTGTCGAAGGAGGAGAAGCTGGGGAAGAACGCAGACGGACTCAAGAATCTGGGAGAACACCCACATCCACTAGAAGTTGTTAGCAATGTTCAAGCTGTCAGAGAACGGTAACTTACAGGTCGGAAACCCTTGTGGCTCTCAAAGATGAGCATGACGAACGGAGACAAGACAAATGAGCCACCGAGGATGATGGCGCCAATCTTCCAAGCAATCTCACGCTCACGCGATCGAGGGTAGATCCATTGCATAATAGCAAGGATGTAGATAGACGAGATGATGTAGAAGATCTTGAACACGATGTTCCATGGTACCGTCTCGATGAAGAGGTCGAGGTAACGTGTGCAGAAGACGAGGGCGTAGAGGATCTGCGTGATGAGGGAGACGCCCTCAGCGCTTCGGTTTCGATGGATAGCGAAGATGAGGATGCATTTGGAGAGGGCGTGGGACAAGTCGCCCAGGACACGGAAGAGCTATGCTGCTGTCAGTTTGTAGGTTTGGTAATGCATGATGTTTCGCAGACGTACGTTCCACGCGCCCATTGTCAAGGGCGGGAAAAGGAGGTATCGGCCGTTGGCGTATTTGCGGCAAGCGGCTCTGGAGAAAGAGAATACGAGATGCGAGGTGGAATTGCTGGTTGATGGGAGGGGTTGAAGATGACAAGTAGCCGGGTATAAGGCTAGTGGATGTTGAAGATGAGGGAGCTTAGGCAGCTGAGCTTCAGCTTGGCGATGCGATGGACGGAGGAGGAGGTGGAGACGACCAGTCTAGACTGGGGAACCTTATTAAACGTGTCTGGGGCATTTGAGCTTGCGTCAGTGTCAGCGACCGAATTTACAAGGCATGAAGATGCATTTTAAGCCACACCTATATCCATTTCCGGACACGTGCGCCTCATTGATGCCTAGAGAGAGGTTGATATAATTTATATTAATTGTTGCGATGTATTGAGAGATAGAGACAGTTCGTCTTATCGATATGATTTGAGCTGGTGACGCGGACCTAACATCGGATGTGCTGGAACCAGGGGCTCCGCGGACAGTAGGGAACATCAAACAATTTTCTGTACGCTCACTGAATCGTGCAGACTTTAATCTAATCATTACACTTAAGCGGCGCACCCTCTTTCCCTTGTACTTTCTAGCTCAAGTGATACTCTAGTGCTTCGATTTAAGTAATCCCTTACTGGCTTTCAATTACAGTGGCTCTCTCAACGTCATTGCCGCACGCCCCCTTTCAAGTTACGAGCCAGCCTACGAGCGAGCGAGCCTCTACCCCTGCAGATCTCCAGAAACATCACCACACAGTCCACGTAACCAACCTAAACTGACTATACGCGTTGACCATTGAGTCCTAACGACCACGTGTAGTGACATTCTTCCAGGCAGACAGAATACGGATATAACATGAGAGTATCGGCAATCATTGCCGTCGCCCTAGGTTGGATCACCAGCGCTAGTGCCTTTGGAGTCCCCGACGTCCTGCAAAAGATTGAACAGAAACTTCCAACCAGAGAAGCTCCTCCACCGAAATACTTCAGTGAGTTCACCTTTTTGGGACCTTATGCCCAATGGAATTGGTCATCGTATCCTAAACAAGAAGGTCTTTCTTTGACTAACGAGACTTACAGGGGAAGCATCGTGAGTTATCTACCAACAGCCAACACAACGCCACACAGAAAACTAACAAGGGCTCGCTCAGACAATATCCCCACTATGACCTGAGATATTTTGGTGAAGCCCTCGAGCCACAGCTTCAGAATGCAGGCATCAAAGTCCTCATGCAGACATACCTAGCCACATTTCGAGATCTGGGAGTCCAGACCTGGTTAATGCATGGCTCCCTTCTCGGTTGGTGGTGGGGAAAGAAGGTAAGAATACGGATATCCATAACTTCACATGTCTAGACCCCTCTCTAACCGAAAGGATTTCTCAGGTCATGCCATGGGACCTTGACGCTGATGTCTCAGTTACTGAGGCAGACATGTATTTCCTCGCTGCCTATCATAACATGACCATCTACTACTACCAGTACGATGGTTGTCCGGAGGGTTGCTTCTTTCAGCTGGAGATCAACCCGTATCATAAATATCGTGAGAGGGATGATTACATGAACTTCATTGATGCAAGGTGGATCGATATGCAGAATGGCCTGTTTATTGATATCACTGCGGCGAGGTATGACCCTGGGCATGAGATGGGCGATGGGGTTATGTATGACAAGCATGACCACGAGTTCAAGGTGCGTATATATGGCAATGATCGTTGCCTTGTGCTGAAGCTTCATGTGACAGGACAAGTACATCTTTCCTCTATTAGACACCACGTTTGAGGGCGTTCAAGCCAAGATTCCGTACAGGTACAAGGAGATCCTGGTTTCGGAATACGGCAAGGGAGCATTGTCAAAGACTGACTACCATGAGTATGATCTTCCAATGCAACGTATATGCATTTCCATGAGAACTGACAAGGGATTAGTCACCGGTTCGATGCAGAAAAGATGCAGTGGATTCCTATGAACTAAGCCTCAGCTGTTATTGTGTACATAGGGTCATTGGCTGCTTGAAAGGCGTTTAGCTCTGTTGAGCAGGAAATGTATATCAAGGATAGACTGGAAAGGGATATAGAATACTAATGATACCCGGCTGATGACGGCTGGCCGTCTTATAAAAGTCTTGGGTCTTTGTTTACTTGGTTATTGAGAGCAGAAATCCCCATGGTTATGATGGGAGAAATTATGCAGATCTTACAAATTTATAATCCACACAAAAACTAAAGGAATAATATATTGTTCTAGTCTTTGTGTTGCAGATAGTCATTGTCGGTCACTTTGGCCCATCAGTCAATTAATTGCTTCGATGCCCCGCGGCTCTAGAACGCGTCTCACCCCACGCGTCACAACCATATCCAAACATTACTCCATCAACATCACAATTAAAAACGCCCAATTGCAACACCACCAGCGGATTCAACCTAAACACTGACCCTTGATAAAATCGAATGCGCAGAGAAAGATATAGGTGCGCTTTTTTCCCACAATGGCCACAGGTATGCCAACAGCGATTCCCACCACCAAGCAGTTGGTCAAGTCGCTAACACAATAAATAGGCCAACAGCGCCGCGCTGACCGGCTGAATGAGCGTCTACGAGGTGCCCAGTACGAACCAACTCCCATAATTCCCAATGTGTCTGTGCTAATGCGACTCAAGGCGTGCCAACATCGAAGATGACTCCTTCAACCTCGACATCGCTGGCCTTAACATAGCTGGCTCGACTCCCGCCGCACCAGCACCCGCACCTCCCACATCGTCGGAGCGCCGAACACCAAATACTTCTGCTAAGAGAAGGAGATTGGGTAACGAACCGCCGCCGTCTGCACAAGCGCAAGGAAGCGCACAGAGAAGATCGCCTCGATCGAGAGATCCCTACGCTCTGCCAGAAACATCTAAGGAATCTGGCGCGCAGGATACGACAGGTGAATCGAGAGAGGAGGAAGCGCTGAGTCCTGGTGTTGTAGAGGAGCCGGAAGCAGAACCCGAGGAGGAGGAGCTCGAACCAGAGCCGCAGCCAGAATCTGAATTACCGAGCCCAGAAGTCGAAGCGCCAGACGAGAACGAAGCCGAGGTTGAGTTACCGGTGCTACCGAATAATGAACCTTCCGAACAACCATCGCAACGACGGGCGAGCCGCAGGTCACTGGAACAGATTGCGCAAAATGTTGCGAACAAGCGACAAGACGTACGCATGAGCGAGGCCATATCGTCGACGACACGACTACACACGACGCTACAAGAGGACGATGCGCCGCCTTCCTCATCGCCGCTGGTGCGCAAAGTGCGACGGAGTGAAGGTCCCGCCATAATTCGGTCGAGACTATCACAAAGGCGACCTTCGAGGCTTGCTGAGCAAGAAGAAGAAGACGAGCTTTCACCAAATCGAGCGGACCACGCCCCTGCGGATGATGAACGATCGGATGATGCTACAGAAGAAGCAGAACCTGAAATGGAGGAGGTTGAAGAGGAGCCCGCGGCAGAGGAGGAGGCACAGGAGGAAGAAGAGGCAGTAGCCGAAGCTATCGATGTAGTTGAAGCGGCCAAAGCGATCGGACGAAAACGCCCTCGAAGAAGTTTACCGTCTCAATCACCTGCTGCAGAGCCCGAGGAACAAGCAGAGGAAGAAGAGCACGAAGAACCAGCAGCGAAACGACGTCGTGGACGACCATCAAGAAGCCCTGCGACACAAAAACAACCAGCTACCAAACCAAAGCCGCCCAAAACAAAATCACGAACAACACAAGAGAAGCCACTGCCGAAACAGGTCCGCAGGACGAAACAAGTCGCCAAAGAGCGCCGAGTTAGTGATGGTTCAGCTATCGAGGTCACAGTGCAGCGCTTCGTCA
The DNA here is from genome assembly GCA_020744335.1 of Fusarium sp. MPI-SDFR-AT-0072. NCBI lineage: Eukaryota > Fungi > Ascomycota > Sordariomycetes > Hypocreales > Nectriaceae > Fusarium > Fusarium sp. MPI-SDFR-AT-0072. Next base: position 577,879 of record JAHBOG010000005.1, on the reverse strand, counting down.
ACGTGAAGAAGTTCATCAAAGGCGACGACGAGGAAGATCAACTTGCGGCGGATCTGCCTTTTACAACAACTGGAGTAACAGCGGTGGATGTTTTTGCACAAGCCTGCTTGGAAGTCATTGATGGTACGGTAGCGAAGCTCTTTGAGACGCTACAGAATACCGAGGAGAAGAATAAGAAGAAGGAATGTCGGATCAAGATACGGGCACTTGAGGCGTACAAGGAGGAGCTTACGTCTCGGTTATTACAATTGGTAAGTTGCTTATGGCCTGCTATGGGACGGTGATGCTAACAAACCAGTCAATTCACCTCATGGATTGGCAATCACTACGGAAGCGCGTCCGTCTCGTACAGCGAGAGAAGCTCTCCCTACGAGAAGAAATCTTGCGTCTCAAAGCTGAGAGGGAACAAGTCGCGCTCAAGATGGATGCTGTACGCATCAAACACGAAGAGGACACCAAAGAGTCAAAAGTGAGTTGCCCACTACTTTTCTTTAATGCAACACCAGCTAATCATATCAGTATCGACTCGACACCTCAGCTATCATGCATGACGTAGACATGGCAGTCGAACGGGGACGAGACGCCCCTGAACTCTCACGCACCCAAGAGAAGAAGGCCGATCTGGCTAACCTCGAGCTTCTCGTCGCACGCATCACAGACGAAGCCAGCTCATCGAGCTCCGCAGGCGGTATGCTCCAACAAGTCAAAAACTTCAACGCTTTTCTTGAGCGCGCAGCAATTGCTCTAGAAACAAGATGAAAAACACAACAAGTAACGAAATGCAACGTCTTTTAACTTCTCAATCGGGGATTCGCCATAAGTACTTTTTAGTTGATCTTGGCCTTGCTAAAGTCCATCTCGGGATGCTGCTCCTGGAACTTCTTGAGGATATCCGCCTTCTTCTGCTCATCTGAGCTAGGCAGGCCCTTCTCCTTCTGCTGCTGGTCGAACATCATCTTCTCGACCATACCGCGGGTCTCACCATCGAGATCTGAAAGCTTGGAGTTGTCGGGCTGGATCTTGGTCACGTCGATCTTGGGAGCGGAGGTAACAACGTGCGCCCACCATTCCATCTTGTTCACCTTGTCGAGGTGGATCTCAACTGTCTTGGTGCCATCTGAGTTGGTGCTGAGCGTCCATGTAGAGTCGTCAACGTGGACGGCGTGGGGAAGGTCGCCCTGTTGTGGGTTAGTTGGTGTATGAGATGTGGCTTGAGCTGTGTATGTACCTGGATGATTGGATCCTGGCCCTTGATACCCGCCTGTAGGCTCTGCTTCTTGATAGTAATGACGAGATCCCTCGACTTGAGGTTTCCAGGTACATTGAAGGTAACGTCGAGTTCTGAGATGGTCTGAGTCCACTTGTAGGGAAGAGCAGCCTGCTCCTCGGCCTCCTTTGCGTTAGCAGCGGCGGTCTCAGCGGGTGTAGGTTCTGTGAGAGTCAGTACATGTGAAGCTGTGACTGACAATAAAATTGTCTATATAAACCCATGAGGTGATTCATGAGAATGGTACTCACCGTTATCAGCCATGGTGATGTTTTTGAAGCGGTTGTGATATGTTCTGAGGGGAGAAATCGATGGAAGCTGTTGGTTATGCGAGAAGGCTGACAATTCATGGAGGGGCTCGGAGACGCAAGAAAGCTTCGAGCCTGGGGCTAAAGTGCCAAAAATAACTAATCTAAAGATCCACTAAATCTGTACTAAGCTTACCTAAACATTTTTGTCACTTAGAATAGAGGTCTTGGGTTTTCCTTCTCCCTGAGGGGCAGCTAAGAGTGGGGCGAGATCCTGCTGAGCTTTGGCCAATTGGAAAGCCCCCGCCAATCCTTTAATCCCTGTCTCTTCAGCCGTGCAGAACCAACATTTGATAGCCACTGATTAATCACTTCTTCACCATAACAAAGCGTTTCCTTTCCTCTTCTTCTCTCGACAACCTCACCCCTCTACTCAGCCACACAGTCAGTGTCCTCGCCAGCCAACATGTCTCGCGCAGGCGTCTCAATACGCCACGCCACAGATCTCAACGCGCCTCCACCGCCAGACCAAGACGAGACATGTCCCGTATGCAAGACAACACGCTACTTCAACCGCGACATGGAATTCCGCATCAATCCGGAGTGCTACCACCGCATGTGCAAGACCTGCGTCGAGCGAATCTTCAAAGACGGTCCCAACCAATGTCCCTACGCCGGCTGCCACAAAACCCTTCGTCTTCGCGGTTTCAAGACTGCTTTCTTCGCGGATCTTGCCGTGGAGCGTGAAGTCGATATCCGGAGACGAGTGGCGGCGGTGTTTAACAAGGTTGAGGAGGACTTTGAGACGCTGAACGATTATAATGAGTATCTGGAGATGGTGGAGTGTTTGACGTGTGATCTCGTTTATGGCACCGATGAGCAGAGGAGGAAGGCTGAGGCGCAGCTTAGCGAGTGGGAGGCGAAACATAAGCAGGACATTGAGCGCAACAGACGTCTTGCACGTGAAACAGACGATGCCCGCCAACGCCGCATCGCAGCAGAGGAGGAAGAAGCTCGACAGCGACGATTGCTTGAACGACAAGAAGAACTGGAAGAAAAAGCCAACGCCAAGCGCTTCAGGGAAGAAATGCTCGACTCTCTCCAAAGCGCAGAAATGGGCCGTGCAACAGAAGCGATGGACAAGATCATGCTCAAGAAACGGGGACACACCAAACGCGACGCAGCACTCGGCGCAGCAGGAAGCAGCGGTCTCTCTATCAGAGGACTGCGCGAGAAGAAGGCTGTCGTTGTGGAGAACAAGCCGTACGATCCGTACGGCGGCGTGCGTGTCATGCCGGAGCGCGTGGACCTTGCGCCGGAGAAACTAGCGACGTATAGCAACGAGTGGGTCGAGATCACAAGGACGAAGCCCGAGTTCAAAGCTGGAGGGTACAGTCCTGATGAGTATCTCACACGAGCATTGTTCGAGGCTTTTTCAGGGCTGGGAGTGTTTGTGGATGAGGAGAAGGTTGAGAAGAGTGTTGCTACAGCGGGCGCGAAAGAAGCGGCGGTGACGGGAGATACAGGGGGTAGAATGGACGTCGATGATCCATTCTAGTAGATGATTTCGTCGTTTAAGCGGGCATAGCTATGGAGTTTGGGAGTTTGGGAAAACACTGAGGGATATAACGGAACTGGAGTTTTGAAGATGGTAAAACTGACACGATACCATGGCTACAGAGAACATACACCAGACACAGTGAATACAGAGAAATAATTGATGATAATTGTATTTTCGTATGACTGCTGCTATACTAACCCAAAAGGAAAATCACCAGGAGAGGATTGAAGGGCAATTTTAGAAGCATACTGTATCTTCCTGGGTGCTCATCCTGTGGCCTTGCAATCCTCTTTTCGAATCTCATCCCCCGAAAACGCCTCGCTTACTATATGGAAAGGGAGGCTGTTACAGCCAAGAAATGGAAACAAAAGGGCGCTGTGGAAAACGCAATGCGAATTATGTCTTGATTTGAGCTTGTAAGATATGATGGGGTTGTTTGGAACGGCTGCCCCGATAATCTTATTGCTGCCAAGGTGTCTGTTGAGCGGGACGAGGGAATACAGGTACTGTTGGGAGTTGGTCGAGGCCTCCTCCGATAGGCTGCTGGTTGGCTTGCCATCCCATGCCTGTGTTGTGGTTGACAAAGGCGCCGTTTCGGAAGGGGTTGGTTGTACCGGTCGGTTGAGGAGCGAGAGCAGCGCCAGCTGTTTGCGGACGTTGTTCTTGGTTTGGCGCCGGCATCATGGAGTTGCGTGCAAAGGGGTTTGTACCAGTTGGTGTAGGTTGAAGAGCAGGTTGTTGCTGTGGCTGTTGAGGAGATGGTGATTGGAAAGGCGAGTTTGAAGCTTGGGTGAAAGGAGAAGTGTTTTGCTGTGGTGATGTTCGAGCGAATGGGTTTGTAGATTGGCGGTTTAGAGCAGGTGTTGTAGCAGATGATGGAAGACCCGTTTGTTGAGCCATGAGCATAGACTGGCGGAAGGGGTTGGTGCTTCCTGTTTGCATCGGTTGAAGCCCCTGAGGCGATCCATTCTGAACAGGTTGTTGGATCTGAGGGGCAGCATTGGGAAAGCTGGCCATTGAATCCTGAGGGATTGGTGCGAGTGAGCTTGGTTGAAAGGCTTGTTGTTGAGGAGTGAAACCTCCGAAACCAGCTCCGGTGAAGTCGGGCTGCAGTTGGATCTGGGGTTGCTGGATCTGAGGTTGCTGCGGTTGCATGAGCCCAGTTTGCTGAGGCTGTTGGAATGGACTGTTGGAGGCAAATCCAGTAGGCTGAGCGGCGAAACCGTTCTGTTGAAACGGCATGCCTGTCGGCTGCTGCTGGAAAGCCTGTTGTTGAGGTTGAGGGTTCATGCTCATCGGTGTCTGGTTCTGTTCGATAGAGTCGAAGAAGTCGATCAGATCAGGATCAGGACCCTTGTTGGCTTGCGGTTTTGACTCTGGTGCCCTATTACCGCTCGAAGACGAGGTGATTTTGGGAAAGGGGTTGTTGGACGCTGGTTCGGGAAAATCGGTGCTCGTTTTCTTGCTAAGACCTCCTTGTTTCGAGCTTGAACCGCCGCCAATTTTCTTCACATCCTGCTCGGCCAGGTATTGCCTTCGGTGGACCTCAAAATCGGGATCGTGAAGATACTCCTCCAGCTGGCGTCCAAGATTGACAGGAGCGTGCTTAAGCTTCGGCACCTCGACTCGAGTGTGGTGTTCGTGCTGACGAGCTACGCTCAGATATTGGACGACGTAGTCTGTTTGCTTCGTGAATTTCCGATAAATGGCCATAGCACGTTCGGCATCCACCTTTGACATTTCGAAAAAGTGACCTGAAGGGATTGGAACGTTAGTCAAAGTGGCGGGCTGAGACAGAGGGGGAGGGGCAAACATACCGAGAATGCTGATGAGTCCTTGGTTGAGAACCTGAAATAGTGCCAACAGATCCAAGACAAGCAGTCGGAAAACAGTTATAGTGATTTCATTCTCTGGCTCGTTCTCCATCACCTGGGATCGTTAGTACTCGAGATTCTCTCTTCCGTTATGGTCCCAACTTACGTCGCATTTTAGTAAAGCTTCGAGTTGGTGTTGAACGATTTCCGTCTCCCGTAACAATCCCTTCTCAACTGAAAGCTTCTCGAGTCTTGACTCAGAAGCGCGTACCCAGTCCGTCTTCGTCTTCTCGTATGCGCGAGCTCGCTCGGCTAGGTAGTGGGCATAATGTCGAATGTTTCGTCCTTGGATTTGTGCTGCCAATTTGTCAATTCCCACGTCCAGATTCCATCCGGCATGCGTGGAACGTACCGTCTGTAAAGCTGCTAATCGCTAGCACATTGCGATGCGTCGAGAGGAAGGCGAGTGTAACATCGGGAGATCCCTCTCTGATCATCAGATGAACAGTAATTAGACTTTTGAAGACGACGGTCCATGTTGAATCGCGGAGACGGTATGTGAGAGCGCGAAAGACCTCGCCGACGCCAGCTTCGCCAGAATGGGTAGCTACGAGGATGTGTTCGATGTATTTCGTTTTTGGGGGAGCATTCTACAACATCCAAGATCAGTACGAAGTCGGATCTTGAGAACCAGCGCCCATCGAGGAAAATTGGTTGGGCTCATGATTGCCGCTGATATTAGGCTCATCAAGAGCGCGCCGCCAAGACCGCACACGTACCTTGATCTTCGTTGCGCCCTTGACGGACTTTTCGAAGGAGCTTGACATGATTCCAACAGAAGCTCGGGAGCTATATGGAGTTTATAATCGCCGGGCGATGGAGGGACAAAAAGTTCAGACGACGGACGTTGCAACGAGCGACGGGGTACGGTGACAGATGATGATGGCCGGGGATCCGGGGGAATCGACGTGAGGATGACGATAAGAGCGGCAGCAGCAGAAGTCGAGCGAGTCGAGCGTGTCGGGTCGCTTCAAAGTGACCAGCGCAAAAAGAGATCTTGAAGAGTCTTGAACGAAGAAAGAGAGATTGACCGAGAGAGACAACGAGAGAGTGTCCGCATCCGCGCCGGGGGACGTGGACGATTCTGGGGCGTGGCAGGACAAGGGGAGGGGTGTGTGCTGTTCGGGTTGGCGTTGACTTGAGGTTGGGCTTTGGTGGTTGTAGGACAAGAAGGTGGAGATTCTGAGAGATGTGGACGATAGGGAAGTACCTGTACTGCATAGCAACATTGCGTTGTCTGGTGATGTACCCTCCAAACTCGTGTCCTCCGGAAAGGTCGTTGACTCCGATACGGGCGGGCGCTACTCTTCCACTGTAATTCCAGGGGACGCTACTGATGTCGTCACCATGGATTCTTCTTCTTTTTGGGGGCACTTCATTTCAGAGGGACTTGATTGCGCCAAGACAGCTCCACTGCAGAGATGGTGATGTTCCATGAGGTTGAAGAAATCTGGGGACTTTTTGTCTGAGGGAAATGCAAATTGAGGCATCGTTGGGCATTTAGGTAGTACAGACAGTCTGCTTGTGGCTGTTTGCATGTGTGTTTGGTTGCTTGTGCGATAATCTCTTCGCTTCTTCACGTCTCACCAAAACTCATTTCACCTGATACAGCTCTAGACAAGGGACGGCACATTCACTCTATCAAAAACAGCAGGTCGCGAGGCACAAGGTTTGTCATTACAATTAAAATACAAAATACAATTCAATTCCTAGTACAGATATATATGCAAAACCTCACTTGAGGCTTGCTCCCCAGTTCCCTCAATCGCAAAAAACCTACCTGTCAAAGAACGGTTCAATTTCTGCACGGCGAGTTGCCTCAGCCGCACGAACCAAACAAGAACCTTCTCTTTCATTCATAATAAGTCAGAGCTTTTTTCCATCGCGTCCGATGCTTGTAACAAGGTCTGTGTCGAACGCCCATTTCATGGTACCAACCTCACCTCGCCACGAAACCGCTTAAGCTGCCCCGAGAGGCAGAGGGTTTCGAGGTCCGGAGAGGAGGCACTGCATCATATTAAACACGCGGTTCTCATCATCTGCGAGGTAAATGTCAGCGATGTCAAAATGCAAGTATTCGGGCGTGGTGAGGACTTACGGTTATTTGAATGAAGAGGGTCATAAGGAGAAAAGAAAAAGAAGAAGAGAAGGAACGCGATCCGCGCAAAATTTAAAGGTCCCCGTAGTGGGGTGCTTGCCCGTGGCTGATCCTCGGCTGTTCGCTCACCTAGCCTCACCTTGTCCACCGTGGGCCACCCTAGACCTCGCTGCTTCAGACCAAAACCAAACAGATCTGTACCTGGCGTATTCCAGACGCTAGTTGGCGGGGGATCATGGTATTCCATACTGGTTTTATGACGATCGCATCAGCTCTGCTTTTAACTGACTTCTGGCCAAGTAGTAACGAACTCTGAAAGCAATATTACTTGTCACTTGAGGTTGCATTAGGTTATACCGCTCAATCAACCAATTACTAAGCTGTTTATAATGCTTAAGCTGTCCAAGCACTGGCAAATCTATACGCATTCAGGACCTAAGAATACTAGAACAAATCTTCTAATAGAACACTTTCCGAATTCGCAAGGTTATAAGGTAGTCAAGTACTTATATCCCAGTAGCTTCCACGTGATTGACCTAGCACGCCATCTCTACTGATAAGGCACGATAGACCATTGAACTCCTTATCTAAACCAGCATTTGCTTCTTGCATGCAGGTCTCTAGCCATTGAAATGCCTCCTATACGACCCGGTAGAGCTTCAAAAGCATGTGATCTTTGCCGTAAATACAAAACTCGCTGCTACGCTTCTGGAAGCTCAAATGGAACTTGTTTGCGTTGCAAAACCTTATCTCAACGATGCTCTCTAAACTATCACAATGACCATCGACAATCGGTCTCAATACCCACACATCAAGAAAGGGACGATGAGCTTGCAAATCTAGCCCGCCAAGCCCGGAGAAGTTCAGTCGATGAGAGGTTTGTATAATCGCAGATATGACGAGTTATCATTGATGGTTCGTATAGATTAGAAAGACTCGAGCGAACAGTTAGCGCATTAGTCGATAAACTTGATTCCAAACTTGGCGAAATTGCCGGTTCGTCTAATAACAATAGACTTTCTGTGGTGGAAGTACCAGTTCCGGTTGCAGAGCTTGACCCGGCTCCGGTGTTTTTGATACGAGACGCTGCCACTGATGCAGGAGTCCACTCTCCTGAGCAAGCAATTGGACAAACAGGACCACAATCAGACGTTATTTCAACAGGCCTTGTCTCATTACAAACAGCCCACTCACTCTTAGGATTGTAAGCTATCAATTTTCTTGGCTGGCTGCTGAATAACTGACAAGTTTCAGATTTCACGTTCACTACGGCAGATGGGTTAGGTTTCCAGAAGGCATCTCCACAGATATGCTACTCTCACAAGTCCGCAAGTCTCCATTGCTTCTATGCAGTATCTTCTTGATATCAGTCCGGCACACAAGCCAGAATCTGGCAGACCGACTCGCTCCTAGGCTTTTCGAGGAGTCGAAGCGCCTCATCATAGCATCGTTACTAGAAGTCCCGCAGACTTTAGAGTTCTTTCAGGCCATACTCATACTAAGCCTCTGGTCGACGACTATAGGTCAAGTTCCCTTGAGTATAGACAGCTGGTTGCTCACAGGCTATGCGATTCAGCAAGCGCTCGCGAGCCCTCACTTCATGGAAGTTACCCGCCCCGGCTTGTCTCAGCATATCGATGATTCGCTGGATGCTTGGTGTTTGTGGAATCACCTATGTGTCGCCCATCTTCAGTAAGTCCTCAAGAGTCCTCTCACGAGATATCTGCTGACTTTAGTACAGGTACTGCGTTGGAACTCGCAGACATTCACTACTGACTCAAGCACAAGTTGACCAATGTGTCAGTTTCGTCAAGTCTAATGAGGTGAACAACTACGAAGCAAGGATGGGAGCAGAAGTTCAGCTATACTGGATTATCTACAACAAGTGTGGGATTGCTCAGACTGACCTTGCTGGAACCAAACTCGCTCTGCAAGCATGGCAACAAGACTGGATGATCCTTTTCAGTGAGTTTCTCCTCAAACATTAATGTCAGCGCTAATAAACTATGTTCATGTTCAGATGAGCCTAGATCGCAATTTCTACAAATGGGTTTCCACTTCGCTCACCTGCTGGCCCATTGCCAGTCTCTCAAATCACCCAAATCAGTTATGCACAGTTCTGTTCTCAAAGAAATGATCAAGCATTCAAAAATCATCATCAATCTTGCCATTGACACAACCGACGATCGTACTCGCCATTTAACGGATCACATTTATCACATCCTCAGCTTCTCTGCACTAACTCTCTGCCGAATCGTTCACACATACGAGTCAAAACTGCGAGCAGCCAATTATGACACTACCGAGTTGGATAATCTAGTATTCAAGCTGATCAATTGGTTCAAGACCATTGGGCTGCCTTGTCACGCGGCGCATATCCTCGGCGACATTGTCCATGCACAGTTCCAAAAACTTCGACCAGATTTTCAACCTTCAACGCCCATTGTTTCCGGGGCATTATCTGAGAATCCTGGTGTTGTTTATAATGCTGAGGAGTTATTATTACCACCTGATCTCTCTTTTTTGTATCCGAATTTTATAGGATCAGAGATGTTTGATGCAGATGGCGGGTTGGAGTCTTGGCCAGAATGGGCTCAGGTGCATTCCGATACAGACACTTCTGTTTAGCATTATTTATATAATAATATGAACGCCACTCAATACTGGCAATTATTCACCGAAAGAAGTTGTAACTTGTCAGTGCACTAGCATGGACCTGCAACAGGCAGCAGTCAACAAGTGACTCACGGATATTTTCCGCCCCGTTCCGTGAACAATTTCTGCCTTTTGAATCCATCATGATTATCAGTCTCCTCTTCCCACGGATCACAGAGCCACCGCCAAAATGGACCGACTAGCCCCAGAGATCATATCCAGTATAATTTCACACCTTATACCATATGAGTACTTCTCGCCAGCTAAATTCTACGACGAAACCAGGCCTCCAATACGCTGTCTCGCACAACTAGCAGCACTATGTCGTCGTTGGCAACCTCTGATTGAAGAGGCATCATTCCGTGAGCTCAAGTTGAACGCAGAATCGGTCTCTTATGCGATAGAGAACAACATTCTCACCCCCAGGCGTCTTTCATATATCCGCCGGCTCGATTACTCGTTCCCACCACTAGATGAAGCGCATCCTCCAACAGTAGGGCCCGAAATTGACACGGGCTTTCTGCCTCTTCTTCAGTTGCTCTCTCAAATACCCTTGCAAGAGGAGCCGCTCGTAGACCTTCTCGTTAGCGTTCCCTGGGGGTTTCCAAGGGGACCCAAATATCTCAGTAAACTGGAAGACAGCGTTAAGGACAATTTTGAGGACTTAAACCCATGTCTCCCAGAAGTGCCCATGATAAACCATTTCTGGTTCAGCAGTGGGCTTGACCGCTTTTTCTACTCTCCACGCTCTATCTGCTTAATAGCGGGTACGATGTCGCGTCTGAGATCACTTGCTCTACGTCTGGTGTCTGAAAGAGGACCGAACAATGTGGTGAACGAGAGAAACGGCAAGTTTAAATAACCTATACCCAAGATGTTGGACTTTTCTCACAAAAATACTTGCTAGAACTTGCACGGTCATTGCATGGTCTGCCTTCGTCTATCCATCTATTCGACCTCAATTACTATGTAAGACCAACCTTGCTGAAGGATGCCATGTCTTCTGCGCCGACAGAAGAAGACATTCTAAGTCGAGAGTTATGTCGATTCTCGCAAAGAGAAGGACTAAAAGACTTTTCATTTGAGGGGAGCATCGAGCCTACTATCTTCTGGCCATCAGAGTCAGATACAGCTGAAGAGCCTCACTGGCCAAGCCTCAAAGCCTTCGGCCTTACTCCACATGAGATCTCACCCTCAGGAAAGCGGCTCCTCGTCCATAAACCCTGGCGATCAGCAGATAACGCCGCCGATTGGCGTCGCATGTATCCCGTTGACGATGTGGTGAACGAATACTTTGTGGCGGCGGCACGATGTGTGTCTCGCATGCCCAAGGCGGAGTATCTCTCCATAGAGCTCAAAGACTCGTGGTACACGAGTCTTGTTTTCTGCACTGGCTGTCCTGACAGTCCTGACGAACCAGTTCTGAGACTCTCAGGAGGAGGAGGTTCTACGATCCTTGAGGAGACTGAGAAGGAGTGGCGGAAGACAGTGGAAATTCACAACTTGGAGTTTTCTATGGAGGTTGATGAGGAGCAGGACTAGGGAATGGAGATAGAAAGCAGGGTGTTACTGGAGACTGAATGCAAATAGTCGTAAGGTTAACTAACTCTGTTGAATTATTGCTGTCGTTATAACAGTGTTACCTAGACTAATCATACTATACTATTGCTAACGATGCTTTACATCTCATTTCTAGTCTCCTCGGAAGCAACTTGGAACTTTGCCTCAACACCAGCATCACCATTATCAAAGAGTCGGTAAAGTAACTTCCAGACGAGAATAACTACCGCAGCAGCAATGGCACAACCAGCAGCAATACTCAGTCCACGAGTATACCGGGGAGCATCTAGTTACAATTAGCTTGGAACTTGACAAAGGGGCTTTGTGCATACCTTGAGTTCTGAAAAGTTGGTTACCAGGAAAATTGGCAAGCTGGATACTCATCACATAAGCAGCCAAGGCAACAGGTCTCTTGTAATCCTGCATCTTCGTCGTGAGCCATGCAGCGCTGATGGCTTGCACACAGCCCATTCCCATCTGCGTCCAAACAACTCCACCATACAAAGTCCACTTCGACACGCCGTCTGGTGCAAGGGCTAGCCAAAGTAAACCAGCACCTCCCCATAGGTATCCAAGGGCGATATGGAATCCACGCTCGCGGAAGTGATCACTACTGAAGGCCAGAGTCACTGACCAAACCAGAGCGCAGACACTCCCGACGGAGTTGAGACCATTGGCTTGAAGGGAAGTGAAGCCCAAAGACTTGATGATGGAGGGTGCGTATGTGTTCATCGGAGAGATCATGACCATAGACAGAAGGCCAGCGACGAGATGTCCGTACAATCTCCAGTCAGTAAAGGTATCGACAATATGTGACAGTAGAACTGGTTGACCGTATCGAAGTGCCTTGGTAGGATCATTGCGGAGGACGCGGGTGACGATGATGGATGCTTCACGCTCGGTGAAAATGTTAAATGATCTACCAAAGAAGGTCTTTGGCTTCGCGGCGTTGTGGGGGAAGTATAGGTATGCGAGAACTCCGAGGAAACAGGTCAAAACACCCTCTGCACTTGTTAGTACCCACACTGCATATGAAGTTCATGGAAATACCGATAAGGAACAGCCATTGCCATCCATGAAGACCACCTCTTCCACGAAGTGAAAGAAGACCGATAGATAAAGGCCCACCAAGAGCACCAGCAAAGCTGTTTGATGCCCAGAAGATGGCATACCTCAAAGCAAGCTCTTGGTTCGTATAGTATCGCGAGATATAAAGAGCAAAACCAGGGATGTAACCACCCTCCAGGGCACCAATGAAGAATCGAGCAGCACATAAACCGTGTGCATTCTTCAAGAAGATTTGAGACCAGGTAGCAATACCCCAGAGGAACATGGTGATGGGAAGGAATCTCTCAGGGCCCATGTACTTGCTAATCATGTTGAAGGGAAGCTCTGTAACGATGAAGCCGACTGTGAAGAGAGTTTGTGCAAGGTTAATGTCTGAGTTATCGATGTTGATGTCCGCTCGAAGTGTATCGGTCAAGGCATTGCCGATGTTGGTGCGGTCGAATTGGAGGAAGCAGAAACAAAGAACAATGAAGGGCAGAATGAAGAAATCAACTTTGAGTAAAGCTCTCCTGGTCTCCCCGGGTTCAATGGTAAGGGTAGGATCATAACCAGGAACATTGATAGCTTCATCCTGAATTACATCGCCATCGTGTTCCGAAGTCTTGGAATGCACCGGCTGACTCTTTTCAGAAAAGGAACTCATTGTAACAAGAAGTTAACTGTCAAACCCAACAATCTTGGAGCTCGAAGCAATGGTGGTTTCTAACATGATGATATCGCACAACGCTACAGTCTATATACCACCTCCCTGCCAAAGCAATAATGATGTTCTGATAAGCGATATGCCCAGACCTGTATGGTGTTGAAGATACCATGGCGACGATAATGGCGTGCTGAATTGAGTTAACCTATTGGAGGACTTGATAAGATGAGATGGCGCCGGTGGTGATAAGGAGGGACCGCCGGATCGTTATCAGCCGGCGGCATCCCGACGGCATCCCGCAGGCTTACCGCCGGGATGCCGTAGGGCTGATGTTTTCGCAAAATCACGCCAATATTTATTTTGAAGATATCATTTTTCAAAGGGAGAATTGTCTACAAGTACAAGTCAAAGTCCAGAGTGTTGATATTGTCTCCAAAGCTGATAAAACATCGAGGAAGCCAATCTCTCAATAGGTCTTGAAACGATCACCAAGCAAGACCCAAGCTCCAACAATTACCATCAACATAAAGTCAGAAGATTAAGCTTCTGCCATGGAACAAAACACACTAAAAAGACGTGGCGTCGGTCTCACAGGTGTCGACAAGGATAAATCCTTCGGGGGCTACACCCTTTTCTGCCCCCTGACCAGCGACACAGCTCACCTGGTTGACATTGACGGCAAAGAAGTTCACTCATGGAAACTCCCCGGGAGAATTGGTCGTCATGCTAGGATTCTCCCCAATGGAAATCTTGCTGTCAATACTCTTCGAACAACTGAGCTCACGACCAAAGATGGAGGCCCATTTCCCTTTCCCTTCTTCAACAAATATGGTGGAGGTGTTATGAGTGAGCTTGATCCAGATGGAAAAGTGGTCCGTCAGTTTATGGATGACTTAGGTCATCACGATCAGTATCACTATGGTGATGGCCGCTTTTTGTATACCGGTCTAGAGGCGCTGTCTCCTGAGGACTCGGCGAAAGTTATCGGTGGTGTCCCGGGCAGCGAGATCGATGGCATCACTTACGCCGACACCATCAATGAAGTTGATGAGAAGGGCAATCTCGTCTGGCAATGGAAGGTCTCAGAGCGTCTCCCACGAGACGAGTACCCCCTCCAAGCTCACTACACCAGAGAACACTATCCACTCATCAACTCCGTCATCCCCATGCGCGACGGAAAACACATCCTCGCATCTCTCAGATCAGTATCAGCCGTCATAATCATCGAGAGATCTACCGGCAACATCGCCTGGAAACTCGGCCCAGAAGTTCTTGCTCAACAACACAACGCTACTGAACTAGACAACGGCAACATCCTCATCTTCGACAATGGAGCTTTTCGTAACGGAGAATCTATCACTTACACACGAGCCATCGAGATTGATAGAAAAACGAAGAACATCGTATGGGAGTATAGGGACCGCTCACAAATGCATAACTTCTTCACTCCATTTATGGGTAGTGCGCAGAGACTGGCGAATGGAAACACATTGCTTTGTGAGAGTGCTTTTGGAAGACTGTTTGAGGTTACCAAGGATGGATACGTCTGCTGGGAGTTTATCAACCCGCATTTTGCGCCGTATCCTGATCAAGCTACTTCGAAGATATTCCCTGGGGAGTCGAATGCCCTGTTTAGAGCGTATCGATATTCTTTGGAGGAGATTCCTTGGCTGAAGAAGAAGTTGGCAGGAACTGATGGAGAAGTCCAGGCTTCGGGGATATTGGGAAGCATGTGTAACCAGCAGTAGCCTAAAGCATGAAGCAGTATATGCAAGAATTAATAAGAACATTAGTATGCTACTACAGCCAAGTCTCCCATTTTATATAGACATGCTAGGACTTGCAAGAAAACCTAAGACCTGGATGCTTTGCAAGTTGTATAAGGTGTCATTTTACCAATAGCTACATGTCAAAGATGCGGATTTTACTGAGACAATTTGGACGTCAAGCCGAACTGCAAGTTTCTAACATTTGTTACTGACCAAAATGCAAGCTCTTCCAAGAAGCGAAGGATTGTCAGGCTGAGGACAGCTGAACCGCTAATCTGTGACCAATCGCAGGGACAGAGAGCCACGTCAAGACACAGGTGGCATCATTTAGCGGAGTTAATAAAAATCGATAGTGTCGGGTCGCTCGTACCATAACAGAACTTCAGTATCTCAGCGCATGCATGGCATTACTGCCCACCAATTGTACAATAGTATGTAGAGACTTCTTGTCCATTAATCATCTTTGCAGTTAAGCCATTCCTTTGCATTTAAGTATTTATTCTCCTTGAAAGCCAGGACGCCCCATCTTCTCTGAACTCTCAAGGCATATGTACAACCAGACTTCTGTGCCGATTATGAGTTGTACGAGCTTCTATCAAGTCACTATTGCTATCATTGAATCACAGTAACTCACAAACTATCTACTAACATGGTATGTCGCTTTCCTATATGACACTCTGACTTACGTTCTAACATTGCTGGTAAGGCTTCTGGGTTTGTCTCACCCCCCTAACATCACTTGATCTAGGAAAGCGATCTGCCAGGGAACCTTCGTCCAATCTAAAACATCGCGTTAATTAGGTACCACCCACTGAGCGCAATGCTTACTCTTTTCTTTTATAGCGTCCATTTTTCGAATGTGGCCGCCGAGGAATTCCGGGATATGAAGACCAAGATGTTGTTTAAATTTAAATTCGCTTACATTATCTTCGGGCTCAATCGTGACGATACCGAACTTGTCCCGCGTTCACATTATTATGATTCATGCTGGGAGGTCTGCGAAGACAACCTCATGGGTGCTCGCTGCGCTTCCGCTGTGTGTTTCATCCCTCCAGACCCAGGACAGGCATACAGCCCAGGAGCCACCGTGTTCACCTCTGCTCAAGAACTGACTGGTCGCCGAGACGTCGAAAGATTGTTCTGATTCACTGGCTCCCTGACGAAGCGAAAGAATGGGTAAGCTGTTAAACCAAGCCAGGGAGACGAAAAACTTCAGAACGGATGCCAGTTAACTCAGAGACAAAACTCAAGCATCATGAATTCTATTTCCCTTTCTAGAGCTGAGTTCCTGCCTATAGGCTAAGTTAGTGCTGAGCTTGGGCTCAGGTGCCTGAGCAGGCTTATTCTTGGGATTGCATACCCCAATCAGGACAAGGTTATATATTATGAGAGACTGCTATTAATTAATTCGATTAAGATATTCCTAATCTTATATTACTGCTTTATCTTTATCTTTATTAGTATCTACTTGTCTTTTATTGTAAACAGAACCAATGCAAAGTTTGTTATATTTCTACTAACATTGCTTTCTATAGCTAGTAAACTATATATAGCATTAATGGGGCAGTCCTACCTCCCAAACAGCGGTTTGAAGCTCAGATTCATTAGAAACCTTGGCCTCAGACTCATTGCCTACCCAGAAGCGCTTGAACCCCTGCGTAGCTTCAGAGTACGCCATCTTTTGCTGATGAATCGTTATTTAGATCTCTTTCCTTGAATCAATCTGTGGAACGCAATAGCGAAAGAGATCCCTGGTATTTCCCCAAGTGTCCAGGAAATAGTTTATACAATATTGGCCATCGGCTGCAGTATCCTGCATCGGGTCGGATCTGGGGCAGCAGTAAAAGGTTCCGATGGTTGTGGGGTAGACTAAGGCAGAGTTAGACTAGCCCTCACCTCGGCAGAGCCGAAGCTTGCTTTTACTCACCCACATGATCTTTGTCACTGATCTTCCTAGCCGAGATCAGTGCCGTTTTTATAACTTTTTTTAGACAGTGATCGGTTACTGATTACGAACTGAACCATTTCCCACATTCTTATCAAGCTATATAACTGTCCATTTTGATGGTCGGTGGACATCAGTGACGGCCTAGAAGGACTTGAGAAAAGGCTGAAAGCTGTGATTTAAAGATGTAAAGTTATAACTGTCTTGGAAGGGCTTGCAAGTAATAGTTGCAGCGCTCGTCGTACGGAGCTCTATCCTCTATCACATTGCAGAAGTGGTGTTCTGTTACCGAGTGTCTTGCAGTATAGATAGCTTGGGCAACGATGTATTCGCAAATAGAGATTTTACAGTTGACAGAGGCCACAATGGACATGCTCATCGCGTAATGCCATGTGCACAGATTGTTGCTGAACTCAGCCCGTTCGTTACCAGGTTCTCCAGACGTGGCCGCGTCTAGTCAAGTCTAAGCCAGATATAAATTGGCCTTAACAGGTTCGCTTCATTTTAGCGTACCCCGGGACATTCTAACCCCGCAATCTGTGACGCCCGTAGGTCCCGTTGAATGACTTAAATGTTATTCGACCCCAGAAGTCTTGAGTGTGCTCGTACTCTCTAGTCTCTACTTCTACTCATAGCGCCCCCAAGAACAATGCCTTCTCGCAAACTCAAAGATAGTGAAAGGCGCCGATGCGCCAACGCCTGCTATACTTGTAAGCGCCGGAAAGAGCGCTGTGACGGCCGTCAACCGTGTGGCCGTTGCATCACCCGCGGAGTGGATGCCGAATGCAGTTTCACCCCTTCTCCGACAACAAAGCGCAGGGTCCGGCGTGCACAACCCAAATACGTCAACCATATACCTAGTAGAGACGAGTCACAGGACTCAATATCACCAAGCATCTCCTCTTCTATCGAAGTCTTTGACCAGCTTAGCAACCAGCTAGGACATGATCTACCCAAAGCCCGTACAGATTGTCCGCAACTCTCTACGCTCATACAAGACGGCCATGGCAAATTCGTCTTCATTGGCGACGCAGCCAACTTGTCCTTTCTGCAAATCATCCGACGCCTAGTTCGTGACTCACTCGGTCCTTGTGCATTCACAGAGGATGCTCTACAGAACCTCATGGTTGAAGCCAAGCCGTCAGACAGCTCCACGTGGTTCGCCAATATCATGGATGATATACCAGTAATGCCCGACGAGGGAGAAGCCCGTTACCTAGTCTCCTGGTTCTTCCGCTCAACCAGTTGCGTACTCAACCTCTTCGAAGAAGGAGAAATCAGCGAGTCTATGGCATCTTGGTATCAAGAGTGTTCTGATGAACCAGAGGATAAGGCTTCAGTAGCAGTCTTCTTTCTCATATTTGCAATTGGCGCTCAGACATGTCCTGAGAATAGGGACAAGGAAGCAGAACAGTATTTCAACTACGGACGCTTCCTCACCGCCTCCATTATCATGGACGACATCAGTATATCCGCCGTCCAGTCTAATATTCTCATTACCATGTACCTCTTAGGCGCATCACGACGGAACGCCGCTTTCATGTACCTCGGCAGTGCTGTCCGCGCGGCATATGCTCTCGGCATTCAGCGACACGATATCAACAAGCATTTTAAGGAATCAGAATACCTCCTGCGAGAGAGGCTATGGAAAGTCCTCCGAGTTCTGGATCTCTTCATGAGTGCATCCCTTGGCCGTCCACCATCAACACACGAAACTCGAAACACGGGCATCGACGAGAATTATTCGGCGTCTAATGATCTCTGCGCTATCTTTGAAGATATCCTTACCAATATCTACTCTCCACAAAAAGTCTCAAACACCCACTTGGAGCGAATTAGTGAGCACCACCGACAATGGGCCAACAGATTTCCTCTAGGTCTCGCCACTGATAGCATAAAGCCATCGAAATTCATTGACGAGCCCGATGGGAGGGAAACGCCAAATATCGGTCTCTGTCATCTAAAGGAAGCGTATTATTGGACAATCATGCTTCTTGCTCGACCGTCCTTGACTAAAAGCGCTTCCAGACACATGAACAAAGCCG
This sequence comes from Fusarium sp. MPI-SDFR-AT-0072, assembly GCA_020744335.1. Taxonomy (NCBI): domain Eukaryota; kingdom Fungi; phylum Ascomycota; class Sordariomycetes; order Hypocreales; family Nectriaceae; genus Fusarium; species Fusarium sp. MPI-SDFR-AT-0072. The sequence goes on along the minus strand of JAHBOG010000005.1, from coordinate 559,146 downwards.
CGCAGGACATCAGTCAGTGGGAACCCCCAACTGCTGCAACTGAGCCAGACCAAGTCCTTGCTTTTTCCTGTGTCGACTCTGCTGTGAGGACAGTTGACCTATTGAAAGTAATGGGAGATGACCGAGAAATTCCAAAGCGCCTCCCATTTGTCGTCAATTCTCTATTTGTTGCAGCGTTGGTACTTGGGACCGCCTACTTCAATGACCTGGATCATATTTTCCCTCTTGAGAAAAGCATGGTCGGTGTACGATCTTTGATGGCTCGCTTCAGTACCCATGATCCTGTTGCCAAGGGTGCATTGCAGACTATCGATAACCTACAAACAGCCTGCAGCATATACGTTGATGAGAGGGCGCGTCGGAAGATGGAGAGACAGAGCCTTCTTGTACGGAACCTGTTTGGTACTGTGCATGACGGGTCTAGGCCACAGACTCCAAATCCCCATGACAAAAGAAAGACAACGTCTCTCGGTGTTTTCAGCCAGAGTGAGGAAATTATTGATAATTGGTCATTCGAAGAATCTATTGGAGACATGGATGGGGGGCTGATGGGCATGTTGCCGCATGAAGCTTTGGAGGCATTCTCACTCCCTACGCCTACGACAATTGCATTCGACTCATTTGATGCTAGTTTTCCTCTCTTTTCAACTGTAGATGTATGTAGTCTCGAGGTTGAAGGAAATATGGGGACGAATAATCTGGCGTTTGGACTGTGATATGTATAATCAGAAGGTCTTCTATCTGAGTCGATGAATTGAATGTGTTCTACATATGGCTGATACATTGAAAGGAGCATCAGGCAACTGTGAGATATATGTACATACATGCATGTATGCTAAACTAATCACTACTTTTGATGGCCCAGTTGACCCCGCTTATCAACTCGTGCAAGAACACCTCTGTCTCGGGTAGAGATGGGACTATCCAGAAACAATGAGGCATATTACCATAGTGGTTGGTCTTGGTAGCCACGCCTACAGAGGAGAGGCTATCAGAAAGTACCTTCCCATCATCCCGCAATGGATCCATACCGCATGTTACGATATATGTCCGAGGGAACACCTTCAAACACTTATCATCCAGCAATGGGAAGTAGTTCTTGTCGTTAGGATCGATACCTGTGTTATCGAACATCTGCAACAGAGATTCCTCATCCACTATGGGTACGTTGTCTTTGTTCTCCTTATAGGATGAGTGTTTCGTCTGGAACTTTGCTGGGATGTTTCGTGGGTGGAATGTTACTGGACAGAGTGCAATAACTCCCTTGATGGCATCTGTAGGAAGATTGGTCTGACCGAGGATTACCTTTCGAGCAACGGCTAGTGCAAGTCCACCGCCAGCTGATGTGCCGATGGTAAACATATTGGAGTAATTGGCGCCAATGATCTCGGCGTTGTTGAAAGCCTAACAAATAGAACTCGTCAGCGAAGGTCCTTTGTGTACGCATAGATAGGCCGAGAACTCGCTATCCCACTTACCCATTCGTAAAGAGCCACTGCGTCCTCTAAATGTGTCGGAGTTTTGTGTTCAGGAGATAATCGATAACCAATGCTCAAAATAACCACGTTGGCCTTCAGTGCGATATTTCGACAAAAACCATCCTCAGAGTCAAGGCCTCCTACAACAAAACCGCCGGAGTGATAGAAAACACCATTGGGCAATTTCTTGGTTTCAGAGCCATGAGGCGTGTAGGTACGATATGCAACCCCAGCTACTTCTCCATCACTGATCTTCAACTTATGCTCTGGAAAAGGAGGAGATTGAGATGCAAGGAGAGAGCCGAGTCCGCTGAATTGATCTCTCATTTCTTCCGCAGAGCCCTTTAAGACCGGGCGAACGCCACCCAGAGACTCTTCAAACTGTACGGGTTAGTGCCTATAACAGATGGGGTATCATGGGACCTTACCTTGAGCCAGGATTTAGCGTAAGAAGACATATTGACCAAAATTGTTATCCTTGATGAATTAGATGCATAAAATTCGTGTTGAAGACTGCTTTGGATGACAATGATCGGAACGCGTACTCTCTGCTCTTGTAAGACGTTAGAGAGTAGCGCTTATGGATGAGGCCTTTTGTATTAATGCTTTTCCTCAATCAATTCTTCGGCTAATACTACATGTAGATTTCAGGAAGTGAATATCGGCTTTTTGCAATTTCTTCGGAAGTTTGTTAAGTGTTCCGCGGAATAGAGCCTCAAGTAGGGTCTTCGGATATAGCGCCCAAATACCGATAGCCAACGCCACATCCGAGCCGAAAGAACTCGAAAGACAATGACATCTCTTAGTCGGGTAGGTTTCTCAGTCGATTAAACTACACAAGGAAGTGAATATTAGCGTGAAAGATTTATATCGTGGCCGAAGCTCAGACTGCCTGGTCTGGTGTTCCGGACTAAGTTCCGATGCTCCGGGAAACTCTAGGCTGTGTCAGTCTCCCGAAGACTATCAAAGGACGAGATATTCAGAGAAAGTAAGATTAGGTATATAAACCTTTAACAGAGCTAAATACCAAAAGCATCAACAACCAAGTAACATTGTCAGTTCCGATTGAAATTTGGCATAAGCTGAGCCTTCTGATCCCACGGCCAACCAAGTCTCTATCTCAAAACAAACTATCTTCAGTCTTGTTTTATCACAAGCGAAAACACCATGACCGTCAATGCAACAGTTCTCGACGCACTCATCGTCGGCGGTGGATTCGGTGGTGTCTACCAACTCAAGCGTCTCCGTGACGAGGGTTACAATGTCAAACTCGTTGACATGGCCTCTGACTACGCGGGCGTATGGTTCTGGAACCGATACCCAGGTGCTCGAGTTGACAGCGCTATACCTCACTACGAATTCTCTGACCCCGAATTATGGCGCGATTGGAACTGGACGCAACGCTTCCCTGGCAGCGCTGAGCTGAGAGAGTACTTCACCTACGTGGCTGAGAAATGGGATCTTCGTAAGGACACCTTCTTCAATACGTACATATCCAAATCTCTGTGGAATGAAGAAGCGAACAGATGGGAGATTGAGAGTAAGGACGGCAAGAAATTCGTCGCGCGATACTTACTCTTAAACACTGGCTTTGCAGCCAAGCGACACACGCCTAATTGGAAGGGTATCGACAAGTTTGGTGGTCTCTGGATCCATCCTTCATACTGGCCTGCAAAGGAACCTGATCTGAAGGGAAAGAAAATCGCTGTCATCGGAACCGGCTCCACAGGCGTACAGCTTGCACAAGAGCTCAGCCAGGTTGCAAGCGAGTTTGTGCTCTTTCAACGAACGCCCAACATGGCACTGCCCATGAAGCAGATCGAATACTCTCGCGACGATAAGTCAATTTCCGAAGAGCGTTATAACGAGGTCTTCAAAGGTCGACATGCTAGCTTTGGTGGATTTGACTTCAACTTTTATCCCCGTGACACTTTCAGCGATGACCCTGAGACGCGTCGTGCAGTATATGAAGAACTATGGACCCACGGCGATTTTAAGTTCTGGCTTGCAAACTACCAAGACATGATCTTTCGAGAGGACGCCAATGCCGAGGCCTATAAATTCTGGAAATCCAAGGTGCGATCTCGCGTCAAAGATCCCCGTCTCCAGGAGATTCTAGCTCCAGAGAAACAGCCATACAGTTTCGGCTGTAAGCGAATTTCTCTTGAGAACGGTTTCTACGAGATCTTCAACCAACCCAACGTCTCCTTGGTCGATGTCAACGCCACGCCGGTTGTTGAAGTTACAGAACGTGGTATCAAGACAACTGAGAAGGAGTGGGAGTTTGATGTTGTAGTCTGCGCAACTGGTTTCGATGCCATCACTGGCGGTCTGAAGGATATCAACATCAGTGGAGTATCGGGTGTGAAACTCGCTGATAAGTGGGAGACTGGTGCGAAAACGTACCTCGGCATGGCTGTTGCTGGGTTCCCCAATATGTTCTTCACATATGGACCTCAAGCACCGACGGCTTTGTGCAATGGTCCGACATGCGCTGAGTCTCAGGGTGAGTTTATTGTTAAGGTTATGAAGTACATGTCGACCCATGGCCGTCACAAGATTGAGGCGTGTGAAGATGCGGAGGCTGAGTGGGGAGCAGAAGTCCGGGACATTGCTAGTGCTTCCCTTTTACCCAGCACCAAATCGGTATGTTACATTTTCTTGAGAGGTTGCAGGATGGCTAACTTGTTTTAGTGGTATATGGGGGATAATATCCCAGGCAAGCCACGCGAGTGCTTGATCTATCTTGGTGGCGTTCCGACTTATACCAAGACGCTGAAAGACTGTACTGAGAATGGCTTTGAAGGTTTTCAGCTGAAATAGGTCCTAGAACCTCGTCAATGGTGCTGAGGATGAAGATTATAGAAAGACGGTGGAGTCGATGCAACTTAATATTGTAAACTAGGGCCAAGGCTTTCATCCAATCAGGAAGCATCAAGGCGCAGTGGCAGAGTGGTCTAATGCGATAGACTAGAAATCTATTCTCTTCGGAGGCGTCTGTTCGAATCAGGCCTGCGTCGCTCCAGATACTTATCTTTTTTCAATTGTGTGTGCATAATTGAATTTTTGCTTTTGTCTTCACTATGCACAATAATATTTGTGGACTCATCGTGAAGGTCTCAGTTCGTTGGCGAAAGACAAAGGCAGTTGACCGCCAAACTGTATACTTGGCCGTTGTTATAGGGAAACATCTTAATGAATCAATAGTCTCTTTTTTTTTTTTTTTTTTTTTTAGATCTCAGCTAGAGAAAGGTAACATCCAGGCCCGTTATTCACCACTTTAGGTTTGATGATTCAACCTCTATAACCCTCCCATCTGTCTGATTCCTCTTGGATAACTGACATTACTCAGACCTCCTACCACATACGACCAAAGCTCGTAGAGAATACGGGGTCCCGTCTGCTCCCCCATCGTCAAGCTGCAAAGCGCCGGATTAGTAGTTGGGTCGGTGACGACCAGCGAATCCCCGGTGTTGTATGTTTCTTTTGCTCCTTTTTGCACCCGAGCTAAGAGAGTATCGCCCCTGGAGCTGTAAGGAAATCACCAGTTTACTTCAGGCCACCTGATAAGATGATATCTTGTCCAGTGAGATATCCTGTCTTTGCCATCCTTTGACTTGTCAGCTCATCAGTCAAGAAGTGGGATGCTATGGCACGTACATGACAGCGATGTTAGCAACCTCTTGGGGATGGCCTAACCGGCGTACGGGGACGCTTGCTGCAATGGCCAGGCCAGGATCTGTTTCTTTGAGTTCCTCCAGATCCGTTTTTCTTGTCCATGTTCTAGGTCTCGGGTCAGTCTAGTCTGCGGGGACCTTCAAATGCAAACAAAGAGTACTCACGTTTCTTTTGGCGTTGGGATCATGTCTGTAAAGCCAATCATTGCAGGGAGAATCTGGACCTTCTGTTAGTATCTGTGGGGGGACGACTTGTTTATAACTTACAGTGTTGACTGTAACTCCCTCGCCAGCCAGGACAGTCGAAAGATTCTTGCCCATCGAGCTTCCAGAAATCAGTTCTCGTCTCTCATGCAATAATAATCAGTATCTCACCTCAGAGCGCCCTTGGTTGCCGCATAATGACAACCATTAATACCACCACCGGTACTCGCAATGCTTCCGACCAGAATCACACGGCCCCAGCTTTGCGCCCTCATAGCAGGCAAACAGGCCTTCACCACCACGAACTGACTCCTAGCATTGACCTCCATAACCGAGTCCCAGTCATCTTCTTCGATGTTCTGAATATCTCGAATACGCCTACCGAGACCAGCATTCGCAACGAGAATGGATACTGCTTTGTGCTTGGCGGAGATGCTAGAGTCTTGAAAGGCCTTGTCGACCAAGCCGCGAGTTTCGTCGCGAGAACTGAGATCGGCTGAGACACAAGGGAATAGTTGACCGGGGTGAGCTGATAATAGTTCTTTAGACAGGGCCTCGACTTTATGCTGGAAACATGGTTTAGTATGAGACATTCTGTTGGTTTGGGTAACTTACCAGACTGGCATTGCAATGGAGTACAACATCGCAACCCTCTGCTGCAAGAGCTCTGGCAATAGCTGAACCGATCCCACCACTGAAAATAATTAGCATTGAATGGGTCATAAGGGTAGGATGCATGTTGTACCTGGCTCCGGTTACAAGAGCGAGACGCCCCTCTACACGGTTATCAACGTCACGGATCTGATAAGTAGTCATTGCTGCAAACTTAGGTGAGGAATGAGAGAGTATTCTAGTAATAAAAGATAAATTGAAAAAGAGAAATGAATTTGAGTTGATTGAGAGATCGTTTTCCGATAGCTGGTGCTTTATCCGAGGGCGGAAGAGGGAGGGGTAACTAGTGGGTTGGGGAAGGTTCTTAGATAAGCGATCCTCGGAGTGAATGCCGGGAGTTATATTTCTGGCGGCTGAGGACCATAATGAAAAATGTTTTAAGTATTAAAAGATGGAAATTAGAGTATCTTAAGACTACGCTTAAACACTGTGACTTCTGGCTACCAGCGATAGACGTTAGACTTGGGGTGATATTGGTGACCACCACCTTACACGATGGACTATTGCTGATACGCACGTAAACTTGACATTTCCATCCTTATGATCCAAAGGAGGTCTGTTCAATGGAATAGAGGGACCAATATATACACATACACACAGTAAGACGACAACATTGCAGGTGAAGAGGGAGATATACATTGATCGCCTATGGGATATGCAGAGCATGATGTTCTTCTCCGATGTAATTCTAACCCTCAACGGGTGTAGAAATGAAAGTTGTCTGAAAATTGCCAAACTTCAAGTGCCCATTAACAATATTGTCGTTCGTCGAAGTATAATTCGCCGTAGCCGAGATCTGCACCTCCTTCCCAAGATCAGGATAATCAGTGCGGCGAACCTCGACAGTCGTGTACTCCCCGGAAAAGTACTGGCGAGCCTCATACGCCGTGTCATTGCAGCGCTCAAAGTCAGGCTTCCCCGTCAAATCAAGGTCGTCAGAAATCACCTGCAGGCCGTGGCATGAAGCTGCAAATTTTCCTGGGTCCGGTACACCGTTTCTTCCTTTCACGGTGAACTCCCACCGGATCGAATGGGTATCGTGTGTGGCTTTGTAGTCATCGCTGGACCAGGTGCTGTGGAGGTCCTTGGGGTCGGTGACCACGTAGGGTGTGCCGGATACGTTGCAAACGAAGGCGATGAGCAAGACAGCTTGGGCGAACATGATGGGTGGATAGAAGGACGGATGGAGCTGCTTGGGTTTCAGTATTGTGGCTTTCTTAACGAATTATGGGTATCTATTAAGTATACTTACCTCTGGCGTAAGTTTTCAGTAAAAGAACGCAAGTTGAGTTTCCGTTCTGAATGTCAGCTTGGGTTGAAAGTAGTGCCAACGGGAGAATGGACAATATATATAGGGCATTCACCCTCGTCGTCCTTTGATATACCTATTCTCCAGCAGCAGGGTTTCTGGAAAGTTTAATATATATAAAATACGAGATGAACCGCCTTTTTTGGGCTTCTTATAGTTCATGTTGCTCGTGTTGACGTCCGTGTCGTCCGGTGCATATAGATTATACCTGTTCGTCGTCTCATGTCAAAGTTTATTATTCCGGCAGTTCAGTAGTCAGTGCCGACATCCGATTAGCCTGCAGATTGCATGGATACTATTAAGTAGCCTAAATTTAATTCCTCGGGGACCTTGACTTTAGCTCACCCTTAATTATCCCATTGTTACCAGTGTTCACCGCTGAATTCAATGCTCATCAATCAATGCCCAGGCTATTCATTTCGAGAGTTGCCTGTCACGGAGTGAACGCCGGAAGCTAGATCTCTTATGCGACTTCACCAATGTACTCTGAAGAATCGTACGATGGGTTTCACAATCGTGTTCAAATTTGTAATCTGTATTTAATGTTTAGGCTCTGATGATTCTGACGTCTTGGGTCACCGCATGCCCGTCGCGCTATCTCATAACACAAATAGCCCAAAGCTCTTATTGTAGACCTAGAACTCAAGCATTTGCATGCTCAACAAATTCATCACCCCTCTCATGTGACTTGCTTTCCATCTTTGTTTCCTTCTCAGGATATCTATCATCCGCCAAACGTCCATGGAGAGCAAGTTCTTTCTGCATCTCCCTTGCCACTTGAACAGTATTCTCGCCACGAGCAAAAATGTAGTCAACTTCTTCAAGAGCCAGGTTAGATGTCTCAGGATACAAGAAGAAGATGATCGGCACGAAAATGAGGTTGGTGGCCATAAAGATGAGATATGCCTTCCACTGAAGGCGGTTGATGAGAATGGGAGTGATCATGACCTGTAAATCGTCAGTTATAAACAAATAGAGAAGGATGTTGGGGGGTAAGACGTACCACTGTGAAATTCCAAAGCCAGTTGGAACTGACGCCAATCGCAGTTCCCTTGGTTCGAGCATGAAGAGGGAGGATCTCGGGGACGTAAACCCACGGAACACAGTTCATACTCGCACCGAAGACAAGCATATAGGTAAAGAAGAACGCTACTGATCCAGCAGCAAATGCTCGACCTCGTGATGTATCATCGGCCTGAGACAAGAGTGCGGCTACCATCATCATTGAGAATGACAGCCCAGCAGATCCCCACATCATGGTCGGTCGACGACCCATCTTGTCCAAAGCCAGCGTAGGGAGCAAGGAGCCGATGGGGAACATCAACTGGATACATCCAGCGATGATTTGGGCGAGCCTGTGCTCAAGTCCGACGTTGGCGGTCAGAACAGCTAGAGACGTTAGCATTTCAATTATTGCAATAGGATTTAGGACTTACTTAAGATGTAGTAAACAACCAGGTTGATACCACCAGCCTGGTTCATAAACTGCACAAACCAAGCAAGGAAAACTCGATATCTCGTGCTGACTTTATCCTTCCTAAAAGTCGAAGCCCAAGAAGTACTTCCCTCCGCTTCGGCTTCCATCGATAAAGCTGCCTCAATTGACTCAACCTCTCGCAGGATATCAGGATGATCAATGGGCTTATCATAAACCGCTGACAGCACTTCGATGGCCTCTTCTCTCTTACCATGGTTGAGTAACCAACGAGGTGACTCGGGTACACCAAATACCACAAAGATGACCCAGAATGCGAAGACAGCTTGAAAGGCGAGAGGCCAGCGCCATGCGAAAGGTCCACCGACGAAGCTGAAGGCAAAGTCCCACCAGTATGCGAAGGCGATGCCGATGCCGACGAACATGACTTCTGCGGAGACGAGACGACCACGCTTTGTGCCCTCACAAAGTTCGGATTGGTACCTAAGCAATTGGTTAGAAATTCCGGGAAATGTCTATACTACAACTTACATCGGAACAGTAGATGTCTTGAGACCGGTGCCCACGCCGGTGACGATTCTCCCAAAAATGAGATGTCCTCGCGTGAAAGCTGTGGCCTGCAAAGCAGCTCCAACAAGGATCCAGCCCATGGCCACCCAAATAGTCCATCTTCTACCAAGAGCCTCGCCAACGAAGAAATTCTTAAAACATCCCAGCAAACAGCCCAGATTGTAGCTTGAGGTAATGAATCCAGTCAAAGTATCACCAGGATCATTGAACTGTCGCAGCCAATCCTCATTCTCAAGAATGCCACCAAAGACACCTTGGTCATAGCCATAAAGAACAAAAGCGCAAAGACAGCATGATGTTACCGCACGCTGCAGTTTCTCGCCACGACCAAACCAAGTTCTCATTGTGAATCAAGCCTTCAAGAACTCATAAAAAAGAAGAGAGGGTAATGAATCAGAGAAGACATGCAGATCACCAGGGAACATTACAAGTTTATAAAATTCCAAGAACCGCTTTTTTTCACTTTAACCGAGCCCTTTTCACTATTTCCGGGGACTTTGGGGAAACCCCAGAGATCAGCGTCATTGTTTTGTGGAGAAGAGGAGTCTTGCTTGGTGGTTATACTTGCCATGTAGGGAAATGTCTGAGAGTCAGGTGTTGTTTACATCATTTGGACGTGGAGGGCAATGCCAAGCGGTTGTATTGCATGAGAATGGAAGGATGAGCCATTAAAATTCCGATGGTGCCTTGTTTAGCTGAGGATCACAGCGGCTGACAGCTGATTGGGAGAAGTGATTGTGCACATGTATTCACAATCTTCGGACAGCTAAGTTATAAATGGAAAGGTCTACTAGCTGTCAGGACAATGTGAGTAGAAACAATCTTGACTGGAGGGTGGTTCTTCAATCAGCTTCCCTTCTCCAGGTCGTTTTAAACATTGAGGTGTTTAGGGGGTAGTCAGAAGAGCAGTACAGTTGAAGCAGAATCAATGGAAATGGTCTATGAAGAGAATAATAAGAAACCCATAAACACGAGTGTCTACGCCTTTTTCCCGATGTTAAAAATGCCTCCCATCGGCATCAATATGCTATCCCAAATGAAACAGTCCAACACACTACTGACCACCTTCTCAGACGTTGTCCAAAGATGTTTCGCTAACTCAGCGTTATTCGCATCCTCGGTTGGTGCTTTCAGTCCACCGAACGGCATGATGAATGATCCAGCATATTCGTCTCTTTGTTGAGCTGGCTCTGGATGAGCAGCAGCAAAGAAAGGAGTGATAGCACCCTCGAAAGGTGAGAGGTTCGACCTGAAGATGTCGTTGTCTCTGCCTCCAAGATATCCTGCCGCTCCATTTGTTGCAACTCCTCCGGGGTGAACACTGAGGGCTAGTATATCAACTCCTTCTTGGTCAAAACGGCGTTGAAGTTCTTTTGTGTGGAGAATGCTTGCGAGTTTGGAGTAGCCATATCGAAGATAATTCGCGAAAGGTTCATCCTCGCTCCCGTAGGTAGTGTTAAAGTCCTCTAGCGAACCAAACTTTGCACCCGTCGGTACATCATAGTGAGCCGTTGAAGCAACGTTGACAATACGGACACCAGGGTGTTCAGCTTGAGTTTTGTTAAGTAGCGGTAACAGCTCCCTGGTCAGAAGAAAAGGGCCCAGGTAGTTGATGCCAAATGAGACTGAGATGCCATTTGCGTCTTTATCCAGAGGTCTAGCGAGAACAGCAGCGTTATTGACCAAAATATCAAGCCGAGGCTCTTCTGCAACAACCTTTCTCGCAGCGAATTGGACTTGTTTGAAATTTCCCATGTCAACGGCAAACGGAACAAGAGATTCGGGTTTTAGCTGCGGTGATTCGGCAAGCATAATTCTGATTGCTTTTGTTGCTTTTCGAAGATTGCGGGCGCCGACGTAGACTTTTGCTCCCTTGAGTGCGAGTTGATGTGCGATGTGATAACCGACACCATCTGGTGTACTACAAAAGCTGTTAGTCGGCACGTTGCTGCGAGCGCGGTGATACTCACTTGGCTCCTGTGACAAGGGCAACTTTGCCTGCTAAGGATGGGATATCATCGAAACTATACTTCTTCACTGGTGTTAGCCGTTGGCGAGGATATCTAAATCAGGGACGCACTGGTCGTAATATTTCTTTATGATCCACCATCTTGTCAAAGATTAACAATAAATGGTCAAAGTATTCTCAAGCAGGTTTGTAAGTTATCCTATTTCTTCTCTGATTTGGTAACATATACGCCAAAGGAATTGAACTACTTATACACTGCGCTCAGTCTCTTCTCGTGATAGCTAATTACTCAGCCTACACCATGTTCTATCCTTTTGCCAACATGTAAGCTCTCGGAATTGGCGATTGTGCTTACAAACACAGGCGCAGCGCGACCTCCACCACGGCTTATCCAAGGGCCAATGGGACTCAAGTCTTGGTTGACGTATATGTAAGCACCCAAAAACGATTCCAAAGGGACCCAAAAGTTACCCCGAAAAGATAGTCTTTGTCTGCAGCGTCATAATTGAGGTTGCTCTGTCTCCTCTGCAGGATGCCCGATTAAAAAGCAGATTTCTTTACATTTCTGTTATGCATATGCTATGCTTCGACATAATTCAATTAGTCGCACTCAGCGTCTTAAGCCGAGAAGTCCACAGTATCTATATAACCCTGGCCTTGGGCGCCGATACAATTAAACCCTATCATAAAATACAAGCCCCCAGAATCAATTTGTTCTTGTGTGTAAGTGCAGGTCGAAGAAATATACGTCCACTCGTCTGTGGCCGCGGTGAGATCAACAACCTCAGGATTCGTCCAGTAGTTATCTTGATATGAGCACATAAATGTGACGCCAGGGCAGAAGTAGTTTGCGTTAACCCAGGCGGACATGGTATAGGTAACACCAGCAGTGATGGACCCCCGGAGCGGCTGTCTGATGTAGTCTGAGATCATACTCTGCCCTTGAGTTATGCGAGCAGAATTGCGTCCATCATGTTTGACGTCAGAGACGACGGATACGGTATTCTCGCCGTAGGTGAGTTCCCAGGGTGCAGTAGATGAAGAGTCATCTTCGAATCCAGCATTACTGATGAAGGGTATAGCCGACGGTGCCTCCGATGTAGTCGTCGTGGCGGTAGCGGTAGCGGCTTCAGTCGTCGTGGCAATCTCGGCCGTTGTGCCTTCGGTAGTCGACAAGGCAGTTGTAGACGTTTCCTCGGAGCCCAGAGATGTCTCCGTGCTGCTTACGGACTCCGTGACAATGACGCTCGACTCTTCATTTGAGAAGGAAGTGGACGAGACTGCGACCGTAGTGGTTTCGGCGGAGCTGAATGCAGTTGTGGAGCCGACTGTAGTCGAAACATCGCTCGTGGTGAAGCTAGTTATCCTGGAGCTAGGTTTACAGGGGCCGGCTTGAGAGCCAGCCACTAAACAAGCTGTTATAAAAGCGGCGATGTACGTCTGTGGAATCATCCTGAGCGAGCATGTTGGATAACGATTGTGAGTATATGATAAGCAGAAATAGGTGAAGAGGGGCATGTAAGTAGAAACTGGTAAAAACATAAATGGAAAAACTCGGTCGCTTCAAAAAGGGGTTTATTGAGTCTTGTTGTTTTTTTCTTTGGTCTAGATGCTCGCCGGCCCCAGTTGTGAAATCAATAGCGCATACTGTATCGGGCTTAGAGGGATCAATAAGTCAGCTAACATCCAATAGTTCCACTTGAGCTGCATGGATCTATACTACAAGCTCAAAAAGGAAATTTACTTAATATTCCTCGCTCTGCTTCAACAGCTCATCACGCGATTGCTGACCCCTGGCTAGCTGCTCATTACTGCAAACTTGGGCAGCCTAAAATAAGCGAGTTAGGCTAAGAAATCAATAGATCCATTGGAAAAGGTTCTCCCCTCTCTATAAGAAGGTCTACAGACTTTAAAGTCATCCACTTTCCCTTCTTTGGTACTCCAAAAATTGTAACTTTGTTATACACTTCTTCAGCATGAAACTGTCAAAGCGCCTCGGGGCCTTTTGGGCTCTGAACTTGTCTCTTCTTCCAAGTGTGCTGGCATCTTCAAGTTGCAGTCAATTATCCGGCAGTATTTACACCGGCCCTAACAACAACAAATTCGATATTTTATGCGATACTTCTACAGTCAGCGGGCATATCTCTGCCTATTATTCTCAGGGAGATGAGTTTCAAGATTGCGTGGATCGATGCGACGGTGACAGCAATTGTATTGTTGCATTGTATTTAGACGGAAGCGGCGACTGTGCTTTAATCGACAACTATCAGGGGACTAGGTCGTTCAGTGGTAACGATGTTGCTATCAAGGGAGCAGTAGAAAGTTCAACTTCAGCATCATCTGAGGCTACATCGACGGAGGCTACTACATCAGAAGCCCCTACATCTGAAACTGCCACATCATCAGAAGCTGCCACATCATCAGAAGCTGCCACATCATCAGAAGCTGCCACATCATCAGAAGCTGCTAGTACATCAGAGGCTGCTACTACAGAGGCTACTTCGACAGAGGCTACTACGTCAGAGGCTACTACATCTGAAGCAGCTACATCAGACACATTAACGATATTAACGACGTCAGAGACCCCGTCGATATCTTCAGTATCTTCATCATCTATATCATCAGAAGATACAGCGTCAGGATTTTCATCTACATCAGAGCCTTTATCAGCGTCTACAGTACTATCGGCAACATTACAGCCGTCGTCATCAGAAACTACATCAGAAACCTCAACCTCTCCAGGGTCTACTACAGCTACTGCAGATTCATTCTCCACCAGTACTTCCGGTATCGAGATATCAACCGACGACTGCGATGATGAGACGTCATCCATTGGGACCTTGGCTACTGTGATTACATCTACAGCGATAGGATCCGAGATACAGTCCACAGCCCTATCCACCGATAGCCAGAGTACCTCCATCATAACCATTGAAACATCTGAACTTTCCACTTCTTCTTCCTCAACTATTTCATCAGCATCTTCTTTGACGACCACAGACAGTCAGGCTTCTCTATCAACATCTCTGCCAAGCTCTGTTACAAGCAAAGCAGATTCCTCTCTAGCTGCGTCTTCAAGGACTACAGTGACTCATACTTATACTACCTATAGCCAGGTAGCATCCTCGTCCGCTTCTTCGTCTTCTGAAACCACCGAGGTTGGCTCTAAGACGCTTTCGGCCTCTGGTGCCACTATCATCAAGACAACATCTGATAGTCATCTGCCAACGTCTTACCCTACTACTGACAACGTCTGGACTGTTTACCTGACTTTAGTCAAGTATGTCACTTGCACCACTGGTGTAGTTGCCGAGACAGTTACTACTGCCACATATGTCACTGTTGACAGTAACGGTGGGAGCTATGGACCTCCAGTGATTACAACGCCTGCTGGATGTATTGGAGGTTATCAGGTAGATGCTAGTGGTCATAGTTATCCTGTGGCACAATCTACACTGGGATCACCAGGCAACTCTCAATCTAGCTATGAGACCGGCCACCTTCATATTCCTACTCCAGCTGCAGAATCACATGGAAACTCTCAACCAGAACAAGGCAATAAGCAGCCTTCTGTTCCTGAATCCACCCAGGGATCACAGGCCAACTATCCAGACAACAAGAATAGCCAACCATCTGTTCCAGGTCAAGGCTCACCAGAGCCCAACAATAGCGAGCCCCAGCCAACAGGGGATCATACTACCCAGACAGTCATGCCCGCATACCACACTGGTACCCTAGTAAACCCGCCACTGTCATCGCCTATCCATCAGGGTCAGCAGGGCATCTCAACAACCTTCACTACCGAAGCAAGTGTTACAGAAAAGATACGGGCACCCAAGTCCACACACAGTCTTAGTTCATCGGAAGCTGGAGATGCACCATCTACACCAGTCAGTATTTCAGGAGCGAACAGACATCAGTGCATGGCTTTGACATTGGTCGCTGGAGCCCTCCTTGGGTTAGGGATGTTGTTGTAGTGATATGCGCTGGTTGGAGTAGATAAAAGGCATGTAAATAATATAGACCATCAATACACAATCCCTTTGGAAAAACAGTTTTGTGTACACAGCCCCTGATATAATCTAGCGGTGGCTAATTACTATTATTTATGTAACTTGAAACAGATATTGCAATACTGAACGAGGTCCCTTAATCATACCGCTCTAGTTAGGGGAGGGAGTGTGTACACTAGCCTTCGCCTTCTCGCCATCAACGCTAACACAGTAATAGTACCCAGCCCAGAGGTTTTCGCACTTGGACCCAACAGCAGGATTCCACAGATAAAACTCATCCAAATCGACCTTGAACTCTGACGCAACAGCAGAACAAGTCGCACCCTTAGAAACACGGTGGTATTCGTTGCACGACTTGGTAATTCCATTCTGAACCGGCGAAGGCGCTTTGTTACCGGTGACATTCTCAGGAGTGGTCGGTGTCGGAGTCGCAGCCTTTTCAACACCAACACAAACATAGTATCCTTTCTTGAGACCCTGACAGTGCTTGCCAACAGCGGGGTTCCATTTGTAAAAGTTGGCAAAGGAAAGCTTGTTCTGCGTCTCGATTGACTTGCAGGTCGTGGTCTTGCCAACAAGGGCATACTTAGCGCAGTTCTTGGCGATGCCAGCTTGGGTAGGCGAGTACTTCTTCGCTGGGGGGTTTGCTGAAGATGAACCCTTTGTCTCGGTAGCAGAAACACAGGCGTAGGCGTTTGCCAAAAGGGCGTTGCAATCAGTACCAGTCTTGGGATTCCATTCCAGAAAGTCGGACAGGGAAATCTTGTTCTTGGCAGCGACCTCAGAGCAGGTTTCACCCTTTTCCACAAGGTAATATGACTTGCAGTTGGAGACAATACCCGGTTGCTGAGGCTCGGGGACCTTGGCTGAGTTGGAAGACTTGGTCGCTGCCCCAAAGACTGGTAGCAAGTTTCCAGCAAGGAGGAGGAGATGGTTGAGACGGACCATGTTGGGAACGAGGGAAAGTGATTTTGCTGATGGTGCGGATACGAAGTCAATTCGGGGATATCAGTTTGTGAGTGAGATCTATATGGTGAGGGGACTGGGACTTTTTATCTCTTTAAGAGTGAGTGAATTTATTTGAAGTTACATTATCCTTACAAGATAAAATGAGACAATGCCATAAAACGCTTATTTTGCCTGGGTAGATGCAAGTTGCGCTATTGTCGCCCGCCGCGGCGCTGGGGAAAAGCTTATCGTACGCTATAACATGGGTAGATGGGCTGACTGCTGAGAAAGCAAAGTATTCCTAGGAAGTACACGTTCTCGCCAATTCTTGTAAACTTGTTGATAAAACCAAACTCTCGTTCGCGAATCCTTGTTCCAGCAGAGTATTCCAGATGCGTTGAATAATATTACAAGTGAAAAGTAACGCTTTACTATGTCTACTTGCCGCTCTTCCGTGATCCTAAAAGAGACTACTGTCGTTCCAAACAGAGTTCGGTTTATATTCACCTGAGGTTTAAATACGAGAGAGAAATTAGATATTCCTAGTAATACCGCAATACTACACTTTGAGTTTTCACCACAGCGGCATTACGCATAAAGAGAACTGCCGGCCGTGGACTGTCGCCAATCTAACTTCAACCTCCAAATTATGCCACGGATGGCACGGAATCAGTCGAGCTTGATTCACTAAGTAAGTAATCTACAGCAAGAGGCCACCTGAGAAACACTTATTTAGGCGAACTTTGATGGCCTGAAATGTTACATGTAATGGCCGTCTTGAAAGAAGACAGGGCCAGTGATGGCCGTGAGACCAAATTCGAGGGTTTACCCTGTACAACTCGGGTATGGTTGATTCGCTGAGGCGCCCAGGATGGCGCAGGTATGTCAACTTTCGTGTAATGATCTAAAGAAAAAGTTCCTGACGGACGGTAAGGACTTGTGCCATAAGAGCTTAATCCTGGTCGGTGGACTGGATTGCAAAAAAGATGGAGCCCAACGAAGGAGTGACCGACGTTACTCTTCCAAGGTTTCCTAGGCCAATTAGTCCACCGAATATACGCAATTTAAGTCGCGGCATTGAACTGAAGGTACCTACCATCAGTATGTCAGTGTTATCAGATTGACAGATTAGATATGACATAACTTTAATTGAGCCACCTAAGGTGGTTCCCCGCCTTCGCGTCGTGTCGCGCCTGGACTTTCCCCTGACAATCAATTGAACCTCCATACTGGCAGTGCTCTATCCGACAGCACCTCCGCTATACGATCTAGAGCTCTTGGCCTCCATCAAAGACTGTACAGTTTTACATATTTTTACCATGCCTCCCATCCGAACTGAGAAAAGCAACCCAGCCGCTGATGCCCCAGCTTTCGGCCAAAGAAAAGGCTGCTGAAGCCCGTCGTCAAAGGCGTCAAAGACGCCCGTTTCGAAAGCAGCGTAACTGACTGGGATGGCAAATATCATAACCTTATTGGGACATCAACCAGACAGATCTACTTTGGCTATGAATCTGTCTTAACTGAGTAAGTTAATTCGTCCTGTTCAAGACACCTCTAGAGGGTGCTAACGTGACATCGTTAGTGGCCATATCGACGACATCTTGGTCTTGTCACGTCAAGTTCGTGAAAAGATCTGGCAATTCATTTTCAATTTCAGCGACGTCAGCTACACTGCAAAGAATGGTACTCGAGATCTCACCAATGAAGCCGTCATTCGTCTAGCCAAAGGCCTGCCCAACCTCAGAACCGTCAGTCTCCCCAGCGCAAACCAAGTCGGCGATGCGGGTTGCCTCGGCTTGATCTCCAACTGCCCAGATCTGAGACTCCTCGAGATCACCCCGTCTAGCACCAACTCATACGGCTTAACCAAGATCAGTGCGAAAGCGCTAGATGAGTTTTGTGCACATCCAGAGTGGGCTCCTGGTCTCAAGCAATTGATTGTCACGAATGACGAGAACAACAAGGAGTCTATGAAGTCGATGCGTGCGCTGAGCAAGCAGAGGGAGAAGTTGGTGGTTACGCTGCTTCATCGCCGTGAGGAGCAGATATGGGGAGACTTTGAGATAGTCACGACTCCGGAGCATTTTGTAAAGGGTCGCAAGGGTTCACCGGAAAAGACGCCTCGTGGGATAGCTCAGCGCTACGGTCAGGATCACTCCATACAGGTCTGAAGGATATATCTGGCAGCCAAATTGAATATGCTTGGTCATCACCAGTGGAGGAGTGAGATGAGGATGTTATGTTTAATAGTTGATTTCAATGATTATGATATTTGGCAGATGAACATGAACTCAAAGCAGGCATCTTTCTGGGCTGTGCTGATCTCTGTATTCTGCAAAGATCAAGAAGCGTAACCTATTAAATGATAACAGAAGTGATTCCTATAACTGCTGACACTGACTAGTGACTACTGGCTCAAGGCTAGCTGTTCGTAACCACAGCGGAACAAATGAGGGGCCAACGATGTTAGCTTTGTTCCTGTTCCTCACTGGTACTCTAAGCGAAAACTTCACCAATTACATCCATGACAAAAAGCCATGATTCAACTGCTGGGGCGGGTCGCGTTCAGCCGCGGCTGAGTTGGACAGAACTCTTCCAAGACTGAGACCAAAGGAAAAATAAGAACTCAAGTTCTGGCCATAGTTGGCAAACAAACCTTAACTGCTCTTTAGTACCTACTCTCTGAGAGGTCATACCGCAAAATGAAGATGGGCACATTCGAGCGCGGGCAACGATATACTGGATTGACAAAACAGTGTCAGTCCTACTATGAGCAGCATAAAATGCACGCTACAGCTTGTGAGGCGAGAGCAAAAGAACTGTTCAAAGCAGTCACAGCCATTGCCACTGCTCAGGGTAAAACTTGGGATCACGTTTTCGGCTTATCTGGCGATTTCAGCAACATTATCTTCGATGGAGGTTTCGAATATCGCGGCCCTGAGAGTGTCGGCAAGTCTCTATCTTTCGCACAGTGGTTCTTTCTAGCCTCGCTCATTGGACTTGGTCATGACTTCGCTGGCGCACCGGCGCTCTTGTACTACGTCGGTTGCACACTTGGCATCGCGGCTGATAGCTATCCCGTCAATGTTCGAATGCCCGTCGCTTCACTCTTTCGCCTTGCCAGAGACCCGGGATCTCATCAAATATCTCGAGGTCTTCCGTGGGCTCGTATGAGTCAGTTCTTTCGGCCAAGTAGTGGAAACTACAATGTTACTATTATTGGACTTGAATTGTTCTCTGGGGAATTGCCTTACGAAGACTCTACAAGAACGATTCATGATCTCGCGGCGATGCGACTGGATGCTTGTGCACATTCGATCATGATGAAAGCCATTTTTGATGGTATTTCGAAGCTTACAAGCAAGGCTATAAAGAGTGCCGAAGATCCTTCAGCCGCCACATCGTTTGACATCTCGAAAGAGTTCGGTACTATCATAGAATCTCTGATCAAGGCATTTGACAATGTCGCCGATCAAGCTTTGGAGTGGACGGGAGATTATGACAGGATCTACCAAAAACAATATATGGGCGACGACCCTGATCTCACGAATCATGCTTTCGAACTGCGGAAAGCAGCGCCTTCAAACATCATCAGATTCGACGTCTCCTACGATTTCGCCGTGGACTCTCTTCATGCTGAGACCGAGGCTTATGATGGTATTCGATTCGGAGGTTTTGGTCGTAATAAGAAGTCGATCTTCCTAGATGATGACGAAGCAATCACAGGAGCGTCATGGAATACAGGAGTGCTAGCTGAGGATGCCACCAAGAAAGTCATCCTCAACCTGATAATCAACACTACGGAAAGAAAACTAGGACCTTTTGGTACCGGTGGCGATAAAGTTAAGTCAAATGCCGAGAAACAAATCTTCAAGGTGCCTGAGAGGATGAAAGTATATGGTCTTGTTGATTCAGCTGGTAAATATATCGAGCACCGAGGCGATGTTATCATGGAGAGTGGGCGACTTATCACGGAGCTTAGGTTCATTGTCGGTCCTGCAGAATAGCTTCTTGGCCGTTGAGAACTAGGATTTTGGGGGGACAGGCCCTCGATAACTTCTCTCGAACTCTCTCAGATAGATTATTCAAGGTTCCAAAATGATACATGTGATTCCTACTAGGCTAGACCAAATACTCGAGTTCTGAAGATGAAATGTCCCTACATAGTACGCTTTATTCAATAGCTACCAATGACAATACCTGTATCCAGCTTCCTAACCATCTCCACTTCATAACGACGGCGTCTAGATTCGCCGGCCCTTAGTTTTCAAGTCGTCTTTAAGAGCCCTAGAAAAAGTTCGTGAGACGCTTCCACCATTCCTGATTGCGAGATGGCCGATGCACTACCACGACACGCATACCAGATTCCCCTCTGACAGTACCTCCACTAAATTCCCTAGGAAAGGATCCAGGGATAGGCTCATAAGCCGGAACCAGGGGCGGATGCCAAAAAGACTAGCCTAAGGCCCACTAAATCTATACTAAGCTTGCCTAAGTCTATACTAAATTTACCTAAATCTTTTTGTCACTTAGGATAGAAGTCAGAAGTTTTCTTGCCTCCCCAAGGCACCTCAACTCAGAAATAGACTCAGAAATAGATATAAGCGCATTCAAGTTCGTCTCCGAGATAAGTGGTGTTGTCTCCAGTTAATATCCGGCGCAGCATCTCAATTTGGAAGTTCTCAAGCGTCAGACCTCGGTATAACTCAATCCGCCTTAGTGGCCTGATTAGCGTGTCGTGGAATTTTCCTTAAGAGTGCTCCGTATCTGAATCTAGGATCTTACACCTTCAGACTTCATCATCTAAAGCAAAGATGGCGCGACCAACTTCTGATTCACGGCCTAAGCCATCCACATATTTATTCCTTTACAACACCCTCTCGGCCTTTCTTCGAACAGCCCTCTTGCTGCGAACTACATATCTGTGGTTAACCCAAGGCAATGGTGCTGTGTGGGACGAACTTAACATTATAGCACGATGGACTGAGACCTTGACTGTGATGGAAGTTATCCATGCTGTTACTGGTCTTGTGCGAGCGGCTCCCGCTACAACTGCGCTCCAAGTGGCTGGTCGAAACACCATTGTCTGGGCTATTACACGAAACTATCCAGAAGTTGGTTTCAGAGATACTGCCTATAGTCTTATGCTCATGGCTTGGAATGCGGCCGATGCGATTCGATACTTCTATTTTACTCTTCAGACGGGAACGGGATCTGTGCCAGCTGGTTTGACATGGTTGAGGTAAGAAGCAGAGTACCTCGTATAAAAGGAATAAACTGACCAATAACAGATACAACATGTTCATTATCTTGTACCCCATTGGTATTCTCTCAGAGATGAAACTTGTTTACGAAGTCATCCAGCCATCTCAAGCTCGGAACCCAACGTATCAGTATCTACTTTGGTTTGGATTAGCGATCTATGTTCCAGGTACGTAAGCTGTGCCAATCTGCCTATTATCGCTATACTGATATCCTGCCATAGCATTTTACATCCTCTTTGGGCATATGCTGTCTCAGAGAGCCAAGTTGAACCGCACCAACCTCAAGAAGCAGATCTGATATTAGGCCAACCAACTCTCAACCAGAAATCGAAATCGAAAGATTTAATCCGATTTATGGAGGCTCTTAGTTTGAATGCGATCTTGTAATCAAAAATTTCTATGGGATTTTTAATAGTATTAGATTGGCTTGTGATAGACGGCGGTTAAAGTAACTATAGCTTCAGTCGTGTTGGTTCTGTCAGATTCAAGCGCGCGGCAACAGTGAACCAATAAGACATTACATATTTATGCAGAGAAAAGGGGAAACGGTAAAATGAGTTTCGTAACATTCTGACGTCTCCCATCAAGGATTATTTCTTCTCTTATCGTTATTCGCTCGAGAAATCAGCTCCCAAGGCTATACTCTTAATTTTGACTCCATCTGCCAAGAATGACCCAATCGCCATGGACAACTTTCCGCAGAAGCAGTACGTTTGGTACCAGGTTTAAATACGAATCAACACTCGACTCCACACATATTCGCTTAGTACGGATACGCCAGCGGACACGCACCCTTTTATCAGAGAGGCTGAATATTGACTTGACCACTCATTCTCTGGATGAGGCAAAGGCACTTGGTTACCACGCACTATCCTATACATGGGGTGCGCCAGAGGGAGATGGCAAACCCACCGACTCCGACTCATGCATACTGGTGAACGGCGATAGATTCTACGTCCAACCAAACTTATTCGGTGCTCTTAATCGCTTCGAGGAATTCGATTGGTATTTGTGGATCGACGCAATATGTATTGATCAGACCAGCCAAAGAGAGCGCGAGATCCAGGTCGGCATCATGAGCGAGATTTACAGCATGGCAGCGCGAGTCGATATCTGGCTCGGTGTTGGCGGGAAAGAGTCAGCTGAGGCCATTCATCTGATACGGAAACTTTCCAGCTTGGCTAAGGAGACAGGTGGAAGTGAAGTGAGCCTGGACAAAAGCGTAATCGAAAGTTCAGGCCTTCCACCTACTCCTTCTATAGCCTGGAAGCCATTCGTTGATCTTCTGGAACGGAATTGGTTCCGCAGAGCTTGGGTGATTCAAGAGACCGTCCTAGCTCGGCAGACCTCTGTGTTCCTCGGAAACGGCGAATGTATCTCTTGGGAACAGCTCGCCTCTGCATTGGCGATGATCAAAAGACTGGGCTGGTTTCCCAATGGGGCGTTGGCCATGGTCAAATTGGAACAGATTTCGTGGTCTCCAGGACCTTACGCCGTTCACTTCATCACCATAATCAAGATGTCCCTCGAAAGCTTGAAAAAGCCTCAAGATCACCCGTTGCTTTCTGTTATCGAGGAGCTTACCGGCGCTGGTAATTGGAAAACGACTGCCAGCTCTCAGTTGGCATACATGATGATGGTGTGCCATAAGTTCAAGGTTACGAATGCCCGCGATCGGGTGTATTCGTTATTGGGAATGGTTAACATGGCCGCGAGCCATATGGGAATTCCTCGATGCGATTTGGAAATTGACTATAACGCGAGCGTCGCTCAGGTTTTCACAGCTGCCACGAAGAATATCCTCAATCATTGTAATCACTTAGGATTCATCTCTTTAGCTGGTTTTGCAGAATTCTACCACGGCACACAGAATTTACCTTCAGAGGATATACCATCGTGGGTACCTAACTTATCCAACGAGCCATCTGCTGCGAGGACTGCTCCCATCCTTTTTGATCGTGTTAACAGCGATGATCGGTTGGACGCCGCGCGATACAGTGAGATTGGTTCTCTGGGATTTAGTATCACAGACTCAAGGCTGGCTGTCAAAGCTCAGCGTGTTGGACAGATCCTTCCAGGGTCTTATCCATTTTACGTACTCGCTTACTATTTCAACATCGAACCTTTTGCGGCCCTTCTACTACGGTGCGGTAAGCGCTACAAAGTAACTGGAGAGCTCAGCATTGAAGCTTGTTGGCGTACTTTCATCTTTGGCTCAAATATATACGATTCAGTCACAGATAGCTCGGCACTTGGCGGTTGCTTTAAAGCCTGGCTATCCTTCATCTGGTTTCATTGCTTGCGGGTCTGGGATACCTCCATGACAGTCGATCAGCGACTTTCAATCTTGGAACAATTGACAAACTTCCAATCTCTAGTGGCCCGGGATGGAGATGAAGCCTCCGATATGCTTCCAAGTATCGAATGGATAAAACAGATGCTGCAAAAGCTAGGGCCTTCTGATCCTCCGGACTCACAGCTGTCGTCAATATTTTCATACATGGCGTCGAGATCCTCAATCACGGATTTTTCCTCAGAAGTTGACTTAGAGTGGACGTCCTCAGTGGCTAAGGAAGTCGCCAACACGTTTTTACAGGCTTCTCAGTACGCGTCGCTCTTGGGTAGATACGCTGGCCAGCGGCGAGTTTTTCTGACAGACGAAGGGCACCTAGGGTTGGCTTTGTGTTCGGCATTTGAACCAGACAGCGTCTGGGTGGTTTCGTCTTGTCCGGTGCCATTGGTTCTGAGGCCTCGAGCTGATGGTACTTATCAACTGGTCGGAGATAGCTACGTTCACGGAATCATGAAAGGCGAAGCGGTAAAGGATAACAGCTGGGAGGAAATTACCATAACCTAATAGATGGTTCCAGATAGCATTTGCCTAACATTAAATAGAGACCATTTTTATGTGCTCCACCTGCCCAACAACAGATTACTTCTGGCTGGTTGTCTGTCCTCCTCAACCTTGGATATCTCTGCAGTTTGAGCCCTGTGGCTGGGGGCTAAGAATCACGACGCGGAACTAATCCTCTCAATTCCACATTTATTGTATCACTTCAAGATCTCCAACATAGCTAGCCTACTTGCGACCGTACACATAACGCACAGTCATGTAACTATGCACCTTGGGGTTCCGTATCGCCTTACGCAAGCTCATAAGAGACACCTCGTATTCTTCCTCGGGCCATCGACAAACGTCCTGCCACATCATAAGAGTGTAACCTATCACGTGTGAGAAGTCTTTCAAAACTCAAAGGTTGGTAGTCTTACCCTCCAAGTCATTCTCCAGCCTCTTCGTTGCCTAAGAAGCTTAATGTGAATGAAACTATCTCTTTGGAGGAGGACGTGGATCATGTATCGGACACTGGGAGATCACAGACGTCTTGGGCAACATCTGCTGCGAATCCAGAGAGACGAAAGATACCTGCCCTTCCAGCAGGAGCCGAGAATGGGCCTTTCGAGTGCCCATTTTGTTTTATGATGGTATCTATTGCTTCGAGGAATCATTGGAAGTTAGTTTCCCTTCAATCGCCAATATAAATGTTACTGACGTGATACCACAGAAAACACGTATTCTCAGATCTGTTTCCTCACATTTGCGTTGAGTTGGGTTGTCCGGCCCCAGATCAGGACTTTCAACGACGCCACCAATGGGCCGACCACATCAAGAAACACCATTGGAGGACATGGGCCTGCAAGCTTGGATGCGGCACGACCTTTGAGTCTTCGAAAGACATGAAACGGCATTTAGCGCAAAAGCATTCAGAGGCCGCAGAAGGGACCCATCTCGATAGCCTTCTCACCATCTGCGAGAAGCCCAAGCCAGAGAACGAGCCAGCAGACTGTCCTCTGTGCGGAGAAAGACAATCTTCGTTTAAACAATACCAACGGCATGTTGGTCGCCATCAAGAGGATCTTGCTCTATTCGCATTACCCCATCTTCCAGGCGAAGAAGATGAAAAGAACGACGAGTCTGATTCCGAGTCCGTGGGAAAAGAAGAAGTGGAGTCTGAATTACGAGACGAGTTGGAGAAAGCCAGCTCTTATGTTACCCGTCTTTCTGACGAGAGCGGAGATGAGGCTGCATATGTATCTGAGCGAAGCATTCGATATGCTCGAGGGGGAGGCTTCGCTCCTGTCGATGTCATAGACGAAATTGTTGATGGCTCAGGCCCCTCAGTGCCCAACTCTCGCCCATGGAAGTGTCCGTTTCCGACCTGCCGGCATCATTATTACGGATGGTTTACCGAGGAGGAGAGAGACCGCCACTACCGCGATAAGCATTCTGAACCCCCTGCCATGTACATGTGCATGTTTAAGCCTTGTCCCTACAAATCAAAGCGAGAAAGGCACTGCAAGCAGCACATGGAGAAGGCTCACGGTTGGACCTATATCCGTTGGCAGAAAAATGACAGGAAGCTGCCTTCGATATCAGATATGGGCATAGATACGGCCATTGAGCAGCCTAAAACACATATGGACACAGACTCCGCAAAGGAGTCTTTAGATAAGGGAAGGGGCCCGGATACAACGTATCGCCACGTCGAAACAGTTATCCCTGTTGAGAATACCTCAGAGAGCTTCAGTCCCGCTCATTTTGAAATTCTGTACCTCCATCACAAGAAGTCCATATACACATTTCAATTCCCCCGACACCATATCAGAGATGGCAAGCTGCGAGTGTCTAAGATCAGAGAGCTCGCAGCGAGAATGACGTATGTTCCTGAGAGCCTCAGACATCTGGTCGAGCTTTCTTGCAAAGAAACTAAACTGTTGATCGATGGTACGCCCATTAGAAACTATGGTATATCAAGTGGCGATACAATAAAAGTTGAAGCACCGCAATTCACAGAAGGCCATACATTCGGTGGTTCACCTAGCAACGACCTTTGGCAAGATAAAATACAACACGTTAAGGGGAACATGGAACTCGAAGGCAAAGCAGAACGTGACAAGCGCCGGGGAGAGTTCTCCCGAGAGCTGAGACAAAGAGCTATGGCGGAATTTGGCAGCGATAAAGTGCCAGTCCACGAAATCGAATCAGATCTCGAGATAAAGGATACCCGCCATGCTTCTGGACCTAGCCAACCATCTGCAGAGGTCGGCCACAAGGTTGTGAGAAGCTCTAGACCTGGTGTTAGATGTCCTACCTGTGCCTTGGAAGGTAGAGAGATATGGGTTGTTCCCGGGCGCTGTTGTGGATATTGCGGAACACCATGCGTGGATGAGGATATGCTGAGAGCTCATGTCAGCACAGATAACTTTATGGATAACGAGGAATGGCTGCCTTTGTTCACAGCGACAGACGCCAATGAAAACAACGAGGAACGGCTGAAATCGATCCCTGAAGGACCCGAGAAGAAACAAGTATCGTGCCCAAGCTTCTCGGCCAATGGTTATTGTATGGATGGAGCTGAATGCCCCTTTATCCATGATGCGGCCATGATATTCACTTCCGATTCGTCTAGCAAGCAACCCGATACCGTAGAGCCTTTTAAAGATCCAGACCTAACGATAAATAGAAAAGAACTTACGGTTTGGAAGACCTTATGTGCGCTAGAGGACGAATTGGTAGTAGGATGGCTTCCGATATGCAAAGAGGCCATTAACTCAGACGATGGCTCAGCAAAAAAGCAAGACGAGCGGCTCGGACTTATCAATGGAATCCATTCCAACATCATAAGGAAGTTGAGACGCATTGAGGAGCTCAGCGAGCCTGATATCAAGGCAAAGAGAAGTCATATAGTGGAAAAGGTCAACAAGCTTCTAGCGGAGCTAGGTGTGACAGGGGGCTCTCGGTAATATAGTCATGGCGAGATTGCAATTTAATCTTACCTCACCATTCGTTATGCCGAAGTGTTTGTGATTGAGTCGTGCGTTGGCCCGACGAGGAATTTGGTGCCTGCCCAAGACCTCACGAAGAGTACCAAGGACTGCAGATTGCTTCGGTAGCATCGAGACATCACCAATGCGAAGGAGGCCACTGCAAAGGCTGAAGAGAGGTAAGGGTGCCATTTAGAAGTGCCATGGTCAAGTTGCTTCTAGTGTCTGGAGGGAAGGGGGGAAGATTGAGAATATTTGTCTGGTTGACTTGGTATCTTCAAGACCAAGTCCCAAGACAGGATTTCCGAGAGCAAGCGGATGATGTAACAGGATGGCAACGATAAAAAAACTTGATGATGAGCCAGCCGTGCTGGAGAATCTCTTTAGAACGACCGTCGTAGAGACGATGAAGCATATTGATGCGTTCATTAACTGAGAAACCTATATTTAGTCGGAATCTTGACTACTGGCTAGGTCTACGGGCCGCCCGGGCCGCTATCCTAATTAGTGGGCCGGCGCTGACAACGACCAGACGCCCCCTTATCATATGATATGATATCATGTCATGTTTGCTCTGTTTGAAGATGGCTGTTAGAAAAAGGCCTCAACCCTGATCATGCATTTTCTTTAAGCTCTTTATTTCCCAAACCCCCCTCTTTTGAAGCCGCTGTTTCTGCTGTTATCTTGCCCTACATTTGTGATATGATCATGCCAAACCAACCTACAGGAAATACGACACCGCCCGAGGCGCCGACACCAACCACTGCCCATACAAAGTCTCCTTCGAAATCTCCTTCAAAATCCCCGTCAAGATCTCCACCGGCCCAGGGTGAAATTGGCCCTGCGGACGATTCTGATGTCAGTCCTTCATGCCCCCTTTATATTGAGGACGGCACTTACTTTCGAGCAGCATGATTCACAGGGGGATGCCGATTCTTCCATTGGGACCGATACGTCAGTGGGCATCGTGAAAGCACAAGTTTTGGCGTTTCTAATGGTCCTCACAGAGAGAGCTCGACCGCTTCCGTTTCCGCTAGCATCCTCGAGTACCGTCGAAGCCTGGGGCGCACGTACCACAGCGACAAGTTTACCGCGAATTACTGTTTCCCCAACGACGATCAACAAGTAGAGTCTATGGACTTAACGTACGGCTTGAACTTATGCCCTGAAGCGCATCAACAAGGTGCTAACTGAACAACAGGCATCACTACTTGACGCTTCTTTTGGACGGTGAACTGTTTCTTGCCCCTATCAAGACAGACTATATACAGGTAGGGTGTTCCCGTAAAGTCTCAAGTTGGTTGAAAGTCCTTGGACTGATTTCTGCAACGCCTCTCGTAGCGAGTTCTAGATGTTGGTACCGGAAGCGGTGAGTTGGACAATTCCTCCTCTGGATCTCTCCTAACAGCTTCGCAGGAATCTGGGCTATGTATGGCATTCCGACGAGTCTGGAAATGTCGCCTACTTACAGTCTATAGCGAATTTGCCGACCGATATCCAAGTACAGAAGTAATCGGCACAGATCTATCCCCTTGCCAACCCCAATGGGTTCCCCCGAACCTTCGTTTCGAAATCGATGATGCCACGCAACCTTGGACGTGGAAGGAAGATTATTTCAGCTTTATTCATATCCGATATCTCTTTGGTGCCATTAAAGACTGGAATAATCTCTTTAAAGAGGCATACCGATGTTGTGCACCAGGAGGCTGGGTCCAGTCAGGCGAGGCCGATGTCACATTCCGTAGTGATGATGGGACTACCGAGCTAGAACCCGTTTTCAAAACCTACCAGAAGCTCTTCGAATATGGTAGCCGAATTCTAGGCAACCCTTTCTTCGTCCACGATTTGCAACTGAAGGCCTTCAAAGAAGCTGGCTTCAAAGATGTTGAGACCGTCGATTATAAAGTATGTTTCTCCAAAACCTGACTACAGTTGACTGAAGCGTTGTCTTGCAGTTCCCTATTGGAGGCTGGCCCAAAGATCCAAAACTCGCCGAGGTCGGGCGGTTTGTCAAGGCCACGCTACTGTACTCTGCATCTGGTCCTTATCATCGAGTTCGAGCCCACTCGCCAACTTGTCATGATGCAGTTCTCTGTATTTGAAGTACTGTCTTCGTCGAGAAATAGCCTTTCCAAGTCTCTCTGCGATCGGTTTCGGGGCCTTGGAAAGCTTATTGTATACATGCTGGACGTCAAATGGTTCGTAGCCAGATGTATCAGTTAAGCAGGCTTTCTTGAAGCGATCGTGGGGAGAAGGATTGTGAATGGAAACCGAAAGTCTGAGCAGGCAATTGATATCCTCAACGATGGCGGAAAATATCTGCGAGAGCTCGGAGTTTCCGGATGCGTCGACTTTGAATGGTTCATCGTCGGAGTCGTCATCTGAAAACTCAGCTGGGGACAGGTCTTGATTCCATGGTGTTGTTTGTCCCGTAAGAATGTCCTGGGCTATTGATGTCAGAGAGAATCTAGAGCAGCTAAATCGAGAAAACTAACCATCTTTTAGAGACTCCCTCAAGTCCTCCAAAAGCTCAACCACCTGATTCCGGATATTCGACGCATCTCGAAGTCTATGATCAAGCGAGCTTCTTCCTTTTTTGTGAGCGCCAATGTTTCCACTCCAGACTTTGAATCTGCTCAGCTCGTTCTGTAGCTTCACTAGTGATATATCTCTCTGGGTATTATCATCTGGGATGCTATTTTTCCATATTGCGGGAGAGCTGCAGAGACTACTAAACTCTTGAAGACAAGCCGAGACATGATCAGCAATAGTGTTCATGGTGGTGTAAAGAATGCAATGAAGACAGGGCGCTGGTTGTTACCTCGAGATTCATCAACCCAGAAAACATGGAAGGAAGGTTGGAGTGACACATGCCCTCTGGTGACCCATGAGAATGTGCTATCTGCAGGTGCTGTTGGTCAGATCAAGTTCCAGCTGCACGTCAGCCGCAACCCCTCTTCTTTTCAACCCTCAATCAGCGCAGCTGAATAAGACCAGGCTCATAGCCTCAAAAGTCCTTCCCTCACATTCTCTTCCCTCCATCAACGTCCTAATTTCGTTTCAATGTCAGGCTTCGAGGTCGCCGGTATCGTGCTCGGTAGCATACCTATAGTGGTATCTGCACTACAATGCTACATGAGCGGTCTCGGCACCCTGCAGAATTTCCGATCCTACAAACGAATCCTCAAGAGCCTCATCTTGACTCTCAAGACTGAACATGTCAATCTCCAAAACATATGCGAGAAGCTTTTGACAGGAATTGCTCCACAAACGCGCATTGAGGAAATGATTCGAGATCCATTTGGACATCTTTGGAGGGAAGAAGAGATCTTCAATAAGTTGCGCTTGAGGCTCTGGTCATCGTTGCAGGTATTCGATGATCGCGTGCAAGACATGAGGGAAGCTATCGAGGAGATAATGGAGAAGCTCAATATCGGTACAGACGGAAAGGTGGGTAGCTGTGATCGATGCTGTGCCTCAACTAACTCGGAACAGACAGATTGGACGGACAGCTCTTCGATAAAGAAGCAGTTCAAGCGAGCGACATTTATCCTTCAGAAGTCCAACCATGAGGAAGCCCTTACGAGAATACGCGACGGTGTCTCTGCTCTTCAAAGGCTAGCCGTTCTGAACACGGATCTAGAGTCACAGAGAAAGTCTCGATCCCAGGGAAGACTCAACAAACTAGTCAATGGGATGCTGAGCGGTATTTATCATGCATTGCGATCAACAATGACTTGTAAATGCTCTGGTTTACATGACGTTGGCCTCAGACTTACGCCGCCGTCACGAACTGTTATTCCTGAGGATGACGATGAGGATATTATTAAGGAGTTGCAGTTCCGTCTTGCTATTTCGTATCTGACAGCATCTCAAACAGAAGCCTCTAAGCATTGGAATGAAATTCTTCTGAAGAGCAAAGAGGGCCCGAACGCATCGACGGTTTCTTTCACAGCACAAAGTACAAGTGCTTCGAGGAAGACAGTTGGGTTTGCTGTCCCCTCAACAACCTCTTCCACAAACAGCCAGCAATCGCAAACAGTTATCATCGAATCAGCCTTATCGAACCTCACACTCAATACTCTTAGGACAATATCAGAGCCTGTTTGTTCCAAACACATCAGCAATCTTTGTGAAGCAATGCAAACAATGGGGAAGAGAAAGCAGGGCGAGAAATGTGGACATATTCAGCACTGTTACATGACCCAAACTCAGAAATACGATGTTTATACACTCGAATGCCTGGGGAGTTGTGATGAATGGTCTCTGGTACCACTAAAACAAGTACTTCAAGACCCAGCGCTGCTCTACGGGGACAAGCTACGCCTAGCTTGGATGATAGCTTGTGGGGTTTTGCAGATGCAGGGTACGCCTTGGGTTGCGGATATTCCAAGAAGTGAAGATCTCTTCATTGCTGAAAAGGGTGGTATTCATCAATTTCAGCACGTTTTTGTCCTCAGACACTTCCCCGAATATCCCAGAGTCAACGCATCAGTATCACCAACTAACCCGTTCATGCTTTATCTCGGAATCCTACTTATCGAGCTCATACTTGGACATTCAATAACAACTCTGGACTCACCCCAGACTCAAACATTAGAGCCCGGGTTACCCAGACACATCCTTGACTACGAAGCTGCCAATAAGCTTTTGGGAAGAGTCATGATGACTGGTGGCTCTGGGTATTACAATGCGGTCGAGCGATGTCTACGATCGGATATGCAAATTGGTACGTCTGGGAACTCATGCTGTTTTCAAGGGGATGTGATTTCTGGAGTTCTTGATCCCCTTGAGCAGGATTTACGAAGATTGGTTGCATGATCAAAGTTTTGGTTGCCGAGTCAAGCTTCTCATGAGTGGCCATACTGGGAGGGCTCCTTTCGTCGGACTACAAATACCAACGTCCGCGATTTCTCGACGATCAACAAACTCTTCAAGCGAAAAGCCAGTACGAAAATCGCATTCGCAGACCTCCTGTCAGACATCACGCCCGCCCTACCGAAATATGCCTTGCTTCATCTACATCAACGGCTACCCCGGTATCGGGGAGCTCACGATCGCGAAGGAGCTCCAACAATTACTCCCAGACTCCCCAGTGTACCACAATCACCTCTTTATTGATCCCATCGACGCCCTCGTTGAGCGTTCATCTCCGGGCTATCATGAGATGCGAACGGGTCTACGGCGATACGTCCTGAACGAAATCGCGACGTCGGAATATAACAAGGGTAAAACGTGGATCTTTACGGATGCGCGAGAGGCAAGCACAGCGGGAGAAACGGGCGCGAAGGGTTACGAAGCTGCAGCGAGAAAGAGAGGCGTTTCGTTCTTATCGATCGTGCTGGAGTGCGAGATTGAGGAGAACATAAGGAGGGCGATCAATCCGGCGCGGAGTCGAAACGTAGGCGCGAAGCTCACAGACGAGACGATATTGAGGCCGGTTCTGGAGAAGGAGACAATCTATCGTTTCGGGAATGAGAACGAATTGGTGCTGGATGTCACGAAATTGAGTGCGGAAGAAGCTGCTTTGCGGATTGAGGAGCATGTCGATCGGTTGGCTGCATGTCCGTGAGTCGCATGGTTGTCCTTCCTGCGCCCGCTTCGCTCAGGTCGAGTCAACAGAAAGCCAGGCGCAAATCGGAACGCTTGGATGAGCTGCGTGTTGCGCCGAGATGCACTTCAGAAAGGTGCCTCTCTGATCATGCGCGAGAAGGGGAATCACTAAAGATAGCAACGATTGAGAAGCACCCAACGTTAGCATGAACCAACTGCGTCCATCAATTGGCACAGATTTCGTCGGCGGCTGCACTTGTCGGGCACCGAATGCGGCGCAAACCGGTAACTAAGCGATACAACGTAACGGCAAGTCTCTCGTCCAAGACACCAAAAGCTGAGACAAGCTCCATGACTCAGCCGCAGTCGAAAGCGAATATTCAGTGGCTAAACAACGCGCATTAGAGGGAATCGGTCCCCGCGGCTTTGGACAGCTTCAATTCGCCATTGTTGTATTCGTAAATCGTGGCGGTACCTGCACATACTGTACGCGCGCGCGTTGATCGTACAGGGTTCGGGAATACAGCGGCAAGGAGTGTTTCATGACAAGACAGGACAAGAGACGGGAACGGGACATGTCGCAAGGCTAACAGCCTGAGGATCAGCTCTTTATCAAGAATACGGTGAGAGCTCCGTAGCAATGGATAACTTATACGGAAGACCCTATGAAGAGCTGTGGCTCGTAATGCCGTGATAGCACTTTAACAAACTTGGCGCGTGCTCCGTCAGGTATTTGCTAGTCAACAATCTTGAAGCCCAACCTCTTACGCCAAGAAGGACCCTTTATGCAGGAGTGAAGCTCAGCCATGGAGGACGCGCAATTGCCAAGGCGCTCAACCCCTGCAACGTCAATTCGCAGTGGAGTCACCAAGACCCTTAGCTGAGAAGGTCCCGGAGACTGCAATTTAACATTTTAGAGTCGAGAGACCAACAAGGCTGTCAAAACAAATATCATTTGCCGACTCGTAACGGAACGTGCCGGCATAACCGTCGCTAACTAGCAGTTAGTGCAAGCCCAACAACCAGTGAGTGTCAATCAGCAAAAAATGTCAGAGCAGATGGTGAAGAGTGTCTGCCAAGACTACTGTACGGTTAAATCGGCCTTGGTGCGCGGGATACCCGTTATTACGCCAAGGTCACAGCAAAGAGCCAAGAAGGATACAGATCATCTGTGTCTCGTCTCGTCTGCAACTGCGCCCCCTGTGACCCTTTCCGCTCCAGATGGAAAAACACATGGGCCTAATAATATAACTTGACGCTCTTCCTGTCTCCAACTCTGCATCTTACACATTCACAAATCCCCTAAACCTCTGTCATAATGTCTGCTCCATACGATCCCAACCAAGGGTAAGCAAGCCTCTATCACAAGAAGACGACGAAGGGAAAGCTAATGTTTGGGACAGCTACTACCCTCCTCAGCAGGGTCAGTATGGGTACCCTCCTCCTGGTCAGGGCTACCCTCCCCCACAGCCTGTAAGTTTATGAAGCTCAAGTGGAAGATGACCAGTTTCTCTAACAATGAATAGCATCAGCAAATGCAGTATCAGCCAGCCCCTCCACCACAAGAAGAGAAGAGCCACGGCTGTCTATACACATGGTAAGCCTCACTTATCCTCTCCTCTTACCTCAATCATACCAATAACAAATCACAGTATCGCTACACTCTGCTGCTGCTGGCTCTGCGGCGAGACCTGCGAGTGTTGTCTTGAGTGCTTCGACTGCTGCTGTTAAACCCAACAACAACAACATAGCTTAATTCACGGATTCTAGCGTTGCATTTGTTCGAAGCTCGGGGAAAAAGAAGCGCATTCTCTTTTTTTTTTTTGTCAACCTTTTTTTTTTTTATCTAGCTGCCCATCATCATACGACAGATGAAAGTCTCATCAGCTACCAAATACCACCACACGGAATGATAACTCCCTTTCACGTGTTTGTTTAATTGGGTGGGGTTCCCACTCTGCAACTCTGACAGTTGACATTCGTCATGCATTGGAAATACCTGTTACTTATTAGATAAGGTGAAGCTTGTGATTGTGAGGATGAAATGTACTCTTGGCTTTCCTCGTCTTTGATCTTTGTGCAGTCGCATTCAGCGGGGCATGTTGCCTTTGGCTTTAATGTTGATGACGAAGCTGTGAGACCTGGTTCTCTGCATGGTCTGCATGCTGCGTTGGTCAAGCATTGAGCGTATCTGAGCGTGTCA
The DNA here is from genome assembly GCA_020744335.1 of Fusarium sp. MPI-SDFR-AT-0072. Taxonomy (NCBI): domain Eukaryota; kingdom Fungi; phylum Ascomycota; class Sordariomycetes; order Hypocreales; family Nectriaceae; genus Fusarium; species Fusarium sp. MPI-SDFR-AT-0072. Next base: position 524,028 of record JAHBOG010000005.1, on the reverse strand, counting down.
GCAATGTACAGAATGAGCCTGATTGGTATCATGGACTTACTCATCGCTGTTCTTATCTTTTATCCTTGTGCAATCACACTCTGCGGGACATTTTGCTTGATTGGCTGTTGTGGGCGTTGGTTCGTTGACAACAATTATCCTGACGAGGCCTGTTGAGATTGTCTCGGTGTAAGTGCCCGCTGGCATTGTTCTGTAGTCTGTTTGAGGACTCATCGCCCCAAGCATGTCGGTAGGTATACCGTCATGTGCGTTGTCCCTTGGTATATTGGCATTGAGCTTGAGAAGTGCTTCCTGGTGGCTTTCGTCTGGTCGCGGGATACCTTCTGCGGCGCCCAGAAGCATCAGTACGCCAAGTCCTTGAAGAGACAGCATGGTCCAAGCAGTATCTCAGTGAGTGCTGGTAAAAGGTCTTCTCACGACGAAGCGTCTTGTGCGAGTATAATCATGCGAATCTCAGCATCGTCCCAGCGGTTTGGTCCTGGGTTTATGTAGTCACCCTTCCCAATCACTTGACCTCACACAAAACAGCCGTTGCTTTTGATCACACTCTACACACGATCCTGCGCAACGGACCTTCTTCCATGATAGATAGCGGTGCCTCGCCGGATCTGGCAGAGTTCCTTGGTCGCTGGGCAACCTCGACGGTTGTATCACCATGATGCTGATGCTACCGGCGTGGGAGACCACGCGCAATAGTCTTTACATCATGGCGTTGCCTGTGATCTGGTCCGTGTCAGCTGAAAGAAGTGAAGAGATGTTCACGATGGGTGATATTGTGTTTGTACAGATGATCATATTGGTAATCAGGAAAAGTCTATGATGAAGGGGGCTGTTGAAGCGCAGCACCACCAACGACTTTGTCTGAGACGGCATACATAAGATACCACAAGACATCGTATGCACATTCATCATGACAACTTCCAGATTGACACAACAGCGCAGAGCCGCATGCGTTCGCTTCAGTAGAGGCGAGCCATGATTGCCTCAATCTCAGACCCAGAACTTGACCATGGCAATACAAAACACCAAACGATGTGTACAACCTCGCCGCGCGGCCCTGATCTCTGTCCAACACCGTTACCACCAGTGCCACGCCCATCACCACATCCACGTTACCAAACACACCTTATACAACAACCCTAATCCTATTCCAGCCCTGCGCCTCGCAATATCTACTCAACTCAGCTCCCCATCACGAGAATGTCTCGGCCCAACAACGTTACAACAAACATAATTCACCGAACGGCAATCCCAAGCGAAACACACGAAAAACAGGACGCTTTGTATTCTATAAGAAATTCACTACTCAAACATCATTTCATCCAACCCGTTCTACTTCTTATTACTGACACTCTGTTTCCATCGCAGCACAAAATCCTTCATCCGTGACACACCCCTCCAAAACGGCCCGTCCACATCAACACCATAAGCCTCCATCACAGAGAGCACAGCGTACGACTGCATCCACACCAACACGATGAAGTCGAATATGTGCACGAACCACCAGAAGTGCTGGCTTCCCAGCGGACACGTGGCGTACTCGTACTTCCACTCCCAAGATTCCTGGTCGAACCAGAGACTCAGCAGACCGGCGTTTCCGCCAAAGTCGCCCATCATGCTACGGACGGTGATCTCGCGTCGGCCCGGTATGCCATCTGTGCCTGGGATCTTCAGATCTTGTGCGTCGGACCAGGTTTTTACTTCCCATTGACGCTGGGAGGGATCTGTGCCGTTTGTTTGGTTGATGTAGTGGTACGTGTCGCAGCCGGCGTGATCGTGGCCGTTGAGCATTAGACCTGCGCGGCCGTAGCCACCGCCTGGTGCGGTTCTCTTTGAGCTCATGCCCCAGATTCCTTCTAAGAAACCCCGACTGGCGTCAGAGCTGAGCTGGTTTTGCTCCTTGAGACCTCCGCCATCTGCTGCAGTGTGGAAGTCGAAGAAAGGAGCGTCAACGCAAATGCCTGCAGGCTTGTACATTGGGATATGCGTGAGGATCAGAGTGAACTGACCCTGGTATTGAACAGAACCTGCGGATGAAATGACGTTGTTGATGAAGCCGTATGTCGCATCCTGTAGAGGAAGAGACTTCGCCGGTGTATCAAGGTTCATATCGTTGACAGCAACAATGCGAAGCTCGGGAATGACTCGTTTCGACTCGGGGTTGGAATCAGAGTACATCGTAGCTATCGTCTCGGGATCTGTGATGGGCAACTCGAAACGCAGCTCATAGTTCGCCTTTCCAAAAACTCGTTCAAAGCGCTCCAGTCGCTCCTCGGTCAAATCTCCAGCGTATCCAATATCGTGGTTTCCTGCCACATTAAGCATTCTCTTCTTCCAGAGCTTGGCTTCGTCGCTACCATCCAAAACGCCAGAAATGTTGTAATCGTTACTCGGAGTTTGCGCCAGCTCGTCGGACAATCTCTCGGTACCCTTGAACACGCGGTTCCAGAATCGTCGGCCTCGCTTCTCAAACTCCTTGTCGTCGATCCATTGACTACCGACAAGATCGCCCAGTACTGATACATGGGTAGGGTTCGACCACCAGTTGACTTGACGGTAGATATGCGCCAGGTAAAAGTCGTTGCCCCATAGATCGAACCGCTTGCGCTGCGACATGAGGTAGTAGGGAAGATCCTCCATGATTATATCGACAATATCATGTATGATCTTTCGCACTCGCTCGCGGAAGCACCAATGTGTCGTCTGAAACGTCACATGCTTGAAAACACTCTGCACATGAGGAAAAGTCCCCAGGTAGTTCGTAATGATCGAGGTATCGCCTTCTAGCTGAGGATCTCCCAGCGCAAGGAGTCGAAAAGGCGCAAGTTTAGCATGATCGTCCGCAGTCGGCTTCGAGGGCCAGTGAAACTTCTTGGTCAAGTCATAAGCCTCCTGACTATCTCTCGACTCGACGGGGAATGCGCATCCTTGGACGATGGGGAAGATGTAGAGGTAGATTGTGAAGGCTATCGAGAGTGGCACCAGTAGGCCCAGGCCATGGCGGAGAAAAGCCACGACTTTCATGTAGTCGACCTCATGCGCAAGCCACGTCGGTGATGTTTTAAAAAGGCCAACGGGACGTTGTTGGGAGCGGCGCAAAGGTTTGGTCGTGGAAAGGAGACTTGGTGTTGGTCCCTGGTTTAAGGTACTGTACCCCTGGAGAATTGACGACACGTGAAGTTTAAATGGCTTAGTCATGCGACATGGACCCCTTTTTCAGGGAGAGCAACGCCACATCATTGATTCAGCGAGTCATGTAAGACGGAATTGAAACAATGGCGAGTTTCTCTATTTTAAAAAAATATGCTTGATTTTATTAGTTGACTGTCTCTGTTCTGGCGTCGTGATATTTCGATCAATGCGACCCAGATGCTTTGGCCTGCAATGCTACCTACCCTGATGATCTTTACCCAAGCTCAGCTCATCCTTGCTGGTCGTCATGTAAAGCGTTCAATTGGGTATCTACTTTAATATTTCTTTCACATCTTCTCGGTAACTCTGCAGGCCCAGTGAGGCGTCGTATGACTATGTTCCTTCCGTGAGAGCTCCGTGGTGTAAGTCTTCAGGCGCGGTTCTCGACGCCAGGCTCGATCGTAGGTGTATCTTCCGCCCGGCATCGAGGTGAGAAAGTATGCCGTCACAGAAATGTATTCGAAGTCGGATGAATCTCAAGATTCGTTGCTGAATTATTCCTCATAAAGCTCCTCATCCTCCTTCGGCCACTCAACCTCAAACTCCGGCTCATCCTCTTCCTCAGCCAGCACCGCAAACGCAAGAAGACTGTTGTTCTTCAGTCCCAACGCTGTCGGTGTCTTCTCTCCATCACCCGTCTTGAGTTTAACCCATCCGCTCGAGGGGTCATTCGGCGCCTTCAATGCGCCAAACGCAAGGGTCGAGTCTGCATCGAAGGTAGTCTTCTCGGGAGAACCAAATGACCTGGTAAGTCCATCGGGGTATCGTTCGATCAGAACATTGAGGAGTTCAGTGGCGGCGTTGGAGAAGGGGGCGAGGGCGTCGATGAAGAGATAGATGGTATGGATGCCGTGCTTGAAGCGCACCGAGATGTTTGCGTCATCAACGTCAGTCTGGGGTATTGTTAGCATCGAGGCGCATTAGTAAAGAAGGCGATCTGTGTAGCACCATTTTGTCGATCTTGATATGAAGGTTTGGGGAAGACGTCAGAGTTCAAAGCTGCCTCTCTTTGTTCCTCATGAGGGGCATTGAGACACTGAATGGCGGGGCGAATCGCGGCTCAGCTCGGCGCGACATCACGTGAGAGCGCGTAGATGGAGGGACACGGGCAGGATTTGAAAGCTGTCGCTCCATCGAGATGTATAGACATCCCAGCTTACGATGGAGTGCAGAAACGCTGTCCTATAAGAACTAAACTATCGGTAAGTCATTTTCAAGGATTTGTGACAGCTCAGCAGCAAGATCCAGGAACGAGAGCAAGGCATAAAGTGACAGCTTCTAGAAGCTGAACGCTACCCTGGAACATGCACTGAAAATGGATGTCAAAAGAATCATCTGGCCGGCCATGGGGCATACGCTACCATTGACCCGAGGAAATGAGTAACTGTAATCCGCTCCCTGAGGACTGGCCAACTCCATGGAATTTGTCTTGGAGTATTGAAACTGACCATTTGAATTCCCAACCATTTTGACAACTGCAAACCGTTGCATTTCGAGCTCTATGTAAATACAGACCGTGCGCGAATACTGTACTAATGCATGAGCGCACTGTCCATCATGACATGAGCCTCAAATTCGCATCAGGCAAGCATCGAAGCGAAGTCAATTTAATTACATATTCAAATCTCACGATACAAGAACATATCTCTATCGGGCCTTCGCCTGTCATCTTTTTATTACCTACTCCAACCCCAAGCGCAACCCCTCTTCTTCATTACCGACTCCAAGCGGCGCCAAAAAAGCAGCATCCACCGCCGGGATTGCAAACTCCGGCCGGTCTTTCGTTCTCCGCATCCCACCACCGAGACGAGACTCCACTAGCCGCAGAGCCTCGCGACAATCTCGGCCTTCTCTGAAAACAGGAGCACAGCCTAGAAACAAGATATTCCCAGCTTCACTACAATGGCCGCCGCTCCGTCGCCGACCCTGACGCCATCACCCCGGCCCGGCGCACCAATGCCCTCAGATCTAACTTTCCCCCAGGACACGAATCCGCGTCTGTCCATCGCGACGCCCATGCGGCTCATGCTGGGAACAATCTCGTCAGCAGTCGTGGGCTTCTCGCTTGGTGCGACGCAGGGCGGACAGATGGCGCAGCTGCGGTTCCGGGCGGAGCATGCGCACAAGATGCCCGACACAACGACAGGGTGGTACTTCTACCACAAGAGCAAGAATTACCACGCCATGCAGGGCGGCATACGAGAGGGCTTCCGCATGGGTCTCAAGACGGGCTTCTGGAGCTTCCTGGCCTTGTCGCTTGAGAGCACGGTCGATCGATATCGCGGGGCGAGCGACATGTTTTCTACGACGATAGCTACGCTTACAGTCGCTGGCGCGTTTTCTCTTTGGCGTAAGTGGTCAATTCTTTTTTCTTCTCTCGTTAGGTTATCTCTTTAGACCTCGGCTTGACTAAGGGAAACGGTATTGCGCAAAACCCCATATGGGGAATGCATGGCCTTTTGGGAGCTTTGATGATGGAAAGCGACGGGTAGATATTGCAAGCATTGCATGATGTGGAGCAGGGGTTTTCTTTTACATTACATTACATTACTTTACTTTGCAGGCGGCAGAAAGAGATGAGCTAACAAGCGCCGATATTCGGCGTGTGCATCTAGATCGCCTGTCACTCACAACCGCCGCCCGGACCGCGCGATACGGGTTGTTGTTTGGTCTTGCGTACGGTGGGATTCAAGATGTGCTTGGCTTAGCCCGAGGCAGACCGATTGGGTATGTCGAGTTCTTGCGAGGTCGGAGGTCAAAGACAAGGGAAGATGACGATGCTCGTCCAGCATTGTGATGTAATTGGGTCGGTTCTTCTATGTACAATACAAAAACTGTAGATATATCAAGACTTGGTTAATGGTTCATAACCTATCGCACTGACCAGAGACCAGCACAGGGGAATAACATGATGTAAGATCAATTCAGAGATAAAAAATATGCTAGTGTTGTTATCGGGGCCCTCCGAGTTTAGGACTCTCTAGGTAAACGCCTCTCCCGTAGACCAGCCCAGGACCAGCGGCTTTGGTCGGTCATTTATGGAGACATCATCGATAAGCAAACGCTGCAGAAGACTTCTAGCTAGATCGAACATTTTTCTCTCTCTCCGTTCCAGGCCATTGAGATACGGTAGCAGAGCCCCATTCGTCATCCATTGGATTGGATATCGGCATATCTTATCCATATCGCCTTATCTACCGAACGGCAAACGATACATCATCGTCAGCCCCCTTGCACATCATTGACCAACAATGGAAGTTGGCTGTGAAAGTTAGAGACACGGACACATCGTCATCAAAATAAGTCACAAGACGTCTCAGGTCTCAGCACAAGCCAACACTGTCAATCTCAAAACAGTTAAGAGAATGCTGGTGATGCATCTCCAAGGTTTCCCCACAATGCCCTGTGCTTGCTAGTTTTGCCAGTGTCACCAATTACATAACACGTATTTACTGGGATCGCGGCCTGTTGCGGCAATCACAGAAACCAAATCCCCAGCTTCCCATTCCCATTCTAATCTCCCCAATTATCGTGGCTTCGCACCCCCCACGCCCCTCAACGGCTACTTTCGGCCATTGTGGTGATGCAGAAGCTAAAATAGGCCACGTGACGGCTGATAAGCTCCGTACAGCTGGGTCCCTTTTCTTTTTTTCCTTCGCCTGCAGTGCATTTTGATAGTCACGGGCCGGTCTGGCTCGGCCTCTGCGGAGGACCAGGGGAGGCCCTTGGTATAGCGTAAACATGACCATGAATGACTAGCTCAACTGGAGCAAGCCGGAGATCAATGGCGAAGAAGAATTGGCCTTTTTTTCTGCTGTGGAATGGGGAAGGCTAAACAAACAGGGCAAGGGAGATATGGATTATCGGGCTGGAGATAGCGCCACCTCCCTCACACGCCCCAGGCACAGGCCAGAGTCACCAAGCGAAGCACCGCAGTCAACCGACACTGATAGTCACTGCCCTCTGAGATGGATATAATAAGCTCTCTGCCACCCAATTGCCCATTCCACAAACCCAACCAGATAGAACCTAACTTGACTTATCTTGCATCATCGATCCGTAAACCAAATCTAACACCAACACAATCACCATCTGGATCCCTCCATACTGATCCAGCATCTCTATTCAACTACCAACCTAGGACCTTCAACTCAACACCACACACACATCTCATATAATGAGCTCGGCCCTTCGGCGGGGGACTGCCCAGCCCCTTCGCTGGGCGACTGCATCCAACGCCATCACCATCAACACACTCCGACCATGCCTCACCATCACAAAGACTAGCATGGTCGCCCGCCGTCACATCCACTCCTCTGAGCGACGCACAAACACCATCGTCGAGCAGCAACAAATCCCCGATCCTCTTCCTCCCATCGCCCCCGGCAAGGCACCTCTCTCCGTCCTTCCTCTCATCATGATTCTCCGATCTCTCGCCACCATGACCGTCTCCTCCTCGCCTCTACTCCTACCTCCCTCTCTGCACGTCATGGGTATTCTGGCCAACACCACCAACCCTTTGCTCAACCCCGACAAGAACCCTCTTCTGCGATATTTCCTCAAGAAGACCTTTTACGCTCAGTTCTGCGCAGGCGAGAAGTCACCAGAGATCAAGAAGACTATCGATGGACTCAAGAACATTGGTTTCACTGGTGTCATTCTGAACTACGCCAAGGAAGTTGTCCTCACCAAGGATGAGGGCGAGGGTCTGAAGAACGGTGCCATGGAGACCGACGAGTGCATTCAGAACGAGATTCTTCCTTGGGCCCGAGGCACCCTCGAGACTGTCCGACTTGCCGAGCCTGGTGACTTTGTCGCTCTCAAGTTCACCGGAGCCGGAAGCATCGCTCTCTACCAGCTCAAGGACCGCCTTCCTCCCAGCCCCGCCATGTACAAGGCTATCGATTCCATCTGCCAGCTTGCCCACGAGCGAGGTGTCCGCCTCCTCTTCGACGCCGAGCAGGACATGCTCCAGGACGGCATCGACGACTGGACTCTCGAGTTCACCCGCAAGTACAACAAGGGACTTGGCGAGGCTGTTATCTTTGGTACCTACCAAGCCTACAAGAAGAAGTGCCCCGAGGTTCTCTCCAACCACTTGAAGCTTGCTCAAATCGAGAACTTTGCTCTCGGTGTCAAGCTTGTCCGTGGCGCTTATCTCAACTCCGACCCCCGCGAGCTCTTCCACGACACCAAGGAGGAGACCGATGCCTGCTTCGACTCCCTCGCTGCCAGCGTCCTCACCCGCGAGTGGAACATTGACGTCAAGGGTTCCGGCGAGTACCCCGCTGCCAGCCTTGTCGTCGCCTCTCACAACGCCGAGTCCGTGCGACGAAGCCGTGCCATCATGGAGGCCGGCCGAGCCAAGTCCGACATTGCTTTTGCTCAACTCCAGGGCATGGCTGACGAGGTCAGCTGCGAGCTTGTCGAGGCTGGCCAGTCTGACAAGACCAAGAGTTTGCCCGCCTACAAATACCTCGTCTGGGGAACCACTGGCGAGTGCATGAAGTACCTTCTGCGACGCGCACACGAGAACAAGGATGCCGTCCAGCGAACCAGGGGCAGCCGGGATGCTCTCTGGGCCGAGCTTGTCCGACGATGCAAGAGCGCCGTTGGCTTGGCTTAAAGAAGTAAAAAGAACAAAGATTAAAAAAGGGAAAAGGGAAGAGAAAAGAACTTGATATCAATGTCTTTATGTTTCTTTTGTTTTGCATCATGGGTAGCGATCAGGAGTCCAGGGCGTCTAGCATCTCAATATCCGAGATAGATCAAGCATAGATGAAGAAATGACTTACGTTTTAGTCTTTAACGATGATCATTTGATTGAATGTGAAGCTTTTGACTTGATATTGTGCTTCAGACACCCCTTAGAGCCATTGCGCCGATGACGAGTGACTCCATCTCTTTCTGCTTGACCTTTTCATCTTTAATATCGTCCAACCACTTGAGTCCGTTCAACTTGTAGTACTTGCGCACCATTGGTACGTCAGTGGTGGTAGAGATTTGGTCATCTGTGATGGGCAAAGCCTCTCCCTCAACATTGGTCTTGAGATGCTCCCAGATCTGGTCATGTGTCAAGGGCTCAGCACCATCTTCCCCAGGGAATGTGACCTTGACAACGATGAGGTCCTTGGTAGACGGAGAAATACCATATCGACGATAGGCATCGGCAATCTGAGCATGAAATGTCAGCCTCAAACAAAGGCATCTCAGAACAAGGGACATATTACGTTATTAGAAGAACTCATTGCACAGACAATCTCGGAGTGAACGTTTGGAGTCCTGAGAGCGCCATTAACAGCCGTCGACGTAGCCTTAAACACAGCGGATAATAATTGAAGCCGCGACACAACCTGGTGATCATCCTCCGTGTTAATGGAAATTGCCCTATACCCAAGTCGGGTACTCCGCGCGGAACTCACCACTGAGGCATCAATGAAGGCGTACTCGAACTGGGGGTTCCGAGCAAGCAGCTGCTGGTGCAAAAAGGCCGCATTCTGTACGTCACGAAATAGGGCAACGTAGACCTTGTGCGAGTTTGGCAGGTGTTCGAGAGAAACTATTTCGAGAGCCATTGTTGCTGACCAGGGCCTGGAAGCCGATAGAGCCGTTGTAGTTGGCTTGGCAGTGAGAGAGATTACCGGGAACTCTTGGCAGTTGAATATGGACAAAAGTTCGTTTAGGAAAATCTGCTGATTTTCGTAACTTAATTTTCTCTTAGGGATAAGGGTAGTGCGTAACGTTGTGATGGTGGTTTGAGCAGTTTCGATCTTGGGTTTAGTTTAGTGTGGAGGGGTAAAAAAGAGTGAGATCTAAGGATGGGCTGTGCAATTGGTAGCGGGGCATGTCAAGGGTCGTCACATGTTTGTTATACTGTGTTCGTACTGTATATTCAATATGATGCTCGTCTTTGACACTACGATAACTCAATTTTGATGCTGTAACACGTCACGAAGTGAGGAGAAGCCGACCTCCATATACTACGTACAGAGTTATGTTGGGATCATGTTTGTGACCATTCATCAATTGCTATGGCTAAACGTTTTCCGCGTTATTCGGTAACAAGTCAGACTCAATCGCCTTATCCGTTATACCCACGTTGTTCAAATGATCGTGGCCATCTCCCACCGTTGAGTTCTCGTAGTATCTCCGATACAAGGCCGGCGCCACCATCATCAAGGTTGACAGACATATGCCGTCCGTAGCGGGAACGGGATCATCAACATCTTGGCTACCCAACCTGAAAGGCTGACAGTGCAGGCTGAAAGCATGAACCTGATCGGCAAGGCACCGACATAACCAAAAAGCCAATCAAAAGAACCACTAATCTGAACAGGTCTGGTCTGGCTTCGTCTTGGTTTTTCGGTACCGGCAGCAGGGTTGCATTTCCATCAATGGTTTCATTCGTCTAGGTTGCATGCAAATCATAATGATACGAGTTTCCCAAGAGCTGACTTTGCCCAGTCTTGGCTCCTCCCCCAGGCTCCGCTCATCAGCTCGTTTTCCTTTGACATTTTGCCCTCGGTGACGAATCGTCATGGTCGAATTTCTTACGGTACCGCCGAGGTTGACCTTGTCTCTTTCAGCCACAGCATCATTGCGCTTGTACGGCATCTTCTCCCAAGAATCTCGTGGCTTGCCCAGGCAAAGACCACGGTCTAGACGGCCACGGTGGAGTCGTCTCCCCTTGCAGCGCCTCTGTGGGAAACTCTGGCCTGGCTGGCCCTGTGAGTAGATCCGATGTCATACTCTGGGCTACGGAGAATTCATCCAACCTCACGTTATCATGGCTGCCTCTCCCAGTCTATCGGTATTCTTCTAGAAGGACTCTCCGTTCCTCAAACACTGATGATATCTCGTCTCCGGATGAGTTATCTTCCATGTTTGATAGAGAGAACCTGTCTGTGCTTTTCCTCAGCGAGATACGGGTCTTCCGTGCAAAGAGAGGTTGACGATGGGAATAATTCTGTTGAACGCCAACTCCGGGAGAGATCTGTTAGTACTGTAAGGTTGGCAAGGTTGGTGTATCTATTTTAACTCGCCAAGCTAAGATGTGAACTAAGGATGGATGGATGGTTACAACCTCAAGACATCCACCAGATCTCTTTGCTTATAAGACCAGACGCTCACCAGCCTTATCCCTGCTTGATCCATCATTCAGTAACTGTGCATACTTTACCATATACAATTGCCTTGATTGTTCGAGTTCTTCAATATACGCAGGAGATCAGGAGATTTTCTACAGCCACTAGAGTCTAGACCATTTCTTCCACAGATCACAAGCAAATCATCTCATCTGTCCCCTCCCTCCTTCTCGTCCAGTCTCATATCCAGCTCCGCTCCTCGTCAGTCTTCACGTCACATACGTCCACTGGGGTTCGTCGAGGCCTACACCTGCGCCTCCACCCAGTGTCGAGTCCCCCATACCCGGAAGGCCGCTAATGCACAGCGCATTCCCCGCTAAGCCCATCCCCTGTACAGTGCCATTCTTAGTTCCGGCAGCACCAGCCTCAGCAAGCCCAAGCTCGAGGCCTCGTTCCCAGACCAGTATGATGGAAGCCATATCCCAGCGCAACCTCAATTCCTCCATCGCCAACTCTTCAACTCCCACGTCGTTGTCGTTGACGTCGCAGCCAGGCCCAGGTCCCCTCTACTGGCCCTTCGACGCCCGATCTTACCCTGCCCTCGCCTGGGCTCCTGATACATTTGCCTACAGCTGCAATCCTTCTCTCGCCGCTGTAAAGGCCCCTGCGACTGCGACTTCAACAAAACCCACTGGGCGCCGCCCGCGCCAGCCTGCCGCGATATCTCGTTGCACGGCCAGGACAAAGGCCAGCACCGCCTCTTGCACGAGCGCCAGCAACAAGAGCGCTTCTTCCTCCGCTACTTCTTCCACGAGATCGTCACCTGCTTCGTCGAGGGGTATCTCCCCGCGCATCAAGTCCAAGATGCCAGGACGACCTCCCAAGCGGGCTGCTAGCAATGGCGAAGATGATGGCACGATTCAAGCTCCCGGCAAAGTCAAGCTTCCCAGGCTAGAGCGTGGCCCAGACGATTTCTCCAGCGTTGTCAAGAACCGACTACAGTCTTATACACGCACTGGTCAAGCTTGCGACAGATGCAAGGTATGTCATAAATCTCAGGCCATGCTCTCACAACATGCTAACCGCGCGAAAATTACAGGTTCGAAAGATTCGATGCGATGCACTCCCAGAAGGCTGCTCCCACTGCACCAACCAAAGCCTCGAATGCTATGTTACAGATCGCGTGACAGGGCGCACAGAGCGAAGAGGATACATGCAGGAGTTGGAGAGGGAAAAGAGCGACATGCTCTCCCATATTCGCGATCTTGAGAAGCTCCTCGACAACAAGGGCGTCGAAGTCAAGCCCTGGGAATGGTCACCTTATGCACAGTGCCCCTCCGACTCAAACTTTGATGATATGGGCAACCCAATTCCTGATCCAAAGACTGGCGAAACATGGTCTCAAGTCGGCAGCGCATTGTTCAAGGACTCTGGATCAGCCCCTAGCCTGTCTCCCAGTTTCCCTCGCACGTTGGAGTCCCGCCCTCATGAGAACCATCTTGGTGTTGGAATGGACAGTGCTCCTCTCAGTTCAATCGGGGGTACGCGACTGTCAATTCTAGGGATGACAGTCGACCTCGCGTCCTTTGAACCACCAGATGCGGAGGAGCCTCCAGTCGATGGTAAGGTGGCGCCATCGTACAACAAGTCTCCACAGTCTTTCCTCCAATCCATCATGAGAGTCAATCCTCCCATGCAGGCTGAGATGCCTTCTCGCGAAAATGCCTTTACCTACGCCGAGTGGTACTTCATGACCTTCTCCGCTTTCCTTCCAGTCCTCCACAAGCCTTCTTTCATGCGATTGGTAAGTGTTGTCTCACCATCCTCGGAGCTTAATCGCTAACAGCCATACAGTTGACCCGCATGTACGATGAACCTAATTTCGAGCCTTCAGTGGCGGAGCTTGTTACAGTGCACATGGTTTTCGCCATCATTTGCTTCCAGTATGGCACAAGAAACTGGCAGCAGGTTGACCAGCGGGCTCAAATGAATGAGCGATCCAATAGTCACTACCATTTTGCCCTCAGCAAGTTCTTTGAGCTGACATGCACCCGAGACCTGGCTTCGGTCCAGGCCATGGCCCTGGTCGTCAAGCATACCAGAGCTTTCCCCAAACCTGGCGTTGTTTCAATCGTCGCCAACCTTGCGCTTCAACGGGCACTCGAATTGAATCTGCACCGAGAGTCGAGAAAGCCAGGCGAGCCCAACAATCTTCAACATGAGCTTCGCAAGAGAGCTTTCTGGGTCATCATGACAGTCTACATCGCTGTTACTGGACGTCGTGGCCGGCCGATGCCTATTACCGTTGAGGAATTCGACGTCGGCTTTCCCGAGCCTATCGCTGATGAGCTCCTCTCGGATGAAGGCGTCGACACATCCCGCGACATTCCTTGCCCTTACTGGCCAGGTATCGTGAGCTTCAAGATCATCCCCATTTACATGGAAATGTACTCCAACATCTACAGTGTTCGACGGGATGCGCGAAACTATGTCAGCATCGTTAGGGCGCTTGAGGCTCGGATCAAGAAGTGGGAGGATGAGCTCCCTGGCCACATGGTGATTGACCATGCTGAGCAGACCGAGCAAACCCGTCTGGCAGCTGTCTACGCCAAGACATGGGCGCTTGAGTTCCGTCTTTGCCTGCGACATCCTTCAGTGGCCATGACCAGCGACAAGGCCATGATGGCTGAGAACATGGCCATCTGCGAGGATGTCTCGCGCCAAATGCTTCACTGTCAAATGGAGATCCAGAAGTGCAAGTGCCTTGATACGACATGGTACCAGACTTCGATGTACACCGCTGGCACCTTCACCATGTTGGCTGCCATGTGGGAGAGACGTTTCGAAACGACTCCAGAGGCCATTGCCACGTTGCGGGAGGAGATGAACGGTTGGATCGGCATTCTTGAGGAAGTCGGCTCTCTTCTCGGTAAGTTCCAGCCTCTAGTTCGCAAATCAGTCAGCCCTAACAATACGACAGGCTCGGATTCTAGCATTGCTACTGAGATTGGAAACATCATTGACCGCACGATTGCGTGGATTGACCATGATATGCGTAACAAGGAGGCAAAGAGTGCTCAGCCTTCTACCACACCGGAGGTCAAACAGGAGCCAGCCTCAAGCTACCCATCTTCTCAGGTCCAGTCCGCACCCACCAGTGGAGGGGCTCAAAGTGAAGTCCCATCTACCAAGAGCTACTTTCCCGAGTCCGACCTGAACGGCCAGACTCCTTACCCAACACTCGCCTACAATAATCACCCACAAAACAACATGGCAGCTCCAGCTTATGACACTGGTGCCATGTTCTACAACACATCAGCACAAGCTGCAGTCGCAGCTACCACGTCGGCACTCCCGTCGTCTGTGGCGCAAGTGAACCCAATGCTCGCATTCTCACAGCCTCCCCAGGTCGCGCCTCAGCCCGATATGATGTGGCAGAGCCGCGGAAACACCTGGCACGACTGGACATCAGCCATCGCTGACACGCAAGATCGCTTCAGCGCATCGACACTCTTGACGCTCGGAGGCAGTACACGAGACGCCTCGACAGGCGCGGGCGTCCCGGGCGTCACATCCAGCCCTTCGGTAAATGACATCAACAGCATTCAGCAGGGAGGCCAGTGGCCGCTGATAATTTTTGACCAGGTGGCGCCAAACGGATCTTGATTTTGACGGGGGAGCATTCACTGGGGCGTTTTGTAACTGGGGAGTTTTTGCAATGGGTAAGGATCGTGATGATTCAAAAAGGCGCTTCAACAAAAAGGATTGATGAGTTATGTATTGATGGGGGTTGGATGGTTAAAAAATATGCATTCTGGCATTGGACGATGAGTTTGGATGATGCTGATTTAGCTTCTGCGATATAAATATTTCTTGATATTATAGACGTACATAATCAATGTATAATTACTACATACATCACATTTCATTACATGCAGAACTGCTACACGTAGTCCCTCACTTTCAAGATGGGAACTCTGAAAAAGCTCTCCTCGTGATGGCAAAGTCTAATACGTACCATCATTGATGCTTGGTGTTGAGGCATCCGCTCTTTTTAACCGGAGCTTCTCCGACGAAGCTACCCACTCTTTTTCGAGTCGCGTTCAGTCCTAAGCTCCACGCCCAAGATATTGCGATTCGACAATTATCAGGAACCTCTGTGCGCTCGAATTAATCGCACATTATCCTTATCGACTTGTACCACGTATCCGACATCAACAGCAAGATGGGCAAGAAGCGACGCGGTCATGCCGACATCGAGGAGGTCCTCAGTCGACCCTGGTGCTACTACTGTACGAATCCTGCGGCTTGCGCTCTGATCACTCAATGCTAACTTTCCTATCACAGGCGAGCGTGATTTCGAAGATCTGAAGCTTCTCATCTCTCACCAGAAAGCAAAGCACTTCAAATGCGACCGCTGTGGTCGTCGTCTCAACACAGCAGGAGGTTTGTCTCTATCACCCGAATTCCACGAAAGCCGCGCTGACAGCTTTCGCCACAGGTCTCTCCGTGCACATGAATCAAGTCCACAAAGAAAACCTCACACAGGTCGAGAACGCGCTTCCGAGCAGACAGGGTCTTGAGGTGGAGATTTTTGGCATGGAGGGTATCCCCCAGGACATGCTCGATCAGCACCGCAACCGCATCCTACAGAACTTCCAGCAAGCGCAGAAGGATAGGCAGATCGCGACGGGAAATCCGCTACCGGGACAGGGACATGCGCAAAAGAAGATCAAGACTGAGTCGCCGGAGGAGCTGAAGCAGAGATTGGCTGAGTTTCGAAAGAGGAAGCAGGAGATTGCTGCCAATGGAGGTGTTGATCCCGCTGCGGCTTCGAATACCGAGACGCAACCGCAAGCTCCTTTTGTGAGTTTCTCTTCTCTACGGTTCGTTTGGAATATGCTAATATCTGTAGAACGGCTCTTACCAGACCCCTCCCCAAGTATCCTTCGACCAACAACAAGGCTATCCCGTACAACCCCCCAACCCAGCCCAGCCCTACACCTTCTCCGCCAACAATCTCCCCGCACGCCCATCATCCGGCGCGCTCCCCACGGCAGCTGGTCTACCCCAGCGACCGACACAAGGCGGATCTTGGAACGGTGGTGCCGGCGACGATATTGATCAGATGATCCGTATGGCCGAGGCGGGTATCAAGCCAGCAGCGGCCAAGGCAGAGGATGAAGGTGGCGACAAGAAGAAGAAGGAGAAGAAGGCGAGGATGTTCTACGATGATGCGGAGATTAGTCCTGAGGAGAGGATGTCGATGCTGCCGCGGTATGCGTTTGTACCGGAGACTGTGAGTTAGAGGGGATGGATCTTGTCACTATTTCTTGTGAATTGGGGTATCTTTGTTGCATGGTAGGCGTTAGGTTGTAAATTAAATGGTAAATTGATGGTGATTTTTACTTGGAGATCTGTTGCAACACCACTCATGCTGTGATGTTGGTGTCCAGCGATATCGTGGAAAGTATTCAGACTCCGCTTTTGATCCCTGTGTCATCTGGTGTTTATTCTGCTTTGTTTTGACCCGCGGTATGTGTTGTGAACCCTGTTTGTTCTTGGACGTTGGTATTGTGATGGCCGTATGGATGGGCCTTATAAGTGGAGGCTATAACACGATAACATGAGAGCTCTCAGTGTTGGTTCACAACAGTCGGAAATGAGAAAGTGGCAATGAATACATTTCCAAGCGTGCACAAAAGTCGAGCAACTTTCATCGCGTTGACTATAAGGAATCTCAATTCAAATCACCTCGTATTGTAGGCTATTAAGCATAAAAGTCATCATGATACAGGGTAAGGCAAGGCAAGGACTCTAGCCACTATTACCAAGGGTCTACCAGCATCTCGAGCTTTAGGGTCAACAACAATAAAGCCACAAATGAGCCATCAACACCTGGCACATGTCTCCATAACATGACTCAAATTCCATTGTTTAATAGCTTCTCCAGCCTCACCTCCAGGGGCCAAAAAACACCTGCATGAATACCACTTAGAGAACCCCTGATAAAAACGGAGCTAAGGCGTCACCACAGCAACACCTCCGAAAAAGGTCGAAAAACAAACCAGACGTCACCTACAACCGTGCTCGGCAGCTCTGAGTTGATTTCTCTACAACTACCGCCCGGGTCGTAGTCTACTACCATTAACTAACGACAACAGGTACGCAGAGCTATTCGTCTTTGTTTTTATTTTTCCTTTCTTGTTCGAGTTCATTTTCGAACATTGTTTCTATGATCATCTGCTCTGCATCGAGCGTGCCTTTCTTTTTAAGCTTTGTTTACTATTAACGGCTTCACTGTTCTCCGATACTGAAGGTTTGAGGTGGAAGAGCTCGGCACTGCACCAACGTCGAGAATCGAGCGAAGAAGGATATCATGGCTGTCATGGGTGCTTCAGCTGCTGCTGGGCAGAATTCCATCACTGTTGCTGGTAAGATGTGCGCTCGTTGAGTGCCGTGCGGGAGCTGACCGTTATTATAGTTCGAGTTCGACCTTTTACGATTCGAGAAGCTGCGCAACTGTAAGCAACACGCCGATACTGTGGAGTATGTTTGTTGACGGCGTGACAGACAAAAGAACGATGACGGAACCCTTTTCCTCGGCGATGGCTCCCTCGCCGCTGCGCCTACACCAAAGCTGCACCAACGCGGCATTCGAAACGTTATCAAGGTCGTCGATGATCGTTGTTTGTACGCGCATCGTGCCCACTACAAGAAACGCAAACGCTGACACGATACAGAGTCTTTGATCCTCCCGAGGACAGTCCCGTACAGAAGTTCTCCCGCTCGGTCCTACCCTCATCGAAAAAGGTCAAAGACCAAGTTTTTGCTTTCGACCGCGTCTTCGACGAAAACACAACACAGTCCGATGTCTACGAAGGCACTACTCGAACCCTCCTCGATAGCGTACTCGATGGCTACAACGCGACCGTTTTCGCCTACGGCGCTACAGGCTGCGGAAAGACACATACCATCACTGGTACATCGCAACATCCTGGTATTATCTTCATGACCATGCAGGAACTGTTTGAGAAAATTGAGGAGCGCAGCCAAGACAAGGTGACCGAGCTGAGTCTGAGCTACCTTGAGATTTACAACGAGACCATTCGTGATCTGTTGGTTCCTGGTGGGAGCAGGGGTGGATTGATGCTCAGAGAGGACAGCAACCAGGCTGTTACTGTGTCTGGATTGACGAGTCATCACCCAAAGGATGTCCAGGAGGTCATGGATATGATTGTCCAAGGAAACGAATACCGCACAGTTTCGCCCACCGAGGCCAACGCCACTTCCTCCCGATCACACGCCGTTCTTCAGATCAACATCGCTCAAAAGGACCGATCAGCTGGTGCCAGCGAGCCTCACACCATGGCTACCCTCAGCATTATCGATCTTGCTGGTTCTGAACGAGCATCCGTTACCAAGAACCGCGGCGAGCGTCTCACTGAAGGTGCCAACATCAACAAATCCCTCCTCGCCCTCGGAAGCTGCATCAACGCCCTCTGCGACCGCCGACAAAAGCAGCACGTTCCCTACCGAAACAGCAAACTTACTCGACTGCTCAAGTTCTCCCTCGGCGGCAACTGCAAGACTGTCATGATTGTCTGTGTATCACCATCAAGCGCCCATTTCGACGAGACACAGAACACCCTTCGATATGCCAACCGGGCCAAGAACATCCAAACCAAGGTGACGCGCAATGTCTTCAACGTCAACCGCCACGTCAAGGACTTCCTGGTTAAGATCGACGAACAGATGGCCTTGATCAACGAGCTCAAGGCCCAGCAGAAGGACGCTGAGGCTATGTTTTTTGCCAAGTTCCGAAAGCAATGCGACAAGCGGGATGCCATGGCTCGCGAAGGAATCCAGCGATTGCGCACCGCCTACGAGAACTCAGCTTCTGAGCGTCAAGAGCGCATCACCAACATGAAGCGTCTCAAGGCTTTCGAGCGCCGTATTAGTATGCTGTCCGGATGGATTGCTGCCTTCGATACGGTCTGCGATGAACGTGGTGATGAAGATGCGATGCCCGAGAACCTTGTCGCCATCCGAAAGACGGCACAGGGCATCCTCGTTGAGTTGGAGAACAGCCGACACCATATCCACCAGAAGCTGGAGAAGTCTGCATGGGACCGAGCCATCGACACAGCTCTGTCGCATAGCTTGCAACAACTTCAAGGTACCGAGGGTGCCGACAACGGAGAAGCCGACAACCTGACACGTGAAGCTGAGCTGATCAAGGCCAACTTCAACCGCGAAGCCTACAGGGAAGTCTTGGAGCAGGACAAGGCTGGCGATGCTGCCATGATCCAGATGCTCCTCACTGCGCAGTTCGACATTCTCGCATCACTTTCCGATACGCTCGCCATGGATGAGGAAGAAGCCGTCGCTCATGCGAAGGAGATGATTAACCGTCTCCTCCAAACCGGCTTCACAGCTGCCGGTCAGGTTGTCAAGCCTGATGGCTCCATGCCCGTTGTCGAAGTCTTCTCGCCCAGCAAGCGAGGCACACCCAAGCGCAAGAAGGCCATTGCGATGCACATCAAGCCTGTTTCGGCCCCCAACTTTGTGCCCGCGCATAGCGACCACGTTCCTGTCAGCCCCATGAAGGGATCCCCACGAAGACGTAAGGTGTTGGGAGCCTCCAAGAAGGGCGTCAGCTTCACGCCAGTGAAGGCTAAGAAGAAGGGTGGAGTCCGATGGAGGGATGACGAGACGGAGGAGGGCACATTGGAGGACTTTTCGAAGACTCCTCAGAAGTACAACTCCTCCCCTGCGATTCCCTCGCCCGAGAAGCCTATCGTTGCACCTATCATGCCTTCATACCTTGAGCCCGAGACATCGACAGTCGAGGAGTCAAGCCCCAGTCTCGAGATCCCCGAGGCCAGCAGTTTGGGTGCGAAGCCTAGCAGGTTCCAGGCCGGTTTCCTTTCCAAGGGACCTAGACATTCCCTCGCTGATGGATCACCCAAAGCACCCACCATGACCCTCAAGCTCGAAGCTTCACCCGATATTCAACGAACACCACCCCTGCGGTCTCTGGATGTCACTAAGAGTGGCAATTTCTCACCATCGCCATCGGGGCTCGGTATTCCTAGAGCGATTAGACGACTTCCCACGATACACGATGAGAACAACCCTCCCGGATCTGGATCTGATTCCGAGACGAGCACTATCGATGCCCGAAAGCTTCAGACCGCCCTCCGCACCGCCATGAAGGAGAAGGCTCGTAGAGCGAGCATCATGGCCGGTACAACAGCATCCAGCACCAAGCGAGTATCGTCAATGGGATCGTTGCCCGAGCGTACCGGACCCAGGCCTAGTCTGCCTGCGGCCCTCGCCAGCAGCACCAACGGTATCTCTCGACTCCGCCGAGGTAGCGCTGAGAGGAGACGAAGTCCCCCAATGGCGTGCTCCCCCAACGACTTCAAGATAGACATGGCTCTGACACCTGGTCAAGCTAGACGCATGAACATGAACAACACAGTCACTCGAATGGAAGGTCCTGGATCAAGTCCCCAGGGCGGTATGGCGGGTAGTGCGCCGCGACGAATCACCATCGGTACGGGAGGCGGAGCTGCTCATCGCCGACAGGACAGCAGGGGCTATACCTTGCGATGAGCGATTGATATGAGGAGGGTTGAACGTATGTGTACAGATTGAGATTGAGATTGCCTTGATGGCCTTGGATGGGTGCGTGCTTGATTGTTTATGAGCCCGGAGTTACGGCTACGGCGTTTGGGACCTTGCATGATCTATGTAGATTGGTATGATATGGCATTCTTAGTGTATCAACACAACTTGAACATTGCTCTTTCGTCATTCCACGTGAAGCTATCGCCGAAACACTTACATAAACAGCCCCGAGTGATGGAGCAAGTTTTCTTCATGATCAGCAATTGGTGCGTTCGTATGGGGCTGCTTACTCACTTCCGAAAAAGCGATTAAGCATAAGCCCTAGTGCCACACCGGATGTGGGGATGGACTTTTAGTGGTTGAGTGGGCTTTTAACGCCGAAATGTGGCGACGCTAACAATCGGCGATAGTTTGGAGATGGGCAGTCGGTGATAGAGTGATGGTGTTGAGGAGTTTGGGTCGGAGATAATGTCATCAAATGAATTGGAGGACATTTGAGGATGAAAAAGTATATAAGCGATTGGATGTTTCATTTGAGGATGGATCCAACAACAATCATCACTTGTCTTACAAGCTTCATTACAAGCCATTCGCACTTACACTCAAGCCACTTACACTGGTCATTCATATAGCAATCTTACAACTTCAACATGTCTTCTCCAGTCTGGTTCATCACAGCCGCCTCCTCAGGCTTCGGCCATGATATCGCTCTTCACGCTCTCAATCTCGGCCACACCGTCATCGCCACAGCTCGCAGTACATCACGCGTCCAAGACCTCGCCGACGCAGGTGCACACACCCTCGCATTCGATGTGACATCTCCCCTCTCCGACCTCGAAGCCATCGCAAAAGAAGTCTTCATCAAGCACGGCCGTGTTGACTATCTCATCAATGCAGCTGGATACATCCTCGACGGCGCAGTAGAGGAAGTATCCCAGCAGGAGCTGTATGATAGCTTCAACACCAATGTCTTTGGGATCTTTAACACTATCAAAGCTTTCTTACCGGGAATGCGAGAGCAGAGTATCGGTAAGAATGGAAAACGTGGTACGATTGCGACCTTTGGAAGTATCGGTTCTTGGAGAGGTGGCGCAACATACTCTGTCTACTCGATGGTGAAAACCTGCATGTCCTCCCTCGCCGAGTCCCTGCGCTACGAGCTCGAGCCATTCAGCATCGTCGCCACGGTCGTGGAGCCTGGTTACTTCCGCACTAGCTTCCTGAACCCTGGTGTGAGGGCAGTTACGAAGAAGCGCATGGATGTTTATGAAGATGAGAACACGCCTACGGGTAAGACGAGAAAGATGTTGGAGAAGACGGATGACAACCAGCCTGGTGATGTTAAGAAGGGTACCAAGGTTATCGTTGACATTCTTACGGGGACGGGAGTTGGAGAGGGGAGGGAGATTCCGGTTCGGATTGTGCTGGGGAGTGATGCGGATGTTTATGTTAGGAGCAAGTGTGAGGAGACGTTGGAGTTGCTGAATGAGTGGAAGGATGTCACTGTCAGTACTGATCATGAGAAGTGAGGACGACGATGTGGGATCTGAGTGTAATTTGATATAGGTAGACCAAGAGATCACCGTTTGCTGAAAAGACCTCCTCTCAAATAAAATGCTTACTTAGGTAAAGCTTAGTGATCTTTAGAGTATCTACTCATATTTAGGCCCTAAGTTCAGGGTCAGAAGCTTTCTTGCTCCCTGGGCTATTGTATTCAAACCCCTTAATCATTTAAGCCATGCGATTTTCCTTTGCCCAAGTCTCCAGCTCAGGTGTCCCGAACGAAAAGATCTTGATCGTATTTCTCACTTGATCTTCAAGGAGCTTCCTCCCCTCGTAGTCGGACGAAAACACATATTGGACTGCTGCTCAGTCGCCGCCCTTGTTAGGCCCCCGGACTCTGACAACACAAGCCTCAGTAATAAGCTCTTCAGGTGACCGTTGGTGATAGTATGCATTGGGTCTATTGGCGATTGTTCCGATGATGAGGGCGGCGCGTCCATAATCGACAGTCTCTTTTGATATGGTTTCGGTACGACGATGCCAAATCAGCTCCCGCCAGTTCAAATTTGGCCAGAAAGCGCATTGGATATCGGGAGGGTTCATGGCTGTGATTACGCTATCCTGAACTGCAATCTGCACTATAACCGCGGATGGCCCTCGTCGCTTTACCCACGCAGCGTGTTTCCTGGCCAGGTTGTAGTCTGGAGTGAAGCAGTAAATGGCCTTGTTCTCGCTGAAGTCGGTCGGTGGGACTGATCGAAGAACGCTGATTCTGCTGAGAGCACCCTGAGGATCGAAGAGGCCGTCGAGTCGTGCTTGATCCATCGTTTTGTATAGCACAGTGAAGTCGTGCATGACTGATGGCCCTGCAAGTGTGTGCCTACCTCCGGAGGCTGATCCACTAGGTTCCGTGTTCGTATGTTGCACGTCTCCTAAAGGGTGGCAGAAGACTCTAGTCTAAAGTAATCAAAGAATTGAATAAGATTATCATAATTTAGGGTAGTTTAGGATAAACTTGCCTAGGGCTTTGGCTCTTCTTAACTTGGTCTGTGGGGCTGGGCAGAAGTCCCCTGATACCCAAGGGCTCTCTCACGGTCGGCAGAAGCTCGCTGGATGTCCCTGAGCCCCTCATAACGCATTTAGATGGTATATCGAAGCCAGCCAATGCAAGTGCCGGTTAACCGCGTGCCCCTGAAATGGGGATCCATGATGGTATACTGGAGCTCAGTTGCGATACCGCGCTGCTCCATGTAGTGGAACCATGCGGAGCTATCGTCCTCCCAGAAATCATCCGAGAGGGGATTCCCAGCATGACCCTTCACCCAGTCGATGAACGAGACTTCAAGAGTGGTCTCATCACGAAGGTCAATCTCACGAATGATGGGGCCAGATGGCCAGGCGACCCAACCGCTCCAGATCTCTCTCGCCTTGTCGCTGTTGAAACCGACATACTCGATGGTTGCTTTTGAGATGAGCTTCTACGGGATAGTGAAAAATGCGTCAGGGCAGGATACGATATTGACATAGGGTGGAATGTGTTTGTTCTCTTCATCACTTGTGCGATTGAGTCGTCGTTTGTGTATCTGTACAGAACCATCACGTGGAGTGGGAACATTGACGAGGCCAAGGTTGATCAGATGGGCTGCATCTCCAGGTGCGAGGATGTCCCCGAAGGAGATGTAGTGGCTCATGGTCTGATTCGGTAAGCAGGATGGATAATGTTGAGGGGGGGTTGACAAAGAAAAAGGAAGATGTGGTCCAAGCCTTCTTGTATGCGTCGGACGTGATCAGAAGATAAGCTTTTGTCTTGGGCTATTGTGTGGGTAGCTGGTTTGCTGCCTGAAGTGTGTTTTTGAGAGTGTTATTTTGAGTTGCTAGACTTGACAGCTGATGCTTGCATTGCGCGCCTCACCTCGTGGTCCAAGCCTGCCTTATTAATGAAATATGAAGTGGGGCATCATCTGCCAGAAGTGTATTTACAAACCTTACATTGACTCGAATCTTTTCCTATTATGGTTTATCCTATAGTAGCTGGTTAGGCATTGTGGTATTATGTCTAAATTGTGAGCTAGATGTGTTATTTGCAGTTACAACAT
Source organism: Fusarium sp. MPI-SDFR-AT-0072 (assembly GCA_020744335.1). Taxonomy (NCBI): domain Eukaryota; kingdom Fungi; phylum Ascomycota; class Sordariomycetes; order Hypocreales; family Nectriaceae; genus Fusarium; species Fusarium sp. MPI-SDFR-AT-0072. Next base: position 499,517 of record JAHBOG010000005.1, on the reverse strand, counting down.
GTGGCTGAGACCTTACAACCACCACTTAGTGCTACCATCTGGCTACTATCTATTATTTAATTTTGGTGCACTGAAGAGACTTTGCCTTCTCAGCCAAGGTAACTGGACCTTGTCCTCGTCTTATAATCTTGATCACTGAGAAATATTCCTACTCGCTGGCCAAAGATCTGAGTTCCATGTCGTGATTGTAAGCTCTCAGCCACAGGAATCAACTTAGAATAACATATCTCGAGCTTGCCTTCGTCACGGGAAGTACTCAGGTCTTATGCCACATGAGATTAAATCTGAATTTACATCTCGTTTTCTCACCAACCCAGCCAACTTTCTGCAATATCAGGAAAGCTTTCTTTTTCCAAGTGCCTCTGGACGTGTCTTCTCCAATCTCCTCTGGAATCATGATCATGGCCAGGTAGATTTAGACCGCCCGGGACACGAAACTTAGTTCTGATCCATTCCCGAGGAACGAAGTCGGCTATCTCCCAATCAATCACCCACAGCGAACAAACGATGATGTTTCCGGGGCCCAGATCGCACGAACAGAAACTCTGAGCAATCCATTCCCAGTTCTTTGCAATTTCTCAGTAAGGTTGCGGGACTATAGTCGTTCGACTAGGCTGGTATCTAATAATAACCCTATTCACGGAGACGTCGAGTGTTGAATATTTAGTTGAAATATTTAGTATTTACTGTGATTAGAAGTTCTATTCTTCCTCTTCCCTTTCTCCTATAATCCTCAATGTGGACACTATACTGACTGACCTCAGAATTGATATGGCCGCAGGTACTGATACGCACCCTGCCCATTGCAGTTATTTTCCCGTAGATGCTCTTGATATTTATACTTTCGATATTAGCGGCCACAGCGATACACATCCACGGTGCCCAGACGCTTATTGGTCAGATGCTACTACAGAGCCTTTCCGCTTTGCGAGACTTCGGCAAATAAGGATGAAGATGAGGAATTAAGGGTATTCTTTCACCGCTATTGGAGTCTTGGTGTAATTTGAAATATAATAAAAAAATCACTATCTCCTTTGTATTGCCGATTCCAAGTTTGACATGTCTACCGCTAGCCAGCATTGTCCTTCGTAGGTCTTCCTTGCTTCCCTCTCCGACAGCGCTTTAGATGAGGGCGATGTTCGGCAAGATCGTCAGTGGAATAACCACAAATACATGTGTACAGCCCTTCACCACTGCAGTTCTCTTTGTCTAGATGATTCCAGTACGTGTCCTTTCGCCCATTAGAATATCCACATCGGCAGACATAGAGAACACCAGAATGTTTGCTGGTCTGATGTCGCTTTAAAGTCCTTTCGTCCTTAAAAGACAAACGCTTGCAGGTTTCTTCTATGCAACGGAAAGGGTTGAGTTTGGGAGGAGACGTGATTTTGTGATAGCTGTTAGAGTGTTAGTGTCCAAGCTGATTAGATAGCCCATAGTGTATAGGTACTAGGTAACGTGAGAGCATTCGCATTCTCACCAATTTGTGCGGAAAGTTTAAAGTAGCACGGGATGACCTGAGGTATACGAGGAGAAGAAGAGGAGGAGGAAGAAATAGATGAAGGACTATTGTCGTACCTAGCTGGTTGCGGAGAGGTAGCATTATTCCCCAGAGGCTTCGGTGATGAGCGTCGTAATGATTCTGAATGTTGCCGGCGTGGAAGAGACTCACGTGTCGCTTCCTCATGGGACCTTTGATGAGAAATGAATGATTCGGGCTGCAAAAAAGAAAAACCGTTCAGATTCCAGACACTGACCACTTGCATAGGCTCGTTGGAAGATGGTTGTAAGTCAGTGTATGATTCCTGAATGGTGTTGAAATGAATGAAATGTAAAGATGAAGTACTGCCCAGGCACTGGGGATTGATATCTTGCGGTAAAGCACGGCAAGGTGATGAATCGCCATGAGGTTCCTGAGGGGGGTTGACAAATGGACCCGGTACCGAATAAAGACAAGGACATAACCTTATCTCGTTAACGTCAATACCAGCAAAGAGTTCTTGTGGATATTGTTGGTTGTAACTCAAACTGGATCATGTGTGGCATTTGCAGCATATCCACACATGCACAACTTAATGCGCCGCCGATATTTGAAGTTACGCATAGCCATGACGACCACGTGGCTCAGCACTTCAGTTGCGGAAAGGTTTCGACTTGTTGGGATTTTGCTTGCAAATAGAATGCATTCTCCTTCCTCAGAACAGAGGATGGGTGATGGTAGTAGCGTATTGATGAAGGGAGGCGGCGGGTGGGTGGTTGTCTGAGGATTATTATTGCTTTCGCGGCGGCAAGGAAGGGATTCTTATGTTGAATTCAAGAGTTGGGACAGACTACCTGCACCGCAGTCTCAAACAGACCGCCAAAGACATATGCCGAGTCCCCGATTCGTTGGTGGCCTAGGACTTGTCTGACCGACTGTAACATGGCTTGAAAAGCTGAATGAAGGCCATTTATCTGATTGGCGCAATCCGAAAAGCAGGCCGTGCATTACTATGGCCAAGACTCGAGTAATTTTCGTGCAGATCCAATCAGATAAATGGCCCTTGGTCATCCGTAAGTAGACATTATGGGTCTAAAAGAACACCGGGATATCAGATTAGACAGTGTTGTGTTTGTAGGGGGTTTCCTGTCAGCGCCACTCAGCATATAACAGGCTAACAGGCTAACAGCCAGCCTCACTTTCAACCTGTTACGACGGGAATCAATTGAGTCGCAAAAAGTAATCTTGCGGAAGTGATGGAGGTGAGATAACAAGCTTCGTTTAGGGTTCAAGCTGACCTTGCCAGCAATACCAACAAACGGCCACTGGCACAACACGCCATGCACTACAGCTGCCTGACGAAGACCCTGACAGTACAGTTGTTGATCTGGACTTGACCGGCGAAAACATTGAGTTTCCCACAAAGATTGGGGAACTGATAAGAAGAAAAAGGCATGCCGACGTTTATTCAATCTATCGGAATAATTCCAGCACCAGAGACATGACAACAGAAGCGCGGGCTTTCATTATCGACGGAGTTGCTGGAAAACTGAAACGGCATCGGAAACGATGCATACAACGTCTAGGACCCCGAACGTTGTTGAATATATCATGCCGCGGTGCAGAAGTTATAGTATATACAATCAACTGCAATGACTGGCTTGTCACCGCCGAGGAAGAAGACAAGGATTCGAATGAAACTTGCCGAAGCGTGCTAGGTACGTCTGTGGGCAAGTAAAATAGATCCATGAGACTAACCGAGAATCAGTTCCGACGGGAAAGACAAGTTACAAACGAGAGGCAGCACGGATGCGACAGCGGGAACGACGCCGCGAGAAAGCGGATCAAGAACATTTCTCAAGTCCTCAAGATGCCAAACTCATCACAGATGGTACATCACTGAGCGAAGATCTCGCGGATACCTTCAGAGCCGCTATCCTGTTGTATATATTCTTTGACAAGAAAGGTTACGGACGGCCATTCGGGGCACTGTACGTTCCCGGAAGCTGCAGGAGGTCATCCAAGCTCGTGAATTTGTATTCCTTGCTATTCGTCAATGGATCGCCGTCCTCCAAATTTGGAGATCTCCACCGAACTCCCAATGCAGATAAGTGGTTACGGCATGAAATACTCCAGCATTTCAAAGATCTGGAAACTCAGCTTTCCAACATGAGCTATCGGCAGCTTTTCACGGGAGTTCACTCTGTGCTTTTGACACTCTCTTCATCCGATCTACGTTCTGTTCAAAGCAGTAATCATCAGTTTGATCTCCTTCAACATATTCAAACAACTCTACACATACTCATTGATAACTTCCAACACGAGACACATGAACGGGGGTCAAGTGAGTCTTGGAAAGCTTTACTTTTATGTTGATACTCGAACAGGCTGTGTCGAATAAAGCATAACTTTTCGGTATGTTCGAAATGACTTGAGATGGATTACTTATATTTGCCCATGTACAAATAAAAAAAGTAACAACTGTTATTTGTATTTCACATCATCATATATCGTGCTCTCTTTCCTTATCGTTTCTAAGCCCGTATAACCGAAAGAATATATCAAAATGTCTTAAAAGATCCCAAGTTCCTCCATGCCAATCAAAATTTCCGTGCAGCCAAGGGTTGTTGTTAGCTACCTGCGCTAACTAGGAGCCTGTCTCTCCTTCACTGTTGACCATAACCCGACTCCGCAGCCAGCTATCAGTTCCCCTAATTGCAATCTAAAAAAACACGATCGAGGGTTATGTTGAATTCCCTCTGTTCTGACTCCGACAGGGCTCCAGTTGAGAAGGGCCTTCTGTTGGTAAAAGATGTAGTAGAAAAGCTGCTGAACATGGAGTCGGAACAAAAAGTATATGGATAGACCAAAGAAAGAAACCCAGTAATAAAAAGAAAAGTCCAACAAAGGAAAGAAATACAGGATCATCAAGCGAGTTCGCAAGGACTGACGGAGCATCTGAGCGACGTTCATGGATAACTCAAAACTTAGGGACGTGGTGCAAAAGAACTCAAGCGCTCAAGTATCTGACTGTATCAAAGGATAAGCCGCACTAGCTGTGAAGCTTACGGCAACCGTGAAGATACAGAAAGCTACGCAAAACTTCCTCTTGAAGCCTGCGCTGGCGCCATTGCTTTCTATGGACCACAAACGTATCGAAGGAGCCTCAGTACTCAAATCCTTTCATTGGTCATCATTGGGAATTTTCGTGGCCTTCCTCTCCTCTTTTTACCACACCTCGCAATGTGGTGTTTGTGCAACTTGAGCTGATCAATTGCATGACCACAGGGACAACTATAAAGGCCGTTGCCAGTACAGTTATTACTCTCGATATGTTTGCAATGCTTATCTTTTCTTCCGTCTTGCCTGCCACAGCGACAAACGTAAACGGAACCAAGATGAAACTCGGTCAGATGTCGCTTCAAAGACCTGCTGTCCTTGAAAGTCTTATTGCAGCGTTTCCTGCCGCAATGAAATGGACTTGAAGCCACATGAGACGAGATAAGGTGAAAGCTGTTGCTTGTAAGACGAGTGAAGAAGAATAACGATAGCAGGGCTTACCAAAGAGAATCCACGTCTTCAAAAGTTTGCCCACAAAGGTCGCAGGTGAGTCGCGCCACTTTGGAGACAGGACTAGACGTGGACGATTGAGATAGTCTCTTCTCGTACCCACTAGAGGCTGGTGATTGGGGCGTCGGAGCATTGCTACTTGGAGAGGTGTTGCACAAGGGAGGGAATAGGTCTGGCTGATGCCAGGAAACCGAATGAGGGGCAGTGAGAGAATCTAGGTCTTTCTGAAGTTCAGGTGAAACCTCTTGCATAGTTTCGAGAGTGGTATGAGTTTCAGTGACAAGTGCTCGTTGAATGTTCGTCGTTTCTTGGTGTTGAGTAGCCAAGGAAGTAGGGTCTGCGTCGAGCGCTTCGACGCACGGCCCGCGGTAAAAGTTGAAGTCAAACAAGCTGTCAAACTCATGGCTCTCAATACTAGGCAAGAGCCAAAGATTAGTGTCCCATCCGAAGTTGAGTTGCCATTGCGCGTCGTCGATGTCGCTCGTCCAAGGTTCTAAGTGATGATCATCGTGGTCCTCCTGAATGGGATAAGCGCCAAGACTATGCTTGGCGCTGACCCTCAAACAAGATGGACCTTAATTGTCAGATGTAGATGAGTGTCGCTCTATTGAGCAGGATCAAATCCTCGAGTGTCGAGCCACAGACTTTCGCTCGACGACGAAAGATGTGATGAGGAAAAAATCCGGAGAGTAGACAAATGGGCGAGAACCTGATTGAAGTATGGGCAGCTGCAACCCCCTCTTACGTGGCTCAGACTCAGGGCCAATTCTGTGATTCGCTGAACCTGAGCGGTACGTAGATCTTACGTGCGGCTGAAGTTGTTGAGACTTGCATGGGGTGAAACTCGTTGATCGGATATCTGAATAAGGGCCATTTATCTCATTCGTCAGCTTCTGGGCATAAGACTGTCTAGATACATATAATGAAGGGTCGTTGATCACCCTCCCTTTGCTTGAGCCTCATCAGCTCACCAATCAGAAATTTGGCCCTGGAATAGCCTTGTCATATTCAGCGAGTCTTCGATGGTGCTGTCAATGCTTATGTAGTTCACGAATCCAAAAAAACGGCCCTGATGGAGTCGCAAGTGGCTGGGCCAATAACGAAACTGGCCCTGATGTCTGCAACACCAAGCAATACGAATATGTGAGACAACGAAACGGAGCTACAGAGAAACATCCAATACGGAAAATGGCCCATATCGATGGCTAAGTTGGACAAACGACACGATGATAACTTTTATCTGGCCAGCCGGCTTTCAACAAACACGGCAGATTAGATAGTCCATAGATATATAAGACAGCGTTCATGACAAGATGGAACCTTTTATCATGCCTTCCAGTGTCACAATGACCATCTAACCTCTTTCCTGATTGAAATTGTAACTTCCTACTGGCCCTATTTTCTTTTTTTCAACAAAGCCTTGAGAATGACTTCGTCGCAGAACAATGCCACTCCTGAAAAGAAAGAAACTGGTCCAAGCGCACCGCAGAACCCTAAGGCATATGGAAGTAAAGATCAAGGTGAGCCCAGCCCTGCATGCAATGGCACCTATCAAGTCTAACATCGATCTGGACTATATTTCACCAATGTTAGAATGGCTGCACCAGAATGGCGAAGATCAACCGTGGAGGGGCTTCACGGCCGTTGCCACGGATAGACAGAAGTGGCAGAGTCATGTTTACTCAGCTGAGAATGTTTTAAAGACCTGGAGTATACAAGCAGAGGCTGGGTCTCAAGAAGAGTCATCTACAGGATAAATGTGACAACAGTGGGATCGAGGGCATTGCAGGTCATCATAGAGCATCACTGATATCTTGGGCAAGGTAGTACGACAAATGTTTAAAATCAAATTCCAGTTATTGCAATCTTTAAAGACAAAGCAACCCGAACTGCCATTGGTTACATGGGAGGGGAAATGATATGATAAAGATTTGACCTATAAGTGAAAACCAGGCTCTCTTCTCTCCGAAAAAGAAGCAGACTGTGCATGACGAATTGCCTCAAGTCGGGAGCCAAGGTGAATAAACCTGCTCAAACCGCAGCAACACAAGCATAGGTGTCCTTCCACAAGTTGGTGCAATCTTCGCCAACTGCAGGATTCCACTGCGCAAATTGTGCCATGGTGATCTTGTAGTGGTGCAAAACGCTGTGACACGTAGTCCCAGCACCAATGTAGTGGAACTTCACACAATTCTTAACCAAGCCCGCCTGGATCGGTGAAGGCGTCGTGAATCCATTGTCGCTGGTAATGCCTACTGGGTTGGGCTTGGTGTTTGTCGTTGGAGATGAAGTGTAGCCATTGACGCAGACGCATGCGTTTGTCCCCTTCCACAAGTTGGTGCAATCCTTTCCAACGGCAGGATTCCACTCGATAAAGTCGGCAAGGGATATCTTGTGGTAAGCGAGAACGCCTTGACAGGTGGTCGTGGGAGTAACGTAGTGGAATTTGTTGCAGTTGGCCACCATGCCTTCTTGTATGGGGTGTGGGGTTTGGATGCCATGTCCAGAATACTCATCCGCAGGAGAGGGCTTTTGAGGAACAGTAGGTTTTGCAGTGGACTTTGCATCAGAATGGGGTTTTGAAACAGACTCCGCATCAGAAGGGGCATCAGGCATCTTGTCGGGTGATGGCTCAGGAGCGGACGTAGGCTTTGTCGTCTTGGAAACAACCCCGGTTGGTTCGTCTTTGTCGGCAGTCCCATCGACACAGTAATTACCGACTGGATCAAGTCTAGGACACGTGAGACCTGGATTCAGCGACTTGAGCTCATCCACAGTCATACTCCAATCTTTGGCGAAGGTCGAGCATGTCTGGCCAGGTAGAGGATAAGTTTCATAATCGCACTTTACAGCTCGGCGAGAAGGCATGGCAAGAGCATAAGGTAGTCGGAGGACAAGGCTCGCGGCCAGGAGTGCGACGAGATGCATGTTGCTAGCTTGGAAGATGGATGGGAAGGAAGATGAAGAAATGAGTACAGATATTGATTGGTAATAACACGTCTACTGATCTAACTGGCCCTTCTTATACTTTTCAACCCCCGCAGCAAAGAGCTATATTCTAGGTTTTCGAATGAGTATTTATACCGTAGCAATTGGTCACACATTGTAACAGAATGTCTAAATAGTGAGCCGGATGTGTTATTTGTAGTTGAGGCCTGTGGCTGAGAGCTTACAATCACGACGCAGAACTTAACTTCCCTCCCCGCAGTATGGACTGAAAGTCCCGTCGAACTCGTCATGATGATGAATACTCTTTTCTCGCCACTCTGTGCCTTCGCTGGCGATAAAGACTTTCCTGTGTGATCATCGTGGTAGACTATAGTTCTTTTTTAAGGTTATTGATTATCATGTTAACTTAGTTAAAAAGTTTCAACCAGCAGGAATTAGGAAGGCTATTAGTCAGGCCGGAGTAATTGTTCGGTCGCGGGCCAAAGAGGAATGCTGGGTTTGACCAGAATACCCGTTGGCTCGGCCTTCGGGGCCAACTATGCTTGTTCGTTGGCCCCGAATGCCGAGCCAACGGGTAAGGTGATGATAGTCGTGACACTGACGCCAAGTCAGCTTCCAGGGGCTGGAGTCTCAAAGTGAATGTACATACAGACCCTCGCCGATGATACCCATCGTTTTCTCCTACCGAAATCCCTAACTTGTATCTCTTCTTCAACCCTCCATCATTTGTCATATTTAAGATTATGAAAATATGGGAAAGTTTGATTGTTCATATTTGGAAGAGAGTTTCGCAACGCCGATCGTTGTTGGAGGGGCGACACACCTGGCATTCATGCTGGGAGCCTTGGTATACCTCGTACAGCATGGAGTGCTTTTCTCTTCCGTTCATGTTTGGGGCAGTAGCTGATAAATTCGGTAAAGGATGGCCTTCAACGATCGGAACTGTTAACTCGGTCGTCGGCTTGCAAGTATTCCCGTCCGAGTGATCAAGTGACAGTTTCTACTCATAAGAGCCCCGATGCTGATTGAGGTATATACTGGTTTTTTATGACTCTGAAGGACGTGCTGACTAAAAGAGTAAGTATATTGTGGGACCTGGCGCTTAATGGTCCCAATTTGGAAAAGGCTGTTATCTCTCGGGATACGTTACGATGCCGACGGGATTTCCGGGCTGTCAGCATAACGTGTAAGCATGGCAAATAAGGTTTATCAATTCAAGATGTCCGAAACACATTCTTTGGGTATAAGAGAAGTTCATAGTCGTAATTAATAGTGAAATCAGTGTTCATTTCACGTTCATCAAAATCATATTTGTTACCATACAAAACCAGCAATATTTTTTCAAAAACCATGTCCGAATACGGCTCTTCAAAATTTCTCGCCGGCGGATTGAAGATCTTCGCCATATTCTCCATGTTCACCGGAACAGTCGATCTAATCACCGGTCATAAACTTGTTATACCCGAATCAGAACGATCTCTCCTCCCAACCCCAACCCTCGCCTTCGTGGACAACCAGCTTCGATTCTTGGGAGCAATCTGGGGTGGATATGGAATGATACTCTGGTGGGCGAGTAGTAATCTCCAGACGAGAAAGGTTCCTCTTTCTTTGCTCGGAACTGTCATGTTCTTGGCTGGTATTGGTCGCTTGACTTCAGGGTTGAGTCTGGGCTGGAATCCATCGTCGCTCAAGATTGCTGCTGCTGTGGAGCTCGTCGTCCCTCCTTTGATCTACCTGTTTGGATTCTAAGTGTGCAACAAGAGCCCTTACAGGCACGGCAGGCTCGGCGCTTTGGTAAAGTCTATCGCCTCGTCGCTTATTCGGTGGCGCAGACTGAGCCGGACTCTGGCCTGATAGGAGAGTGCACAGGGGCATCCTCATTACATATAAGTCGATACAATTGCTATGGATGTTGCTGCTGTGCCGCTACGGCGATTGTGTAAGAAGGGAGGTGGAATGGCCACTCTTTGCTCTCAACTCAAAAGGAACTTGCATTCAACACATGAAATGCTTGCTTATCTCGTGTTTCTGGAAATGAGGCTATGACCAGAATAAGGTACTGGCAGGGAATGGGTTAGATATTAGTATGAATTCATTGATATTTGCCCTTACGATTAAAGAAATCTTACAGGTCGGAACTTGAGTTTGTTGTATAAGAATGCATCAGATAAAAATAAGAAGTTCTGTTTAAGAAGGGCCCTGAATAAATATGTACATATGTCATCTTCCTCATCTCCGAAAAGTATGATATATAGGTAGCAGAAATTCAATAGCGAGTTCCTCTCTCAGCTCATTTGAGAGGAGTGCCCTTGCGGTAGTCACAATCCTGCCTGTCGAAGGGACTTCCGCAACCAGTTGAACTGTCGTGCTCAACAAACACAGCAGGCAAGTTGAAGAAACAACGGGGAATCTCTCCCTGAACAAGGTTGCTAGTGTCAACCTCATCGCTATCGCCCTTGTTCAAAGCACAGTCGATGACGGCCTTGTAGTAAGTCTCGCGATCACCCAGACCGAAGGAAGCCATCTTCTCGTAGATATCAGCACCAACCTCGGTCCACTCTCCCTCACGAATGGGGTTGGGATCGTTTCGCATGATGTACCAGCAGTACTCCTCGCCATCACGGAGCGGCAGCCACTGCCGGCCGGTGGAAAAACCGCAATCCTCACGCGAGTCCTTACCGCCGAGCTTATCGGCAACAAGGTGCAACTTGGAGGCCTTCATAACGTCGTTGGCCACCTTCTTCTGGATATTGTTGGTGATGGAACCCAGAGTGACGCGCACGGTCTCGACGTCGTCGTCGAGAAGGAACCAGCCGCCATTGAAGAACTTGGCGATCTTGGTCTCGTAAGTGTCCCACTTGGGGGCGGGGAGAGAGTTATACTCGTCATCGCTTCTACCACCCCCAGTTGCGATTCGGAGGGTATCCTCGAGCTTGACTGAGGCGGACTTGAAGAGGTCGGCAAGGCCAGCTGATATAGTAGCAGCACCATCATCCTCATCATCGCCCAAGGAGAGGCCGGACATGATACCTGCCAGAATACCCATGCCAGCAGAGATACCCGAGCCCTGTATTCCCGATAGTCAGTAATGGAAAAAGATTGAACCTTGACAGACAAAGGAACATACCACTCCAGGGACAAGACCTCCAAGGGCATTACCCATAGTCGCGGCTGCAGAAAGCCAGCCTTTCATATTGCCTCCCCCATTCTCGTTTCCGCTAAAGTCCTTGAGCATCTGCCCGATCTTGAGACCATTGACAAGAGTCTCAGTGGTCAACTGGCGGTGCAGCTCGGCGAACTTGCCATGCATGCCCTTGACAGCCTGGAATGTCCAGTACGAGTTCTTGCCAACAAATGTCTTCCCATACTTGTCGAACTGCTCTTCGCACCCGATGCCGCCCATGGGGTTGCAGCTAGTTCCGATGAGAGCGCAGCCGCTAGCACCAGACTTGCCGTCAGTGCCGCCCATGACCTGATCTTCCAGATTCTTGACCCAGTTATTCTGGTGCTCTGTGAAGATGACGGTTAGTGTTTTCTTGCATACTTAGGTTTGGTGAGAGAGCAAGCTACTTACCCCAGTGGCTCTTGATGAATAGTTCAAGAGATACGCCAGCAGCTGTGTCTTCCCAGAGCTTGTCGACGCCCTCGACGGTCTTCAGGTCCCATCCCTTGCAGAACTTTTGCTTGTCGTCAAAGATATCGTTCGCGTCCCTCTTGGAGAACAGGGGTGAACCCTCTGCCGCGGCGGCAAGGGCCAAAAGAGCGGTGGTGGTCTTCATGGTGAAGATGTTTTGTGAGAGATAGATTGACTTGTGGGGAGGTATAGCGAACTGAGCCGATGAAGACTTGCCTCCCAAGCTTTTCTACTATGCAAGAGAGGGCATATATATATTCTACCTCTTGCATGGTTCAGCCTTTTTGGCACCATGTTGAGCTTGGCGGCTGACATGAACGTTTGGCGAGATGAGACTTGGCATCGCAGCACTATTGGAGTTCTTGTGTATACTATGGAGACCTGTGATGCATCAAGGATTGCAAAGGATTCCTGGCCCAATGTCACAGCCACTGTGATGACCCGATTGATCCCAGCGTGTAAGGCTATAAGGCGGCCGTTGAGGTGGGGGACTTTTTATGGAGATGGCGTGGCTATCGCAATTAATGCGGCCCGGGACCAGGCCAGGATTTGGATCCATGACAGGGTATTCTAAGACACATGCTTTCCAAAGCCAAGGACTTTGTGTTTCCAATGGGAATTACTCGGTACTGAGGTGGGCTGACTTACACTGCAATAGGCATTCAATACAAGAGGAAATAGAGTCGTAGCTGGATATGTCATTTGCAGCTGAGACCTGCGGCTGAAAGGATAATCACCCCATATTGCTTCGTCATAGTTAAAGTTGGAAATAAGCATAACTAGCTGTAGCTATTGTGTAGATACTTAAGGACGGCTAAGTTTACCCTCCTGTAATTAGCTGCCCCCAACCAGTCTAGGAGTGGTCGGCACAACTAGTCTTCCCGTCTGTCCGTAGTTCGGCATGTTTTATAAATCGACCATGGGCCCCCCTGTAACCAAACAGGTTACTAATTAACATGCCGCCAAGAGCTTAAACAATCCGAAGTGCTCCGTAAAAGGCTTGTTGATTGTTATTTCCATCACACCAGAGTCACGCTAGAGCATAAGATTGGGCACTTCCCCAGATCATGACTCGCCAGCTCGCCAATGATGCCTGGTCATGGTGGGGTCCGGCAGATGTATGTAAGACGGAACCCCCTGGGAATTCATAAAGGCACGAACTTCTGACGCCCAAGGTAGCAGTTGGTCTTACGCCAAGCCATTCCTTCACCCTTCAATTTATTAATAATATAACACACTGCATGAGATTGTTAATAGAAACCAGCTGCATGCTCAGCCTCACTTGATGCACCTCTGATCTTTGTGCTTTTATAGATTGTCAACTATCAAGGTTCTAAATAGATCTATTTTAACCGAACAATAGGAACACCTCTATAGCAAAGTCTTGTAAGGGCTTGATAAGCTCGAAAGGTTGAGTGAGCTTGTCTCTCTGTCAAGTGACCCAAGTCTAGACTTTGCTGGAGATGCATAGCTGTCGAATGCATATGGGAATCTGGATTGGAGATTGTCAAAGGATCTATAACAATATCAATATTTGCGGAGCATTTACAGCGGATCGAATAAAAGAAGGAATAAAGTATGCCTCAATCATTTTGCTCCGCATAACAGCTTATGAAACCGAGGGCAGGCCAAGGCCGTTCAACACAAATCCCTTTACCCTGTGAAATTCCTCGCACACAGAGAGTACCGAGACACGGCATAATGAAACATAACATACCCGGGTAGCGTTTAATGAAGCATCCCGGAATAAGACACGGTACAAACAGGAATAGTAAAGAGTAGCTGAGCTGACATGCCACGCACTTGTGGTAGGGCATTCGGGGAAGTATGCAACAACAGATGGATGACGCATTGAGGATAAGGCAGAGTTGAAAATAATTTTCCATCTACGCATCACCGGTTGCATCATACAGTCACTGCTTGAACGACAAGACAAGACTACCGCGTCACTGACCTGGTGCCGAACTTGATAGATCAACCTCCAAAGTGAACGCAAGACTTCTGACAGATCTACGTCAAAGCCTTGGAAAGGGCAAATGCTCATATTTCGGACTACTTCAAAAGGCGAAGCAACAAGTTAATATTTATGAGGCAGTAAGCAGAAACATATGCATCCCCAACAAGCACCCAATGGTCGTCTTTCGCGCGCATTATCAATGGGACCCGGCAGCCCTTCAATACAACAACTCTGTCTCCTAACGCAACTCCCGATGGGGCTAGACCAATTCTTCCGTTTTTGGTGGTGGAAAACCGTCTTTCCATAACCCTTCTGGCGATGGCAATAGATGATTCTCCCGGCTCTCTAGAACGGGTCTCAGTAGATCCGTGCAGAAATTCTAGGAACTCATATCGCAGCTCAGTTGTGAGCCAGAGGTGTTATTTGCAGTAGAGACTTGTGACTGAGAGCTTAAATCAGCACACAGAACTTAGTTTCACATCGTAGCTCGTGTCCACGCTTTTCATTACCAATAATCACTTCAAGAAATCCGTCATAGGAATCATGCTCTGTTGGTACGAAAGAGACCGCCACTTCTGGATTATGGTTGGACAGTCGTGCACATTTGTAACAGATTCCCCAAACATCTTAACGGTATTGACCATAATACCTTCGGTAATGAGTTTATCGGGGAATTTAGATAGGTCAATCACCACTTTGGTGCCTCCGGATGCATTATGAATGTGTTTGGTTCCGCTGAAGGGTCGAATACCTGTGGGTGTCTGCCACGATGGTAACCAGCTTGATAAAGATTGATCTTCGATTTGTAGTCACCCAAGGTAGATGAGATCTAAGCTCCCGCGTTACATTGCCATGAATCCTACTAGGTCCCCAAAAAGCCCTCCGAACAGGTTTTTTGTAATCTGGAACCAAGGCGGCAGTAGATATATCTGATGACATACCGAGTAGTGTGTAAAGTTTATCCCGTGGATCAGTAGCCTCATAATCTTGGGTCGACTATAGAAGATGCATTATTGGCATCGCCCCAGCCTCTCTGAAGAAATCAAGAGTCTTAAACCTCTGGTATCCACAGGACCGTAGAATCAGCGTAAGTGTATTATTTGCGAACTCGAGTTGGCTGGCTCGAACGAGAAGATACAGTATCGTAAGCCAGAGACACATAGGTTGGGACAGTTGATAATCGCTCACAGCTTATCATTCCCACCAGTTTGTCTGAGCCAGAGCCTGGCATCAGAGTTAAAATTCGAATTTGGTCATCGTAGCATAGAGGAGCATATGTGAACTCGTCGTCCATTGATGAGAAGGGCTGAGTTACTTTTGTATGTCAGTCTTGAGCAAGGAGTCACCATCGATTCCTCTGAGCCCAAATGTCCGCCTGGGTTCTAGGACAGCATACGTGGTTTAAAGCTGCCAAGTGTTAGAGAGGTCGGGATTAAGCTACTTCCATTCCCAATACGCGCAAAAACGTATCCTATACCTTCCAATCTTTACCAGCACTAAATCTTCCCTGCTCATCCAATCTCTGTGCCTGCAATAGATGCCCCACCTCTAATCACATCGCATCATAATTTGTCATACTCATAGTCAGTTGAGCGTCAATAACAGTCATCCAAACAAGACAGTTTACAGTCTTGCTATTGAGTATGACTTAAGGCCCAGATGTAATGTGACCTACTTCTACTCAGTTGCACATGACCTTGCATTGGCCAGAGTCTTCTGATACGACGCTATTCCTCCCGTTATGCAACATACCTCTCATACCTGGGTAGAAACTGGTATGCGCCTTTAATTGTAAGGCAAAGATACTTAGGAAAGTGCCGAAATGCACAATTAATTCCCCGACGGGCCATACTACTATGTACCGCTCACTTTATTTGATGACTGATCTCCCTAACCTGAGGCATAGTTCGATCTGGTGCTGACCCCGCATTTGCTGAACTCGGCCATCTCTTAATCTCGATCTACGTTCAACAACCAACACGGCAATTTGCCTGATCTTCAATGCAGAACTGTGTTTTGACATCCAACACGACAACTCAACTTCCTTGATTCAACCCTCCAATCGTGTCTACATTTGGAACTCCGACTTAGACAACCAACAGAATAACCTCTTTGATCTACACTCGACGCTGCGCTTTGACAGTCAGCTCGGAGATTCCCTGATTGAACCTGTCAGCTGCAATTTACTTTTGGTACTACGCTTCGACAACCAGCATTGAACTGCGGCTTTTAGAAAAGGGACAACAAGTAAGAGTCTAGGCAAGACCGAAGAGTGAAAAGAACATAAATACCCAGCCTATTCCACTCTTCAAGAGTCCCCTCTACTCCAGCATGACATCCAGAAACCTCAACAAGACCTGGCGCGATATTGTCTTTGAACAATACGAAGCCGACTACGCAGCTGACGTCCCCTTTCCAATCCGCTACTTAATCTACGGCGACCAGTGGAAAAGAGATATCTTTATTGAGATCCCCACTAAGATTGACGTGCCTGTCTTCCGTCAAGCTCTCCTCCACGCCGCTAGTTCTAGACGCCTTGAAGACGACCCGGCGTACGAAGACGACCTGATCAAGGTCCGAGCACGTGTTCCGCCTTCTGCCCAAAGCAACAATGATGCTCACCCCGCAAAATGACTCTGCTGCTGCTGGCAACAGCGGCTAATGCTTGGAAGTTTACTATTTATGGTGACGGCGACTGCGAGTCGACTCCGTCGGGTGACCTTCGTGGAGATGGTAATAAAGGTACTTGCTCCATTCCTAGATCCTAATGATACTTCCAGTAGTATGATGACTAATGCCCTCTCGTCCGCCCGGGCTGTATCAGTATTCCTAATCCTCATAGAGGGTTCTGGCTTGAAGAAATGGGTACCTGCCAAATTGATCTGTATGCTAACGAGGACGATTGCAATGATGGCGTACCGCAGCAGTTTTATGATGCGACCAATCAGGGCGTCTGTATTGGTCCTCAGTTCCAATGGGATTACTATACTGTAGTCGGTTGTTAGGAAGTTCTATCATACTAGCATCATGTGACTAAAGGCATAAGCTATATCTTGGGTAGTTTTAAATTGGGACTAGTCTCATCTCTAGTCCTTATTTGACGATATGAATGGACCCGTGCTTAGACTGACTTAATATCCTTGAGAGTGCCAGCCTGAACAGCATCTTTCAAGATCTCCTGGGCCACTGCTGTACCGCCAAACTCGATCAGGTGACCATTGCCGAGGCTAAAACCCTGAGCTCTGTGGGCTGTCACAATGGTAACAGCTTTCCCAGAGTGATCTCTTCCAGATCGCTTTTTGCCAAAGCATCATCGATCTAACATGCGGTATTATTTTTCACATCAGTGTCTGCTGGATCCCCAATAGACCCTCCTGCAACGCCTCAGGTGGCCCACCAATGCCGAAACCCGTAACATATCCCACGATGCTGACGCACTTATAGATGCTGGCTGTAACTACGTAGTTAGTTACTGCCTTTAACGTTAAGCTTTAGGCTTTATAAATAAATAAATATATACATAAATATAATATATAATATATAATAGAAATTACTTATATGTTTAGTTTTATTTAATATATATTTAATATATATTCTTTTTATAAATTATTAGTTATTAAAGTTTTAAATAAATAAATTTCAATTCAATAATAAAAAAACATTTATAATAAAGTCTTATATTAATTTAATAAGCTTAAAAGGTTAAGTAAGTTTATCTCTCTATTGTTACGGTTTGGTTCACCGTAAGCTCCTATAAGCAGCTGTATGCACCACTGTAACTGCTACAATAGCAGTTATTAGCCAATCTTTTGCCTCATGGCGTAATGGTTAGGTGCAGCCGTTACATCTATCATAACCCGATTCCAGATTTTTCCTAGTTAGCATTGGGCCAAAGAGAACCACCATTGTTTCCGTACTGGCACTGCCTGTGATCATTGCCTTGACAACCACTGTCACACCCCAGATTGCCCTGGTTGACACCATTGTTGTTGCCGATCTGATTGACGTTGGCATACGCATAATTATGGTCGTAATAAGAATCTGAGGCTCCTTGGCCCTGACCAGCGCCACAGTGCGTATGAGTCTGGTAGTTCGCGTATCCATTGTGATAAGACATCAAGGGCTGGTACCAAATAGAATGACACCCCGACTGAACATTGTTCCACTGGCATGTTCGGGTATCAGTCAGAGTGTGCGTCTCACCCCATGAGAACTCAAAAGATGCCTCGATAACTTCGCCGAACTTGGCGCTCAAACCAACAGTCCATGTTTGAGAAACAGAGAATCCAACTGCAATGGCCTCAGTACACTGATTGCAGTAGAAGCAGTTGCCAACTTGGTGCCAGGCTTGGTACCAGTAGCCCCAGTCATTCTGATCCCACCACCGCTGGGTCTCGCTCCTGCAGATTCGAGGGCCAGACTCTCTCTTCGTGAGGTCGTTGATGAATGCAGCAGATCCATCGCGGACAGTGTGGCCGGGCTTGTGCTTGACGCTCTTGACTTTGTTCTGATGACGGATGTCTTTCAGTTGCTCCCGGGTGTATTTGTTGCGGTGGACCTCGACGGTTCCGTCAGGATGAACAATCTCCGTGATGACATCGGAAGATGGTCCACGAATCTTGAGGCAGATGGGATCCGTGGTGCCTTCGACGCATTGGACGAATGTAGCGTTCTCTGGAGGCTCGGTGTTGTCCAGCCTGATAGCAAGGGGCGTGGCATAGCCGACTGCTACAAAAGACAGAACTAGAGTACTGAGGAACATGATTGTTGACTGTAATGGATTGAAGTAATTGTTGTTTCTTAAGATGAGGTTGAAAGTCTGATTCTCTGTATAGACCACTATTCTCTATATATACTAATATGTAGGCGGTAAATATTATATCCATTTGAGCGACATCTCAACAGGCTTTGAAGCTTACTACGATATTATCAACACTTTACATCGCCTTCCATCCATAAGATGCCGCATACCCGTGAGATACACATAGAAATCATGTACAAAAGGTGCCGTGTATCCGTAAGATAGAGCCATTACAACACTTCACAATTCAGCCGCAGCGGCCGACGCCAAGGGAACAACTCACAACAGGCCAAAGGATGATTTATATTCCTCGTTTGGGTGATTTAAAGCCTTACAAAGCAAACTCTGTTCAGCTGAGTGGTGTTCTAGAATCAATCGAATAAGCGGCCCGCTTGCGGGTATTGGGGGCTGCATAATAAGTGGGTAATGTTTTCGTATTCAGCGAAGCTTGGCAGGGGTTCAGATAAGTTCATCGCTGTAACTTATGCTACTCGAAAGGGAAGGTGTGATTTAGAGAGGACATCAACTTAGAAACAAAGCCAATGGCACGAATTGTAATGATCTCTTCAAAGAGCAACTAATCGGTATATTCAATTTAGTCATGCTGCCTAAGCATAGCTTCTCAGCGTCCAGTATGTAGTTGAGTGTTGCAGCGCAAAGGTCCGGATAGTCATAATTAGCATCTTATTATTATGTTTAAATTAGAAGGCTTATCTTTATTGAGGTTATTTATATAATGACTTCCAAAAGCTTAAGTTGATTGGGATTCTTTAGTGTGTTGGCTTGATATGTCTCCCTGAGATGTTACAAGCTTTAACTATCAATCAATCTCATACAGGATTATTAGCCTTGGACTAACTACCTCTGTCTTTTTCTTGAAGGATGTATAAATTCATCTCTAGCAAGCCCCCGTTTCGCATTCCTCATCTCCGGTTCTATTCCCAAGGGATGTTTTATTAGTCTCCTGCGTCCAAAGGAAACGTCTTGCAGCTGTCCTTCACAAAGACTTTTCACCTCCCTCCATTCCTCTCGGTTTGCATGGTCGAACTCGGCATACGCGTCTATTTTGTCGAATAGCCTGGCAATCTTATTCGAATCGAGACTCTGAAGGCTTAGCTCCGCACCTAAAAATGTCGCTGGTTGACCTATCCCCGCCCCCTTGTTGATGTCTTGTGAATCCGCATCCATAGTCAAGATAAGCTGTATCAGAGAAAGGTCATCTGATTCGCCACGGACATTGGAGTCTCTATATCCTGCTATGAATGGCTTATTGATGACAATATAGATCAATGGGTATTCGCTTTGCAGAATCTGTCCATCATCTTGACAGCTAAATTGGTGACAAGAACTGGTTGCGGTCTGTTCAGATCGACAGTCCCCTAGCAATTTGATGTTTGGCGGACGGAACAACAAATACTCCAATGAACCCTTGTTCTCAAAGACAAAGCGAACGACATTATACATGCCCATCTCAAGAGCAAGCGGGAAAACCACCGATAAGTCATCGCAATGTCTGCGACATTCCTTATTATGTCGCAAGTAACCTGGATCTTCTAGTAATGACCTAGAAACAGTGCCAAATAATTGTCCATAGAGAAATTGCAGCCTTGAAAGAAGATGGATCGTGATCTCAGGCGAACATCCCCTTATGTCTCCATATTGGACAGGAAGCAAAGCATTCATATATACCACTTCAGAATTTGAACCAGTATGGATCATTCGACACCAAATCTCAGATAAGACTGCGTAGCTGTTGAAGCTTTCGCGTTGATTATCTCTGAATAAACGATTTGCGACTTCTGGCTGTAATAGCATGTCGTACACCGTTCTGTGCATGAATGCGACAGTGCATTGTTCAATATCTTCCCCGTAACGATGATAGTTGTAGACCTCAATTAGGCCACAGCACCGACTCCTTATTCGACCCTCCATAATGCGGCATTGGGATTCCATTTCTGTGAAAGGAACTGGTTCGAGGTTCATTCCTGACAGACTGGTATCTCCACCAAGCCCCCTTTCGTGTGTCAGGTACAACCCTAGGGTTGGAATGGAATCCATTCCCTTGCACTCTTCATTCGTGTGAACCAGATGTATGAGCTTCATAGCTTCTTGCTTCCATCTTGGATCGATTTTCATAAGCATATGCTCAATGAGATCTTCAATCTCCTTGGGTAACTCATCAACTCTTTCTTTAAGCTCGGCTATGGTACAAAAGTCATCACACCCCTCGATGACCGACCGGCAAGCGAGAACGACCCAGAGGAAAACTCCGGATGCCTTTTCAACAAGCTTTTGCGTAATTGCTCCAGTTTCAAGGGGTGAGATTCTAGATAATGTCACCATGTAAGGGTGGGAAGCCACGGTATCGTCGACATAGGTAGCAACATCGTGTTTCGTCAAGTCTTGAAGGCTCATCATTGGATTTTGAAAAAATGCAGTGAAAAATGCTGGGTGCGGTCTGCTCGACACTAGAATCTTAACATTCGGAAACGATTCAAGCTCGTTGATGAATCTTGCAACGTCGAGATCTTTCCCTTCATATTCATCAATACCATCTATCAAGAAGAATATCTTTTTATCGGCATGAAGCCCTGAGCATATATCTCGCAAAGCGGCTGTCATCTCCGCAACAGATGGAACTTTAAGATCCAGGGAGCTTTTTTGACTGTAATACGCTTCTCGCCACATATGAAGAAGAGCGCTTTCAGTGACACTTGGGTCATGCTCCAGAATCTGGTAGAGCAGGCTTCGTAAAAGGCCAGACTGTGACTTTTGCTCCGGCCTTCCAAGAGCGTAGAAGAAAAAGCTTGCGAATATCAGTTCAGAGCCATTGGCCCATGTTCGAATCAGAGTATGTGTTTGATCATGCTGATGGAGGTATTTCATCAGAGTTGACTTGCCACTCCCAGATTTTCCAGACACCCAATATAGCCCAGATGCGCTCTGTAACCAGGTCTTCAGATCATCCCACTGAAGATAATCGCTGGGGGGATCAAGAGCCCACTGTAAAGTTTTGAAGTGAGGGTCCTTGATATTGATTCTTCGGTCGTCGTACGAGCGGAACCAGAGAGACCGGACAACACGGGACTGGATAAGGGCAGACTTAGCAGTAGTCGCTGCTTTGCTGACGCTTGGCCGTGTATTTGCTGTTGCTTGTATGACCAAGTCAAGTTCGGCAAGGTCCTTGATGTGAATCAAATCATTCTCGCAGGGGGTTTCTTCAGATTTTACCGATATCGGAACAAGATTATTCA
This sequence comes from Fusarium sp. MPI-SDFR-AT-0072, assembly GCA_020744335.1. NCBI lineage: Eukaryota > Fungi > Ascomycota > Sordariomycetes > Hypocreales > Nectriaceae > Fusarium > Fusarium sp. MPI-SDFR-AT-0072. The sequence goes on along the minus strand of JAHBOG010000005.1, from coordinate 477,872 downwards.
AAGAGGTATTGAAGTAGGAGAGATGGTCGATGAGATAGTTAAATTCGTCCTTGTCGACGATGACCCAACGGAACTGCTTGGTAGTTCTTTTGAACTTGCTGTGCCGATCGGTATCTGTGGTCTGGATCTTGAGCGCCTCAAATTTCTTGAGGAACCTTGCGAATCGATGAGAGCTGGCGCCTTTGTAGCCCGTTGTCGATTCAGTGAGGGTGTGATCGGTTGTAGGCTTGGTAACATCGACTTTCTTGAGACCATAGTCTCTTTGCAAAGCCTGGCCCTCACTCAACAGATCTTTGACGCTTTCCAGCACGCGCAAAACAATCTGTCGGGTATCCTCATCGCAAGATAGCGTGTTTGTAGAGTCTTGCTTCAAAAGTCCGATCCGCTCAGACCATTGAAGAAACAGCATCCTCTCAACATCGAGTTTCGTGTCCAGTATGGCTGCATCTTTTTCCCAAGTCACGAGCTGCTGTGATCATGGAGAGCAGGTCGACGCAATCCTTGAACAAACTGACGAGGGCCACGGCCCCGAGGGTGAGGCCAGCTACTTCCATGGCACCGCTGATTGATACTGTACTAGGGTAATAGTGACTCAGCGAGAGATATTGATCAAATATATGAGAAATTGAATACTCCAAGGAGTTCTGTGAAAGATTTAAGAAGGTGGAAAGGATGAGTTTGGAAATGCGAGATGGAAGAGCAGCATATGTGGAGGAGGCGATCATGAGCAAAGCGCAAGGCGCACTTGCCAAATTGAGACTTTCCGAGTCAGAAAATGGCACAGCCTCATTGGGATTGTTTGGAAGCAAGCCTTGGGCAGATTCGAAAGCTGACCAATAGGAGAACCTGACTTGTTGGTCTCACAGCGCGGCCAACAGTTGAAATAAGCAAGTTGGTTGGTCCAAGAGAAAAGATTGAGGCCCCCCAGATTCATAGCAACCATGGGCTTAAACGGGCCGCATTGTAATTTAGATGTTACACGATTATTTCTCTACTGGCCTGAAAGGATACAAAGGTATATAGAGTAAAATCTTGATAGTTATACAAATATCCAGAAGAACTGGAATTGGCTAAAGAAGCCTCTCAGTAGGTATAGTGGAATCTTGGGTTATGCTCTCCAAGCTCCTCAGCTTCCTCCTCAGTCAGTCCCTGAATTCTGTGATCCTCTTTGCCCTCGACCTTTCTTTTATTCTGACGACGGAACCAAGCCCAGAAGGCCATGTAGATCAGTGAAGACATGGCGACCAAGGCCATAGAAACAGCGTGACCCTTGACGAATCGGGGACCCTCGTGAGTTTTGTACAACTGATGTCGGGTTAGCTGAGGCTCTTTAGAGGGAATAGGCTGTACTTACAAAGGGAGCTGGGATTCCAGCAGAGTTGCCAATGGTGAGCTGAAGACCAGTTGCGACAGTACGCTTGCCATAACGAGGATTGTTGCTGGGAAGCCAAGCAAGAGGTAAACCGACGATGACGTATAGTCCCATGGCGGCGAGGAAGCAACCAAAGTATCGAACTCCTGATGGAGCTGGGCTGACGAGAAGAGCGTACCCAATGGCACAGACAAGGCCAAGAATGACGGTAAACACGGCTCGTCGCTGAGTTCGATCAGAGAACCATGCTACCACGAGGTAGGTAATCGCACCCATAGCGTAGCAAGGGATCGTGAGGGCCTGAACCTGAGCCGTGTTCCAGTCTCCAAGTCCACGAATGATGGTTGGCAAAAAGGTGCTGTATCCGTAGAGAATAGTATCTCCTCCAAACTGACCAATGCAAAAAAGCCAGATCTTCCAATCCTTGAGACCAGCGTAGACATCTGCCTTATGCATCTGATCCGAAGATTTGGTATGACCGATTTGTCGCCGCATGCGCGCATCGATGAGTTCGCGTTCGTTGATGGTAAGGTAATGAGCTGAATCGGGATCGTCTGCAAGCCAGAACCAAACAGCAATTCCTAGGACGAATGTCGGAATTCCTTCGATGATAATAATCCATCGCCAGCCTCGTAATCCCGCGACGCCGTCCATGTGACCGATACCGTAAGCGAGCAGCCCACCAAGGGAACCTGCAATGGCGGCACTGACGAAGAGATAACCGATTCGAAGCGCGTATTCGCGCTTGGTATAGAACATGGTGAGGTAAATCGTAAGACCAGGAAAGAGACCACCTTCAAGCGCGCCAAGAATAACGCGGCATGCGACCAGGCCCTTGAAGTCTTGTACGATACCAGTGAGTGTGGCGACGATGCCCCAGGCTGTGGTGATGAAGGCGATCCATCGCGAGGGTCTGAATTTCTTGATGACGAGGTTCGATGGAAGCTCAGAAGCGATGTAGGTGACGAACAAAACCGAGACCGCAAGTTGATACTGCATCTGTTAGTATAGTCATCAACTTTTCATCAGTGGGTACTCACCTGATCGCCCACCAAACCCAGATCCTCTTCCATGCCGTAGAGTCGCGCATTACCGATATTCACACGGTCCAGAAAACTGAGAAGGTAGAGAAGCATCACAGGTGGAACAATCCACATATCAAGTTTTCGCAAAAGCGCCTTCTCAGCAACTGGATCGATATAAATCTCATCTTGAACAGTGCGCTGCTCTTCAATCTCCTTGTCAGGAAGGATATCCGGCTTTGAAGTCATAGTGGCGAATCTCTTGAACCCAAGATTGTCGGATGAGTTTGAGATGATGATGATGGAGAGAAGTTGAGTGATGGGACCCAGTCAATTTAAGAACGAGGAGTCTTATCTCCGCACGGAGGTTTACCCCGGATCTTGGAGTGGGATTTGCATTTGGTAACAAGAACTATCTCGTGCTGTAACCCCAGAATCATCATGGCAGGGATTTGGGGCCGGGGATCGCTGGTTGACCTGCCTGTCTTGGTGGAGCTGGCGTCGGTTTGTGAGGGGTTTGCCGATGGGGCATGATTCAGGGAACCGGCAACTTTTGACTTGCCGGGCTGTCGCTAAACTAGGTGCCGTGAGACGTCATTTTCGTTCAGCTCGGCTATTGAGAAATTACCTCGTTCTATCGGTATCTTCATTCATTGCTACGCACTTACTCTAATCTGCGGTCATCAAGACGATATTAATTGGTTGTTTGATTGATGAGAATCATGTCTTTCAAGCTGCCAACGCCTCAGTACATGTTTATCTATTCAGAACCACGTATCTTATCCTGCTATCTTTCGTGGATCCACAGTGGATGCATGGAACAATGATGGAACGTTGATGATCGACGTCTGGGCTACGCTATCATCGGAAGATAAGATAGCACGCATTTACACAGCCCTCTTCAAGCCTCGATTGCATTCAAGCATATGACACCCATTTCCATCCTATATCTAGCAGATCAAATCTTTTAAATACTTATCTTGAAAACATTCCCAGATATTCCAAATTGGGGATTGAGAAATAAGCTTTCAGTCACGGGTCTCAGCAGCAAACTCCGTATGTTTCCTGATCCATCATCTTATGATTAGAAACTTAAAGATTATGGAGGTTTTCTTCTGTACAAATGGCACTTTCGCTATCGATCTTTCTGTGATCTCGCACTGAGCCAGTCCCTGGGTTACAGTTGAGGTCTCAGTCAACCATGCCATGCTGTGGCGCTTAAGAGGCTGCCATTCTATCTCTGAAAATATATTCAAGAATATGTATCTCAAATGTTGTTGGCTATAGTATTCTAAGGTGTCATATCCTCCAGTACCGAAGTACCATCATGAAGCTTTGGAGTATGCGAGAGCTTGGCCCTGGTCCATTGGTAACACAAAACCATAAAAGTTGTACACGAACCTTTTTAAAATTTGAAGAGTAACTTCTAAGGGAATGACTCACAGGTTCGAAGACTGGGTATAAATACCGTTGTCCCTCACATTGGACAGACAGCTAGAAATTAGACTCAAACTCTCTTAGCAGCAGGACTGTGTTGGTACAGGAACAGTGATGAAAGTCCCAATCAGTGGCAAATTTTGTCATTCCGGCCTCTGCTAGACTTAGAAAACGATGGACGAGATCTGGGTTCTTGATATCTACCCTCTGATGTCACATCATATTTCAATAGTATCGTGATTTTCAACTGCCTGACCAAGCGAGATATGCCGTCCAACAACAAGAGTATAATCGCAAAACTTCCGGCAGGGGTTGATGGTGAGCTACCGGGACTCTCGGAAAATGAAATCTCGAGTGAGATGCGACGAGGGTCAGCTAGCAAAGTTATTCTCTCTTTTTCCGTGCAGCGAAAGAATACCCGGGACGGCAATTTCTGTCTTGCCGTGCGGAAAGCTAAGCATATCACTCACTAATCTAGCAAGCCAGTGTCGAATAGCAATCTTGGAAGCTCAAGGCTAATCTGCTCGCCCTGAAACAAAGGATCTGTCTAAGCTGGTACTGGCTTAGTGAACGGCTACCTTTAATTATCCTGAGGTACAGTAGGGGATGAGGATTGTGGACTGCAAAAGAAGTACCTCCTATATCGTGTCGACTCTCATTTGCTTAAACCAAAACTGATCACGATGCCCCCCCCCCCCTTTCTCATTATCCCCATTTGCCTCGCCCCAAACTTTAGAAATTGCATGCTTCCTTTCATCCAACAAAGACTGGTCCCGGGTGACATATCTGTCCCTACCTGGCATTCTGGAGTCTGTGAAATCTCGAATGGCAGTAAATGAGCGGCAAATGTGACGTTGATCTGAGTCGATATAATTATGTTCAAGGCCGTCCATGAATCGTGTTGGTATCAGGGTTGTGCTACCATAGCATTGGACTGTTTGGAGGAGTATTTCTATACAATGTTCTTGTATGGAGTTAACGACGGGTTAGGAAGCAGAACATCCCATATATTGAGAGTAGGTAATGGGAGACATGCCGTTGTGAAGCGCCCCATGAAGCGTATGTGACTTTGAGGGGTAGTACTCGGGGCGCAACGCCTTGCGAAGTTCGTTCTATTGATCAGTGCTGGTTCTCAAACTCGATCAGAACCCAAGAACTTACAACGCAGTGCAATGTATGAAACATGTCGAACCTAGCAGCCATGGGTTTAGTAGTGATGTCAATCGAATCAAGTTAGGATGAGATAAGGTCGTCGGCCCGTCAAGTTGGCAAAACGCAACCTCTAAGGCATTATCTGTAAGGTAAGTAACTAATGATCAGGACTATATAAACCTATAAAGTAAAGACGTTACTTACATATATTAAATTAACATACGTTTTACATTCTACGGCTTATAAATACTTATAAAACTAGAAAAATATAAGATATAAACTAGTCCCTAATATATAAGTGATAAAGGCAATAGCTATGCTTGCAAAAGAGGTTATCAGTAGCCTATCTGTGTGTCTACGGAGAACCACCATTCACGAGACTGAGAGTAATGAGTTGTCGACAGGAAATGACTGGTTTACCAACTCAGCTGGCGGATAATCACCACGCTCGAGAATGGCTATGTAGTGAAATAAATACATCATATGTAAAGTTACACAACAACGAGAGACTTTCAGAATCCCAAAGCGTTAATACGGCAATCGGTATACTGATGGTTACTGACTGAATGTCACCGAGGATATTATATCATTTGTGTACTATCTAAATAGAAATGGTTCTTCAATCTCAGAAGCAAATTCCCTCAAGGTTCCATCCTCAGTAAACAACACATCCAACCACTGTACTTGGTTTCCATCTAGGAAGCTGCCAATAAGAGGGTTACCCAAGATATCTACGTTTTCGTAGCCAATAATTGCAGACTCGCAAATCCCAGAGCCATTATCCATACTCATTGGTGTTTGGAGAGCTTGATCCTGAGCTTGTGGGACTTCCTTTGGCAGGGAGTTGGGAGTCTGAATGACTATTGGAGGTTTGTCGAAGCTCATGCCGTCCAAGCGACCTGTTGCCCTCAGGTTCAACACCCGGGCTTGGATGTCTGATAGTCTTTCACAGAAGTCGACGGCTGGGATGTTTCCATCATTCTTCAGGGATCGCAAAACACTTAGTAAGGTCTCAAGATGATCTGAGTTAACGGCTGTGGGTTTCATGACCGCTGACATGATGAGAATCATAGCTGCTGAGAATATGTGATGTGCGTCCCAGAATCCAAAGGTCGCAATGCTACCATCTAGGAAGAGGCCTTCCACGATACGGCTTGATGCTTGCGCAGCATTGACACAGCTCTCTGCTAAAGCAAGAGTGATAGAAGAGACATTCTGTCGTGGCGATGCATCTTCTCTCACTTTAGTGCCTAGCTGAAACTGTGTCTTGAACAGGTGAAGCAGAACGGGGCGGGTTGTTTGTATAATGCATTGATTGTACGCAAGATGAAGACTGGCGACGGGTCTAGGAGTACCTCGCTCTTTGACGCGCATGTCTGGTTGTAGCTCGTCGTGCCATTCTCGAAGTTGTTTTAAGATTCCGTGTACTTGATGTATATAGAGACCGTTCGTAGCTTTGGGTATGCCATAAATATGTGTCACTACACGCCAACATTAGCAACGCAACGGAAGGAAGAGGCAGAAGAGCAACAACTTACAGATATTTCCAATGATCTTAGCAAGCTTAATATTAGTAATGAGATTTTGCGGGTCGAGAAACTCCGCCATCTCGTCCTTTGTTAGACCATCCATGCTTGGCATCTCAACATCAATATCATCGTCTCGGACAGTGATAGGTTGGCCAAGCTTTGATGCTGAAAACCGGTCAAAGAAGTAAAGCACCCACCATGTTCGCCGTCGACTCTCTCTTTCAACAGGCGTGAGCGTGGTATGTCTTGATGCAGATCTGTGCATGCCGAGACTTTGAGCGAGACGCATAGCTATTCCACTATAGCAGTATGCTGTCCGTATGCGACCTAGTATGTTTGATGCCCAGGCCTGATGGTGGTCTATAGTTAGTTGACGTCAGCTGGCGAGTGGTAAGGAATGAGGCTTACTAGTAGTGTAAGAACTTCGACCTGCATCAAAGAAGGTTCCTCATAAAGATCCTGATTCTCTTGCAACAAGTTGACCGACCTGACATAGTAGTTCGTTCCCGGCACTCTGTTGTTATCACCGACTCCCCTTCTATGTGTATATATCTCTCCCAAGGCCATGAGTGCATAAAACTTACACAGCCATAGCGCTGATGGTACTACCTCCCTTCGATAAACAGCATCAATCTCTTTCATGAACGTAACTTTCAGAAACAGTGGATGGTAGTTCCCAATGAATCGTCTAGCAACGTTGAGAAGCAACTTGACGTGCATTCGTTCTGGAAATTCCGGTCCTTGATCTACTGGCAGTCTCCCATATGTGTTCATTCGATGATAGTTTGATAGGCCAGCTGTCGATGGGGTATAGGTATCGTCGAGACATGATAAGAGTCTGTTGCTGAAGGCGGCACATGAAGCTTCGCCGATAAAGCCTGGTTCTGAGGATCGTTCATGGATGGGCTTCTCGGGTTGTCTATCGAAGAGTGGGTTGAATAGATTGCTTTCTTCTTTCGAAAGAGAAGGAGGGGCATCGATTTGGGTCTCCTGATCATCGAAGGGAGTGAATGTCGGGTTGGTCTCTGGAGTCTGGTTGTGGGTGGTGATAGCTTGAAGCCGTCTGCTATCTTCTTCGAGCTTCTTTAGGTAACTGAACATGATGTTAGTATAGCCTTGCAATGACTTTAGAAGACTTTCATTCATCTTAGGGCAAGTTTAGAATATTTGAATAGCATTTACCTCTCAGCAATTGGTATCTTTCGCTCCTTGTTCGCAGGGAACTCACATTCATCCGCCCTGCCTGTCGACTCACAGGACTGACAAGGCTTGTCACCCGAGCATTTGATCTTTTGCGAATGACATCGATGGCAACTACTTCACAATCAGACCAACTCTCAACACAAATCAACAAGGGCATCTCACGCAGCCAGCAGTCTTCTCGGACGTCGTGTGCTCATTTCGAATCACCCTTGTAAACCGTTGAGTAATGGAATGATCTCAAACTCTGCGGGTCCGAGTCTGGGGTAATCGCCTGTATTTGCCGTTGGTGATACCGAGGATGGATGGTGGAGATGAACCGGTAAGTCCAAAGTTGCCGGTCAGATTGACCGGCTTTGTTCAAGTTGCCGATGATTAAGCAGATTCTGACCAATACCGTTGATGAAGGCAATGATAGCGAATCCACTCCACTTACACATTGAGGCGTGGGAGAGATGTACCCCAGATTGTTTAATATAATATAGCTTTAAGTCGTCCAAGCTTGACCATGTCATCAAATCATCCTCATCTCAATCTCAATCTCTCTCTCATCATTCACACTTTACTCCCCCCTTGAACTTCATCCTCATTCTCACAATGTCGTCTCAAGGCATCCGTATCGCCATCGATCGCGGTGGCACCTTCACAGATGCATGGGCCGAAGTCCCCGGTCGACAAGAGCACATCGTCTTCAAGATCCTCTCGGTGTGTCCTGATGAGTACGATGACGCTCCCACAGAATGCATCAGACAGATTCTAGAGATCGCCCTAGACACAACAATACCTAAGGGCTCATTATTAGATCTTGAGCCGATTGAGTCTATTCGTATGGGAACCACAGTTGCTACCAATGCCCTCCTTGAAAGAAAGGGCGATCGCGTAGCATTCCTTGCGACAAAAGGTTTCCGGGATGTTCTTCTCATCGGAAACCAGGCCAGACCTGATCTTTTTGATCTTTCGGTTCGTCGCTTGAAGCAACTTTACGAAACTGTCGTGGAGATTGATGAACGAGTTACCATTGAGGGCGCAAGCGAAGCGCCATCAAATGGCCCTATTGATGTTTCCTCGGATCCAGCGCTCGTCGTTGGCCAAACAGGAGAAGTTGTCAGGATCATGAAGAAGCCAGACCTCGATGCTGTCCGCGCCGATCTTGAAGAGCTTAAAGCTCAAGGCTTCAAGAACCTCGCTATTGGCCTTATGCACTCATACACATACCCCGACCACGAGCTACAAGTAACAAAGCTTGCTGAAGAAATGGGCTTCAAAGTCTCGGCTTCTTCAGTCCTCCAATCCATGGCCAAGTACGTGCCGCGAAGTCAATCAGCTGTCGCGGACGCTTATCTCACACCAATGACATTTGCCTATCTGGACGGTTTCCGTAAGAACTTCAAGGGCCAGTTGGAAGATGAGAGTGCGAACAAGCTCCTCATCTGCCAATCTGACGGTGGACTGACAAGCTGGTCCAAGTTTACCGGATTGAGGGGTGTTCTTAGTGGTCCTGCTGGCGGTGTTGTCGGTCTATCGAGGACATGCTACGACGATGCTGATGGAACGCCTGTGTTGGGCTTCGATATGGGTGGCACCAGTACAGATGTCGCGAGATACTCGGGTGCTTTGGAGCATATCTTTGAGAACACTCTGGCCGAAGTGACTATCCAGACTCCTCAATTGGACATCAACACAGTCGCTGCAGGCGGTGGCTCGATCCTGTCCTGGGAGAACGGACTTCTCAAGGTCGGTCCCAGCAGTGCTGGTGCCAACCCTGGTCCTGCATGCTACGGACGAGGTGGTCCCTTGACCGTCACAGACGCCAATTTCCTCCTCGGCCGAATTATCCCTGACTTCTTCCCTCGCCGACTTGATCGGGATGTGGTGAGAAAGAAGTTCGCTGCTCTCACAGAGACAGTCAACAGGGAGAAGGAGGGCGGTGAGCCGTTCACACCCGAGACTCTGGCACTGGGCTTCCTCGCTATCGCGAACGCTACCATGACAAGACCTATTCGAACACTGAGTGAAGGTCGTGGGTACGGTGCTTCAAGCCATAACCTGGGTTCCTTCGGTGGCGCTGGTGGTCAACACGCTGTCTTTATCGCTCGAGATCTTGGTATCAAGCGCGCCATCATCCCTTGTTACTCCAGTATCCTGTCCGCTTACGGAATGGCTCTCGCCGATGTCGTGGTCGAGAACCAAGAACCTTCCGCTATCACCTTCTCTGAAGAAGTCGTCCCCGAGATCAAAGCCCGTCTTGAGTCTCTCTCTTCCAAGGGCGCCCAGGGTCTTGAGTCTCAAGGTTTCGACGCCAAGACTACTGAGCATGAGTACTTCCTAAACATGCGCTATCAAGGAAGTGATACCTCTCTCATGATTCCTGTATCAGAGAATGTCGGCGAGGCAGGCATTGCTTTTACTGCCAGACATACCCAAGAGTTCGGCTTCTCTCAGTCGCGCAACATCCTCATCGATGACGTTCGTGTTCGAAGTGTGGGCAAGTCCCGCGTTCTCAACATCTCCAGTCCCTTCGAAGAGCTCAAGAAGTACCAATCCGATGGTCTAACTCCAGTCCCAACACCCATCTTCTCTCGAAAGATCTTCTTCGAGAATCATGGCTGGACCGAAACTCCTGTGTATGAGCTCAAGTCCATGTCTCCAGGTGTTCACATCACCGGTCCTGCGATGATCATCGACAAGACCCAGACCATTGTTGTCGATCATCTCAGCAAGGGTGTTATTCTGCCAGAGCATGTCATCCTTGAGGTTGACAAGGCTGAGAAGCAGAATGTTGCGACTGAGACTGTCGATCCTGTTACACTCAGTGTTTTCGGACATCGCTTCATGACTGTCGCTGAACAGATGGGTCATACCATGGAGAAGACCTCGATCTCTGTCAACATCAAAGAGAGATTGGATTACTCCTGCGCCATCTTCTCTGCTGACGGAGGTCTTGTCGCCAATGCGCCTCATGTCCCCAGTCATCTTGGCTCAATGAGTACAGCCATCGCCTACCAGGCTCAACGATACAAGGCTGGTGAATTGAAGCCCGGCGATGTCATCATCAGCAATCATCCTCAAGCTGGCGGTACACATCTTCCTGATATCACAACCATCACACCCGTGTTCGATGATGAAGAGAACCCTAAAGAGATCATCTTCTTCGTCGCCAACCGTGGTCATCACGCAGACATCGGCGGTATCGTTCCTGGCTCCATGCCTCCCAACTCCACTGAACTCTGGCAAGAAGGAGCCGCTATCGAGTCCTTCAAGATGATTAACGAGGGTGTTTTCGATGAAGCCGGTCTTATTAAGCATCTCTATGACGAACCTGCTTCATTTCCCGGCTGCAGCGGTACTCGTACTCTGACTGAGAACATCGCTGATCTCAAGGCTGCTGTCGCTTCCAACCAGAAGGGTATTGAGTTGATTCGAGCTCTGATTAAAGAGTTCACTTGGCCTGTTGTTCAGCTGTACATGCATGCTATCCAGGACAATGCTGCCCAGTCAGTACGCGATCTTCTTAAGCAGTTTGCCGCGAAGCATGAGGGCGGTGTTCTTGAAGCGACAGAGTATAACGATGATGGTATTCCGTTCAAGCTCAAGGTGACCATCGACAAAGAGTCCGGCAATGCTGTGTTCGACTTTACTGGAACTGGACCCGAACACTCTGGTAACCTCAATGCGCCACCAACCTGCTCATACTCCGTCATCATGGTAAGATCCCCTTCTTCAGCCATTGGCCATAGCTAACCTCCAGCAGTACTGCCTCCGCTCCATGATCTCCAAAGGCGACATCCCCCTCAACCAAGGTTGCCTCAAGCCCATCAAAGTAGTCTGTCCCGACAACACCATCCTCTCCCCCTCCCCCACCGCCGCCACCGTCGGCTGCACCACCGAAACATCCCAAAAGATCGCCGATCTCGTCCTCCGCGCCTTCAACGCCGCAGCCGCCTCCCAAGGAACAATGAACAACCTCAGCTTCGGCTGCGGCGGTACAGATCCTGTTACCGGTGAAGTCACCAAGGGCTTCGGATACTATGAGACCATCTGTGGAGGTGCTGGTGCTGGCCTTGGTTGGCATGGTGCTAGTGCTGTTCATACGCACATGACGAACACGAGGATTACGGATCCGGAGATCTTGGAAAAGAGATATCCTGTTATTCTCCATGAGTTCTCTATTAGGAATGGAAGTGGCGGTGCTGGAAAGTGGAGGGGCGGTGATGGTTGTGTTCGAGAGATGGAGTTCCGTATGCCTCTTCAGGTCTCTGTTCTTACGGATCGACGAGTTACGGCGCCTTATGGTCTTGAGGGGGGTGATGAGGGGCAAAGGGGGCAGAATATTTGGGTGAGGAAAGATCCTGTTACGGGAGCTATGCGACAGGTTTCGCTTGGACCTAGAAAGACGTCGCATTTCGCGACAGGCGATAGGATCATTATTCGGACACCTGGTGGTGGAGGCTATGGATCGGCTTTGGAGACGAAGTATGAGGTTGCTGTGCCAGAGAGGGATTCGAGATCGCTTTTGACGAATGGTAGCTTGGGAGTCAGGCATAGTATTGCCACTGGAAACTAGGTAGTTATCTAAGACTGGAGTTAGCAAATGCATATTTACCATGTCATACTGATCGTTGCCTCGGGTTGACCTTGAACCATCACGGTGCTCCCATTTACTCAAAGTTCTATCTCAAGTCTCCCCAAGGATTGATCGAGCAAGTCCCAATATAAAGATGAGAAATGCTTGTACAATGCGTTCTAACTGCTAATATACACCTTGATCAGAGTGGGATACCTGTTCATCTCCCCAGCCCCAGCCAATCTTGACCAGTCATACTCTCTTCTCTACATCACCTTCTTAAAACTTGTGAATCTTCCCCTTTTCAATACCCAGCTCCCCCAAAACACCATTCCCCCTCTTCCCAACAAGCGCCTCCTCCATAGCCGGCGGTCCACAAACAAAAACCTTCTCCGTCCCCTTCGGCACAACCTCCTCCAGCAGCTCCTTATCAACCCTCCCCTTCCTCATAACCGATCCCTCCTTCGGTCTACTAACCGTATACTTGACACTAAACCTCTCCGGAAACTCTTTCGCAAAACCATCGAGCTCCTTCTTCAATAGAACATCTTCATCGGTGTTTGCGCCAAACACAAGAGTCATGCGAGTTTTATCTTCGGGGTTACGTAGTATTCCTTGTGCGAGTTGATAGATTGGTGTTATGCCGCAGCCGCCGGCGATGAGGGTTATGTGGGAGAAGGTGTTGGGCTTCCATTTGTAGCCCGGGAGGGTGGTGAGGATGTAGAGTTTGTCGCCTGGTTTGAGGGAGTGGAGATAGCCGCTTCCTTTGCCGTTGGGATATTTCTTGACCATGAGTTCCACATATCCGGGTTCATCTACCCAAGTTAGTAATTAGGTCGAGCCTGTAGACGTGTGACTTACCAGAGGGTGAGATGGGAGAGTAAGGTCTCGGCGTAGGAAGCCAAGATCCGTCAGGCCATGTAAACGTTAACAAAGCAGCTATACCCGGTCAGTAGTGATCCAGATACCCTGCTCAGTAAACTCACAAGTCAATGGGAGTCCAGAAATAGCAATTTCTTGAGGCAGCTTGAACCTCAACCTCTTGGTATCATGCGTCTCATCCTCGGAACTATGCAATGGCAACTTAACCGATGCAAAACCCCCCTTGAAAATCTTCTTTGCTTCACGAGATTCCGCTGAAGCTGTTCCAAACATCATTTTCGAACAGACTGCAACCCCAATTGCTCCAACCGTGAGCCCTGCAATGAGCGGTGCTGGTCGAGTTCGAAGGGGTAAACGAAGTGCCATTTTTTTGGGTCCGACTAAACAAATAAAAGAATTAATTCTATCCAGTTTGAATAAAGGATTGATTGGTTTATACAGTAATAAAGATAATTTCGTTTGTGTGACGTGTTTTGTCCTTTTATACTCATTTCTTCTTCCAACGGTCTTACGGTCTTCTACACGGACATTCGTACATGTCCGGCGCGCGGTGGCGTGAGACGGTCCCGAACTCTATGAAACGGCGCCGAAGACATGAACCGGGTCCGGAATCTTCAACGGTCTTTTACCGTGAACACGCGTTTCAGGAATTATCTGTTGCAGATTTACATGGTACCATAATCCTTCATGTCGATCATCTCGCGGTTCCGACCTCCGACGGTAACTCGTCTCCAGTTCTTGTACAAAACATTATCCTTGTTCATCGTTCTGTATCATTCATAATATTACACATACATAATACAAGTCTTTACAGATCAGACCAAATGTAACTTTTCATCCATGTCCCTCGCTACTTGTATCGACTTTGTTAAAACATCCTTCTCCCCGCTTGTCAATGCACTCGCTTTCGTGCCAACCATGCAACTCATGGCTTGCTTGCTTCCGCCCTTGTGCCACTTTTGATCAATCATCCAATGGGTCGGAACTTCGAATTCTGTTTGGTTGACGGCCTTGTTCTTAAGTAAACCGCCGTTGTACCAGAGAAGTTTCTCGTTTTGGTCGACGTGTGCGATGACGAAGCTGCAGACGCGGACTTCTTCTTTGTCCTCGCGCTTGTTGTCCTCTTGTTTCTTCTCTTCTTCTGCCTTCTTTGCGGCGTCGAGTTCTGCTTTCGTGGGACCTAACCAGCCAACGATACCACCGTAATGGGGTGAGAAGGCGTATTTGGATCCTGTGGCTTCGAAACCGATCCACCAGCTCTCTTTATCACCATATGTGATCTTGTACGTAACTTCATTCCGCACCCGCTCAGAATTCTGCCATCCAATATGGAGAAGACCAAGCAGAACATCAAGCCTTGACTTGTCAACCACAACAATACCAGAATCACCCTCTTCAGAATATCGTTCCGTCCAGACAAGCGACTTTTCCGTCTCCGGGCTGGGGTGTTTAATCTGATCATGCCACCAATCCTGACGATCCGCGAATCCATTCTTCCAGAGCAATCGGTCGTGAAAAAGCAGTACGCCGGATTCTTTAAATCGATCTTGACGAAGAAGATGTCGAGGATCTTGGAAGAATACAGCATCTGCATCGAGAAGAATGACCTGCTCAAAGCGGCTCGCCAATGCAGCGAACGGCTTTATCGCCCAGCCTCCATCAGCGAGTTTTAGTGTACTGTCGTCGAAAACAGTAAGAACATCGAGCATTTCGATCTTGAATCCACTGGCAGCTTGTTGAATCTTTTTTCGTCCAGCAGCGGATAAATCATCGTCTCCAGCGTATACAACTTGAATTGGGAGGGTGGTCTTGTGGACGCGCGTCAATGCTGCGATGAGATGGCATGCGAATCGGAGTGTTTTTTCGCCTGTGGGGATAACGATTCCAGCTGGTGCTTTATCAGACTTCACACTTTTGCTCTTGTACGAAAGACCAAGACGACTGTAGATATCGACAAGAGGCGGCGAAGCACTCTGCTTCGAATTGAGCCAAGGAAATTGCCTTTCCACAATTTGTCCAACAAGTTCCGCTGTCTCGTGACTGTCATCTCGCCCTTCTAAATCCTCAATCCAAGATCGCAACAATTCCGTCCGTTGTCCAAGTTCTCCAAAATTCGCCTTCGGTTCGTCCTTTAACGGATAATCGAGAAAATATCGTGCGCCAAGCTTTATCGATTCAACACCGCGCGAATTCGAACTTGCTTTCGGGGTGCTCTGAATATTATTATTTGGGGTGTAAAAAGAAACATCGCGATAGTGATAAAGAGCGCCGACGAAGAGCCATATCGACGCAATAGCTGCTGTGATTTGTATTGACTTTGCGCTCAGACGCAGCGATGGCATTGTAAGCATTGTGAAGAAGTGAACAGCAACATTACAGCAAAAGAAAAGATAAGGAGAAGACTGCTGGTTTATGTTTCCACGTCACCATGGAAATCAACATTCTCTAGCGCTTATTGATTTCAAGGGATCCGAGACATGGATTTTGCATTTTCAGCTGCATGGACCCATTTGCAGGCCGCTAATCAAGGCACTGATGGGCAAAAAATAGCTGATGCACGGCAGAGGCTTAAACTTTGGCGCCGCCCACGTTCCGAGCATGCGTAAGTCTTGGCTGCGACGCGTGTGCATGCCTGCGTGCGTTTAGATAGCGATTAGATTAGAGAGGCATCGGCAATCGACCATGATCAATGCCATGATGTTTCATGACGACAAGTCGACCATAAGAGGGATTCACTTGTCTTGTCAGTTGACTTGTCGTAGGTATGTCGTCAGTTGATGGGTGATCTTCATCTAAGCCATCTCGTATTTGAGGCACTACAATCCTTCAGGATGAACTCCATTCCTGAAGCAACTGAAACCAAGCGCGGGGTTCATAACTTTGCAATCGATGTGACAGGCAACAGAACCGACTCTGCACAGTATTCTCCTGCGTCATTGAGGCACTTCAACAATGAAAATGCAGTGCCTGGATGTGATGTGATGTTTGCAGTGGAGGGCAGGGATATTTGTGGCTTAGTTGCACATGCACCACATTAAGGTGAATACCGTCCTTCTATGGCTCCTAGGCATGCCATAGGGCTGAATGTTTGATGAAATCCGTTCTTTTCGCTTAATCAAGATCGTGACGTGCATGGCTATACTTTTCCCTGTATAACGCCCAGAGCTGAGCCTCAAATTGACACCTCAGCCAAGCCTGGACGCAAACAACCCCGCCCCCGCCATCCTCATCTGAAGCTCGCTTCGCTTCATCATAACATCTCATCAATAACCTCACCCATCAAACTCCATCATACAGACTCACTCTTAGCCCTACCGAACTTACAAGATATGTCTAAAGATCTCGACAAGTCCCTACTTGATCGCCTAAATGCCCTTAGAGGCAACAGCGCAGGTCAGGACAAGCCAGTATCAACAGAGTATATTACCTACAGACCTCAGATATCTACCCCAACTAACAGTCCCTTAGGATCAAGGTTGATCTAATCGAGCGCAAGAAGGAACCAACTCGAGATGATACACTAGCAGCTCGGCTCAAGTCCCTACGAGACCGTGGCGATGAACCTTCACCAGCACCAGCAACAGCACCAAAGACAACCCAACCACCATCAAAGCCAACACCCCAACCAGAAAGGGCAACAAAGAAGGAATCTCCCAAACTCGAAGATGAAGAAGACGATTCCATCTTCCAAACAGACGATCAAACTCTAGAAGAGCTACTAGGCGATGTACAGCCCGAAGAAGGATTTAATCCCGAACCAGACGACGCACAGGTCAAAGCACTTCTAGAACAGCTCGCAAACTCAATACCGAAAGACACAGAAGAAGAAAAGGATAAAAAGTATGAGGACTCGGATGATTCAGATGGAGAGGCTATGAATAAAGACGTCGATGAAGTCATCGCCCGCTTCCGCGACGAAGCAGAAGTCGAAGCAGCCCTCGCAAAGACCAAGACTCCCGATCCAGAATCTGAGTCTGAACCTGAACAAGCTACTTCTAAAACAGAAGATATCGCTCTTCCAGATGTTCCCGCCGATCTCGCCGACGTTCCTTCTTCGAACCGGGCTGGCAGTGCTGATATAGATGATATAACCGCCCGTCTCGCTGCTCTACGCGCACCATCTCCAGATGAAGACTCCCTCGACCTTCCGTCGGTACCTACGTCCAAACCTTCGGGCCAACTGGTGAATCGTCTAACTTCACGGACGAATTACACAGATGACGATGTGGAAAGCTGGTGTACTGTTTGTCTAGAAGACGCAACGGTGCGATGTCCAGGCTGTGACGATGACGTTTACTGTACACGATGTTGGTACGAGATGCATCGGGGACCACAAGCTGGCTTCGACGAGAGGAGTCACAAGGCTGTACAGTTCACCAAGGATAAGAAGGAGAAGACGGAGAAGAAGAAGGTAGCGCTGGGAGCATAAACGATTTCAATTTCAAGCTACACCTCACTACCATTTGCCATTCCTTGCGTGTTAAACATCAGATACCCAAATATTGCGAAACGAAATTCCGAACCACCGTGTTGCCGTGCCAAAATCAAGATGCCTGCATCAATCTGAACTAACTCGTACGATTTTATACGTGAACTTCAAGCAGCGGATTGTGATCCGTTGCCGTTGTTGGCAGACTCGTTTCCTGAGCTGCTGGGCTTGCCTCGTACATCCTGCCATGTCGCGCCGAATCGTCGGCCAGTTGATGCAAGGAGACTTTCTTCCTCATCGGCCTCGGCTTCTTCGTCGATCTGAGAAAGGTTGAGCTTGGGGGTGCGGAAGAGAGCTGTGACGAAGACGATGAGGAAAACACCGAGGAAGGCGAATTGAGCCCAGAAGTCGACGAGACCGAAGAAGGGCCATGTGATTGTGATGCGGTTGAGGAATGTTGACATGACTGATGGTGTGCAGACGTCCTTGGCGTGCTTGTACTTGAGCGCTTCAGAGCAAGCATGGATCATGTCCTTGTGGTTTCGGCAGTCTGGCTGATCTCCAGGATGTTCAGGCTCGTTGGCGCAGAATGTCTGGGTGCCGTAGGTAGAGTACTGAGGAGCAACCAACATAGCGATACCGTAGTTGGTGGCCAATATTATCAGACCCAGCATGACAGTCGCAATGAGAAGCGCTTGAGGAGCTGTTCTACCCTTGCGGATCTGGAAGATGCGGACCCAGAGGAAGCGAATGCCCACGGTGGCAATGCCAGAGATGGAGCTGCTGAAGAAGAAGAGAACCAGAAGAGCCATGAGGATGTAGTCGACGGGGAAGGCCTTTGCGGACTTGACGAAGATGAAGTTCATGGGCTGGAACACGTGAATCTGGCCAAGAATGTAACCGCACTTTTGCTTGCAAACCGAGTTCTTGGCCTTGTCAATGCCAGTGATGAGCATCGATACGAAGATGACGAGGGACAGAAGGAGGAGAAAGATTCCACCGAGGAGCTTGATGGGGCGGAAGACAGCGCAGACCTTGAGCCAAGCTTGGTAAATCCTGCTGCGGCCTTCGCCCTGAGCTTCGGCCGCGAGTCTTTCACGTCGTACGAGAGTTTGCTCTTCTCTGACCAGAGCATCGAGCTCTCGCTGATCCTTTCGAGACATGCCCTCTTGTCGGCCAGCATTGCGCATCTCGATCTGTCGCTGGCGTTCGCGGTTCTGTTCAAGCTGAGAAGCAGTTGTCTGATGGAGCTGAGGAGCTGAGATTGAAGGGGCCGCCTTAATGAACGAGATAGGGAGAAGAGCAAGGCCGGCGCCGGTGTAGACAACGTAGAGCAGTGTTCCGAGGGTGAGCAGAAGACCCAGTGCAAAAGTCAGTGCCTTTTCGCCATGGTTCTGAGCAACGAGCTTCTTGAAATAGTCGAGGTCCCAGTGCGACTGAGAGCTGTCACCGGCGGCGGGGACAAAGAACCCGAGTAAGAATAGAACGACGACGAATGCGACGAAGAAGAGTGTGTACTTGGCAGCGGCCAAGAAGCGGCTGCTCAAGGTTCGACCCTCCTCCTCAACCTCGATTTCATCGTACTCCTCATGCCAGAAGTAGGCGAAGGGGATAACGATCAAACAGAGGAGAGCATCGAAGCTGTACAAGCTGTAGTAGACGACCTTGAGAGTGTAGAGGATACTGTCGATGCGTTCGGGAGTAGCCCAGTCCTTCTTCGCGCCAAGTGTTGCAGAGGCAGTCGCAGATACGAGAGCAATATCGACAGGGAGTAGTAGAACTGTAGCGAGTAGAGAAGTCAAGCTGATGATGGCGACGATGCTGACGACGGCGGAACGTTCGCGGGGTGTTTGCCAGGTAAATGTTGTGATGATAGCTGCTGCGAAACAGAGGACGACAGCGACGGCATAAGCGACCCAGATCAAACTGGTCTGGACGAGGCCTGCGTGGGCCATTTTGGATTAAATTGAAAGACTGTTGTTGCAAATGATGATCAACAAGCAAGTCGAAGTGAATCCGCTAAACCAGGTCGCGACGTGGCTTGGGGATGTTTTCTGTTTAAAGTAGCAGATCTCGGGGATTTTGAAGGGAGATCAATCGATCCCAAACCAAGGGTGACGTCGCTAACGAGTCAATCTGTGTAGCTACGTGATAAAATTTGATCAATCAGAGAAAGGGAAATTTCGTAGAAAAACAAGATTCAGTGGCTTCGATCAGATATGGTCAAGCTCAAGCTTGAAGCTGCCGATGTTTTCGTGACGCAATGTATACGCTAGCGTTTGTGCTAAGTGGAGATGCTCTGTCTCACCCCTGGAACTTGGACTAACCGTTATCGATTGGCCATGGTGATCCGGAAGACGGAGGTCAATTATCCGCTGGAGCTTTGAGCTCTACTCTTTTGGGCCAAACATTCAATAAAGCAACATCGCGAACGGCTTGAACGAACACAGCAAAGCAACCAATTTCTCGGTTACAAAAGAATGGTCTCGCTGAAATGCAGGCCTACACCGAGCTTGCGGCTCCCTCAGCCGTAACACACTCTTTGACTGTCTCTCTCACTTCAGCTACAGCTACCAATCTCGTTGTCGCAAAAGGTTCCCTACTCCAAATCTTTACAACAAAGGCCATCTCCGCCGAATTCGATCCCGAGAACCAACCTGCACAGACAACAAAGCCTGAACCCGAATTTGATCACCGCGCGAACGACGATGATGGTCTTGAGTCTTCGTTTCTTGGCGGCGAGTCAATGCTTGTCCGAACCGATCGCACGAACCTCACAAAACTAGTTCTTGTCGCGGAGCTTCCACTATCCGGTACCGTGACGGGTTTGGCCAAGGTCAAGACGAAGCATTCAAAATCTGGAGGTGAGGCTCTCCTGATAGCCTACAAAGCTGCCAAACTATGTATGGCGGTATGGGACCCCGAGAAGAGCACTCTAGAGACCATCTCCATTCATTACTATGAGAAAGAAGAGCTACACGGCGCGCCTTGGGAGGTTTCTTTCGACGAATATACCAATTACCTCGAAGCCGACCCCGGTAGTCGATGCGCCGCCTTCCAGTTCGGCTCGCGCAACCTCGCGATCCTACCATTCAGACAAGCGGAAGAAGACTTGGAGATGGATGATTGGGATGAGGATCTCGATGGGCCACGACCCGTCAAGGAGTCTACTACAGTCGCCAATGGAGATAGCGACACATTAGAACCAGCGTATACACCATCTTTTGTCCTCCGTCTTCCGCTCCTTGATCCCAGTCTGCTTCATCCCGTGCACTTCGCTTTTCTGCATGAGTATAGAGAACCGACTTTTGGTATTCTGTCATCTAGCCAAGAGCGAGCGCATTCTCTTGGTCAGAAAGATCATCTTACGTACAAGGTCTTTACGTTGGATTTGCAGCAGCGAGCTTCGACGACTATTCTTTCAGTTACCGATCTTCCTCGAGACTTGTTCAAGATTATTCCGTTACCAGCGCCTGTTGGCGGTTCATTGTTGATTGGAGAGAATGAGCTGATCCATGTTGATCAGTCTGGCAAGTCCAATGGTGTGGCGGTGAACTCAATGGCTCGACAGATTACCTCGTTCAGCTTGACAGATCAGGCGGATCTTAATCTACGATTGGAGCACTGTGTCATTGAGACACTGTCAATTGAGAACGGTGAGCTCTTACTCGTTCTCAACGATGGTCGCATTGGAATAGTTACGTTCCAGATTGATGGCAGAACTGTCTCTGGTCTTACCGTCAGGATGGTCGCAGATGAGAACGGAGGCAACCTAATCAAGAGCCGCGCATCGACAGCGTCAAAACTTGGCAAGAATGCGTACTTTGTTGGTAGTGAAGTTGGTGATTCTGTAGTACTGGGCTGGACGAGAAAGATGGGACAAGAGAAGAGGAGAAAGCCTCGGCTTATAGATGCGGAGATTGGGCTAGAAATGGATGATCTGGATCTCGAGGATGAAGACGATGAGGACGACGACCTGTACGGCACCGAATCTGCTGCCGCGAAACCGGCTCAAGCTCTCAATGGTGGAGGTAAAGCGGGCGAGTTGAGTTTCCGCATTCACGATACCCTGCTCAGCATCGCTCCGATCAAGGACTTGACACCTGGCAAGATCTCGTTCCATCCTGACAGTGAAGAAGCAACTCTGTCACAAGGCGTCGTTTCGGATCTTCATCTTGCCTGCGTTGTCGGTCGAGGAAAGGCCAGTTCACTGGCCATTCTCAATCGCAACATTCAGCCCAAGATCATTGGCAGGTTTGAATTCCCCGAAGCAAGGGATTTCTGGACCATGTCTGTTAAGAAGCCAATGCCCAAGGCTCTCGGTGGAAATGTCGGTGTGGGCAATGAGTATGAGACATTTGGACAGCATGACAAGTACATGATAGTCGCTAAGGTCGATCTTGACGGTTATGAGACATCAGATGTGTATGCTCTTACTGGCGCAGGATTCGAGACTCTCAAGGACACTGAGTTTGACCCCGCAGCTGGATTCACTGTTGAAGCTGGAACGATGGGAAAGCAGATGAGGATCATCCAAGTCCTCAAATCCGAGGTTCGATCCTACGATGGAGGTAAGTCGCTTGCTTGCATGACAGGTGCACGTATTGACAATTCTAGATCTCGGCCTCACTCAGATCTTGCCAATGCTCGATGAAGAAACCGGCGCTGAACCTCGAGTCACCAGCGCCAGCATTGCTGATCCTTACCTCCTACTCATCCGCGACGACAGCAGTCTTATGTTGGCACAGATCGACAGCAACAATGAGCTTGAGGAAGTGGAAAAGATGGATGCTACTCTGCAGAATACCAAGTGGCACTCTGGATGTCTGTATGCCGATACAAAAGGTGCTTTCCAACCGAATGCCGGTGACAAGGGTGCAGAGACCGAGAAGATCATGATGTTCTTGCTCAGCTCAACTGGTGCACTACATGTAAGTCCTAGTCTTCCTCATCGTAGATTGGCTACTGACTAAACAGGTATACGCGCTCCCCGATCTCTCTAAGCCCGTTTACGTTGCCGAAGGTCTCTGTTACGTGCCTTCTCATCTTTCAGCAGACTACACGCTACGACGTGGTCTAGCAAAAGAGAACCTGCGCGAGCTTCTTGTCGCTGATCTTGGCGACACCACATCTCAATCTCCGTATCTCATTGTGAGTGCTTCCTCACCCTCACTGAACTTCTCTGACATGACCAGCTCCGCAACCACACTGACGACCTCACAATCTACGAACCTCTTCGCCATATAAGAGAAGGCGGCGAAACCAGTCTCTCCGCCACCCTCACCTTCAAAAAGACTTCCAACACAACATTAGCTATAATTCCCGTCGAGACAGAACAAGATGACGTCGAACAACCACGCTTCGTCCCTCTCCGGCCATGCGCAAACATCAATGGCTACAGCACCGTTTTCCTTCCCGGCCCCTCACCAAGTTTCGTCATCAAGTCTAGCAAGAGTATCCCCCGCGTCATCGGTCTTCAAGGCCTCGGCGTCCGCGGTATGAGTACATTCCACACGGAAGGCTGTGATCGCGGCTTTATCTACGCCGATGACAAGGGCATCGCACGGGTTACTCAACTCCCACCAGATACCAACTTCACCGAGCTTGGTATCTCAGTCAAGAAAGTACCTCTGGGCGCTGACGTTCGCGGCATCGCATATCATCAACCTACAGGTGCATACATCGCAGGCTGTATGATAAGCGAACCCTTCGAACTCCCCAAAGATGACGACTATCACAAAGAATGGGCCAAGGAAACACTAACTTTCCCACCAACAATGCCCCGCGGCGTTCTCAAGCTCATCAGCCCGGTCAGTTGGACCGTCATCCACGAAGTCGAGCTTGAGTCCTGCGAATCCATCGAGTGCATGAAGACACTACACCTCGAAGTCTCAGAAGATACAAAAGAGCGCCGCTTCCTCGTCACAGTCGGCACAGCCGTCTCAAAGGGTGAAGACCTCCCCATCCGCGGCCGCGTCCACGTCTTTGACATCGTAACCGTCATCCCCGAGCCCGGCAGACCCGAGACCAACAAACGTCTCAAGGCCATTGCGCGCGAAGACATTCCCCGCGGCGGCGTGACAGCCATATCAGAGATCGGCACCCAAGGCCTCATGCTCGTCGCGCAAGGGCAAAAGTGCATGGTGCGCGGTCTCAAGGAGGACGGGTCCCTTTTACCTGTAGCGTTCCTCGACATGAGCTGTCACGTATCTACTGCAAGAGAACTGCCGCGTACGGGGTTGTGTCTCATGGCTGATGCGTTCAAGGGGGTTTGGTTTGCGGGATATACAGAGGAACCGTATACTTTCAAGGTCTTGGGTAAGAGCCATGGCCGGTTACCGGTTTTGGTGGCGGATTTTCTTCCCGATGGTGAAGATCTGGCTATTGTTGCGGCGGATGCGGATGGTGATTTGCATATTCTCGACTTTAACCCCGAGCGTGAGTCCTCTCCCTTTCCCCTGGTTCTTGCGATACTAACAAACTACAGATCCTAAATCTCTTCAAGGCCATCTCCTCCTCCATAGAACCTCATTCTCCGTCTCCCCCAATCCCCCCTCAACAACACTCCTCCTTCCCAGAACCCTACCACCCTCTCATCCCCCTCCCCAAGATCCTCCACACATCCTCCTCCTCGCCTCTTCATCCGGCCACCTATCAACACTCGTCCCGCTCCCCGAAACAACATACCGTCGCCTCCTCTCCGTAACAAACCAGCTCCTCCCCGCACTCACACCGCACGGCGGATTGAACGCCAAAGCGCATAGATTACCCGATGGTATACGACCTGTTGGTGTGGAGGCAGCTGGCGGAAGGACGATTGTTGATGGTGCCGTTTTGGCAAGGTGGGCTGAGCTTGGTGCTGCTAAGAGGGCGGAGATAGCGGGTAAGGGAGGGTATGATGGTGTTGGGGAGTTGAGGGAGGAGCTTGAGGGTGTTTTGGGATGGAGTGGATTGTCGTATTTCTAGATGTCTTGGACAAGAGTCATAAGTGGTTTGTTGATATATAGCTTGAATGTGCATGCATAGTATTGCAAGGGTAACTTTCCAAGCGGCGAGAGCTGTTTGTCTACAAGAACCGAATATCACAGTCAATAATCTCACTAGCACCGTCACAAATAATCGTGCGTGAATGTTAAAAGAAGTGTCTTTTCAAGGAGTGACAGTACAAACACAGCTGTATACATGCTGGGACCCATCTACAAGCCAAAGAAAAGAGCAAAGAAAATGAGTAAGTAGTAAACGACTTTTGTTTTCCCAAGTCTGTTTCTTCCATAAATCTGAACAGGCCATAACCAAAACATATATCCTATAGCGCCTGTCTTATCAAGTCTTGACTAATCTTTATCGTCACTACTCGCCCAAGAGTAAGAAGCCTTCTCCCGTATATATAAATCCCAGAAAGAAAACGCCAGTACCAATTCAAGTTATAATCACAAAGAAATCATACCACACGAAGCTGAAGGTATCTACTCGACCTCGACCTTCTTGCGTCGCATGCTACCGAAACGTCGTCGAATGCCATCGCTCAGGCGGTGTTTGCCCATCGAGTTGTTGCGGCGAATGTCAGTGCCGTTTGAGAATTCAGGTGTTGTTCGCGGATTCTCGCTGAAGCTTCGGTTGTGGCTGAAAGGTGGACGTTTGCTGCCTCGCATGTTCGATGAGAGTTCGTACTCGACGGGTTCACCTCGGCGGAAACGCTTTTGCTCCTTGAGGTCCTTCTCATAAGTGTAAGAGGGCTCGCCCTTGCCCTTGAGGTCATCGGGGTGGTATTGCTATTCAGGTCAGTAACTATTTAATGATCGCATCATAGAAATGTCACTTACAATGCCATCCCAACGCTTGTATGCGCCACCAACAGCGTCAGGTTCTCTCATGAGATCAGCACCCTCTTCGTAATCTATGGTGTTGCCGCTAATGTCCCGCTCCCCGCTGGGAATATCAGCAGTGCCTTGAAGGGGCATCTTTTTGAGCAGAGCATCTTGGATATTTTCTCTGGGAGTAGCGCGAAGAGCTTCTCGGTTCGAATCTTCAACAGCAGCAACGGGCGAATACATCTTGTTGCGGTTGCGGCTTGCCAGAGTGGCGTCATAGGGGCCGCCATGATGATACATCCCGCCAATGGTGTCCAGAGCATCAATTGTGTCTGTCATGGGCATTTGCTTGCGACGAAGATGGGGGGCGCGATCGGCTGCGCGAGCCTCCTTTCTAAGGATGTCGAGAGGTCGGTGAGACATGTCGCCCGGGTATCGTTGGATCAGTGAGCGTTGGCGCGAAACTCCGCAGTTGCTGGCACTGAAGCTGCGATTGTGTGAAACTTGAGGTCGATTACGCGGAGGCGGAACTCTAGCACTGGCCGACCGATTGACAGAGGAACTGAATGGGTCACGACGAGTATCGGATGGACCTGGGGGAGAATCCGGGGGAGATACAGTCACTGATGGAGCTGAAGATTGACGGCGCGCAGCTGCAGCGTCTGAGAAAGGGTTCGAGGAATGAAAGCTGTCGCGGGTTGGGCTGGCAGATGTTGGCGGAGTAGGATAGCTGCCTTGGCGATGTCTTTGACTGGAATGACTTGATTTGTGCTTGTGCTTTCTCTCGGGAGAGCGGTCTCTGTTTGAGTTTGAGTTCGAGTTTGAACTTGAGCCTTCGAGAGAGATGTTTCGAAGTTGAGCAGCAAGATTGTGAGATGCGCCGATACCGGTGTCTTGGTTTGGTTCAATATCGTTCAATGGGTCAAGAATGTAAGCCTTGGCCTATGCAATCGAGTTAGAATGTTTGCGATGAAGAGAATGTAAATAAAAGGTTGAAGTGAGTGATTGCGCGAAGATATTGTGTCTATGTAAGTGGCCTGCCTTTTAGAACGTCATCAGGCTTGCGTGGACAGCGGGCTGTGGTACAGCTACGTGTGAATAAAGTTGCTTGGTCCTCTACTTGGCAAACACCAAGAACTCAGCCAAGCAACGTCACGATTGGAGCCCGATGCAGGGATCTGCATTGACGCAACAAATACAGCGATAAAGGGTCTCGCTGGGGCCCTGACGTTGTTCCATCATTGGCAGGCTTGGGATGACGTTGGGGAGAAGCGGGCAGAAAGTGATCGGCCCTGACCAAGAAACAGAAGAGGGAAAGACTGGGGAATGATGGACATTGACACCCACGAGCTAGGTATCTTAGCTCAGTTAAGGGTCCAAGAACTTACCCATTGCTTGTCGCTTGAATCCTTCATTGTGGCGACTGCTCTGGAAGGAAGAAATGGGTTCTGGGGAATTGTTTAGTCCCCCGAAAAAGATGTCGGGTCTGTTGAGTCGAGAGTCGAGGCGGAATGACAACGGTGATCAAGTGAAGGATGCGATGCGATGGCGCCTGCAAGTAAATCGTATTCGAAAGAGATGATTGCGACTTATGCTTCTGGTCAATAGTCTAATACGAATTCGCTTGGTTGTTGTCGGGATCGATTCGATTGTAAATGCGACGTATCAAAGTGATTGACTGATTGATTGATTGTGTTTCGGTGTAAGAGACAAAGTTTGGGGGAGAAAAGACAAGGGACCGGGACAAAGGTGGGAGGAGATGCAGCTCATTTATCAACAACGGAAGGCACAGCACGCACAGCCTAATCCTTTCAAGACAAGGAGAAAAGAGCTCTTTTTTTTTTCCTTAGCTACGTAAGGTACAGGACAGGTACGGCAGGTACAAGGCAAAGAAAGTGAGGTAGGGTTGTAGATCTCTGAGCGGTCTCGTCCCCTCCGATCCATCATGCGCCCATTCAGAGTCTCATGGGGGGGGACCGTAGTGCATCATTTAGCGGGGAGGGGCACTTCCCGTCCCCCTCGTGATCCAAATAGCACCTTAGACATGAACTTGTCCACGCCATTCAAACTTCAGCCGCTCCATCCGCTTTCTGGCTCAACGCTATTGACGCCTCTTCAAACGGATCAGGGACTTGCCAGGTAAAACGGTTCATCTCCTGTTTCCATCTTGGGCAGTAGAAGCCAGAAAACATGGAGGAGGGGCCCAAAGGCACGCACCCCAGAGTAGTCACACTCAATTCGGTCCCGCACGTCAATGTCTGTCATTGTCGTTGTCATTGTCAAATGTCAAATGTCAATCAATGTCTCTCACACAAGGCTCGGTCGATCGGCCTTCCTCAACTTTCCTCTCCCAATCGCGGCACTCTCGGAAGTAATGGTTTGAGCCGACGTCAGCTACACGAGGTTTTGAAGCCTCAACGCGCGTCCCATCAAGAAACCAAAGATAGACTAAATGGTTTAGCAGTGGAGTGAACGTAGGATATAGCATGAAGAAGACGAAATGATGGAATGCCAGCTGTCGAACGAACAGTCACTGCATGTACAAGGGAACCTCGCCATTTGATCAGTCACCTGATGCATTAAAAACCGTAACCAGCATCTCGGTCACTGCATGCAAACCTTGTCTAAAAAGGGTCTTCGCCTAACGAGCTCGCTACTGCTTGTAGGGACTTTTTAGCCCGACAGGGTGATTAATGTCCCCCTCTCCAATGGAATGGCTTCCCGTTGGTGTTTCAAAGGCTAAAAGTAACGGATGACAGCTGGCGGACCCCAACTCAACGCCTAGGCCACCTCGATCAGGCCGGTGGGGACGACAAGTCCAGTCCGACAATGGAAGATATCACAGACCGCTACCTCTTTGCAGCATTGGCATTGATCAGTTCAATGCCGACATCTACAATTGAAGGGTGGTTCATAAAAATGCATAATCATCTTCCGAAATATTATTAATAGCCGAAGCTTTGACATTCTTATCACAGAGCTTATATAGATAGTGAATTCATCCTCGCGAGTTCAACGGACACTACCAATTCCTCACCAGGAGAGTTGCATCTGCTCTACACTCTCAGCTTCATATTTTTAGCCTCAAGGTTTGTACCTTTCTCAATGACACCTTACCAGATCGTCCGATGTCTGGATATCTCGGCGAAGAAACTCTGCTTGCTTGGCTCCAGAACTGACGCATTTTATCACCCGACGTCCCATTGCTACCCTATGTCGATACGCGGATCAGCAGCAAATGTATCTAGATACCCGGCATCCCGGACATCGGATCTTTCCGTTGCATCATTACCAAAATGACTCAGGCACGGCAGACAATTAAACCAGAAAGTACTCCGTAGTACCGTAGATATTGGGTCGTCAGCGTTGAAACGGGTCTGAAGTCAAGGTGAACGACGCCATCAAACCCCATCGTCGTCACTCCCGTTCATCTGGCCCCACTCACCGGAAATAATTGCCACGTAAAAGACCAAACACAATTTAGACAACCCACGAAAGGCCGATTATCCGCTCTCAATCTGGAGATTAAGAAAACTCCAAAAGATTACGTCTGTATGACGTGCATGAACCTCCGACACGGACTATCGGGTTTGAATCAATGGCCCTCGTCGACTATTCCTCCTCAGAGTCCGACGACGAGAGCTCCGGTTCCGATTCCCACCATGTCAAGCGCCGTAAGGGAGTTGACGGCATCGCGACCCACTCCTCCCGGAGTACAGATGGAGATACTCGCTCCGTGAGCAAAGATGCGGACGCTTCGTCTATGCCACCGTTGCCCGATACCTTTCATGATTTGTATGCCTCTACTGTTCGACAGAGTGTCGTTGACGATCCGAGCCTGCATCATGGAAGGAAGCGCCAAGTTCCTCATGTAGCTGGTAACTGGCCCAGTCATGTTTACATCGAATGTGAGTTTCTGATGTCATCTCAACTTCAATCCACGCAAAACTGACTGGCTTTAGGGCATCCCTCAACAAAACAGCATGGCTTGTTGACGAGCCTCATGGTTGACATCGAGAAGGAAGTGTCGAGTGAGATCAAGCTTCATAACTTCCTGACAAGCGACCTGGGATCACCCCTACCCCTTCACATCAGTTTGTCTCGGCCGCTATCCCTTACTACAGGGAACAAAGACGAGTTCTTGGACAAGATCACAGAAACCCTTAAAGACAGTGGCATCGCTCCCTTTGTTGTTCGACTACAAGGGCTCGCATGGTACAGATCACCAGACTCTGGTCGTACGTTTCTCATTCTTCGTGTTGCCAGTGATCCCAAGTCTCCTACCAACAGTAAGGATGGAGTCAAACCTTTGAACCCGGAGCTCACTTCACTGTTGACGAAGAGTAACACGGTTGCAACACATTACAGACAACCGCCGCTGTACCAAGGGAAAGCCAACGAGCCAGTGGGAGATGCGTTCCATATATCCATTGGCTGGACATTCCACCTACCAGCGGATGAGATGTCACTTAAGACACTGCAATTGTTCAGACAACCCAAGTTTGATGACATTCGGAAATGGGAGATTGGCGTTGCTGGCATCAAGGTCAAGATTGGAAATGCCGTGCATCATATTGCGCTGCAGGAGACTGGCCGGGGCTCAGGATCTTCGAAGCATTCTTCTTTTCTCAAGTCATAACAAAGCTGGTTCCATGCCATCACCGATTGCAGTTTACAAAAGTCATACGCTATTTATATCGAGAGAATCAACAGAAACCGACGTCAGAACAAACGGAGTCATAGTTACAAAACTCTGCCGGATCGAATGCCCCGGTAAAACGGGTGGATTGTCTCGGGATGTCTTGAACTCGGTTATCATTCTAGAAGATTGGGGTCATGAAGTTTCGGGTTGCTCCAGGCTACCGAGGATCAATTCGAGACATTCAGCTTTACTGGCCCAATCGAGAAAAAGCAAGATGCGAATCGGGTGTCTGCGGATTCTAAGCAAGCGACGCAAAACAAGACCGGATGTCCGGAGAAGTCGCAGTACAATGTGACATCGTGCATATTGACATGACGTGACATTCGGCTCTTGAAAAGGCAAGCAAGGGAGGGTCTTGAGCTGAGAAGAGGATACACCAGCCGAGCGTGGTGGAATGTGAGATGAGGCCATTATTGCACCATGATGAGTGCTAGCTTTGACACTGGACAGAAGAGGACTTGAGGGATGAAAATAAGATATGTGTTGGTGCCACTTGCGGGGGTTTAATGGCCTTTCAGCTTGTTAGGGAGAGAAAAAAATGCCAGTTGAAACTATTACTTATACTGGTATCTTTGGCTATCTGCATTAGTGTCTTGTAGACTGCACCATTGGGTTTGAATAGCTTCACAAGATGCATTGGCTGTCAGAAGCAGCCAGCGCACGGGCCTCTTCTCAGATTCATGTGATTGAGGCTGTCAACGGCAATGGCAAAGTCCCGGAAACGCGTGGGCTTGTTATTCACGGCCCCCAACTTCAACCGTCGTAGCTAGGTCCCCTGGATAGCGAATCCTTGTCAGTGAGATTGAGTAATAAACGATGTCGATCATTTGAATTGGAGGGGTAGATTTGATGTAAAAAGGACGAGGTTTCATGTAAACAAAAGCCATGACTGGTCGATTATTATCTCCAGCCTGCAAAACACTGCTCAAGGGAAGCAACATGAGAGACATTGTGGAGGCTATGCTTGGACTAGGAGAAACAACATGATTAGACAGAAGCCACTGATTGCCTGAATAGGTATCATGCTTGAGGTTGAGGCCTAATCTGAAGGTTCGTTATTCGTAAAGGGAAGCAAAAGGAGGGGGATTTATTTGGTGTTGCTTGGGGAGGTAAATGGTTTGTTTACTTTCTCCAAGCCACACAAAGCCAATGCACCCCTCTTCACCACTCACTGACCACTGGATGCTACTGAAGCGTAACCACCTGCACCCACCAAATCAAATCAAAGCAAGGTTCCTTCCCGCCTACGAGAGTGAACGCCGTTGGTGCTATCCCATGCCATCTATTGCCTTCTATTTCAGGTTCACCCTCTCAACACCATCACCAAAATCTTTCCTTATTTCCTCTCCTCACCCTTTTTCTTCCCATCTTCACCTTCTTCCTCTTTCACTTCTACCCGCAAGGATTTACTGATTTTCTTCCATCTCGATTGACTCTTTCGTAAAAAGAGTCAATTCTGATTTTCTTCCACGGTTCTTTTTCACGTTCACCAAAACTTTTTCGTGCTTCCAAAACGCGGCTTCGTTCTGTTTTCCTCCTCCAAGCGACCGAGGCTCCCCCCAAACCGGGTTTCTACAAGAGGACCCTCCCCCCGTCTCCATCCAAGTTTCTACCCCGGAAGATCTTTGACCGCCTCCGAGAAACCCAGCCTCGCGCTGCAAGATTCTACCATCCCGCCGATCTCGCGTGACATCCGTTCTCAAAACATTTCGCGGAGGTCCATATTCACTCGGTCTCGTTCAAGGCTCAACAAGCACAGTCGACCCAGCATTCACCTTGTAAGCTATTGGGGAAAATCGCGGATCTCTGTTTTTTGACCCGCACTTCACCAATCGATCGGCCGAAGCTCTTGTGCCCCTCCCCGCACCCTCGAGCTCTCTCTCTCCCCCCTCATCAACCAGCAAAACAACCGCCAAAATGCCTTTCGACATCGATACCGCTCGCCGAAATAAGACGCCCCGACCCCTGTCAGACTCGGAGCGCGCTCGCGTGGAAGAGTTCATCGACTCGATCCACTACTCTGCACGATACTCGGACAGCGAATATGAATACCGTCATGTTCAGCTTCCCAAAGCCATGCTCAAGGCTATTCCCAAAGACTACCACGATACCTCCAAGGGCACCCTCAAGCTCTTATGGGAGGAGGAATGGCGAGCTCTTGGCATTACTCAGGTACGACTTCACGCCCTTGCCAACACGTGCCTCCATCGTTGGCGGGGGTGACGAGATTACAAGCAACCAGGACTAACGACCGTGAAGAGTCTAGGATGGGAACACTACGAGGTCCACGAGCCAGAACCGCACATCCTCCTGTTCAAGTATGTTGTCATAGCAATCCCAGTGTTGGGATCAACCATCCATGTCTCTCGATGGCTAACGTGAATTTAGGCGACCACTCAACTTCCAACCCCCCCAGTAATCGGCTAGACGCACGACTCAGATTTCCCCAATGTACCATACATATTTACCGCACAGCACCCTTTTGTCGGTGCCATACTCAAGCTCAGACGGAAGTTTCCACGTCGGCTCACGATTTTACGGTCTGCACGTTCACGTTGAGATATAAAGAGAGAGAAGCAAAAAGAGACTTATTGGTTCATCACGTTCGCAACGTCCCCGTTCATCCAGTCGGTAGCAGGCCTTGGGCTTGTTATACCTATGCTATGATATGCGATACCCTGTCGAGATGTAAAGGGAGGCGAATTACCAGTCTCCTGGTTCCGAAGTCTGTGTATGACGCATAGACACTAGGTTGTTGTCCAAGCGGCAGGGCAATGGGGGAATTTGCATGACAGAGTGGATGGGCTACGGATGATGGGAGTCGAGAATTGGATCCGCCATGCCCTAACGACCAAGACGTGGGGGGAACGTTATAATGCGGAGTTGGATCTGGGAACGATCCGGAAACGCGTCGCGCGTGGGTGTTTGGGCTTGGTTGGGCATTTCGACAAGTGGTTTGCTGGTTGTTGTTTCTAAACGTGTTTTATTTGTTGAATGTCTCTGATTTGGGGCTACATTTTTTTTTTTGGAGGAGGGGGAAGAAGAAGGATTTGCTCAGTGATACCCCTTCTACAAGCGCATGATGGGACAAAAAATGGGCTTTGTGATGGAGGCTGGGTGCAGAAGTACACGGAGACGGATGATACAGCATCGCATAATAATAGGTAAACAAAATGATCGATTTACAGTACATACTTGAGAAGGTCCGTGGGGGATGGCCTCATTGTTGAATTGTGGCGTTTCGGTCGATGATCCGTGAATCATGGGTGATTTCCAGAGCCATGGATGTGAATGCGCCACAATTGTGAAACAGTGAGTGGGAAAACAAGGGAGGATGTCATACGACGGTCTTGGTTGGATGGGGAATGTTGAGCGACTCTCGAATTATGCTATTTGGAAATACTCACTGGAATACGATAATCCTCCGTTAAGGTGAGCTGATCAGAAGCCACCGCCCGGCCGATCGTCTGATGTTTTTGGTCCGAAGCTGTCCTAAATCCGCTAGGATGCTTTCAAATCAGCTCAGATCGGCGACATGCTTGGTAATTGGTGGTTTTGGACAGATTTCACTTACACCGTTACACTAAGATTATTATGCATACAATTGAAGTCTAGGGGAGAGTATTGTGCCTTTGTTGCTGCTGCTATACTGTTTCAATTCTTGTCAGGATCATCCTCCTTGATTAGTCGTAAATGCAGAGGCTTATTGAAACGCTCTGAACTTGTAGATTTAAGAGGTTCTGCCAGAAGAGACAATTCGGTAGAATTCTAGATCATTTCTACTTCGCCTCACGGAAGTCGGAGCATTTCTGCATGTAGGTTGGTACCTACATCAACAGCCAGCGTGTCATCTTTCAACATGTCCGTACGTAGCACACGAGCAAGTTATTTATAAATCCTCCGTCGCAAGTACTTCAAGTTGCTTCTCAGCCCCATGACTTCATTCTTTGTCTGAGTTTACTCGCAACGTCTGTTGTTCCATTGAATTACAAGTACCGTTCGACTCAATCGCATCCATTCCCCTTTAGGAAAAGTGTCCATCGCTGCCCGCCGAAGCCGTCCACCCACTTTAGTCTACTTTACCTACCGCTGACTTACTTTCATACGTCGCTTCTTCTTTACATCAAAACGGCGGCTTTGAAGACGGGACTTTTTTTTTTTCTTTCTTCTTTCTTACATCGTATTACCTTTTTACTATCGCCTTTCACTCGTTGGCGATTGTAGCATCAAGGCTCTGTCATATTTTATCTTTCGTTACACACGATCTGACATCTACGCGCCGGCTCGTCGCTCGAGCTCTTCAGCGAAAATGAAGTCTGCAAGCAGACTATTCTATCTTTCTGTGTTTGCCCTCTGGGCTGTACCTGGTTCTTGCGAGAGCTCTAGTGATGAATGCCATGTACGTTATCGCCACTCACGCCACTGCGCAAGTCGCCGTTAACACGTTTCAAGATCTCGCCCAAGTCAATCGTTGGCGATGCCTGCGCTTCGTATGCAACTCTCGATAAACTTAACACCCTGACCAAACCCGCCGTCGATGACCTCACCCATAATACCGACTTTTTCTCGCACTACCGAGTAAACCTCTTTCACAAGAAATGTCCCTTCTGGAACGACGAAAATGGCATGTGCGGAAACATTGGATGCGCGGTCGAAACGCTGGACAACGAGGAGGACATCCCTGAGATCTGGCGTGCACATGAACTCGGTAAACTCGAGGGTCCTCGTGCTAAACACCCGGGGAAGAAGGCGCAGCGCCAGCATCCTCAGCGACCTCTTGGTGGCAGTCTTGGAGAGAATGTGGGTGAGAGCTGTGTCTTCGAGTACGATGATGAGTGCGACGAGCGAGATTACTGTGTTCCTGAGGACGAGAGCGCGAGCTCAAAGGGCGATTACGTGAGCTTGGTTCGAAACCCGGAACGATTCACTGGATATGCAGGCGATGGGGCCAAGCAGGTCTGGGACGCCATTTACAGAGAGAATTGTTTCCAGAAGAGCTCTTTCCCCAAGTCTGCCGATCTCGGCCAGTCTGGATGGAACCGTGGTCCTGCTGCCCAAGATTTCAAGCAGATCCTTGATGCAGCGGGTCGCCAAGCTCAGCTTGAGGAGCGCCGCCAGGAGAACCCCAACACTCCGTTTGTCGCAAACACTGGCTTCGAGGTTGACGATGAGTGTCTTGAGAAGCGTGTGTTCTACCGTGTCATGTCCGGTATGCACGCCAGTATCAGCACTCATCTCTGCTGGAACTTCCTGAACCAGACTACTGGCGAGTGGAGCCCTAACCTGTCCTGCTACGAGCATCGTCTGCATAAATTCCCTGAGCGCATTGGAAACGTCTACTTCAACTATGCGCTCATGACCCGTGCTATTGCCAAGGTTGGCCCTTATCTCCAGAAGAAGGATTACAAGTTCTGTATGGGAGATACTTCTGAGGACGCGGCCACTCGCGCCAAGGTCCTTGAGGTCACCGAGAAAGCTGCCAGTGTCCCTCAAATTTTTGACGAGAGCCTGATGTTTGTCAACGGTGAAGGGCCATCTCTGAAGGAGGACTTCCGCAACCGTTTCCGCAACGTCAGCCGTCTCATGGACTGTGTTGGCTGCGACAAGTGCCGTCTCTGGGGCAAGCTCCAAACCGCTGGCTACGGCACCGCTCTCAAGATTCTTTTCGAGCTCGATAACAACAGTGACGACGTTCCTTACCTCCAGCGCACCGAGCTGGTCGCTCTCTTCAACACCTACGCTCGCATCAGCAGCTCTCTCTATAACATTGGACAGTTCCAGCAGATGATGGAGGAGAAGGTCTTTGCGGAGAAGGAGCAGGAGGGTCTTGAGGATCTCAACAAGAACGACAAGCTTAACAAGAAGTTTGAGGAGGAGGCTGAGGAGAACCCTCAGATGGATGACGCTGTGAGGGAGTTTATCGAGCTTCGACAAAGGGGTCCCAAGGACGACAGCACGATGGCTCACATTGCATTCGAGCTTGCCCAATTCAAGGCTGCTATCAAGATCATCCTCAAGGGATGGGTGCGCACGCCCAAGGCACTGTAAGTTTATACCTCTCTCCCGCCAAACCATGAATGAAAAGTCTAACAATAACAGGTGGCATGTTTTTACATCGGAAGTTCAGCGTCTTTATAGAGTTTGGGTCGGTCTTCCTGTTGGTCCTAGGTGGTGGTCGATCCGGCTACCTAACCTTAACGCGTTTCGGGACGAGCTATGAGATATTGCTATACTAGCGGCTGTTTCTTCTTGCATATATAAAATCAGATTGCTTTTTTTTTTGTTTTTTTTTTGTTTTTTTGGCGTTTGCTTTGCTCTGGACATTCCGGTTGGCGTTAGTGAGGGGTTTAGCTACAAATAGCGAAGAGATTTGTTCGTATATGTTTGTGACTGAATTTGGGTGAATGCTGTCTTTGTTCTTTGCTTTCAAGACATTAAGTCGAAGGAAGACCAATGACACATTCACACTGTACCTGTCTCTTGACGCCAGCTGCTAAATTGACTTCTTAGCCTTCATGACCCATCACTTCGCTGGAGATGTTGCCTGTGGCGTTGCTTTTGGTCGAGGGCTGAAGTCTATCAGGCGTTTTATACCATGGTTGACGACGGCTCCCTCCACGAACAGGACTCTTTGAGGCGTAAGACACGTCAATGAGAAGGGTGATGAATCAACATACCACTTCTCAAGTGTCATTATTCCGCCATTGTGCACGTTAAGATGAATCTCAGAAGCCAGTCTTGCCAACTATAAAAAGTCCAGCCAGTTCCATCCTCCAGCATCAAGGTAGAGCTTACATGTCCAGCCACACTCCCTCGCCATGAAGCTCGCCCACGTTCTACCCATCCTCACCCTCGTCGTACCAATCGCATGCGGCAAATATGATATGCAACCCTGGGAATTAAAAGAGCCAACAGATGAAGAAAAGAAAGCGAGGGAAGCATGGCTCGACACCCAACGAGACATCACCGCAGCATGTGAAGATCTCATACTTGAAACTACACGACCAAAGGCTCAATACGAGGAACAGCTCAACTTTGGGGTATTGAGCGTGCAAAAGGTCACAGAGGAAGCATCAAATAGACTTGTTGCGTTCGAGGGTCCTATGGTAAGACGATGCCCAGGTTTGGAGACAGTTGCTAAGAATCATAGGTCAGGGATTCATGTTATGATCTCGTGCACTATTTTCCCAAGGTGAGAACAATTGCTTTTGCTAGAGATGGCAGTGGTAGATAATAATATGGTGTTAGGTTGTTGAAAAATGCAAAAAAGCATTGGGGTCCCTTGATGCCCCAAAGCTTGCTTGTTCGAACGCCCTCACTAAACCGGAAAAAAGCAACCTGGGAGAAAAACTAAGGGAGCTCAGATTTCTGTTCACGGTGCGTTGCGACTTCTCCCTCAGCTTCATTCATCATGTAATTTTAAACGTTTTTTCGTAGGTGTATGACTACAACTTCAGCAAGAGATGTGTGAATGATACACGAATAAAGGCTCCTCCCCTGCCAAGGGTCGATGACATGTGATGGTATCTTGTGAATACTGCCAATGCTTATGCGGACATTGATGAGTACTGCAAGTCCAAAGGTTTGAACTCATCAGATATTGGGGAGTAGGTTGATGCATGTCAGGAGGCTTCAGGGCCGGGAGCTGGGGATGGTTGATTAACTTTGAGGCCCCCAACCGAGGAGCAGGGATGATGCAGCTGCTGGGGTGCAAAGGACGGTTGTGAAGTTGCAACATGGAGAATAGAGATTATCGTTCAAGACTGATTTGGAATGTACAATTGAGTTCAATTGAATGAGTTTACTGTCAAAGAACAAGAGCGAAGAGTCTGTTCATTGTGAATTGTATCATCATATCCCGTCAAGTCATATAAGCCAAGCCCAAGACCAATCTGCACGTCAATCACACAACCTCCCCTCAACATGAATCATACAAACTTATATCACACCAACACCTGACTCCAACTTCCAAAAAAGCAAATATAAATTTGTTATTTCAAGGTCCTTTTGCACACAGACTCTCTCGCTTCCTCTCCACATGTGATGCTGAAACAGCGGTGTTGCCAACCAACACACAGCACAACCAATAACGTCACATATCCTCCAATTGGTGTGGTTGCGCCCTACCAGGCTGGCAGTAGAGAACCCCTTTTACCGACAGGTCGGTTCTACAGGCTGTACGAGGAAGGTGACAGATACATGAACTCGGCCCCCAAATTATATCTCTCACTCTCACGATGCAGACCGTTTTCTCATTGAAGCTGCTTAACAAGGTCAATTCCTCCGTCTCACCGCTTCACATTTTTTGAGTCTCTTCGGGTTAAATACCAGATTGTCCAGAATTAGATGAATCCGTAAGATCGTCAGCCAAGAATTGGAGTTTCAAGCCCTCCCCTGGCCTCCTGTGAACCAACCTCGCGGGTTCGCTTCTAGCTCGGCTGCCATAATCTCCCCCGGTCGCGGATGTGATTCCGGTGCATGGACGGATCCCATCCTGTTGGGACCATGTGCACGCACTTGAGTCCCAGATGGTCGGGTCTGGTTCCCCTCTGTCGGTAACGGGAGGAGCCTTTTGTGCTTGGCTGTTATTGGAAGCCCTATAACTAGTCAGCTGGCCCCCAGGATATGCGCCCTTTGCAAACGGGTTTCTTACTTTGTTGTGTCAGTTACCATGCATCTCTTGTCTGGCGTTGGTGGCTCATGTGAGTCGACTGATAGAGTCAACAATGTGCCGAGACGGGATAGCAGTATTTCTCTGGAGGAGAGTGCTTATAAGCGGTATGTCGCCAGCCTTGTTTGTTGGATGGAGACTAATGGCCATGAGCAGGGACAATCCCGATCCTTCAAGGAACACCCTCGCTCCTCTTGAGAGTCAAAAGATCGAAGACCGCCATGAATCCAGTTCCGAACATGGATGTACCCATCCTATACCCAGTCCCTCCTCTTCACCCTCCGTCGTGACACCAATGGATGTCTATCTTCGCGGCGGCGAAAGTCTGGAAGCGAGGCTATTAAGGCTCGGTGCAATTCTGTCTCAAGGCCGACAGATGTCTGAGCCGGAGAACATATCTCTGTCACCAGAAGCTTCAAGCTGGGATGTCGTCAACACCCCACAAACTCTTGATCGAAAGGTACCAAGTACTCCTGTACTCCAGCCTACACAGTGCCCCAAGGCGACAAGCCTTCAACCAACAACGACGGATCCAGACATTGAGGTTGTAGACAGAATGTCCGTCGACTCAAAGTACGTGTCTGATTTGCTTCTATCCGATGCTTCGCATGCAGCCAGCGATAGCGCAGACAGCCATAAGGAAGCGATCATTCAGTACCAAAATGCCCCTAAGCGAGCCAGGTGTGTATTATCTATTCTTCTGTTAGTATTGGGCTAACACTTTATAGGCGTAAGGACAGGGCTCGCATTCACAAGGACCCCAAGAAGCGAACCGACAAGAAGAGAAAAGTCAAGAGCAAGAGTGTAGGAGGATGATATGGGAAGGACTTACCTGTAGGCTTGTTTGCGTGTACCTAGACTTTGATGGAAGCAGTGTCTGAATGCATGCATTTTTCCCCCGCTTCTCCTTTGCACTGCATCGATGGGCGCGATGTCGTCAACTAAGGAGTTGCAGTAGGTTCAGGCTCCTTGTCCTTAACAACATCAATAGCAAGAAGAAAAGAAAAGAAGACCAGAAGAAGCTAAACAAGTTAGTCACCCATCACGCAACCCCTCAATGATACATACCAAAAAGCTGCATAACCCCAAAAGGTGAAGCTCAAACCCTCCAACCAACGCCTTCCCACTCATCATAGTCCGCTGATGTCTCCAAGTCCGAACTGCACCGAGAATTATCGTCCCAATCGAGAAGGAATAACAAGTCATCGCTAACGGTTTCCCCGTGACGAAGTATCCAAATGCCTGATGTTGACCCTCATGCTGCAGTGAAAACAGCTGCGCAACCAACGTTCCAACCATTGACATGGCGACTGATGTACGAAGATAACCCAGAAACGTTCTCTCGTTGGCTATAACCCCACGTCAGTACTGTTACAACCCTCAACTATATCCCATCCCTTCTGTCAGTGCATATCCAGAACCATAACACAACCCCACGAACCGAACCACACCTGTATGCATTCCCATCTTTCAAACCCACATCACGAGACCCCTTTCCTCATGCCCGTCAAAGATCTTCCTCCAATCTTCTTCCAGTTCCTTCGGTGCACATACCTAGATGATCCCTCGATGCCGAAAAGTCAACCTCACAGCTCACATACTCCTGCCAGAACCTCCCCAGCCTTGACCTCTTCTTCTCCTCCTCCTCCTTCTGCGGCGCAGCGGGAGCATCTCCACGCGCGGGGGTGTTGCTGTTTCGGGGCCTTGTATCTGAGTTGTTTCCATCCGACGGCTGAGAAGGGCGATGGGATGGGGGACGATTTGACAGGTCTTGCAGGGAGTACTCTGAGTTTGACCTTGAGCGAAGCATGCTGTGATATGCGCGGATATAGAAGTCACTAGGTTTCAAATATGAGATTCGAATTGGGTTCTATGATGTTGTGAGATTGGTTTAGTTTGCGAGTGTCAATTGTTGTCCAGCACGTGCGGATGTCGGCGCGTGTAAGCGGATGCTTCCGATAGCCTTGGGCGCCGAGCCGGCCCCTCTTAGCCGGAGGACACACGGAGCATGGGGATCCATTAGATGAGCCGGAATATCTGAAACATTACTGAATTGGGACACAAACATGAGAGTAAACATTATAAGTGAAACATACAATGTCACTTAATAGACAATTCATCGATATGTAGGCAATTGGTGTTGTTGACAGTACCTCCGTATGGCGCGCAAGCATTCCAACACCTCGAACGTCAATAAACAAACTATGCACTGTAACAATCTAAACTCAATGATCTGCTTCCGCCTGCATCGGCACTTTACCGGCTCTCGTACCAGAATACCCCATTCAGCAGCCCGGAATTATCTCTTAAACCCTATCATCATCATCCTCTTTTAAGCCAAGGCCCGATACCCTCCCCAAGTGCCGAAACTTCCACATAGGGCAACTGCAACGAAAAAGGCACCCTTGGCTTCCATTACCAACCTAGTATTATACGTAAAAGTCATGGCTTTTTCCTTCAAATACTATAACGGAAGGACTTAGCTGGCTTTCCGAGTTCCCCGGCGGTGCGCTCCGACCGACGTTGGGAATAACGGGCCGCAGACCCGTATTTCCCGATTTGTCGACAGGTGCTATGTCCCAGGCTGTCGGGTTCGCTCTCTAAGCCCATCATCATACATGAGAATCGTAAGGAGAAACGTTCCTCTCAGCTGAGATTTTAAGATAAGACGATTCACAACATCATGTCACTTTGCATAAAACATGTGAACTTTGATCACTTCTAATATATTATTCATCGCACCACGTGTTTTTCTCTTCTTATCTCTCTTCTCCCGGAAGCACCGGTGTCGTCTTCCGCTCTCACGGTCCGCATATACCGGCATCCAGTCTCCCCCGTCTTCTCATCTCTGAAACCAAAGTCCCTATTGGGGTCTTTCACCGGCCTGTTCAGCCGGTCCGTCTAAATACAGAGGTCAACCCTGCTGCGGGGCTATCTCTGCTACTGCTTATTAGTGAGCGGATGCCTATCTCGACGGATGCACATTGAATCCTTGTTCCCTGCGATCGCGAGCTTAAGTCAACCGATTGTTCTTTTTGCTTGTCCCGTTCGCCTCATGTTACTTAGCTGCAGATGACCTTATGTGCCGCTCGCGTACGTTGCTTGCAGATGGGATGGTATAAGGGAGGCTGCTATCACATTTTGGATTTTCGTTGATACACACTCTTCTTTTCGTACCTCGGTTCAACTTGCCTGTGCTGTCTTTGTTGAACTTTGTATATCAGACGTGAAGCACGGCGTAACAAGACAACACCATACATGACGATTCTGACATTTGTAGTAGCACAATGAACGACTCAAACACCCCTTCTACTCCTGATACGGAGTACTCTCCTCCATGTAGTCCCCAGCAGAAGATTCAGCATCTGAGAGATACTCGCTCTGCAGCAAGAGAGAAGCTGGCAAGGCTGACGCTGGTGGAAAAGGCATGAGTTGTTGGTTCTTTGAGTGGTCATGCACTAACCCTTCTAGGTCTCACTCCTCACAGCCGCAGACTTTTGGAGAACGAAGGCTATTCCTGAGAAGGGCATTCCTTCAATCAAGACAACTGATGGTCCCAATGGCGCTCGCGGTGGTATCTTTGTCGGCGGCACCAAGGTCAGTAATATCCGCCTGACATTACAAGGATAAATGAAACTGAGCGTGTAGGCTGCATTGTTCCCCTGCGGTATCTCCCTCGCAGCAACATGGAACAAAGATCTTCTCTACCAGGTCGGACAGCATCTAGCGCTCGAAGTTCGAGCTCGATCAGCAGAAATGCTTCTCGCTCCAACAGTCTGCATGCACCGCCATCCTCTCGGCGGTCGTAACTTTGAGTCTTTCTCCGAAGACCCCCTTCTCACTGGAAAATTGGCAGCGCAATACATCAAGGGTCTTCAAGACAGAGGCGTTGCAGCGACCATTAAGCGTAAACACCATTAATGGCATAATTTGGGGCGAGTGTGCTGACATAGCGATAGATTTTGTTGGAAATGAGCAAGAGACCAACAGGTTGACGATAGATTCGCTCATTACTGAACGTCCTCTTCGGGAGATTTACCTGAAACCATTTGAGATTGCTGTTCGAGAGGCTAACCCCTGGGCTGTCATGACCTCGTACAACCTCATCAACGGCGTCCACGCTGATCTGAACAAGCACACATTGAAAGACATCCTCCGAGGAGAGTGGGGATACGAGGGGTAAACCGAAGCATCTTATACCATGGAACAACACTGACTTGTCGCAGAACCGTGGTTTCCGACTGGGGAGGCATCAACTCATCAATCGAATCCGTGGAAGCAGGATGCGATATCGAATTCCCCTACTCTTCAAAATGGCGTCTGGACAAGCTCGTCACAGCCATCAATGAGGGTCGCATTTCCATCGAGGACATTAACCAAGCAGCTGAGAACGTACTTACGCTCGTAGAACGACTCAAGGGAGGTGATATGTCGCCCGAGGCGCCCGAGCGGGAAGATGACCGCGAGGAAACCAGGAAACTCATCCGAATTGCTGGCCATGAAGGTCTCACGCTTCTCAAGAACGACGGCGGCATCCTTCCTTTGTGTCCCAAATCTACCAAGGTCGCTGTTATTGGACCGAACGCGAATCGACATATTGCAGGCGGTGGTGGAAGTGCAAGTTTGAACCCATACTACAACACCATTCCGCTTGACAGCATCCGAAAGGTATCCAAACAGAAAGTCTCGTTCGCCCAGGGTTGCCATATCCACAAGTGGCTCCCTGTCGCATCTGAGTACTGCACCGAGCAATCCGGCAAACCAGGTGTTCACATCGATTGGTATGCGGGTGATAAGTTCGAGGGCAATCCAGTGGTGAAGCAGCGCCGAACAAACACAGATCTCTTCCTCTGGGACTCAGCACCCCTGAGCGAAGTCGGTCCCGAATGGTCTGCCGTGGCAACGACGTTCCTCATGCCCAGGACAACAGGCAAACACACCATCAGTTTCATGAGCGTTGGACCTGGAAAGCTCTTCATCAATGACAAGTTGGTTCTCGATCTGTGGGATTGGACCGAAGAAGGCGAGGCAATGTTTGACGGCTCGATTGACTACCTTGTTGATGTTGACATGGAAGCCGACAAAGCTGTTGAGCTGCGCGTGGAGATGACGAATGAACTTCGTCCCATTTCGAAACAGAAGCAGTTCGGCATCACGCACAAATACGGCGGTTGTCGTATCGGATATAAGGAGCAAGATCAGGTGGATTATATCCAGCAAGCGGTCCAGACGGCTCGCGACGCAGATGTCGCTGTTGTTGTTGTTGGAGTTGATGCGGAGTGGGAGTCTGAGGGTTATGATCGTCAAACAATGGATCTTCCTGCCGATGGAAACCAGGACAGGCTTATCGAAGCTGTTGTCGAGGCTAACCCCAAGACCGTTGTCGTCAACCAATCTGGTAGCCCGGTGCATATGCCATGGGTCGATCGAGTGCCTGTGATTCTCCAAGGATGGTACCAAGGACAAGAAGCTGGTAATGCCCTGGCGGATGTCCTCTTCGGTATTGAGAACCCAAGTGGCAAGCTCCCAGTAAGTGATCTTCGCCCGTCGTGTATTCCTCGCTGACACCAAATAGAGTACGTTCCCCCAGCGCATCGAGCATACCCCAGCGTGGCACACCTGGCCCGGCGAGAACCACAAAGTGCTATACGGCGAAGGCCTCTACATCGGATATCGACACTACGACCATGCCAAGATCGAGCCTCTCTTCCCCTTCGGCCACGGTCTCTCCTACACAACTTTCGAGTACGGCCGTCCCGAGATCTCAATCAAGACCCTCACTCCCGATGGCGAGATCAAGATCACCCTCGCCATCTCCAACATTGGAACCCGCGCCGGTGCAGAAATCGTGCAGCTCTACGTCCACGATGAGAAGAGTCGATTGCCACGACCTGAAAAGGAACTTGTGGCGTTTGAGAAGGTGTTCCTTGAAGCTGAAGAGACAAGGCATATTACCATCAAGTTGGATAAATACGCTGTTGGGTATTATGATGAGGCTGTTCCTGGTTGGATTGCTGAGGAGGGTGCTTTCAAGGTATTGATCGGTGCATCGAGTACGGATATCAGGTAAGTCCCCTCTACGCAGGTGAGGATGACCGCTAATCGTGTAGACAATCGACGAGGTTCAATGTGAAGGAGTCTTTTACTTGGGTGTTTTGAAGGAAACCCGTGGGAGGATGGTTCGTAAGGAATTCGACAAAGGAAGAGAATC
Source organism: Fusarium sp. MPI-SDFR-AT-0072 (assembly GCA_020744335.1). Lineage (NCBI taxonomy): Eukaryota > Fungi > Ascomycota > Sordariomycetes > Hypocreales > Nectriaceae > Fusarium > Fusarium sp. MPI-SDFR-AT-0072. The sequence goes on along the minus strand of JAHBOG010000005.1, from coordinate 432,890 downwards.
AAGACAGAATCAGCTTTACTTCAGGTCGAGGCGCATCGGGATACCGTGTGCAGAATTTTAAGACATGGTCGCGTATTTGTAAATCTTCTGTTGTCCGAGCGTGTGATGTCCCTAAGCCCGCATCAGATAACTGTCCGGATGTACCCTACCAAGTCACAGCGACCGTTGAAGAAGTTATATTTGCATGTCACATTGAGCATGGGTTCGTGAAGTGCTAGCTTTCGTTCAAAGACGCCATTGAATCCCTTGACAAGTCCAAGGCAAAGGGTCGTGTCCCAGTGTTATTCTCATTCTGTTCTTGTATACGTGTTAGGCCAAGACTTCATCTGCAGTTGAGAAAATGGACATACCTCATGTATCAAAATTACACTGCCAACGTGCTCTGGTCATGCACGTCGGCGATTGCGCATGTATAAGGTCCCTACGTCTTCTCATCCAGTACTCTCATGGTTTTCGACTTATCCGACTTTTTCCGTTCAATCGCGCTCCTCACGATCCTTGCCCTCAGGACTACGACTCCTGCTTCGCCCTCTGTTCCGTCCACCAGCGCCTCGACCACGCCCAGGTTTGCCAGGCGGAGGTCGCACGAACGCAAAGTCCACCGAGATGGTCTGGTCGAGCAACTTCTGGTTATGCGCACCATCAATAGCAGCGCGAGCTTCCTCCAGTGTCGTGTACTCAATAAGCGCGTATCCCTAAGCAACCCACTGTATTAGCAATCCATCCTGCCATGCTCAATGTGCTTTCGCGCCTACCTTGACGTAACCGCTTCTTCGGTCGAGGTTCAGGTGCATGTTCTTGATCTCGCCGTACTCTCCGAAAAGATCTTGTAGGGCTTCTTCGTCTGCTTCTTCGTGGACGTTTGTTACGACGATGATCCAGCCTTCGATGGAGCGGACGGCTGTGGCTTTGGTGTGTGTTTGCATGTCGGATTCGTTCCGCGCGGGGGGAGGGGGAGAGCCCGCCTCGACATCAACGTCCATTTCCACGTCGGCCATTTTGTCGGATTGTGGTCTGAGGGTGAGAAATTCGGTATATAGCGAGGAGCGTGTTGTTGTTTGTTTGAGTAACGGGAGCTACCTGCCAGAATGCAGAGTTCAAGGTGGAATTGATATCACGTGATGCGAGCAATGAGACCGAAAGCATTCATGTTCGAATCATCAATTAATCTATTGGAGGTCTTGGTCTCGAGCTTTCTGCAGTTTGTGGACATTGGAATGCTAAATTTGAGCTGTTCTACGCGAAATCATGGTGTTTGGCATTTCCATCAAATTTGACATTCTGGGTCCTCAGGCACGAACAAGTCGAGGATGTCATCCACCAGCATGAGTCACTCGCCGAGAACTCCAAAGAATTTGCAGCGTCTACGATGCCTCCGGCTCGCCTCCTTGGCCCAGTCGCCCGTTCACCAGAAAATGCCCACATTCACAGTTGCAGGAGAAATGCCTTGCGCGAACAAATGTTTGTTGTATTGTGACAACTGACACCGGACGCCGAGTAGAGTCGTAGTGCTTCTTCGCCATTTCCTTTTTATTTTTTTCGTAAGGGGGCTCAGCCTATCTTGCGACCCTGACCCAATCCATCACATCATCCCATTACTGAGTGAAGCCAACCATTGCTGTGTTGAACCGTGTCCGTAAGCCAACATTCCCGATACCGCAATTCCTATCGATTTGACGAGTCGTTTATGAGCCGGGGTTGGGGTTCATCTGTATCCGAATCGTCAGCGCCTGTACCTGTGTGTGATTCTCCTTCTTCGAGTCTGCTCACCTTTCTCTTGCCACCAGTGAGGGTAACGTTGACAAAGCGTCGGGTGTACTTGAGGCGCTTGAGAGCACGACCCTTGGGGGTCTTGGTCTTCTCCTGCTTCTCAACCTGTTGGATCGCGATGGTTAGTGATCGAGTTTCGTCGGATTTTCGATGTCGGAGCGTCGTCGTACCTTAGGAGTCTGAGACTTGACCTTGCCTGCGAGAGTGTTAGCGACAACGAAAGACAGAAATGTCGTAAGGGCGGGCGCAACATACCGGCACGGGCAAGAGATCCGTGAACTTTACCCATGATGAATGATGTGCTTGGTGGTGATGTGGATGGTAGAGTCGAACGGCTGGCTGAAAGCGCGGTAAGATTTTTGGGTCAATTTGGCAAGTGTGTGGGCGGGAAGGAGCTGCCCTCACGTGAGCGGGGATAAGATGCCCTCTCGGAAGAACTGGGTCCGAGTGGCGGAACAGGATGCTTATGTAATGCGCTTGGAGGGAATCGTCCACAGGGGAGCGACAGGCGTACAATAGCCATGCAAGAGTCTGAAATTTTACTGCTTGCTTCTAATGATTTTCATTTGTCTTCATTGATCATATCGTGGTGATTCTTCGCGATTTCAGTGTCCCTGTCGGGATTCGAAGTACTTCATGTGACGTCATTGAGGAATGAAGCTATTGGGTTACAACTGCTCCTAACAATATACCTGAGTAAAAAATGCCGATTCGACTGCAATCAGAGGCTTCTCATTAAAACAGTCAGGATTATTGTTTCATTAGCTAGCACAGAAGTTACGGATTTGTGCAAAGGTTACATCGTTCTCTCGGACACGCAGGTACAAGATGTTGTGTGGCTCGGCATCGTGTTAGTGGCTATGTGGCCATTCTGCTGGTCAATGAACATTTTGGGCGTAATAAGGGCTTACATCTGCTTCTTGGCTGCAGTATTGAGGTTCAAGTCGTCCTCGGCAACGACCGAGCAATCATGGCCTCTGGCGTAGAAAACCTGCAATCATGACATACAAGACATCCTATTTGCATCAACCCGGAACTAACTTAGAATTATGTTGACTATTCGGTGTAGGTCAGTTGTATCACGCATGCATTATGTCCACCTACATACTCTTCTGACCTTGAAACCATATGCAACCAGAACAAAGAAAGGCTTGGTATTAGAAATAGGCTTTTGACTGGCTCGGAAGCTCGTGCGAATGGTGCAACAATTGAACATTCTCGTCCCTCGACCTCGACGTAGGGTAAGCCTCACCTCAAAATCGCTCCATTTAACCGTCCCACCAGATTAACCCCACTGTCCGGTCCTCCATCATTAAGCAAATGCGGGCATCTATTAAAATCTCAATCAAGGATATCATTGATTTACATATCTAATTTGGGCGCTTCATCCATAATGACTTGCATCGCGTTGGCCGTCGACAAAAAGCACAAGAGTGGATGTTTTTGCTATATTTACACAGAGCCCCAGATTCTTGCAGGGTCCCAGCCGCGGGCATGGGGATGCGAGAATACGAGAGGGACATGAGGCCATGGCCACTGAGACCTGAACCTGACGGAAATCTTTCCAGAAAGGAACTGAGACCTTGCCAATGTTTTAGATGGATCGTATTTTTCCTAAGACCGTTTGGGGAGCTGATCGATGCCGCACCCTGAGGTTGACAATCGACTCAATCCCTTCTGGACGCTTGGCGGTTGGAATTGAACTAAATAATCATATGTCGCGGAGAGTTCAGGGTGAGCGGAAGCCATGAGTTAGAATACAGTCTCTGAGACTGCTATCCAACGTTGCCTCAATCGTATCAGGTCAAGCTCGTCGTTGGGGCTATATCCGTTCCACCGTCTAACCTTCCAGCCTCAGATGCACGGCCCCAACCGTCCCGATCAATTACACAGAAACTCTACTCCGTAGGCGACGAGAAACAAGACACTGGTTGGTAGATCACATCATCGCGCAGCTAAAGTCTGTTGGTTAGCCTCCACGATACTTTAGCTATCTCTGATAGCGGGGTGGTTGGATCATGTCATGAGCCTTCTGATTGCTCCCCGCTGCCATCCATTTAATGGGCAGAGGGCTGGGACAGTTACACCTTTTGGCTCAAAGGATCAGGGGAATAGTTAGAGAGAACAGGCCTGCCACGTTGTGCTACCGTACACTACACTTGATACTGAGTTTTATCGTTATCATCCAGCCTCCATCGCGCATAAGCGGTTCATGTTACCGGCCAGCCCCTCCTCCCAGCTAGCTCTACCCGCACGCTTCTTTCCGAAAAGCAAAGTAGAAAAGACCTAAACGAGCTTCCATGCAGAACGGCTAAACCCCAGAATGTCAATTGCCTCAGTCGATGAGTTCGTATCCTTCCAAGCTGAGACATTGTGCTTGGAAGGTTAACCGTGTTTCTATTCGTGTAATGCCTTATATTGCGGGATGGTTCCATTGAGCGTGCTACTATTTTTGGTGACCCCTGTCAGTCTAAAAAAGGATTCGCTCTGGGCTGTAGGGGCCCATCATCGTGGATCACTCCCGCAGGTGCCGAACCAATGGCCCCGCGATTCGGGCCATGACACTTCAGCCACGCACGTCTTTAGTGCCCACCTCGTCAGTTCGTATTCTAAACCCACTGCTTGATTCTTACGAGCATGTTGCAGCTGAGGGTTTGAGTCTAGCTGAGGAGATGGAAGAGTGAGGGGAAGAATTGGGAAGCATCAATGGTGATATCGAGGGACATTCAAACAGAATAGCCAGTAATGATTGAGAGTCGTCATGGATGCAGACATTGTTGGGTTGTCTTGCAGTAATTTACCCCAGTCAGGCTCTCAATGGACCATGTCCAATACTCCAGAAATCGATGCCGCCATCCCGCAATGACAATCGCATCACGCACACAAACAGGCTTGATCCATTGTCGCTAGGTTGAGATATCATGATCCTTGGCCCAGACCGTCCCGCTACTCAGCTGGTTTGGGACTGGCCATCTGCAGCTAGTCAAAACTACTGTAAGCCCAGAAAAAGAACTGCCAACCTGCAGATGGTACATCGGCATCTTTTTGCTTGCTTGCTTGCCTTGCTTGATTCTAAGTTTGTTTGATTGATTGCCTGACACTGCTTGGCCGGGCCACTCCAAATACAAACCTCAACACGGGGAGCGGAATTGTCTGGAATTTTCTATTTCCACTGACTCTTCCTCCAACACTTAATCTCCCTTGCCCGTCTTCACATCTATCCCTGTTTCTCCCCTTCTAATTTATCTCTTACATATCCATGTAAATGGGTGCATGTTGTTGAGCCCAACCAACGTTGCATCCTCCCGTACCTGACCTTACTCTACCTCACCGATAACGCTTCCGCTCTTGTGTCACCATATTACAGAACAATTCCCTCTCACCCAGCCCGCCCTCTTTATTTCACGCTTGTACAACAGTAAGAAGAAAAAAGTCGGGGGCGATTTCTAGCTCGTCTCATCTCATCTTGAGTCAATCTCACCACATCACGAGATACCCGCATCTTTTGCCCACCGCCTTTGCAACGACTCACGACCGCATCCGTTGCGTTTCTCACTCATAATCTCCCGCATTCGTTGGGATTCCTCAATTTTTCAGAAGGAAAAGAAGGGAAAAGACGAATTGGAATGGGAAACTTCCAAGCAATTTACCAATAAATCACCAACCGAGACATCATCAACCGCTTTTGATCTTGGTTCCCGATAACATCTTGCTCCGAACGCGGCGCAACAGAACAATTTCTGGGCGCATTCGGTCAGATTTACACAAACGCAAACACCCGCGAAAAGAAGTAGAGCAACTGTTCTCAGATTTATTATTATTGCGCTTACCTGCAGCAATCACCTTCACCCCACCTTGTCCAACCCAACTCACGCGCAATTTCTCCCGATATTTCTTGTCTCACAGAACCTCGCAGCGCTCCCCCACCAATTTCAGGTCAATGGTTCTCTTGAGCGTGTAAAAAGACCAAATCAAAGGCAGAAAAGCTTTCATCATGCTCCTCGCTGCTCAAGCGCCTCAAGGGCGCTCTCGCTCAAATAGCTTGCAGCAAATGCTCGATCTGGAGAAGAAGCTCAATGTAAGCACAGAAACAGGCGAGATTCTGGAGGGTTTGGCTGACGTACTCGCACAGTTTCAGAGAACGCACCAAGGCTCTGTGCCTCCATCTCCGGCATGCACTGATAGCAGTGGCTCAGTACCACCCAGTCCAGGCCACCCTCCTCGTCGTTTTGAACTGGTGCCGAAGGATAAGAAAGGCCCTACACCTGTTCGAAACTACTCCGCTGTTCCTCCTCCTCTCTTCTCAGCTCCTGAGCGCTCAGAGTCGCCAAACATGATCCCCCGAAAGCCCGTTGGAAAGAATCTTTCTCAATCATCCTCATCAGAGCAGCTCAAAGACGACAAGCCCGCTCATAAGACCGTAGCTTTCATGTTTCCCCCCGACGTGGAAGAGCAGCGCTCTGTGTGTCAATCACCCACTTGGGAAGCATACGAGCGCCAGAAGAAGGAGAAGAAAGAAGAGAAGCGAAAGGAACTCCAGAGAAAAGAGGAGGAGAAACGAAAGGCGAAGGAGAAGGAACAAGAATTAGCCATGAACCAAGCTCTCGAAGAAGCTTGGAAGAACGCTCCAAAGCCTCGCGGTCGAAAGCTGAGCAAACCTCAACCGCCGCCTCCGTCTCTTGGAACTCAAGGACGCAGCACAACTGAGCCGCCTCAAACAACACAGAAGCGACGATCTCGCTCGTCGAGCTTATTGGGATTCTCGATTGGTAGAAACAACGACGATCCCGAAGAGCCCAGACGCAGTCGTTCCAGCTCGCTTACCTCCATCTTCCGCAAGTCATTCGAGATCAAGCGAGCTTCATTCGATGAGACCAGCGCTACTGGTTTCTTGGGTGGCAAGAAACTTGAGAAGAAGAAGGAGGATTTCCACCAGAAAGTCCTCGAGGACCAAGCCAAGGGCGACAGCAGAGTTCATCCAGCCATGCGAAAGTCGTTCCTCGGCCATGGGTCGTTCACACCTCTCAAGATCAATCCCCAACAGAAAGAGGAAGATGCCAAACGAAGAGCGTACCCGCCTATCTCGATCAACACATCCGGAGCGAGGGGCCAATCGAAACCGCCCAAGTCGCCTAATCGAAGGGGTTCAGTCAATATTTACCTGTGGAGCGCTCGAGCTCGACGTGGTTCTGTCAGCGACGATTGCGCAGTCGCCGACACGGACGATGAGGGCGATCAGAATACCGCGCATACACCCGACAGCGAGATCCTGTACAACAAGGCCCAGGGCTTAAACAGACGAGGCGGTCTTTACATCAAGAAGGAGGAGGGCTCGATCAAAGACGGCGAACAAGGCATCACACCTCGCTCCTCGAACCAGAGCATGAAACAAGCCGCCAAGCCCAAAGACACCGAGAAGCCTCCCCAGCAAGATACCATCACCGTCTCCCGCCCCCCAATAACAACCTCAACACAACCCCAAGCCCGACGCTCATCGACAGCATCAGGTCTCTCCATTCCACCAGCACCGCCCCGAAGAAGCTCAAAGCGAGGATCTCTTACACTCCTAACACGGCTCAACCACAACCAACCGGCTTCCGATGAAGCCAAGAGCGCTCCGGTGGAGTCATCAAAGTCCAAGGAGAAATTGTTCAGACATAATCCCCCGAGCATCCGTTATGAACAGACTTCGCCGGGCGTGCGACCGAAGCCGATCACTGCTGATTCAGAACCCGCTGTGCCCACGAAATGGAAGCTGAAGGATGCTGCCAAGAGTGCGTTCAGCAGAGGTCATTCGGCGCAGAACTCGGTTTCGTCGACGATGAGCAAGGAGAGTACTTCGTCAAAGATGAGTACTGCATCCTCTGTTGGACCGCCTGTGCCACCAAAGACAGATTTGCCTACTTCAAAGGGCTTGGCTGGAGCCAACGATGCTCCCATTCGTACGCAGCACGTTCACGCTCCGGTGAAGCATCTCACACCGGGAACTACACGCTCTCCTATCAGTCGTCGCCCTACGACAAGTTCATCAGAGTCCTCATACTCTGATGGGATCCAAACTGTATCTCCCATGAGCACACCACACACATCCCCTCCCCAATCCGAAATGGGCCACTCGCCCAACATCGCAACCATCAAACCCTCAATGCACGCAACCGCCGGCCCCGTCAGTCCCTACTGGTCCTACACAAACTCCCCCCAAATGGCACCCATCGATCGTTTCGACACCAACCCCTCCGACCCCGAAATCGATCCCATCCAAGAAGCTGCCAACAGAGTGATGGAAGCCTTCTCAAACGCCAACCTCCGCAGCTCAACACCCCGCCGAACACCCGTCTCCTCCGACGAGACAAGCTTCGCATCAACACCAACATACCCCCCTCTCAAACACAAACCCCGAAGCAAAGGACATCTGCGCTCCGTTCAGAGCGGCCATAGATCGACCGTCTCCGACCCAGAAGCAACAATCAAGACGCTCCGTAGGCAATCGAACTTAGAGCATCAGCACCACGGCGAACCAAGCGCTAAGATGTTTGTCGAGTGCTGCGCTTGCACGCGCTACCATGATATGCCAAGCAGGCTCTACGAAGCCATGTCTAACCCCGATGGTGTACTGAGCGCTGGCTCAACAGATTTTGCGGGGAGTGTTACTATGACGGTGAAGTGTCCTTGGTGCAAGCATGAGATGAGCACAAAGTGCTGCGCTGGATTCGCAGCCATGGTGTACATCAAGGAGAGATTTCACTAAAGTTATGTTCTCGACGAACATTGTTTTCTTGAGTTTGTCTATAGACAAATATTGCACGACGCAATTCGTTTTCTTGTTTACTACAGAATTGGCGTAGATGGAAAAAAGTCACGGTTAGTATGAATAGTGTACAGGTTGCTTGGCTATAACAAGAACCATGGGAAATATTGTATTTAATTTTTGACGAAAGTTATTAACGACTCACGACATGATGAATCTAAGAAACTATTATTCAACAAACTCACAGGGTCTTGTCTGGACCCCTTGTTTGACGTCACATCCACTTTTCCCCTCTCCAAAGTCTAGCCTTTGGAAGGCTCTTCTTGGCAACGAGTCTATCGTTAAACTAAAGTTTGTTAAAAGCGAACACCTTCCCGTCCAAGAATAGACCGTAATTCACGATATCGAATGGCGGAGAAACGTGGTGGTGTCTGTTCTCAACGCCAAGACTGCAGTGCGATGACGGGCATGAAGTGAGACAATCTTCTAGAAACGACAAAAAAGCAAGAATTGAGCATGTGAAATAGAATTGAATAACCTGTTGTTGAAATGCAAAAGTTTCTTGCAATTGGGTGTCGGGAATATCCTGCTTGGAGGGTTTGCGCGGCTCTGACGTCAGGATAAGCAGGGATCCGACGATGCCAGGTTTTTGAAGATGCAGATTCAAGAAATACCAATATCTACGTCAATTCAAGAGGGGGAATCCTCATATCACTCACTCTCATCATTTTCATCTTCGTCAACTGTAAATCTTATCTCAATCAACTCACCTAATCTCACCAAAACCACAACTTCTCACTAAAACACCACTCATAAACACCACCACCAAAATGGGCGAACCAAAGAAGGGAACAATCAAGTACCGCAACAAAGAGGGCACCCTCGACGCCTCCGCCCTTCTCTGGCGCGCCCTAACATCCGAAAAGCCAGAGGTCATGCGCAAATACATCACCAAGGACGCCGTCCTCTGCGAACCAGACCAAAAGGTGTACTCACCCCGCACCGAGCCCTCTCTGGATGAATACATGGAGGATGGCTACGAGCCCTGGACGGCATACAAGATCCACGACGAGCCTGAGTTTGTAGAGATCGACCTCATGGCCTCAGCGCTCAACTACCGCGTCACTGCATGGAAGCTTCAGAATGGGGAGATGTTGGCGACGGAGGCTTGGTGTCATAGCGTCTTCAGACAGGGACCTGGAGGTGATTGGAAGTGCTGTCTTCATCATATGGCCAAGATCTAAGAAGACCTAGAGTGTTCAAGGTGTTGGGGATTGGCGAATTGGGTTTTTGGAGACTGTTTCTAAGCTATGCTAATTAACGACGTTAACGTTATCGCAACCTACATTATTTTCTCAACCATGCATCACTTAGTCAAGCGAAGGTCACGCCAAGCTTTCACCAACTTCAGCTTAACAGCGATAACTAATAAACAGAGTTTCTAATTGTCAAGATTGGCTCACTCACCCTTGTCCGATAGGTAATAGTAACAACAACCGGGACCGCCTCCCGGATGCATTAAACTCGACGCTTGGGGGAGACAGAGTTAAGTTGAGTTGAGCGCCAAGAGGATCCCTCAGGCGGGGGAGGGGCCCTTTATCTCCCCCTCATGCACCCAAGAGATGTTCTCTTTTCTGAATATGGTCGTGTGCGTTTTATTCTGTATCTCTCGCGAGAGACCATTGGCGAATAGAGTCAAGATGGTGGCTGTCGATCAGGCTGAACGAGAAATCCTGCACGTTGACAATTGCTCGAGCAAGGATTAACACAAAAATATTTGAACCTTCGGTCTCTCGTTTGGGGTCGTTTAGTTGGGTCTGATTGCTTTCCCTTGGCGGCCAGGGCGTTTTCGCCTCCAACGAGGTTCATCGACTCAAGCAAAGCATGGTGTGCCGCAGAAAAAAAGTCTTGTCGCTCTTGGCTTTCTTGTCATAATGAGCGTTTATTGAGGCCCTGGTTGCAAGCCTGCATGTCCCTTCTATCCGGTCGATGATTCTGTGATCCGAGGTCATCACTGATCGCTTAGAAGGATTCTGACTGCGTGCTTTCACTGTGTCTTCGGACATCTAGTTGCGAGCTGTAAGACTGTGACGTCGTGCTATCGCCAAGTTCAACCAAAGTCCAAAATACTCTCGCCTCTTCGCAATGAACAGATATCACAATCGAGACTCGAATATCTGCTCAATTTCTTCGGCGTGGACCGGACAGTCGGCTTTGTCTTTGCTTTTTGTCTGTGTTATAACCGACTACTTGGTCCGCGGATGGCTGTCGTATTACGACCTGTCTCAAGCCAAGGCTCTTGTCAAATGCTTCTTCGCTCCAAGATAGACTTGGCGAGAAGCACGACGCGGGGAGTTGAGTAATGGAATGAACAATGTCAAGAAGGAGTGACATGTCCTCGCGAACTGAAGTTGTCCCAACCTCTTCCTCCCCCAGACCAAACTCTCTTCGAAATTCTCCTGATGCAACGCCCTCCGCTCCGGGGTCCTTCAGCGGAGGGCACGTGTCCTCCTCTGTCAACCTCTTCGCTACGAGTGGCTCCGCCCAAGCCCACTCCCCACTCCGCCGCCCCACCATAACCATGCCTCACCCAAACACCGTGTGTCTTGGCAATGAGACGCTTGTGGGGCCGCTGACCGTTCCGCTCCATTACTGAACTGTACTGAAGGGGGGCGTGTGTCCGTTTTTCCGCTGCCGTTTGTTCTCGTGTTCCCTTTCCTTTTTGCTCTTCCTGCAGCATGCACGTTTTGATCCTCTTGCAGCATAATATTGTCACAGAGGAATCGTGGATGGTTGTGAGCACATCTTGTATCGTGGCTACACGTGTTGAGAAGCTTTTTGGTGATCAACTTGGCGCCTTGTATGGACTTGGCTTCAGACATCCATCTCTGGTTCAAGATGGTGGGTGGAAACCCTTGAACCCTTCGTACCCTGTAGCTGTTTCTTAAAATCTGCCTCGTACTTTGTAACTCACCACGATACGCGTAATAAATAAAGATAGTATACGGGAGATAGTATAGATCCGCCTACATGTAACAGATAGATCTAAATCTCAACCTGCAGCACCAGCGAGATAAACAACCGAAAAGGCCCGACCAATATCTCACCTGTATCCGCTCAGTTTTCGTCACCAAACACTATCTAAAACCCCCACAAGGATCGTCCATGGAGAATAAAAAAAAAGGAGGCTCGAGAGCGTCACACATCTTGAGGCCTTCAATTCTAGAGGCCTAGACCGCATCCATTGCCTGAAGGCTTGGCTGCGTGGACATGGCTGAAGCTCTCACGGCTTGAATGGTTCACCCCAGAGTTTTTGCAAACCATCGTGGAAGCCTGGGGAAATCTGGCGCTTATGCCAGGGCTCTTGAAAAGCCAAGACAAAGTCCTTCGAATTATGGTACGATGGCATATCACCCGGTGGATTTGAGAGCTTTTCGGCCAAGTTCCATATCGCCAAGTTCTTGGTAGACATAGTGAGACCCCAAGTCGCTGCGGCTGATAACAATGAATCATATTGTTTCACAGAGACGGTTGTTGAAGACGCGGTTCTGAATGGCTCGCAAGAAAGAGGCTCGGCTTACTGCTTCTGAGGATGAGCCGCAGTGTCAGAATGGTGCTCCGATAATTGTTGAGATGATCGCCGAAGCCCGAGCGTACCCATCTGCCGAGTATCAAAGCATTCACAAACTCCCCGGCCGATGTTCATGTCCGTGCCTGGAGACCCTGCCAATTCCTGCTCAAAGACCTCCGGCGCCGGGTCCCCAAGTTTTTGGTCACTTTGGCCGCCGTTCCCGCGACAAAGAAGACCGAGCATCACGATCTTTATGCCGAAGTCCGTTCATGGCTGCCCAAGATGATCCCATTAATAGATCAAGGCTTATAACAGTTGCAATCTGTTCGGTTAGGTACCATACGGCAATAACGGCAACTATACAAGCCACTCAATGGTTGGTGGGCAAGTTAAAAAACTGCACGTCCTGGGACCTGCAGCAGAATTACTTTTTCCTTCCGAACGGAGATAGACAAGTCCGGGTATATTGTTCCCCATAATGGAAGTCAATGGTGCTGCGATTCCTCAGCAAAGCAACCCCCCCACGCATTGTCTCACGTCCGCAGCGAAGTGTTGAGAGACCGACACATCCGGGTTAAATCCCCCTCTCAGGAGAAGAGAAAGAAGACAACATCTCCGCAGAGAGGCTCCCATCTGGAGACCGGGGCACCTCCGTGGGGAGGTTGACGCCCCGCTGTGTCCGCCCCGAGACAACATCCGGAGGCAACGGATCCAATGGCAGCAGGAGAGTGAGTGACCCCGTTTATTTTTCTTCCCGTGGGAGTCTCGCAGTGGCCTGTTAGAGACGCGCATGGTTGTGCTAGGGCAGCTAGGCATAAGCGCCCCGTTTCTGTGAGGACAAAGTGTCGTCTAGAGTGGATCGAGAGAATCCTAATTCCCCGTCTTGCTGCGGCATACGGCGCTTCTCTCGTTCCCGCCTTGGTAGTTCACCATAGTCAGGCGTCAGCGTCTCCGCGTCCGGCGTCTCTTTTGAGCTGCGAGAGGCAGTGATCGACGGCTATGTTCTTTACCGTCTATTTTACGGCCTTCTTCAAATGGATCCATTAGTAAGTAAACGGAGACAAGGGAGGCTAGTGTATGTATGTGCGTGAGTCGCAGAGAATTGGCATTGTATCTGTTCGAGAAGTTGTATGTAATCGCAATGCAACGCGCAGACTCTAGGACATCTCATTCGTCGCTCAACGCGCTGTTGGAATGAGGCTAAAAGGAATAGCGCAGAGATTTCTGAAGGAGATTGTGCACCAAGATAGTGGATCTGAGCTCAATAAGATGCCGATGATTTAAGCTTATTGTCACGTTGGAGGAGAATCCTGGCTGGTCTGGTGGAGGACTGATTACGTACCATGTACTCGCATAACGGGATGGCTTCTAGAACAGTAGAAGCCGGTCACGTGGCGAATACTGGCTTGACAGCTGAGAGATAAGCGCAGTGGCAAATGTCACCAAGATGATGTCGTTGCCGTTAGTGCACTAGCACCACGCATCTCGAGCCCCTGTTTATGTGGAAACGCTAAACATCAAGGTACTTGGGCTAGCTAAGGCGTCCTCCAGACTCTGGGCAAAGATAAGAGTCCGTGACTAACACCATCAAGTCCTCTGCCAAGGGTGGCAGTGCCTGCACCTCATCCTTGGCGAAGATTTGCGAGGGAGTTTTCTCGAAGGGGATAAGCTAAGCAAAGTCTCGTAACGCGTTGAGCAGCCCGTCTCCTCAGCCAAACATATCTCAAGATCTGATCTTGAACCCCAAGATCTCTACGATTGCAAGTCACGAGACTGACCAGTAACACAACGGGCAGCTTCAGCAAGTGGATTAACAACTCCGTGCCGTGCAGCCTCGGACCTCCGTGATGTTTGGGATGTAAATCCGGGCCGTAACAACGCGAGCTGAAAGAACAACAATTGGCTCATACCCGGCCCCGTTTCTTTTCTGTCGCAGGTGAGATATGAAGGTTTGCCTCTCAAATGAACTTGATTGATGCCTACAGACTCACAACTACGACATCACCCAACGTGCAGATAGAAAAACAGGCCAGAAGAACAAAGCAATAAAACGGAGTCCAAGTTGACGGTGATGATTGCCCACGACCCAATGACGTGACGACTTGGCGAGCAGAAATTATGTATGCCCAGAAAATGCCAATACTGATCCTTCCTCGTCGAGAAGAAAATACCACCGAAGCAGACCACATTACAGAGTTGAATCAATGGTGTGTGTCATGGGCGAAAAAAAAAAGAGGGGAGGGGGGTATACTTAGGTAGGTTCTGGGAGCACACTCGTCTAACGTCGGTTCTAGGGGCCATATGCACTGAAAATGCAGTGAACTGAACTCAGTTGCAGCGTGTATCCACCATCGGTGACGGCATTGGAAAGGTCCCTGAAAGCCTCACGAGAGCCTCACCAGGTGACACTGAGCAAGGCTTCAAACAAGGCTCTGACATTGCAAACCCCAGACAGCACTGACGATATTCTGCCAATACCGCTCTTTGGGTCCCCTCTTCCAAGGCAATTCGAATTCGGGTTTATTCTGAATGGGCGCTGGTATGGTTCTTTTTTAACCCTTGTCTCCCAAGAATACCAAGCCTCAGGTCGCCCACTCAGGAAGGCCAATTGATGCCGAGCCCGCCACGCCGCGTCACAGGATGCTTGGTAGCCAGTGCTGCAAAGTCTCCAAATGACGTGCCGACGGCGAACAGCCTCTTGAACCACCGTACAGAACGGCGCCGTGTGGGCGTCTCACCAATCAACCCCAGAGAACCTCATCAGTGGGACCCCCCGGGGCGGAGTGGGCTCTCGGACAAGGCCGGGGCGTATACTCTAAGAGTTCTCTTACTACTCTCAACACAACACAACAACAAACCAAGGTTTCGTATCATCGCCAAGACCTCTTCAGAATGCCCAATCCCAATGCCTCCCCGCCTTTGGAACAGAGAAACAGTAACGCAGAGAAGGAAAAATTGGGTAATGCTCTTGGCGATGTGGGGTCCGCTGGAGAAGTGAAATCAACTCTCAACCCAGATAGTGACTTGAGCCAAGACTCTGGCGAGATAAGCATTGACTGCTCTGCCTCTTGTCTCTGTCGTCGAAGATGGGACAAACGTCTATAAGACCTTCCCCATCTCCCCGCACGATCAATTCTTGTTCCTCTCTTCCTCTCCCCAAGGATCTCTTCACTTAGATCTCCAATAACCCTCCGACGCCAGACGAAAGGCTTCCTGCAACTCATCTTACAGGAATCCCCAGACATAGGCTTAAGGGTCTTTTAACTCATGTATACATTCTAAGCCAGCACCGAGTCGAGATATATAACAACAAGCAATTCTTCACGCTGGCGACCCGCTAGCTTCGACTTACACCATGGCTAAGAAGGACGACTCCGTCGACAACCATGTCTCTGGTCAGAGCAACGAGCCCATGAGCCGTCCCGCTCACGCCTTGACTTTCAACCAGGTCGTCGAGGAGCTCAAGACTGATACCCTCAGCGGTCTCACCGAGGCCGAGGCCAAACAACGACATGAGAAGTTTGGCAACAACGATCTCGGCGAAGCTGATGGCGTTCAGCCTCTCAAGATCATCATCGCTCAGGTCGCTAACGCCATGACGCTGGTGAGTTCAAAAACAGTCCAATTCCCCCCTCTTAGCCCCCACACACTCGAAAGTTTATGGTTTAAGCATATCTCGATGGCTGAACTATTTTTTTTCGCCTCTCGACTGCATATTACCTGATTAGGCAGCCCGTCGTTTTTTTCCCTAACCCACCTGCTCACACCACATGAACATCCCTGCCCACGCTATGTCGATGATTACTGACGTCTGCCAAGGTGCTTATTCTTGCAATGGCTGTTTCTTTCGGTATCAAGTCATGGATTGAGGGTGGTGTCGTCGCCTTCATCATTGGTCTCAATGTCACCGTCGGTTTCTTCCAGGAGTACTCTGCCGAGAAGACCATGGACTCTCTGCGGTCCATGTCTTCGCCCACTGCTAGTGTTGTGCGCGATGGAGACTCCAAGGTAGTTCCCTCCGTTGAGGTCGTTCCCGGTGATCTTGTGGAAATCAAGACCGGAGATACGATCCCTGCTGATATTCGGTGAGTTCCCATACTTGACACTTACACTGGGACTTTACTAATTAGTGCAGACTTATTGAGGCTGTTAACTTCGAGACTGATGAGGCCATGTTGACTGGTGAGTCTCTCCCCGTTCGAAAGAACGAGGATGAAGTCTTCGAAGACAACACCGGACCTGGCGACCGTATCAACGTCGCCTACAGCTCTTCCACCGTCACAAAGGGTCGTGCCAAGGGTATCGTCTTCGCTACCGGCACCAGCACTGAAATCGGTGCTATCGCTGCTGCCCTCCGAAAGAAGGACAGCAAGGTCCGCCCCGTGAAGCGCAAGGCTGATGGTTCCGCCAAGCCTCACCGATATCTCGAAGCCTACACTCTCACCCTCACCGACGCCGTTGGTCGTTTCCTCGGTGTCAACGTCGGCACACCTCTCCAGAAGAAGCTCTCCCGTCTGGCAATCTACCTCTTCGGTACTGCTGTCATCTGTGCCATTATCGTCCTTGCTGCCAACGACTTCAATGCCTCCCAACAGGTTATTATCTATGCCGTTGCTACTGGTCTGTCCATGATTCCCGCTAGTTTGGTTGTCGTCTTGACTATCACCATGGCTGCTGGTACGAAGCGCATGGTTGAGCGAAACGTTATTGTCCGTAACCTCAAGTCTCTTGAGGCTCTTGGTGCTGTTACCGATATTTGCTCTGACAAGACTGGTACTCTCACCCAAGGTAAGATGGTTGCCCGTGGAGCCTGGACTCCTGGAAAGGGAACCTATCTCATCGAGAACACCACTGAGCCTTTCAACCCTACCATTGGTGACATGCGCTGGTCTCGCAGCCAGCCCCATGAGCTTCCTCTCAAGCAGGGCGGTGATGAATGCGGTTCTGTTTCTCCCATCAGCGAGCTCCTCAACCAGTCCAAGTCCTCTCTCGTCAAGTTCCTCGAAGTCGCTTCTCTCGCCAACCTTGCCACCGTCAACGAGAAGAACGGTGAATGGCACGCCCGCGGTGACCCTACCGAGATTGCCATTCAGGTCCTCGCCTCTCGTTTCGACTGGAACCGTCTCCGTCTTACCAGCCACGACGCCGCCAACCAGTACAGTGAGATCGCTGAGCTTCCCTTCGACTCTGATGTCAAGCGCATGTCCGTCATCATGAAGGATAACCGAACTAGCCAACTCTTCGCTTTCACAAAGGGTGCTGTTGAGCGTGTCATTGGTGCCTGTGCTACATACTGCCCTGAGGATAACGAGGAGCAAGTCCCCATCACCGATGAGTTCCGTGAGCAAATCCTCCGTAACATGGAGTCTTTCGCTGGAATGGGTCTCCGTGTCCTCGCTCTTGCTTCCAAGCCCTACAACGTCGACATGAAGAAGGGTGATGAGATTGACCGCACCACTGTTGAGTGTGATCTTGTCTTCCGCGGTCTCGTAGGTCTCTACGATCCTCCCCGTCCTGAGTCTGCTCCCGCTGTCCGAGAGTGCCACGAGGCTGGTATTTCCGTCCACATGCTTACTGGTGATCACCCCGAGACCGCTAAGGCTATCGCCATTGAGGTCGGTATCCTGCCTACCCGTATGGATCTCGTTGCCGAAGACACTGCTGCTACTATGGTTATGACTGCTACTACTTTTGATGGCCTTACCGATGATGAAGTCGACCAGCTTCCATTCCTCCCTCTTGTTATCGCTCGATGTGCTCCTCAGACCAAGGTCCGCATGATTGAAGCCCTGCACCGCCGAGACAAGTTCTGCGCTATGGTATGTCTACTCCTCCATGTCCTGGCAATAATTTATACTAAATTTTTAACAGACTGGTGATGGTGTTAACGATTCTCCTTCTCTCCGCCGTGCCGATGTTGGTATTGCCATGGGTCAAGCCGGTTCCGACGTCGCAAAGGATGCATCCGATATCGTTCTCAGCGACGACAACTTCGCCTCCATCGTTGCCGCCATCGAGGAAGGTCGCCGTATCTTCGACAACATCCAGAAGTTCATCCTCCACGTGCTCGCCACCAACGTCGCCCAAGCCGTCGTCCTTCTCGTCGGTCTCGTCTTCAAGGACAAGACTGGTCTCTCCGTCTTCCCCATCGCTCCCGTCCAGATCATGTGGATCATCATGATGACTTCTGGTCTTCCCGACATGGGTCTCGGTTTCGAGCGCGCTGTCGCTGGTATCCTTCGCCGACCCCCGATTTCTCTCAAGACTGGTGTCTTCTCCCTCGAGTTCATCATCGACATGGTTGTCTACGGCCTTTGGATCGCTGCTCTCTGCCTCAGCGCCTTTGTCCTCCGCCTGTATGCATTCGGAAATGGTGAGCTCGGTGAGGACTGTAACGATAACTACAGCGATAGCTGTGAGACCGTTTTCAAGGCCCGTGCTACCACCTTTGCTTGTCTCACCTGGTTCTCCCTCTTCCTCGCCTGGGAGATGATTGACAAGCGACGATCTTTCTTCCGCATGCAGCCCGGCTCCAAGCTCTACTTCACCCAGTGGATGCATGATGTCTGGCGCAACCAGTTCCTCTTCTGGGCCATCATGCTCGGCTTCGTTACCCTCTTCCCCATCCAGTACATCCCCGTCATCAGCGACACCGTCTTCAAGCACAAGGGCATCACCTGGGAGTGGGCCATCGTCTTCATCGCCGCCGGTCTCTTCTTCGGCGGTATCGAGGCCTGGAAGTTCGCCAAGCGAGTGTACTTCCGCCGACAAGCCCGCAAGAACCAGGGCGTCGAGTGGAAGGATATGGATCTTGAGCAGCGCACTTTCGGCGAGTATCTCACTCCCGACTCCAGCGAAGCCAGCGTTCGTCACGACTCTGAGAAGGTCGATGCGCAAGCTGCCGCTCAACGCAACAACGCCGAGAAGAAGGCGTGAACGAATTCCCAGTAAAGGGAAAAGGTTCTTAGCTATAATTCTGCCAATGAAGAGGTAGATAGCCCAAAACTCAAAACGGTGCAAACAACGGAGTTAAAAAAACGTGGAAGGGTTCAAGAAAAAGGTGGACGAGGAGGAAATGACTGAGCCGTAGACATGAGATATGAGCTCGCTACCAGAGGAAACCCTAAAATGAACCACAGAGGACGCCGTTGGCTGTAATGAGAGGAGGATGAAGAGGATCATGGATGGATATTCCAGATCTCTTGAGATTACCTTTGCATAAGCGGAAATAGTTCTTTAATGAAGTTAAATGTTAAATCATGAATCAATTACTTTCCTGAGTGACTCACATATCTAATGTTTGAAGTGATTTTGTTCAATGTGGCGAATGCGAGCGAAGTGGAACGGAATTCCGTCCCGGATGCTTGGAGATGGTGTAAGGGAGATGAGCTTCTCAGCCACAAACCAATGCATATAATCAATCACGAAGCTGTCCATTGGATCAAATTGAACTGAGGTGCAATTGGACTGACCGTTAAAGCCGTGTTTCATAGTAACTTCCAACCTGAATCTTCAACTGTGAAATCCTACGCTGGTACATTAGCGTGACGCGTGGTAAGCACTTGAGCGTGGCTCATTTTGCGGTCTGAAGATCAATAGCTTCAAGCCGAAGCCCAAAGAACTCAAATCCTTTCATCAACAGACTCCTCACATCTCCCAATCCCTCAAATGTCAAACACAACAGCTCCCAAGCCAAAACGAGACATGAAAGTCCTCTGTCTCGGCCTCCCCCGCACAGGCACAGCTTCCATGGCCGAAGCCCTCACCGTTCTCGGCTACAAAGACGTATTTCACGGTCTCAAAATCCTCGACGACAAAGAAGCCTGGAAGAATCTTGAGCGCGCAACAGACGCTTCATTCCCGAATCTTCCGACATACACTGGAAAACCATTCACTCGTGAACAGTGGGATGAGATCTGGGGAGAATGTGAAGCCACCACCGATGTAGCGTCTATTTACGCACCGCGGCTCATTGAGACGTACCCCGATGCTAAAGTTATCCTTGTAATTCGGGATTTCGACCCTTGGTTCAAGAGTGTTGACGAGAGTGTTCTCAAACAACTCTGGAACCCAATCGCCGAGTTCTCTATCGCATTTGTTGAACCACTCCTTGGGTCTAGAGCAGGCCCAGCGGCGCGAAAGCAAATGTTAGGTCTTTTCCAAGCAGAGACAGTCGAAGAAGCTCGAAAGAATGGCAGAGAAACGTATGACCGCCATCATCGTGTTATACGCGAGATGGTGCCCAAGGAGCAGCTGCTAGAGTATCGCATGGGTCAAGGCTGGGAGCCCATTTGTGAGTTTCTGGATAAGCCTGTGCCGGAGAAGGCGTTTCCTTGGGTGAATGAGGCAGCGGAACTACGGAGAATTGTAAAGGAGAAGGTCAAGAGTAACATTGTTGATGCTGCGATGGTTGTCATGCCGTGGGCTGGAGCGGCTGCTACTTTGGGAGCTGGATACTGGATGATGTATAAGAGGTGATTATCTTGACATTGTATGTAAGCGATGTCGTTGAACTGGGATCACTGATTAGTCGTCTTGAATGATTGCGCCATCACATGTGACTCTGTCGTGCAACCATCCAGTTCGACCATCCATCTCGATCCGTGATCCGTACCTGAGCTTACGTGGTACGCTTTCACGCCCGAATAAGCTTCTCACTCCCGAGGAAAAATAATCCCATCTACGTAATAAGTAACCTCAAATCCCTCTCGTTGCCCTCATAAAGGTCGCTCGTCTTGGCGATGCATCCGCGGAAGATTCTAGCCCCACGCATGATGTCTTCTGAGCCAGGGTTTTTAGCACAACCAAAAAGCTTGGCCAATGTCACTCGAAGAGAATCGGGTTATCTTTAACATAGCCCCAGGAACAAAAACCAAGGGAATGGAGCACTAATTTTAGGTTTCGAATATGCTTATCGCACGGTGATGGAGCCTCTGCCGATCATTCGACGTCATGACGATTTCGACATGACGCATCAGCCGAGCTGTCGAATGAGAGGGTTTCATGGCGATGATTGATTAGAGAAGAATGATGGGAGTGGTGAAGGTATGAGCGTAAGAGGCGAAGGCGACAACTATATAAGAGACGTGTCCGCGATGGAAGTCTTGCCATTAGAACCATCAATCCACATCGAAGCTTTACCTAACTTCACTTACAATACCACTTTTTTAACGCTCAATACTCGAACAAAATGGCAGACCTCATGAACAAGATCAAGGAGACACTAGTACCCTCCAACACTGAGAACAGCAACACTGATTCTCACCAAGAGTTTCACAACACTGGTTCTCTTCGAGAGACCTACAACACCAGCTCCCATAACTCCGAGTCTTTCAACAACACCTTCAACAACACCAACCAGAACAACCAGGGAGAGTTAGGCTCAAACTCCCACATTTCTCCCCTTGATGCAACAAGCAACCACAACCAGCAGACCGAGGGTGTCCGCACAGGAGAGAGGATTGACTCGCTGGTAGAGAATGTGCCAGGCGTTCCCTCATCTCAATCCAAGCCTTCGTAAGTTCACTCTTGGCATATGAAATAGCGCCCAAGACTAACGTGAGATTAAGAAACACATCATCTTACCAGAATGACATGCATAAGTCTCCTGGCGCTACTCTTGACGCTGCCCGTGCTCCTCCTTCTGCTCTTAAGGAGCACCTTGGAGAGCCTATCATTGAGCACGACTATCCTCATGAGAGCTCGACTAAGCGACACTCTTCTGTCAGCCACCAGGAGGAACATTTTAACCTCAGCTAAGTAGATGGAGAAGAAGGAGTGGTTTACACTGGGACACTTGTAACAGATGAGACTGTTGTAAGATAGCATGAGCGTGGTGGTAATAAATTTATTAAAATTAATGTATTGAACCTTGACTATATACGTGACTATTAGATGCTGTGCTACATCATCAAGAGTCAGCAAAGCTTCTGCGCAAGAATCCCTTTTTTGTTCAAATCCGTCGCACATTACAGGATGCAAGCTTTTGCGAAGGTTGACACACTGGACGTAAGACGATCGGGGTCTGCGCGACAATTTGGGATATCGTATGCCGATTACCCTCCAACAGCGTCTTCCTTGAAAGTCTCCCATCTTCAAATTCTCAACGGAGACCGGCTAATGTTGCCCATCGCACATCGCCGAGACTCCCCGCCCCGGGCCGGATCCACCACCCGGACGCTATTCCCAATGCCGCAGCTCCGCGCCGGCAGCGGAATTCTGATCGAGAGCTGACGCAGGAACACAGATTACGCCGGAACACCATGCCAAACACCTGCTGCGCTACTAATAAATTATTTTGGAGGTGAGAGTGAAGGTCAAGTGACTGCCTTGGGCTCCGGATGCAAAGCCGGAAGCTTGCATTGCTTCAGTCGGGATTGGGAATGAGTCGGTAGCCAAGCCATGCAATGCTCTATTATGATCTGAGTTAATGATCTGAGGGTCTTTCTTTATCGATCGTCCAACAATGCAATGTCTATCCACTGATCCAGAGAATCTCTAGCTTCACAGCTATAAAATAGCCTTGGAGCTTTCCCGGTCTAATTCTCACCGACGGATCCCACTCCACCACTTCCCCCCCTCCCATTCGCGCGGTTAAATGCTCTGGCTAAAGTGCCATCATCCTCAGCACCAGAATCTCAAGCGCTCCCGTCATGACAGCCCCCCATATGGAGAATCTTGTCGGTCTTGTGGTCTCGGGTCTCTCGATATCATGGCTTCTTGATTGGCGAGGGTAAAAACCGTGGGGGTGTAACCATCATGTCAACTCTACGGGTATTTAGCACAGGGAGCTATGTTGATGGGAGGGACCATGTGATGAGGTTGGGGTATATGAGCCGCTGCCCTCATCAGCAGATTTTGGCCATGATCTGAATTTTCTATTGTACAGAGAATTGTTGTTCAGCCTATTTCTACAATTGCTTTTGGTGATAGATTGACGGTGTTGTTGAACTCCACTGTGATCCATATAAGACAGGACATCCCACTTTGAGCTACGAGTGACGAACCTACTTCATCATCCCACGACACGCGACTCAATTCTCCTCCTCTTCATCTCATCTCTCGTCTTTCACCTTATCACAATTACTCACAGCTAAATAATAGCAACAATGGCCAGCGTATGTCTTTCCCCAGCTCATCGACTCCCTCACTTCATACCCCGCCATCATGGCCCCTCATGACGTCTCACTAACACAACATCCCCCTCCTAGAACCTCTCCTTCGTCCTCAACAAGCCCGGCGACGTCTCCTTCGAGGAGCGCCCCAAGCCCACGCTCTCGAGCCCACACGATGTCCTCGTCGCCGTCAACTACACCGGCATCTGCGGTTCCGACGTGCACTACTGGGTCCACGGCTCCATCGGCAAGTTCGTCGTCGAGGACCCCATGGTTCTAGGCCACGAGTCCGCCGGCACAATCGTCGAAGTCGGCTCCAAAGTCAAGACCCTCAAGGTCGGCGACCGCGTCGCTCTCGAGCCTGGCTATCCCTGCCGTCGATGCCAGAACTGTCTCGCTGGAAAGTATAACCTCTGCCCGGATATGGTGTTTGCTGCTACACCACCTTACCATGGAACTTTGACTGGTTACTGGACTGCGCCTGCGGATTTCTGCTTCAAGCTTCCCGATAATGTTTCGCAGCAGGAGGGCGCTCTGATTGAGCCTCTCGCTGTCGCTGTGCACATCGTCAAGCAGGCCCGCGTCAAGCCCGGTGACTCTGTCGTTGTCATGGGCGCTGGTCCCGTTGGTCTTCTCTGCGCCGCTGTCGCAAAGGCCTACGGAGCCTCCAAGATCGTCAGTGTCGATATCGTCCAGAGCAAGCTCGACTTCGCCAAGGACTTCGCTTCCACCCACGTCTACGCTTCTCAGCGCATTGCACCCGAGGAGAACGCCAAGAACATCTGCGAACTCGCTGATCTTCCCGAAGGTGCTGATGTCGTCATTGATGCAAGCGGTGCCGAGCCTTCAATCCAAGCATCTATCCACGTCCTCAAGAACGGCGGTAGCTATGTGCAGGGCGGCATGGGTAAGGCCGACATTACCTTCCCCATCATGGCATTCTGCATCAAGGAGGCCACAGCCAGCGGATCATTCCGCTACGGCGCTGGTGATTATCCTCTCGCTGTTGAGCTTGTCGCTACCGGCAAGGTTGATGTCAAGAAGCTCATCACTGGAGTTGTCGAGTTCAAGCAGGCTGAGGAGGCTTTCAAGAAGGTCAAGGAGGGAGAGGCGATCAAGGTCTTGATCAAGGGACCTAACGAACAGTAAAGGAAAGGGTGATGATGATATGAATGACTATGAATGAGACCTAAAAGCGAAAAAGATATCTGGGCATGGAGGGGCTTGGATCATATGAAGCGGGGCGACGGGTGAAGGCGTTTTGTCATGAGTGGACTCGGTATGAGTCCTTTACTTCAAGGTATAGCATCATTCTAAGGCACTTAATAGATGTGATTTGTTTCACTTGAACCCCTGTAGATTGACCATGGGTAGGCGGGTGTCACAGGCTGAGATGCATGGAGAGCCATGGCCCTCCTGGCTCAAAGATACCAATATCTCACGGCATACCCGCCACATACCTTCTAGTTTTATCGTGCGAGGCAGCCTTATACTCCTAAACACTGATACAATGACTGGATTATTAATTGAATCTTGCTGAATACGCCCTTCCAGTGGCTCCCCCGTATCCTCTCCAATCTTCCCCCATCCTCCAATTCCGCACTCTCCCTGCCAAACCTTGCCCCATTCCGCCCCTCCACAAATTAGCTCCAACGGCTGAACAAGCACAGCCCATGTGCCATCTCCACTCTCCGCATTCAGCTGTTTTCCCATCACAACTCTCCAATAAGACAAGTCTCACCCGTCTTACATCTCCCAAAAGAGAGGACAAATCTCACCTTTTATTGAACACTTTATGATTAGCTAGCCTGCTTGACGGAAGATATGAGCGCCCTGGTAGAGTGAGAGTGAGAATCCTGTCGGGAGATCTTATCCATGTGATCGACACCGGCATGGGCTGTCTAGCGAAATCCTCCATGCAGGCATCTGCACCTCGAGCCAAATCTCGCGCAGCATGCTCAACTGGGAAACACTTCTACTCACCACAACTCAAGCCTTGTCACTCGTCAATGAATCCGATCTCATCTCACAAACGAGCTAGAAACTCCGTTCCTTCTAGTGAAAAGCCTCAGTAAGTATTTTAAGGAGCAATAGCTTCAAGTGGCTTGTCGCACTGCCCAGATTTTTGAAGTTCAATTTCCACAAGCCACTCCGCCTTTAACGGCACTTGACTGTTTTACTTTCATGCCTTGTGTTGTGCAGGGGTATTAAGTAGGGTGGTATTGTCGTGACCCTGTTTTCGTTTGTTGGCAATTAGACTAAACCACCAGCCAGGCTCTAGACACTTACACTCATGTAACTGCCGACGACAACTCCAGCTCACGGCAACTAGAAATAAATAAAGAGACACTTCAAAACACTACGTGATAATAATCGTGAACTGCCTTGGGATTCGGATAATTCTTGAAAAGACCGAAAACCATGGCCTGTCTGTCCCCCTCCACCCCCGAGAGAGCCCAACGGCGCCAACAAGGCATCCCGAATGGGCCAGCTGAGGTGCGGCTGAAGTACGCTAACGACGCCATCCGCAAGGGTTCCTCGTCCCTCGAAATCTGCCTTGGGCTTCTTGCAAGTGAACGGAGCCGGGCCTAGCTATAAGGCTGTTGTCTTTCCCCCCAGGAAAAAAAAGGGTGCGCCATAAATCATTCTCCCCAGCGAACACTCGTCTTGGCCCTTACACTAGCACTTCACATCTCTTGGCTGCTTCTCGTGGCTTGACACTATCACTTATACCTGTTTAGTACAGAAGTTTACTATGGAACAAACCCAAGAAAAGGTTGAGGGCAACCATGTTCTCCAGACACCGCTCTGGATTATCATAATTCGTGGCTTTCAGTTCCTCATCTCTCTCATCATTGTCGGTCTCTGCGGCCGTTTGATGCACGATGCCACCCTCGACGAAGAAGCTCTGTCTCTCGCCATTGTAAATCCCCTCTTCCATTCCTTCATCTCAACACCACTAACACATCTAGGCAATCATATCATGGATCGTCATCGCCTACGTCGTCTTCACAGAGAAAATCCCCAGCTTTCAAGGCGCATATCACATCATCGCCGTTCTAAGTCTCGATGCATTACTGATGGTTCTTTGGCTTGCGGCTTGGGCTGCTACTGCTGCGAGACGTGCTAAATACGTCGTTCCTGTTAATGCTTATGGCTGTGTCGATGATGGAAGTCTTACGGATAGTAAGACTTGCAATATTTTTAAGCGTGATGGGGAGAATGTTATTCTCTTCAAGTCTGGTTTGGCTATGCTTGCTGCCGTCGCTGGTCTTGGTGCTCTTGTCTGGTAAGTCGTCTCAGTGGTTGAATCACAGACAATGTTGACTGACAATTCGCTTTCAGGATCCTCTTCATCGTTACTTTTGTATGGACTCTGGTCATGTTCCTCCGGGGTCGCAGGGAAGGTCGCTTCGCCGTCAACCTCTCTGCCTCCCCTTCACCCAACAACAACTACCAAATGGAGACCAAGGTCAACGAAGGCCAACCCATGGTTCAGCCCGTTCAACCTCAGGGCGTCCCCCAGCAGCAATACCAGCAACAACCTGCTCCTGGCCAATTCGTTCCTCAACAACAACAGCAGCAGTATCCTCCTCAGGGCACTCCATCTCCCTACCAACCTGCCCAGAGCCCATACCAACAACAGGGCGCTTATCCTCCTCCCGCTGCACCCTACTCTCCTCAAGACCAGCAGTACCAGGGCCAGCAGAACTACGGCCAGTATCCCCCTCAACAGTATCAACAGCCTCCCCAACCTCAAGGAAGTGAGCTCGATGGCCAGACGAACCACGCCCACCCTCCTCCTGCTTCAATGTCGCCGCCCCCTCAGCCTCAGCCTTATCCTCCCCAAGCATATCCCCAGCAGTAAATGAAGTGAAGAGAAGGGATTAATGACCGGGCCTCCTGGCGCGTGGAGTTACGTTTCTGTTTTGCCAGTATTTTATATATCCAATAGCAGCGGTGGCTTTTTGACACTTGTTTTATACCAATAGTCACAGTTAGAATATACGATGCAGCGATTGATGACAATTTATTCGCACTCGTACATATATAGACTTCTCTCATGATATCCATAAGTGTAGCAGTCTAATACGAAAGTTTTCGTAGCAATTCCTTTCATTAACCGTATAGTTTGAAGGATGATGCTCTTCCCATCCATCTTCCCATAAAACACTACTCAGTCACAATCGCTCTCACAGCTGCCCGAATCTGGAACCTATTCTGGACTCGATGCAGGCGACGACTGAATATTTCCCGCGACAGAGACCTCCTTATCGCTTTGCCCGCCAGTTTGTTCTGTAGGCGGAGACGACAACCGAGCAGAGTTAGTGGGGGAGTCCTTGATGCCGCCTCGCTCGCTACTTTGTTCTGTAGAAGGCGGAGACGACAACGGAGAAGAAGTAGTGGATAAGTCCATGATATCGCCTCGCTCGCTACTTTGTTCTGAAGAATCTGCAGGAGGCGATCTCCTCATCCTTCTCACCCTTTGCTTCTTGGGTGGCGAATCAACAATCCTCTTCAAAAGCAGAGACCACTGATCCATCGGGACACCAACGCGATGGAGATGTAAGTCCACATCTCTAGCAATAAGTAGGAGAAGAATGCGGAGAGTAAGGTGTGCCTCGTTTCCAGCTAAGCCAGGATCTTCAAATTGGACTCCAATCTCTCTAACCAACTCGTCCTTGCTCACGACTTGATCAAAGGGGAGACGGAGAACCTCCTGCACAACCTGGGCAGTGTCGATAGTATTGAGAAGACGGAGATATACGCCGCAGCTTCTCAAGAACGAGAGGCTTTCGTCTGGTCCATGGGTGATGAGGAAGAAATTCCAGTTCTTGATGATATCCGTGATCTCCTTCTCGAACTCATCCATCGGAACGTACCTCATTCTTCCAAACCTGAACATATCCTCAAACTCGGGAGAGTATTCTTCATCCCCAACGACCCAATGATGAGACTGCACAACCCTCGCAGCCAGGTTGACATCAGGTTTAGGAGACTTGGCCAACACATCTCCAAGACGCTCGGTATCAAGAACAGAGACACCAATCTGGAAACTCCGCATTTCATCGCCCTCCACTATAATTTCATCGAAGTCGATAGAAATGATCTGAAAGGGCGAATCCTCTGTGTCCTGCCATGTTTGGAAGTGTTCGTGCTGCAACCAAGACCAGCGCGATGTGCGTTGGTTCTCTATCTCTATGGCGTATCCCATCACCCACTGAGGTACGAAGAGCTCCGGGCGCTTGAACCATGAGTGGTCCAATGAGTGGTCCAACTCCCCAGTGTCCGACATTTTCTATCGTGATTTGAAACAACGTGATGATTGTTCGCAGGCGGAATGTTTGAACTGAAGAGTTGTGGCACGGTAAGAATCGTGATGGGTAGAAGGTCAAGTTGCTATGCGTACAGAATAGACACTGCGAGGGTATTTATAGCGAGAAACAAAACCTGGCTATGAATGTGCGTTGATTTCTATACATTCGTGTAAAGAGAAGCTTTTCAAAAATGAAACCCAGTTCATCCAAGTCGTACTGTTTATCTGGAGGAGGTGCTCCTTCTTTGAGAGCCTAAACTTGACGACGTGCACGAAACCTTCACGATGCCAGCTTCCTTCAAATTAGAAATAATGTATGAGCTCTAAAGTTTTTATGCAAGCAGGTAGGGTTACTGTACGGGAAGAACAACACAACACACAGCGCTGAGGCGACTGTTCCTGACCGAACATCGAGCACTCTAGAGTACTGTACCATTCAGACAAGATGAATAAATTATCAAGTTCTATCATGAAGGCATTTAAAAAGAAATGGAGAAAGTATGCAAAGAGAAAAGCATAGGAATTCTCTCGGCAATATAAGTTAGTCGCCAGATCAGTCGTCACGCGAAGCGATGCCGAAGTATAAGAAACGCGCAGTGTGTTTAAAATTATTTCTCAAGGGAAAAGCCACAATGATTGGCTTTGTCTAAACATTAATAAGAACTCACCAAACTCTCGTTACTCCCAATAGAAGACGGAGATGAATGATAAGGCTGGTACACGTCGAGCCACAAAAGCCAATATTTAAGAGTCTGGCTGAGCAAAAGGCTATTTCATGAGGTACAACAGATCAAGAAAACTAATGTAATAAACATTAGTTCTCAATTATTTTGTGAGCACTGTTCGATGGAAGATCAGATGAGGTTAATTTTCCCAATGCTAATCCTCTGTTGCCTCGCTCGCGCTTCCACTCTGAGTGTTTGCGTCTGACTTTGACGACTCATTCACCTTTGCGACAATGACAGCCGAGGTATAGTAGGCATCAATACCAGGCTCGTTTCCGTACTGAAAACTCATGTTAGTACGCATATCACCAAAAAAATAAGTTTCCGTACTTACAGTAATGAAAGCAACAGCAAGTTCCTTAGAAACCTTGGAGTCAGGCGGACCATTCAACCAAGTAACATCTCTCTGGGCAGTGAATCACTGTCAAACTCTGACCAAATCTCAGGTATAAAAGGAACCCTTCTCTCCCAATCTAATCTGACTTAACTTCAACCTTTCTTCACCATCTTCTTCTTTGCAATCGAACTATAAGTTTCTGCCAGTTGGTATATCCTTTCCTGCAGCACAAAGATGCCCAGCCATCAGCGACAAAGCCTGTCCCAAGGCCTTTTTGAAGGTCTTGAACTTGACCACGAGGACCAGCATCTTGGACGGAACATTAGACAGATGATGTCGTCTACTCTTAGCAAAGCAACGTTTACCATAAACATGGGCGACGCTTACGACTACAATATCCTTCAAGAGAGCCCCGAACAACTTCATCAGGAGTTCCGCAAGTATGTTTCTGATGTCGCAGACGGGTTAAAGCAGTCCAAAGACAATGAGACTGCTTTAGATGAACACATCACCGACGAACTCGCTCGTATGGTCTATGGGTCCAATATGATCGAGGTTGCTGGTGGAGGTGTTGATATCACAGTAAAGCTCTGCAAAGATGTCTTTCGAGGCAAAGAGCTCCCCGAAGAGATCAGCGAACGCGACTCGGACTACCAGGATCTCAAACTCTATCTCTTGAATAAGAACTTACCTTCTGGACATGCTGCTGTTCTACGAAGCCGCCGAGAGATCGTTCAGCATGCCGAAGCCGCGCGATATATGATCGATCAAGTTTGCATCAAGGGCAAGGATTTGTCTCATAAGATCATCAGCGAGGCTCATGGCATCTTGACATACAAGATCGACATCAATGATACGCCTTGGCAGCATTACAGTGGTGAATACCGGACATGGAACGTGAAATGCGGTTCTCATGTCTTTATGGATTAAAGCGAAGTCCCTAGGGCAATGCGCGATATGATAGATGAGCTTGACTCTGATATCAAGGCAACCGAAGAAGGACAATTCGACCCTGTCGTACTCGCAAGCAAGTACTGTCACAAGTTTGTCAACATTCACCCATTTGCAGATGGCAATGGTAGAATGTGTCGTCTTATTCTCAACACTCTCCTCCTTAAATACAGCGGGGGGATCATCTGCATCGGGCAGGATGGCCAAGATCGGCGAGAGTATATGCGCATTGCCATAGAGGCAAGTGCAGGCGAGGCCTCACAGAGTCAAGAGTCTGGAGCTGCGAATTACAAGCAGCTCGCATCTTTCACACTACGACATGCCAGCGACAGCATGCGCAAGGTTCGACAACTCTTCAAGCGGGATACTTAGAGTTTAATCGTGACAGGATCATCGCCGAGGAGCAGCTTAAGAGTGCGACTATGTCCCTGTTCTTTGGTATCCCAATGAATTTTTACAGAACGGTCAGCGGAATAGGAGTCGCCGTTGTCGCTAAGGCTACCTCCGATGGCAAAGATGTCTTTGCCAGCGCGCTTGCCTAGGGCGGAGGACACAGCAGAGAGGAGACCACCGAGGGGAGGAGAGTCCCCAGTGGGCTGTGAGTTAGGATCGGGAGATTCCATGTAAATATTATGAGCTAACATACGTTACGATTGGGTGCGAGTGATGAGCCTGTGAACGATGATGATACCTGAGGAGAGGAGGACGGTCGTTTATACACCACTGATCAACTTATCCCATGACACCCCGATAGCAACACCATCTGCAAACCAGAATTGACAAGCGTATCTAATCATTGGTAAAATTCACGGTGATACCCATGCAAAGTCTCAATATTTGTGCAACAGGAGTGATGATCTAAGCAAGCCCTGGTTGCTTGAGGTCGCAGCATCCGAGACAGCACCAATAAGACAGCGATACTGCCTAAAGATGCCTGGCGAGTTTCCAACACAATCTCAGAAAAGAGAAACTGAATGGCCAAATCTTATCGAATGCAATTTATTGTGTCGCCTGAGGATGCGATGCGTTCACGCTGGCACTTTGTGCTTCATATTGGAGACATGTTGGTAGGCCATAGCGATACCAGCATGGCGAAGTATCGCTCGCGCCGATGAACTTCATGATACTCAACAAAGACGACATCGCTCAATTATCCAAACTGCACAAACACTATGAAGTTGGTGATGACTTCTGTTGAAGTCTTGTGGATCATGGTGCAATCCATCTTCCGATAAACCCCAAATCGGAAGGCGGTCAAGCAATTCTGCCCTTTGCTCATGGGCTCACCTCTCAAGATCCCGCAAGCTTCTCGTCCGATATAGCTTCAATCGCCATCAACGATCCACCACGAACCCCCAGACGACACATTAACTTCTCCCCGAACTCCTCCGGGTATTCTATCTACGATAATTACGACTCCGAGCCTCGCGCGCTCGTCTCATGGCCGCAATGGCCGTCCAGAACCCCCCGGTGCCAGAGGAGAAGCTCGGAGTTCCCTCTCGCAACCCTCTACCTCTCTCCGCATCGCAAGAAGCCCAAGTCCGAGACATATTCTACCAAAAAGTCCGAAAAGAATGCGCCGACGAGATCAAAGGCACGTCCCCCACCTCCACCACCAGCTTCAACCCCAAACCCCAAACATCGGGCCATGAACACCACTAACAACCCCCCAGCATTCGCCGCATGCGCCCTCGGCCGCACATTCACCGTCTCCTTCGCCTGCCGCGCCGAGCACCGCTCCATGAACAGCTGCATGAAGCTGCACGCCACACAATCCGCTCACGACGAAGCACGTGAGGAATGGTTCGCCTTACGAATAGAGCGCCAGCGAGAACGCGAGCGAAAAGCCAGAGTCGCACAGGCCCAGGAGGAGTTTATGAGAGAGTGGTGGGGATTACCCGAGCACGTGCGGTTGTCGAGACAGAAGGAGATGGAGCAGAGGGGGGAGAGGATACATGGACTTACGGCGAAGGATCGGCCGAGGGGCGAGGGACAATGATAATGAATTGTTGCATCTGTGGCGTTTTGGGGTATTGAACATCTACGCTGGGGGGATTGTAAGAATAAAAGGTGATGTGAAGATAAGACAAGACAGTGTACCACTATGATCAGGATCAATGCCGAGACGGCATTCCGAAAGAGTCAGTTCAACTCGATAAGCATATGCAAAGCTGGAGTCCAACAGGGTGAGAACCAACGCCCAGAATGTTTAAGAGCATGCATCCAATGCTTGTCAACTGATACCCAAACAGCCTCATGCCCAAGATCGCCATAACGACTACTCAACCCAGCCGACAAACTGTGACAATTGCCGCCAGGTGTGCTTATCAAACATTCATCAGCATCTGTTTCTCCCTCAAACACAAACAGAGCCTTCAGTGGTGGAATTGGCAGTTCATGTATGTAACTGTAACAAAGGGTTATGTGCATCAAGCGGTGAACCTCGATGTTTCAAGGCCTCCAGATGGTCAACCGGAAATAAGAGCCTCTACGGGAGGCAAGAAAACCTAGGACCTCTCTCCTAAGCGATGAAAAGACTTAGGTAAGTTTAGTATATCTTAGTAGGCCTTTAGACCAGTTTATTTTGGCATCCTGGCTTGATGTCAGAAGTTTTCTTTCTCCCGGGGGAACCTATATCTGAGGCCCCTCAAACTCCCTTCCACTATTCCCAGAATCCATGATCCCTAACATCATCCTTCATAGGCTCAATCCTTTCTCAGCTCATTACCGACTTACACTCCCCGCACACAGTCACACAAATCACCCGCCCAGAGACCAGTAAAAACACTCCCCGCCCAACCCAAATCTTTCTGTCCTAACCAATAACGCTCCAGTTTCCCCTCTCGAAAGTCGCGCCTCCAGGGCGCTTAGGTCCCTGCTGCAGTGTGACATCCCCGCCAATTGGTCGATCGAAATGCTGCTATTTTTAACCGTGTTAGTCCCAAGATGCGAGCGCTTAAAAGCGCGATGGATGAAGAATATAATATCAACCAACATGCTTTCCATTCTGGGGAATTCCCATGCTTGCTATTGTTTATGTTGAATATCTGTTTGACAATTTGTTTTGATCATGAAGCGATAGCAGCATAATTGACATTTTCATCGTCTTGCTAGCCTAGACACCCCCTCTATTGATACCCCTACTCTTCTGGGAAGAAGTATATACTGTTTGATACAGAACAATGTCGACTCCAACCCCAGGAGGGTTCTCTCTATTCCCGAGTCCCAACTCATCAAAACCACCGCCTGTCTCACGGAACCAAACACCAAAACCTCGTCGTTCTGAATCTCGCGAGAGAAGAGCTCCAACACCCAGTGACAGACGAGCTCCTACACCTAGCGATCGACGGGCCGCAACACCACAGGCAATGTCTCCAGAACCAAGACCGGCGTCGCCGAGAAATGGACGACAGACTCCCCAGAATAGAGCTCACACACCCATTGAATTCGAGCCTGTGCAGAGTGAACCACCCAAGCCCGTAAAGGTTCAGCGACCTAGACCGACGGTTCAGATCCCTGGACGTTCTGATACTGGCTTTGCGCAGGGTAATACCCTTGTTAGAAGCAGCAGCGATCGATCACGAAGTTCAATCGCAAAACCACCTCTTGGCGGTGAAACTACTGCGCAGCCATTACGGTCCATCTTCCCGGCTTATAACCCAGAGGTACCACTCGGTCAACAGAACTATGTTCCCACAGAGATCCAGCCAACTCAAATGCCGAGAGCTGTCATAAGTCGTCAGACATACCACGAAACACCCGCCGGATCAACGTCTCGCAATCCCGTTCGGAGTCCAGTCATAAGTCCCATGAGCGTTCAATCAGCTCAATCTTCATGGCCGCATCGAAATGTCCAGCAACAAGAACCACCGCTGATTCCAACAGTCAGTTCGAATGAACAGCTCAAGAACTACTGGAAAGTCGCAAATGGATGGCAAGCTTCACCGTCAGAAGGTCGAGTTTACTGCATGAAGCTAGCTCAAGAGAAAGATGCCCCCGTGTACAGCCTCTCATCAGCTTCACAACCATTTTACAACCTCCGTATAGATCCAACGTCTGCTTCAGCATATGTCACTCTCACAAGACATGATCCCAACAAACCGTACAAAGCACCCAAGCCAGAAGCTAGTTCTTCAGCAAGCAGCATCATCAGCGGTGTCGTCGGCCACAACAGCAATTCCTCCGGTACAAAAGTCACCGATACAAAACACTGGCAAGAAGCTCTCACCACAACCCTCGAAGAGGAATCCCGTCGCCATCCTCCCAATGATGGCCTCGTTGCTCTTCTCATGCCAACACCCGCTACAAAGATGGCCATCGAGCGCGCTCAAGATCCTCAATCCGTCATGCTAGCAGAGCGCGAATGCGCCCGTCTCGTCTGGGACGAAGACAGCTCCCACCACTTCCTCGTGCACCCATCCCTCGCAACACCATTCTGCGTAACGATCGAGCGCTCGCCGTCTTGGTCAAGGGTAGAATACACCCTCGAGCACAACGAATCACCGCAACATCTCGCCAAACTCACCCGCGACGGCACAGGCGGTGGCTGGCTCGAGATCGACACGGGAATCGCTGCAAAGATAGAATCCTACTTCATCGTCGACGTCGCCGTCACAGCCCTTCTGCTCGTCGCGTCAGCCGATGAAAAGAACACTCCCGCAATGGAAGTCTTCGAACCACCACCTCCTCTCATCCTCACAGCCAAGCAAGAAAAGCGCCTTAGCAAAATCGGCAAACGTGACGAGAGAAAGAAGCGCCACATGGAGTCATTCGAGATTGACGTTGAGAGCCAAGATGAGAGCCTGGGTAAAAGCAAACCGCGAGAAAAGGAGGATA
Source organism: Fusarium sp. MPI-SDFR-AT-0072 (assembly GCA_020744335.1). Lineage (NCBI taxonomy): Eukaryota > Fungi > Ascomycota > Sordariomycetes > Hypocreales > Nectriaceae > Fusarium > Fusarium sp. MPI-SDFR-AT-0072. Next base: position 397,521 of record JAHBOG010000005.1, on the reverse strand, counting down.
AACTCCCCTTCCTGATCCGCGTCATCGTCAAGATCGTAAAGGGCCTGTTTGCGTGCTTTATCTGGATATTGACAATAAGCTTCAAATGCGTTGGTTTCGCATTCAAGGGCTGTTACAAGTGTGTAGGATCAAAGTATTAATGAAGAGACGGACATGGACATTTTTAATTCGAGCGTGGCCAGTTCTTTTTCTGTATCATAAACCCATGGCGTTTTGAAGGGTATCTATTAGCTAGCGAGCCGTAACGAACTGAACACGAAATGACGAAGAAAGCCCCAAATGAAGATTGATTCCGTTGATAATGTTTATCGCTTCCGTGTCCGCACCATGATCTTCTTTCCTTTGCGTGTAGTTCCTCCCGACGTCGCTGTCTTTGCCATCTTTGCGCGCTGGATCTCCAACTCGCCCTCTGCATCTGTCAAAGCCTTGAGCTTCTTGCGCGCATTTTCGAGTTGACGACGAAGGCGACGTAGGGCCTTTGCACGCTCGAATTCAGCTTCTTTCTTCTTATCGTCGTCAAATCCTTCAAAAGTCTTGTCGGCGTCATCTTCGTCCTCGAGATCCAGTATTGTTTCCTCCCGCTGCTCTTCGTCGTCCATGAATACAATCTTTCGGGGTGCCTTGGGTCTTGAAGGAGCTGTGGCAAAGTCGAATTCGGAGTCGCTGCCCTCGTCTTCATCGTCCTCGTCTTCGTCAAGCTTGTCGAAACCTCGTGTGAGAACGACCTGCTCTTCCAGTCTCGCGACCTCCTTCGCAACAACCTGTCGCATCGTTCGAATGTATCCAATATCCTGCGTCTTTAAAAGCCGCACGGTCTCAACGTCCATCGCCTTGTTTCCTCGATCGCCCTCCACCGTTCCACTCCATCGCTTGCCATCCTGGATCTTGGAGCCCGGTCCCTTTCGGGACATCATACCGAAGTAAAATTCATCCTCGTTTCGCTCGGCCGCCTTTTCTTTGAGGTTCTTGAGCTGCGCCTTCTTCTTGTTGAAGTCTTTGGCTCGAAGCGAGTAATCCTATAATCGTCAAAAGCTGCTCCGGTGGGGGTATTGGGAGGTCAACAAACCTTGTGCTTCTCTAGAAGACCGAGTCTTCGACGTTCTAAAGGCTGCGCACGCTCTCGGTGAGGGCGTCGAGCGACGGCATTTCGCACAGACGACATTTTGGCTGGTTTGTGTTGTGTGTACGACGAGATGCAAAAGAATTAATCGTCGGCGCTTGACAGACCTGGAAAAGTGGCAGAATTTTCGACATTTTTGGCGGTGAGGCAAAGTCAGTAAATGTGGCTTGACAGCAGCACCAGCACCGCCACAATTGATGTTCAGTTAACCTTAACATCGTCGGAAGCTAGATTCACATCCGGTAAAAGCTCCAAACTAAAAAATGTTTGGTCTGATCTTGGCGATGCAATACCAAGCTTTTTCTCATCTAAATCATCCGTGGCATCATGAACTATTCCTTGGCTGAAGGCTAATCAAGGGGTTTCAGCCCGTCAGCAGCTTTGACTTTTGGCTTTTGGCTTTCAGGGCATAACAGCTAATGCACCCCTGAAAATCGCCCTTTTCTCAGTGAGTGATACAAGAAACAGGCCGTGCATATCCCTTCCTCCACCTGATATGTCATACCTTGACACTAAAGACGGTAAAAGTGACCGCGCATCTCGCGTCTGCAGATTATGTTTATTCTTAGAAGCTAAAGCTTGCGTGTCGGAGGGTCAGCATGTGGGGGAACGAGTGTTTTATTCCTTGTCTCGAATCCTTGTTCCTGATCCCTTTAGTTATAAGATCTTACCTGACCCCAACTGTTCTTTACCTGTTCATCTTCCTTACGGTCGGCATTGAGTTTAGGTAGTATTCTCAACGCCCTCTGGCTGTCCCAATGGTGACCTGAATCGACACAGTATCATTCCTTATTCTTTCTTATTTCTGTATTTCGTTCATTGTCATTCTTCATTCAATATGGGCGTAGGATTGCCATTCACCCCGTCCAGGGCATTATTATCGCTCTTCATCGCATTACTCGTGTTCTACTGCCTATTCAGCGAAATATCAGGCCCCAGCATTCAATTCATCCCCAGCAGCTATGACTGGAGCAAACACACCCTCCGGTACCCATTGACCATCAGCAGCATGGCCAAACCCCCACGAGGATCACCAGTCAATTTACCACGTATCCAGCACGACTTCTCCAATCCCGAATTGAGGAAACGTGAGCTTGAAACCGCGGATCAAAGACGAAAAGACATCAAGCAAGCATTTAAGAAGACTTGGAGGTCTTATGAGAAGTATGCTTGGGGAAGCGACGAATTGAAGCCTTTGAGCTTGAAGGGTCGTGATACTTTTGGTGGGTGGGCTGCGACCATCTGCGACAACCTCGACACTTTGTGGATCATGGGTATGAAGCGAGAGTTCTACAGAGCTGTTGACTTTGTGACTCGCATGGACTGGGATATACCGACAGCCGATGGATTCAACGTTTTCGAGACTACGATTCGACATCTTGGTGGTTTACTTTCCGCTTATGAGCTCAGTGGAGAGAGCGCCTTGCTGGCCAAGGCGATTGAGCTAGGAGATTTATTATACGGCACTTTCGACAACCCTGAGCATATGCCACCGCATACGATTAAATTCAAGACCCTAAAAGAAGGACTGGGTCACCCAGAACCACGACAGAGCGCTGCCAGTTTGGGTAGTATGAGCATGGAGTTCACCCGTTTGTCGCAACAGACCGGCAACCCCAAATACTACGACGCCATTGATTACATCACCAAAGCATTTGAGCGAACACAAAACGAAACCGCCATTCCAGGACTCTGGCCTCTCCAGATCAACGCCGAGGATGGCTTCAAGGTTACAGACGACACGTTTGGCATGGGCGCTAACGGCGACTCGCTGTATGAGTACCTCATCAAGGAATACGTCCTTTTACAGGGTCTTGAACCAAAGTATGGAAAGATGTACCTCGCCGCTGCAGACGCTGGAATTAAACACTTGATGTTCCGACCCATGCTGCCCGATCAAGATGACGTTCTCATGCTGGGAGAAGCATCATTCCCTCCTCGAGTCAAAGAATCGCGATTGAGTACAGGCGTGGAGCATTTGACCTGCTTCGCTGGAGGCATGTACGCCCTCGGCGGCAAAGCTCTTGGACGAGATGACCACGTTATTATTGGCGAGAAACTCGCCCGTGGCTGCGCAAAAGCATACGCTGCCTATCCTAGTGGTCTCATGCCAGAAATCGTCCAAGTCGAACGTTGCCCAACTCTAGAAGCCTGCGCCTTCGAACCAAAGTACAAGAAAGAGCCTCTCGGTTTCCGAGCAAGAGAGGCATCATATCTCTTGCGACCCGAGACCATTGAGTCCATATTCTACCTGTACCGAATCACTGGAAATGAGGAGTTCCGGGACATTGCGTGGAACATGTGGACTTCGATCCGCGCTGCTGCTGAGACGGATGACGCGTTTGCAGCGGTGGAGGATGTTGGTGCCGAAGAGATCAAGCATAAAGATTACATGGAGAGCTTTTGGATGGCTGAGACGCTGAAGTATTTTTATTTAATCTTTGAGGACGAGGAGGTTATTAGTTTGGATGAGTGGGTGTTCAACACAGAGGCTCATCCATTGAGACGCATGGCAAACTAAGATGGCAACGAGATGGCATGCCAAACAACCAGCCATAATAATAAAATTAAGCTCGTATACCTGACAGTAATCTCTATCAATAGCCCAAATAAACAATTCTAAACAATATTGGATTCGTTCAAATAACCATCCTCGATCAACCCCTGTATCTCGCACAACACCAGCTCGGGCCAGACTTTCACGAGTGAGCATCAGAGCTTTGTTTCTCAAGTCCGATGCCTCAACACAATTGTGTTGTGGCGCACAAGTTGGCCATTGGGGATCATAATTTGGGGGTTTCAGCCGAGTGGCTAGGCTGAGTCCCCGTTGGTTGTGTTGTCGCATGCACGGATGACCAAGGCTCAGCCCGTCTTGACTCGGACAGCCAGTTTTGAAGGGCAATTGTCGAATTCTCTCCAGCTACTGTAAGCGAGTCATCTTATGAGCACCTAATTGGTTGCATTTGCTTACCGCTATGGCGGGTTTGAAGCTGAGAACCAGTTTCTTGTGGCATCGTTGAATGTACGTGGGGGGATTACTTCTGAATGGCAATGTATTGTTTGATGAGGCTATTGGGAAACGATTATGCCCTCTGTTGTTCATAAGATATTTATAATATCTTATAGAGACTCAATTTACTCAGAAGTTCCATTGAAGATTGCTCAGTCGCACAATGCCCTCGTCGTCCCCATCACTCACGAGCAGCTCACGAGCAGTGCTTGAGCAATCCATGAGGAATTCCCTGCTCAATTGCCAATTGCACAAGCAAGGGCCCGTCGTGCTCGTTACAACTCATCGTGCTCGCGAGCCGCTCGATTCGCTCCTCCTATTTCACCAGCTGCTCACAAACCAACAACGAGCCAGTCTAGCAAATCCATGAGCAACTCCTCCTGCTCATATACTCTATTGCGCTACCGAGCGACTACCATGCTCGTTGACGTCTCATCATGCTCGTGAGCTCCTCGCTCAGCCCGTCAACAACTTGTGAGCAGAACGAGCAGCTCATGAGCAACTGACGTGGCTCATAATTGCTTTTGAGCGATGCACTGAGCAAGCCCTCCTTGCTGAATATGGTTAGAATCGACATATGCCAAGGCATTCTGGCCCGCCGATCGCCCATATTGAGCATAGAAACCCCTCCGGGCCGTGCTCCCGTTCAAGAGAGCCGCATGGTTCCGTAGGCCTGGGAGGAGGAGTACCGGCCTCACATAAATTCAGAGCGTCGGGCGAACCATTTTCACTTTTCTTCTGCAAGTCAGTTGCCTTTTGCATTTCCTCCAGTTTGGCTCAATAACTCGTCAATTTTCACCAAGAAAAGCCTAGTAGAGATGCCTTATCTCGATCAGTACAGCCACTTGTACTCATACGCTGGTGGCAGCACGCGCACTGGCGTTGGGGGCTTAAGAGCAGCTGAACACCTCGGAAGAGCACTCGCAGAAGTGGACGGCCTTTTTGCTGGCTTCACCCACCTCGATGAAACAGAGCCTGAATCAAGAACTAGTCGTCCTAGTCATCGACCAGATGATCTTGCACTCGAGCTGGACTCATTGTGCAATACGTCTCCAGCCAACAGTGCAACAGACTCACAGCCTGATTTCACCCACCCAAGCGATCAGGCTCGGGAAAATGCCTGGGCATCCATCCGAACAGTTCGCGAGGGAATGCAAATACTCTGGGAACATTTCATTGATGTTTCTCACGATGTCAATCTTCCCACCATCAACAACATCCGCGCCGAATACCACGACGCTAAAGGACTTCGTCAAGCAGGAGTCTTTGCTTTCCGCAACACATTAACCGGACCGGCTCCGAATGACCTCGTCAAAATCTTCGCCTTCTGTAGCTTATCTTACGTCGTATCCCGTATGCTTTATTCAAGAGGACGGCTGGCAGAAGGCGACATCCTCGCTGGCATCCGCCTTTGGCTCAATGCCCTCGAGAATGAAGACGAGCGAAAGGCCTTCGAGGTTCTCGCAGAGCGGCTTTGGCCCGAAGCCCGAAACCATCTCCATTTCATCAACCTGGACTTGGGAGAACAGTCACAGAAATTAGCAGGTTCTCTACGACGAGGCGAAACGCCATTCTCGGTACCGTCCCCGCAGTCATATCCAGTACCACCACTTGCCAACCTTGGGCCTCAGACATCATCGGTATACGAACAACCGGTACCGGCTTATTCCTTCGAGCTGGGAAGCTCCCATGACCTGGCAATTGCACCAGGTCTTGGGACCATGGACCCTGTACTCTTGAACATACTCGCAGCGGACATTTCGCCAGCCTACGTCCAGAGTCTGACCGATCGGACATATGACGAGTTCAATTTCTCGCTCGCACTCTCTGGAACGCATGCTCAAGTTCCTGAACCAGAGACAAATCTCTGGCCGAGCTTCGACCCAGGCCCGGTACAACCCCCCGACTTCGACACCAGTGCAATTGAGGGCATCACGCCTTGGAGTGCGATGCCGCCATCCAACGCTGGCAGCCCAATCGCCACCAGCTCGAGCCACGACTCGCACAACCGATCACTATCGAGCACGCCGATAGATGATATTCTAGCAACACTTCAGAAAACATCTGTGTTTACGGCTGTACTGGAGTATATAAGAGAACACGGGGCCTTCTGGTTCAAGCTTGCTGGCTGCGGACTGGTGTCGAAAGACCTCCGGTCATGTCTCGCTTGGAGTCAAGAGCGTTCAAGAAAGAAAAAGCAGATAGAGGCCTGTTATATACAGCCTCTGTCATCTGAGAAGTACACGAGAGACCTGCCAGCTCGTGGAATAGTCTCTGTTGTGGAAGCGTTCTTCGATCAGGGCCTGTTGCAAAGCATCGAGGACATCAAAAGCTACATGGAGCGTGTCGCCAGTGTAAGTTACATCCTGGGACAAGTAAAGTCTTTGTTTACTGAATTTCCATGTCTATTGCAGCTGCTGTTCAGCGATCGAGTCGCCTGCCAGGAGTTTCGCGACTGGGTCCACGGCGTTCAAGGAAGTCCACAAGCTTCCATGCCCACTCCAAAGGCCACGACCAAGTTGTATGTCTTAACAATGCCATTTTACCCTATTACATGCAGTACATGCTGACTCCGGTCCAGAAAACGTCTATCTTGCCCCAAATGCGAATACACAAGCGACCGATCGTATAACATGGAAAGACACCAAACGAATATGCATGAAAGGAATGAAGAGCATAATAAGAAGAAGAGCAGGAAATCTTGAAGATGTTATATGATACCTTTATGGCTAGAAGCGCGAGAGGAGAAAGAAGCGGTAGAGTTGTTGGTCTCTTGGAAGGTGGCCTCGAGATTTTGTGCAACAACGACTAGGGAATGTTGCAAATTGAAGACCTGAGGTTTCCGAATGACGAGATCAACGAGTCTTAAAGATTAGTAGTTACTAGAAATTTGTTCATTACATTACATTAAAGAGCATTACTACGAGTCAGTTCATTCATCTAAGTAAGTGAAACGCAAAATCGTCTTCCCTGTTCGAAGTATTATCTCGCGATGCCAACCCAACGTCCCAGTTGCTTTAGAACTTCAAAGTTAAAAGCAAATAATCACACATCTGAGGTAGCTACGACGCCTGTTGAGCCTGTTTGCGTCACTGAACCATTCAATAATGAGTTGGCACCATGGGGAGCATTTCCCTGAAAAGACCGCCCATGTACCTAATATGGATGTGCCGTCGTTGGATTTGAGCCCCTGATCTTGCGGGGTGATATTTCGTGTAGCCCCAGTTTGACTGGCCACTGGATTGGCTACTGGCTGCAAAGCTGAGGGCTAAGTTGCTGGTAGCGCGAGGCCCGGGCAAGCCTCTTACACACAGAAGACAGAAAGGCGGTCGTGAGTAGGGTGTCGGGGTCAAACGAGTACTACATCTTGCGATGCATGGCCCCTGCCAACAGACTTTCGGCCCTGATCAAAATGATGGAGACCCGGGGTACCACACCTCAATGCCTGCATGATTCGAGAAAAACTCAGGCTTATGGTTGGCTAAAATCACTCACAAGTACCCCATCTAGTTAGCAAGAAAAACACGACGACCCCCTGGTTTGATCCGGATTGTCAATAGGTTCGTATGAGCCTCAATGAGCATGTTGGCTCACTGCAGAAGTGCGCTATATGAAGAGAAACGAAAGGGAGGGACAATAGGACAAAACACATATATACACTCGGACACCGTCGATTTTTGTTTATAAATCGCTGTTGTTGTTTGCTGAGAGTTTTCTTAAGTGCCTATTACCACCTACCATTACCACGCATATGCAGGACATGCACCCTCACTCCAGTTCAACTACTAGCGGCGATCTTAGTACCTTAGTAATGGATCATAGCTTGACAATTTTGACTGAGACGGAGCTCAAGCATCTTCATAATGTTAATACACGACTATGGGACTTATCATTCCAACCAACTACTGGTGTCCAAATTGGGCAGTCATCGATGACCATTCCTCTCTCCCACTCAAGCTCCCCATCAGAGCCTATCACTTCGCCACAGTCATGGGCCCAGCAGGCACTTGGTATTACTGAATCGCCAAATGAACACACCAACCTGTATAATTATGGCTTTGCCTCAGTATCAGAAAGAGAACTCTCCGTCTTGTCGCCTTTAATGTCACCAGAGCAAGATATCTCGAAGGACCACGACAACAACCGAAGGTGTGTCATCAAAAAGCTGTCTCCACGTCGGTTTCTAATGCTGGGCTGGTAGAGGCTTCTTGTGCCCTAAGTGCCACTCTTATACCAGCAATCGTTCTTACAACATGAAACGGCACCAGAAGGCATGCCCAAAGAAAGCTAAAACTGGTATCGCGAGGGACAAAGACCAAAGACGTTTGAACGTGGCATTGCGGCGGAAGGACAAGGAGTCGTTGAAGCTTCAACGAGTGCCTTGACAAGTAAACCTAGGAAGAGCGAAAATAGAGGGTAGATCGTAGTACGATGAAGCTACTGTTAAATGGGTAAATTTTGTGACGATTTAAATGTTTTTAGAATGGAGTTTAATTGGCTATTGTGAGAGAACCGGCAATGTCAGGGCATAATATAAATAAGAGTTAGATGCTCAAATACTTATGTCATATTGGAGAATGACTCGTAAATAGCAATCACGACCTTGAAAGACTCCGTACTATGCTTTCACAATGTAACTGATCCTCCTTTCATTTAAATGGTGAGTGACTGCTTTATGCAATGCGATTCATGGCATCTTTGACTCTCATGCAGTTACGACGAAAATCTCACAGGAACTTTGAAGCAAGACGGTTACTTACCAATTGCCCAACGTTTCCCCCATATCATGTTACCATAGTTTAGAAACCCCCGTCGGTGCTGTATCTTCGTATCTGTTCGGTCGCTGAAAGTTGGTGTTGCCGGATTTCCGTTTTGGTTTGACCATGGCCCGCCGAAACGGTCGTGGATCTGACTGAAGACTTCTAGCTGGCTTGGTCAGGCAGCTACACTTCAGCGATAAGAAAGCTTGCCAAGCGTTCTGTAACTGACATCGATTCTCTTGCGAGAGCGAGATGGGGTATATCAATGAATTTAAACTCTGCGAAAGCATGGTACTGGTGGTTCTAAAAGTCTGCATCTGAACTCTGACTGTGCGAAACACAACGCCACGAGGCATCGCACACTCGTCCATGAGAGAGGAGGCTTTGATAAGTGAAGAAGAAAGCAAAAAGGATTCGTGACGGTGGAGTTATGGAGATAGCGACGTTATACGAAGGGAGTAATAGATGGGATGGCGAAGGATGAAACTAAATTGGCGAGACCAAATATGTTCACAGGAGCGGGCATACAGCGGCCAAAAAACTCGGAAGAACGATCATGAAGGTATGAACTGGTGGATTGAAGTCTGGGTGATGAAGAGCAAACAAGGCTCTTGGGGATGAACTGGGAAACGAGGTCTATTTAAAGAGATCAACTACCGAGCCTTGTTAGGGGTCCAGAATCCAAGACCTTTCATCAATATGTCCAATTTTTTTGTGGTCCTTGCAACGGGTTTCCTTCGTCACAGCTTGGGCGGTTCAGTCGCTCGAGTCCGTGTTGGTTGTGTCTGCATCTGCACATGCGACCAAGGCTCCGCTTGTTTTGACTGGTTCAACCAGTTCTGCATGGCTGGAGACAGCGCTTGACAACTGTAAGTAAAGCACGCCTGACCTGTCATGGGTGCTTACCTTCGCGCTGATGAGGTTGCTTTGAACCGATCTTCTGGGCTTGAGTCGTTTCTTGAGGCATCGTTGACCGTGCGCAGGATGTCGTTCACTTCTGTTCAACTCTGGTGACGATGTTTGGTTTGGTGATGAGCTTCTGCGTCCGGTTTCTGAATTGGTAATATAGCTTCATTTTGCGGATGTTGATGGGCTACTTATATAAGCTTCAACAAGCTGCTCATTTCTACGACTCGAGTTACATGGCCTTCAATTCAGCACTTCATCAAGCCCCCTCCTGCTCGCGAGCAAACTTAGAGTAAGTCTGAGCATGCGAAGAGCAAAGAGTGATTACGCCTGCTCATATACGCTGTCGCTCATGGAACGCGCCGTGACTGACTCGTGGCTACCCTTGCGAGTTGCTCATTCACCGTGCTCAAGAACTCTACTCAAGTGCTAAATAGCTAGAGGGGAGCAGAAATGTCAGATCATGAGCGATGACGTGGTTTGTAGGTGAAACTGATGCACCGAGCAAGCCAATGGCTCAGAGTCGGCGCTTAACAAGGCCCTCTAGCCAACAGCGAAGCATTGGGCGTCTACTTTGCTCACCGAACAAAGAGCCAAGAGACTGGGAGCCGGGAGATGTTTTCTCACATAAGGTGAAACATCGCAACATTCGTCTCGCTCTAATGTCTCTTGCACCTTCACCTGTGTAGTGGGATGCTCACCAATCGCAGAAGCGGACAACCACTTAGCAAGCTTTCTTCAACTCATTTTAACGGAGCCTGAGTCAAGACGGGCTCAAATTTCACTACGATTCAATGCAACTCTCACTTTTGAGTGATCTCGTCGAGGATTACAGCCCCCGCAACCACGCATTAGCCGCACAGCCTGATTCCGCTCGCCCCAGAAATGAGGTTCGGAGGAAGGACTGGGCATTTACCCGAAAGTATACTCTGTGAGCATTTCTTTAATATTCCCCAGGTTCTCTCGCGGCAACGATCCATGTTGTCCACTGAGCATGTAGTGATGCGAAAAGGCAGGAGTTTGTTTTCTGCATCATGCCTCGCCTGCCGACCAATCGACGGACTAAGATACGGTAAACGAGCAACTTCATAACGATTCCGTGTGCGACATACCCTTTAAACAATATAATGGCTCTAGTGTTCAGGCCTAGGGACTCTTTTGTTGCAGAACATGCTTGTGACAGGCAGTTCAACGACCTGCGTTCATAGACCCAACGATCAGACACACAAAGAACTCGAATTCTCTTTCGAACTCTCTACGATGCCGAACCTCGATCGAAAGCCGCATCAAGATCGCTCGGAACCATTCTACTGCAATCTCAGCATGAATATCACCCCTCGAGGGCGATGCAGCAGACAAGCGACGACGAACCATCTTCCACCAGTCTCAGTCCTGGCATATTTCCGACCGTTATCGGGTACAACTCCTATAGGTGCTGATACCAGAATGCTTTGGCAAGATGTTTACTGCCCACGGCTGTACTGGAGTCTATAAGCAAAAACGCCATCTTGTAGGATGAACTTACGGGCTGCTGCTGCTTCTGCTAAGGTGTTCTTGTAAGCCTCCTCGATCCAACAACAGGGAGCGAACAGGATGGAGAATTAATTACCTTACAAATCTGCACAAATAGAGAATGCTAGGTAGTTTCTATGATGTATAGTTAGTAAATCTGAGTAGAGAGTGGCATGAGAGAAGATATAAGCTTCACTGTCGTTGGTCTTGAGATTGTTTAGGCGCTGACTAAAGAACACTGCGGAGTGTTGGAGCAGCGGTACTGGGCTTTCTGGTTGACTTGTGGAATAAGTAGATGAAGGGGTTGTGGTAAGCATCGGCGCTCAGACAGTTAATATCACAATAAAGGCATTTACGTCCAGTCAAAGCGTCTGGCCATGTAAACATTATATCACCTCTTTTGTGCCACCTCTGTGACACTTTAAAGAATCTGAACTATGGTGGGCAATACTTCGTAGAGAGCGTCGAGTCTAAGAGAATGAATTTACACAGAATCTATCTGGCGGACCAATCATTGGTAAGTGGTGATCTATTTCTCTTAATTGGCATGATGACGGGCCATAACAACTTTGACGACATCCCCACTCATTTGGCGGCGCAGGTGTCGGTACAGATGTCGGTGCAGATGAGGCTGCTGATATCAGTGCAGGTATTGCTGCAGATATCGCTGCTGGCATCGGTATAGGTATCAGTGCAGGTATCGCTGCAGGTGTCGCTACAGATGTTGCTGCAGGTGTCGCTGCTGGTGTCAAGGCAGCAATGGTTAGTATTGAAAAAAGTGCGTGATATAAATATTGGATCACTAACTCGATCGCCTATCGCCTTTCTCTGTTCGACTATTTCTGACTGTTGCTGGCAGCCCACCTTTAGCATGCACCCCGTATCGAATCGCCCCACAGTTATACCTGCATGAGGTCAGCTACATTACAATCTTCAAGGCAACCTCAAGACCTCAGCAGGAACATACTCATTTGGCAACTGAAATTTGCCGATCATCTGGTATCGTTCGTTATCCTCTACTAGGGGGATGTTTCTGGAGGAAGAAAACGGCCAGCACTCAGAAATGAAGATAAATACAGACGACTGGCCACTCTAATTCTGGGTTACCTGGCAAGTTTCACCTTGCTTCCTGGCTCCCTCTGAATTATTAGCATCAAGATGCATGGTGTGTCTTCTCTTTCCAACTCTTCCGTTAAAGGTCATCGTGTTGCTGCAACCATAGGGTCCCCCCTGCAGCCCTCGAACACACAGAGCCTCGGCGCCTTCACGACGTCAATAGAGACTTGTGGCAACGGACATTTCAGTCAGTTATGGCAAACGAACATGGCCAATCACCTACGCTCAATCTATATTTTGGTCTACATCAAAATTCCTTGCCTACAATTAACTCTAGATCTGTGTCCATGCCCCTGCAGGCTCGTGTATTCCCCAGTCCAGTCACCCCAAGCCACCATAACTCTGCATCACCACCAGCACTTGCAACTACAGGCCCTGAGTCCCAAACCTCACACAGCCAAGATGCCTCACTAGCCCAGGTCCAGAGCCCTCGGTATTTGAATTTATTCACTGGTTTAAAGATTTTTTCTGACTTAAACTTGACGATCCGGTAGCGAACCTTTCTCGTGTCCTGATTGCCACACTTACACTACCAATCGTAAATACAACTTGAACCGACACCGGGGGACGCGCCACGGAAGAAGACGAAACAGCGATTAAGGGCACATAGAACCTCACGACTGGGAACCTCAATTTTGTACGATGATGAATGGTGTCTTGGGCCGAGAAGCGGTCGACAGACGTACCGGCGCAACGACTAGATTGGCGACAGCAAAGTGCACCAGAAGAACTCGGTACGGCGAAGCGGAAACATATGACCATTTCTTTTTATCTTATTTCTTTTTTAGGATTAGTTCATATTGAAGTGTGTTTATTAGAAGGGCCAGCGAAACATGTAAATAGATGTAAAGGATAGGTACTCAATTGATGGAATGGCTTTTTGTCGCAGAGATTCGAGCCTACACCAACAGAAGGAGAATTGTGACATTATACTAGAAATATCCTGTCTAAGGCCATCTTCATCCATCAATTAGAGACAAGAGTATTCTCTGCACCTGGAAGCGTCGCTTATGAGACTTTCAACTCTCCTGCAATCCGGCGAGATTTCCCAATGCTTAGAAGCAAGTCCATGTATACGTCTACCATGAGCATTTCCTCTGTTAGCTTGATACAGTGAATAGTCCAAGCTGAATGTGCGGTGTCTCCAATCTTGTTATTCCATGGATGCAGTTTCTCTTTCTGGTGATAGCTCGTTGAGACTGCAGGATCAATTGCAGCCGACTCGTTCAGCCAAGTTCTAGAGCATGGCCGAATCTATCACATACAAGTTAAGTTAAGAAGCAGAATGTAATTACAATAAATATCTTGACGGTCTGCCATTCTATCCATTTGGCTCAGTGGATTGCAAACCCAAATTGCCGTTGAATTGACTGTTAGAAGTGGATTGAAGGTTTATATGTACCAAGCTCAATGAGGTTTGCCCCACGTAGGGATACTGCACGGGCTGTGCCTGGTTGTGCGGCTCAGCTGGGGATCTGGATAATAACGTCGTTTATCAAGCTGAACCCCAGTCGGAAGCTAGAGCCCAGCGGGATTCACGCACAGTGATCCACCTAATAAGCAACCCGGCCCTACCTACTCGCTAGGATACACCTACCTCTTTCCATGGGAAATAAGCACCACCTGCTGCCTGACTATGGGAAGCAATGGAAGCAAAGCAACCCTACCTGCTACCCTCCTAAAAGAAGCAAGTAGGGCACTCCAGACGCCGTTTTGCAGGAAGCAAGCAGCCTTTCCATGAGCCTCTCTGCTCAAACTGTTCTCACCAAGGCGAGATGAAAGATACCAGAGCTTTTTGTCTTTTCCTGGGCTAAGCCATTCCGTCTAACTAAACAACATGTATGTAGTTAGGAAGGTTAAGCAACGGTACGGGATTTCTGAAGAGTCGCATTCTATTACTCAGCAAACTGTATAACTCGTGCTAGGCTATTCAGCCTTCGACTCCTGTACAACTTATATTCCTCATCAGGTACGAAAGAGGGCAGTTAAATTCGGGTCGGTGGAGCCGCGGCTCGAGCCCGCCTCTCGGCAACCTTTGTTCATGCAGTGACTGAAGCTAGACGAAGCAAAAAGAGAAAGGACCTGGCTAGCAAAACCAATAAGACTGACTGCTGAGTATGAACCATGATCTTCTTTACTCGTCAACGACAAGGTTATAGTGAAAGTGCCCTGGCTTGGTACATGTATTCAGTAGAACACTTGCTTGGCACAATACAGTGGGACTTGCTGGCTTGGTACAAGTATAGTGGGACTTGTAGGCTTGGCACAAATATAGTGGGACTTGCTGGTTTGGTACAAGTAAAAGAGCCTTTGCTTGGCGTAATTAGGTCCCGATGGGGCTTGTGAGAAGGGTCGGTCCCGTCATCATGTCTCTTTCAGCTACAGACTATCCAAGGATTGCAATCAATGAACAGCAATGACAGTAATTACTAGAATAAATACATAAATACACTTGGCCACCACCATGGTCGGACTTCTAATAAGCTTTATCTTTTCCTTAAACCTTCTCTTGAGTATTACCTCCAACATGCAGGGCATGCCTAGTCACTCGAGCTCGTTCGCTAGCGGCGACCATCATGTCGCAACAGCGGGAAGTAGCTTGGCGTCCATCAACAAGGCAGAGCCTACGCATCTTCATAATGTGGACATATATATATGGGAAATTTCTTATCAGTCAGTTACTATCGTCCAGAGAGACGTTTCAACGCCATTTAATACATCTGCCTCTTCTCCATCCACCGCAGACTCTGGATCCTTGTCACAACCTCAACAACCTCATCAATCACCCAATGCAGACACCGACCAGCATCGTTCTGTCTCACCGACAACGCCTGTAACTATCAACTCTGGGCTCACAAATTCACCCACAGAAGAGGTTCTTCCAGCTCATAATCAGGGTACCAGGTATGTCAACTAGAAGCACGGTCCTCAAGTCATATCTTGATAACGGGTTGGCAGGCGGGCTTTGTGTCCGGAGTGTCGCGCCTACACCAGCGAACGCTCGTTCAATATGAAGCGACATCGAAAAGCCTGCCACAAGAAGGCTACAAGTGATCGACCAAAAGCAACATAGAATCCAAGGTCGAGAGTGTCTGGCGCGACGCCGTTCTGAGATCAACACGAGAGCCTGGAGGGCGAATGACAAACTTAACAGGTGAACGGGGAAGAGCGAAGGGCGAAGACAAGGTGCGACATAAGAACTCAGCAGGATGATTGCAATTTTTTTTTTTTTTTGTTTATTCATTTCTCTTATCATTATAAAGTAGCGTAGCGCTGGTGTACCTTGGGGTGAACTGGCAAATTTTATGTACACTCAATTGATGCCATTACATGGGAATAGCTTCACTTGTCAACGTCTACGACACCTAAATCTTTGAACCATATTTAAACACAAACCTGTATAACAGATATATATAGATTGCCAGATGAAAAAAAAAAAATTACATTAAGATGCAAAGCAGCACAAGCATCTCCACCTCGCAAGCCAGCCCAAGAGTGTTGTTACCGGGATTTTGAAGGAAGCAGGCTGGGTCCTCAGTTGACGAGCTGCTCAATTCGATATTGGACAATCCGTTTCGCTCTAGGCAGTTGATGCTATGTCTGTGTCTTTATTCTTTGGTCGGTAGGATTGGGTGAAGTCGAGATGGCGTCTCGGTCTGGCAAGGGCCCGTTGACTGGACCATGTATCAGTCGCAGAGACGACGTCTTCCGGTTCGTTCAGCCAAATTTGAAGCATGACCGAATATATGACTGGTAAGTTAAGATTTGAAGCAAATGTCAAGTAATGCTTTACCTCGAGACTTCTTTTCTTGTCGTTGCTTCATCTGTTGGTCTGGTGTCGGCATGACTGGCTTTGATGAACCACTTATACAAGGAGTAAAATAATACTTTTTGCCCTCGACATCTCGCTTTCTTCGCCGGTTGTATCTACATAATTTATACTCTCTCAGTTGCACTTCGCATGGGTCTTGCCATTGCTCCAGACAGCTCCATGAGTGCTCACTTTTTACTCCGAGCAAGTGGGAGCTTGACGGCTCCCAGTACCAGATATCCAGGGCGACGTACCAGGATTACCAGATGGGTGTGCTGCCGTGTCAAGCAGCTGCACGCTGGCTTAATGAGATTCCTTCGTCTGCCAATAAGCGCAGAGATGAAACCCCTGGTCATTCGAGACTGACGACCCTGACTGACAACTAGATCGAAACCTGGCACTTGCAGAGACTCTATTGGCTCGTCCCGTGGTGTTTTGCACCTAAGCTCGCTGACAACTTCAAGGCCGACAGGGGGGCTCAGAGCGAAGTCCAGTGCCATGCCAAACATACCACAAAGACATTATCAACCAAATCACGGCATGCTTGATCGAGGTAGGCCCCATGAAATGTGCACTGACACATGACACGCACCGTCCAGGAACAGTAGGTCGTGAGTTCCCAGCATGAGATAACTTTCAGCCAAGTGAGGCAATGTCACTATTGGCCGATCCTACCAGTCGGCGCCGACATATGCATCGGCCGACAGAGTCGTAATGTCATACTGGCTACAGAGCTATTTTTTATCCAAACGAACCCAGGTCAACGACCTTGGCGATACGACAGGGTGTATAACTCCATCGAATGAGTCTTCAATCTTACATTGCGTCGAACCAGATTTTTACTTACAAGACGCGTCAGAGGCTGTAAAGTAATAGAAAAACTCAATCATTGGTTTTTATTCTGTTGCGTTTCATTTTCTCAGGAAAGATAGTTGCGGTGAACAACTTACAATGCCATGACCTTGGGCTTGCAAAGCTGCGAATACGCTCCCGGTCTCAGTAAGAATGTCAAGATCCCGGGATGCTATGGTAGTTTAAAAGGAGAGCTACAGGTCCATAGAAGATCCAAGTCCCGTCATCGCGTTACCGTCTGACCGTACATTTTGTTACCGCACATTTTGTTGCCGCGTTATTGAGGAAGTACGGTGAGTGGCGTCCCTAAGCAAGCCGGCGACGGCCGGTAACCTAAGTTAGTCGGGCCTCGTGGATGGCCTGCTAGTTGAGCTGCTTATATGCACCTACATAAGTCAACTAATGAGGTGTCTTTCCGTCACTCCTGTCCCACATATTCCATATTCATCATGTGTGGTGACGGATAGCAGGGGGTGATGGAGACGCAAAAATTCGAGACATCCTGTAGGGCAAAAGGCCAATGAGCCTTTTCATTGACGGCGGCAGCCTTAGGCTGTTTTGAAAAGAGTACCGCTACACAAGTACCGGATAAGGCGCTGACAAGCGACTAAAAAGATCGTAGAGTCCGTCCCAGTAGATTGGGATGGCCCTCATTCAATGCCCTTTTTGCATAGCTACCTTTATATCTTCAGAAAGTTCTCACCGTTTATTAAGAAGCCCACATCAGAGGGTTATCGCCAGAAATCACTATTCCACCGTTTCTATCCCTCTTCGTCAAAAAAGATAATACCCAGCATTAAAAATTTGATCCTGCACTCCCATCTTTCACTGCCTAAATCCCAACGCATATTTTTTTTGCTCTTCATACATTCTTCTTTGCCATCTGGGTATTTGATGCCCATGATGTCGGGGAACCTAGATGTCTCTCTGCAGACCCTTTCGGCAGCTGACGGGTTCCTCGCTGGGCTCATATACCTTAGTGCACCGAAACAAGCCACTACCCAAAACCGAGCGACTGATTCTTTTACCCACGTACGACGAACGTGGAAATACCTTGACGCTATTTGGTTCAATCTCGAAAGTGTCCGAAATCGCATGTTGGAGCTGGTTCCCAGATTGGGTCTCAGAGATATCGACAATACCCTTGACTCTTTCATCAGCCCTGTACTGTTCTTCCAGGCTGCTGTTCTATCGCTTCGAAACACTTTAATTGGCCGACCCCCCAGCACTTTAGGGGACGTTGTTGCTCTATTTTGCTTGTCGCACGTGGTGTCGCGTCATCTTAGAAGCAGTCATAATTCGGCGATCAGTGATACTCAACTTTACATCGATCAATGGGAAAATGCCATCAGCAAATATGATCATCGGCAAGCATTCGCCAATCTCATCCGGGCGCTATTTCCGGAAATAGCGAACCCATCCCCGCCATCAAGTTTCCTAGACCCTGTAACGGCGGACTACAGCGATCCTCTCCACTTCATGTCCATGTACCAAGATGCACCATTTGAACCACCACCTCGAGAAGGCGACCTCATTGGGAATGCTTTAGAATACAGTGATGCGGCCCCCAACTTGCTCGGTCTCTCTGGTTCCCAGCCTACAGACCAAGAAGCGCACAACGACCGTTACAGCTTTATTGGGGAGACAGGGTTCCAAACTTTAGCTCCGTTAGATCCACACGGATCGGCCCTTGTCACTAATCTAACGCTATTTCTGGAACAATGCGGAGACCTATTCCAGATCCTTTCCGGGCGTTGGGTAACGGCCAAGCACCAGTATTCACCTTCGTCTGCTCTCAATCGGGCAAGGCCCCAGAGCAATGATGTCAGCTCATACTTGCAACGCATGCGACAAGATGAATCCTTTCAAGACCCATCCTCAATGGGCATTTTTTGTATTGTCGATACATTCATCCAGCTCGGGTACCTGCAAACCCCCGAAGATGTCCAAGAGTACATGATCATTGTTGGCAAGGTACGGAGTACAGAGACGCAAAATCGAAGATAAGTATAGCGCAACTGACACGAGTCCCAGGAAATTATACCCGACAGAGTATATGTAAAATTTTGCCCATTGGTGGTGAATACCCTTGGGATGGCTTTACCCTCAGGCTCCAGAAGCCTCTCTGCACCACGCGCTGCAGGGCCAGAGCCGTACGTCAAATAACAATCCGCTTGTATCGCGAGAACTAACACAAAGTATCTCAGAAGAAAGTTCTCTTGTCCCATATGTCGGAAACGGTTCACGAGGAAGAGCAATATGCAGCGACACAGGAATAGCGTACACAAACATGAGTATGGCAGCGATTGTCTGACAGGACCTACCATTAAAGATGTTCTGTTATAGCCGTACCTAATGGCAAGCCCGAATTTATATAAGCGTCTGTATATAAACAGTCGTATTAATGTCATATTTTCGCTTCCCTTCAATTGAAACAATTCCATTCGGTTATGCGGGCCTACGCTGCCCCTCAACTCTTCTTTTTGCCCTGGTGAGCTCTGTGTTCGTGGCTTGGTGTCTCAGCTGAGTGATGGCCCGCCCGGATAACCATATCAACATGATGTCCTCGAGCTTCCTACCAGATATTAAGCATGGTTAAACGACATCTAAGTATTTTGTGATACCAACCCTGCAGCCATACCTCCAAATCTCCTGACGGCGCCTTGTCCCCACGAGATTCTGCAGATACTCCAAATTTCGCGACATTGTAGACTCATTGTTAGGTTCCCTACCATTGTTACGGGCTTGGCAGTCGTTAGTCCTGCTGTCCGTTACAGTGTCTGCGATGGTAGCTACGATCTGGTACGGCAGATCCCCAGCCGGTCACGACACGTTGTTCCTGGCGGGCCTGCTTGTGCGTTGGAGCATCCGAGGAAACATGCAAACCCTAGTGCATGCGATACGCCGATGGTGTCTGTGAGTACCGGGTAGCTGATGTTGAAGAGTGAGGATGACTGTGCATGGAACAAAGTATTTGAGGTTTGCAATTGACGTTCGGGTTATAAGAGGAAGTAAAATGAGATACTTGTACCATATGGGATCTCACTGCTAGACATTATATATCAACTTATAACTCAGAGGTATTGACTAGCTGTATTTTCTCAGGCCTACGTAAGACCGAGCGTAGGGTCCAAAGAGCGCAAAGTTATCGCAATTGGGTCTGTGCGCCTCCATTTCTTTCTCGATCAATGCAACTAAGGCTTTTCCTTGCAGTATGTTCCATGTGCTTGTCAAGACTCAGTCCATCTGGTTGCGCATCATGATAGTCATGATGACTCGGGGATCGCCCATCAAATCTTGAGCGTTTCCTCACTGCAAGTCCAGAAGAGGTCTGTGAACATGCTTACCCTAATACCGATGGTTCTATATGAAGATTATAGAGGCCAATGGCTTTAGATCGTAATAGAAACTCGATGCAGCTCTTGGATAAGGAATGCTGCAAGCTAGGAAGCGTCCTTGAGCGTGGCCAACGTCACTGTGGAGCAACTGTAAATGCGCGGCTCAACAGGGAACACATCCCTAAATACATAAGTAAGGAGTTAAACTCAAGACTATCATGACAAGTCTTAGCAGCACGAATAACCTAACTACAGGACCCCACTTGAAAAGAGCGAACTTTTAAATAGTTAGTAAGAAAAAATAGGTCTTCATAATAAAGAACAGTCTCAAAAATCTATAACCCATTCGCCATCGTGGTGGCCAGTTGCGGAGCTCGGCTCTCACTACGTAGCAGCTCTTGCGTATTCGATTGACTGATTTCGATCAAGTGACTCTGAACTCACCGTTGTTGGTTGAGACCCACTTGGGTCCACTGTTGCAGTGCACCTTAGGTATCCCTTGATGAGGTGAAGTTGGATGTAAGATCTGTGAATAGGAGTTAGTCAGCGGCGGCATGCAATCATACTGATAAGTACGTACCTGATGCGAACCAACGAGGCTTTCAACCCCCCATCACTGGCTTTACCTCCTGCTGAGGCCCGCTGTATTGGCACACTCACAGTAACGGTGTGGCATCGATGCAGGATCTCAAGCCCCTAAGCCAATCGTCGTCACAAAGCCCGCATCTCATTTCACTGTATTACTTATTTTCGTACCCCCTTCAGTCGTCTTCTCGTTGTTATATAAATACTGAAGAAGTAAATGACTTCTGTATGTTGAGATCGCAAGCTACTTCAATTTCACCTAAACCTCTCTGACCATCTTGGCCATGAAATCAGACAGCCCAAACAAGGAAGCCATCTCAGCGGTTGATGGTTTGTTTGCATGCCTCATATACCTTGGAAAGACAGGCTCTGAGATGGCGAACCTATTTGTCGATAATCTCTGCCATCATTTTAACCGCTACTGGGAGCGCCTTCGACAACTTGAGTCTACTAAGACTACACCAAGCCTCACTGCCCTCCTCAATTCTTTTAACTCTTCTACACAATTCTTCGAGGTAGCTATCTTCACTTTTCGCAATGTCCTAGTTGGCGCCAAACCCGATTCTTTAAATGCCATCTTCCCTCTGTGCAGTCTGTCCTACATTACTTCATGCTCCTTGCGGTGCGGTCGGCTTCCAGCCTACGACATTTTCCTCGATGTTGAAGTCTGGCGAAATGCGATTCGTGATCCCGAGGAGCGAGAAGCTTTTACTGGTTTAGCAAGCGTTGTTTGGTCTCAAGTATCCTCAATCTCAATTGATGATACCACCAAGTCCCAGACCACGCAAACTCAGATGCAAACAGTCACCAGGCTAAACGCTTCTGGCCACCAAACCCCGCTCAGTCAAGGCTCAGCAATTGAGTTCGAATTTGTGCAAGACGAATCGCTGTTCAATGGCTTGTCTGATCCGTTTTGGGGACTTGATGCAATAGACGAGTCGTCGTTTATGAGTGTCGAGAACTTCCAGCGAACTTCAAGTAATTTACAGGACTTGCAGGGATCAGCGATTGTGTCTAACCTTATCTGCTTCCTGACAGAATGTGGGGAGCTGGTCCATGTTTTCTCTGGGCGTGGGGTAACAACCAAAGACTTGTACTCTTGTATCGCCTTCACTTAAGGAGGATCCGAGGCTAAAAATCTAGTGAACTCTTGTGTACAACGTCTAATAAACGATGAGGCGTCCCAAAATTCGTCTATGGCGGGAATTCTGTCCATTGTGGAGAGATTCGTCGCGCTCGGGTATCTACAGACCCCAGAAGAGCTGCGAAAATACATGCTATGTGTCAGACGGGTATGTCGTTAAACAATTGCAAGCAGGAGTGCAATTGAACTAACGAGTTCTCAGAAGGTTATAGTCGAAGACGAAGCTTTTGCGACGTTTTGCCAGTCAGTCTGTGAATCAACAGCCACCGTTACGAGACCTCCAACGCCTCCACGTGGAGGAGGTCGACGCAGGGGAGCCAGATTGCGAGAACATTCAACAAGAACCGACACATCGAGGCCAAACATCCCTGGTTCCAGCTCAGCCCAGACGCTGGTGGGTTGATACAGGGTAGCGTGCGATTGACGGCTTAAAGGCGTGAACGGTACAAGAAGTGAGGAGGATACGTGGGGCCTTTTATTTTATAGCGCAAGTTGTCAATTTACGCGGAAACGTTTTACGCGTAAAATGACTTGGTGTAGTAGCGCAGCTGCTGCGCCAGGATTCCATCTGGTGATAGAGTTTCGCTGTTGTTGGAGATTCATTTGACGCTTGGCTGAACCACTGGCGACCAACGCCGGTTTAGTCGTCGCAATCTTTTATAGCGCCATCCTTAATGGGAATTAGATCAGTGACAATTGAAGGCTTTTCAGTTTTATCTCATAGCCAGTGACAATGTTCCTCCCTCTCTACGACAGCAACGGCGATGTGATCTTTGAGCTACGTAACACCATGGCAGTGTCATGCAAACACGCGACGCAAACACTCCAAAATTCCCGACCACAAGCGATCGATATCGCCATATTTGCCTCTTTCTTCTCGTCATGAGTAATGCAAGCAGAACCAAGTTGTGAAGTGATCAACTACCGACTGGGTCCCGCGGGAGGCCTCGGGCCATGGTAGGTAATTTGAGTTTATTTACAAGAAACTTAGCGAATGCCGGGGTAAAACGCGTTTAAGATTAAAGATTTGAATAAGCACAAACGCCAATAAAATCACCGACCGTGGAGCGACAGCAGATCGATTTGAGGCTTGGCTGAGCACACGACACTTGCCGCGTGGCTGCCAACCTTTGCTATACATGTATTCCAAAATAGCAGCACACGACGCTGAAACAAGCTTAAGTCCCAGGTACAGCGCGGAATGACATCGCCACAAAAGAGTCAGTGAAACAGTCGGAGTGGATCTGAAGGTTACACCTGAGAGGTCAATGATGGAATTGCGGCTGGTGATGACATGTAAAGATGGCGCAGACCTTGGAAGAGCCTGAGATCAGCACAGGGATGAGCAGCATAGTGGATTGTGGTTGGGTGGTGCAGGTGGGACATGACGCAGTGCGCTATGATTCTTCATGCATGGCCCTGAAATGACAGGAGACAAATCAAGCAATCAAGCTGAGGGAGGCCGGGGACCTGAGAGCTATATCAAGGAGAGATCCTGCTCCCAATGTTCTCTTTTCATCATTCTCAGTCATTCACCTAAATAACCACTTCTGTCTTCCATCACTCAACCAATCGATCAACACATCTCCATCATTTAACTACACCTACACCTACACATCTGCAAACAACAACACTCAAAATGCTCTTCACACAAGTCGCCCTCCTCGCAGCCGCGACCCTCGTCGCCGGCAACGCAGCCCCCCAGCCCGAAATCACTCAACCCGCCGTCCTCCCCCGCGACATCATCCCCGACGACGTCAAGTCCTGGGCTGAAGGCAAAGCCTCCGCCGCCGGCCAAGACGTCGACGACTGGGTCAAGAGCCACTACTCCGAAGCCGAGCAATGGGCCTCCGACAAGGGCGGCGACGCCAAGACCTGGGTTGAAGGTCAAGCCTCCGAGGCACGCGACAAGGGCTCCGAGATTGCTTCTCGCGCCAGCACCGCTTTTGATGGAGTCAGCTCAAAGGTTCGCACTGCTATCGATGAGGCTAGTGCTAGTGCCTCTGCTGCTGCGAATAACGACAATGCTGCTGCTAGTGTTGGCGGCGGTCAAGCTGGTGTTGTTGCTTTGATGGCTGCTGTTGGTGCTGCTGTCTTCGCCTTCATGGCTTAAACGCTTCATATCATGAATGACCTTCTTTACTTGCGATACCTTGATACCTTACGCGGCATGGACTTCAAATTGCATCGGAGTTTACGGAACACTGGAGCATAGAGAACGGCAACATTTAGAATGTGTGGTCGGGAATGGCTCGGTTAGGGAATGGGAATGGATTGACGCTGAATCATGAGAGCGGCAAAGACCTACTTAGAAACAATTCAACGCATACGAACCTTCAACCGCTTTGACATGGTGATGACTGTGAATGGGCTTGTCCAACCCGGCAAACGCGCCGGTGACCTGATGCATTTGTTCTATGATATTGTCTACAATAATGTACAGTTCCATACCCCAGTATCCAAACAAACAATGAGTCGCGATTCTATCATCATCACTTTTATACAACATCACCCACATATTCATCACTGCTTACCCCTCAGCTGCAACCCATACGGAGCAAGCTGCTCCGCCGTAACCCTTGTCGGCGCCTTGACAAACGGATCATCACCCTTCATTGTCTTCGGAAACGCAATGACATCCCTCACAGTAGTCGTATCCGTCAACAACGCAACCAACCGATCAAAACCCAGCGCAAATCCCGCATGCGGCGGACACCCTGCCTTCAACGCATCAAACAAATGCGCAAAGTCCTCAATCCTACTATCCTTCATCTTGAGAATATCCCGCATGATGAATTCCTGCACGGCGGGTATGTGAATACGCTCACTGCCGCCGCCGACTTCTACACCGTTGAGGACGAGGTCGTATGCTGCGCTCTTAGCCTGTAATGGGTCTGTGAAGAGAAGTTCGAGGTCGTGTTTCGATTTAGGGGCTGTGAAGGGGTGGTGTGCTGCTGCGATGCCGGCGGAGCCTTCTTGGCCTGGATCGTTGTCCTCGCCGGTGGGTTTGAACATGGGAAAGTCGGTTACCCAGACGAATTGCATTGACTCGGGAGTACCGGGCGCGGGTAGGTCTTCCACGAGGCCGTTACTGAGAAGCTTCTTGTATAACTCGTTTCGAATTTCGCCAATTGCTGTAGAAGCACGGTAATACTGGCCCTTTGGCTTCTCGCGCGCTTGGAAGACGAGAATGTCACCTTCAAGAACACCCTTTCCGCCAGTTGCGATATTGACGATTTCATCGCACTCTACACCGAGTGAAGAGAAGCCGCCGCGGGGTTGTCTGGAGTCGCAGACTAGTATCACTGGCATACCATCTTTATTCTCGCGAAGGTGCTTAGGTAATGTTTCGATGAATTGCTCGGTGAAGCGCTTTGGTCTTGGGATGTTGTCGTCGAGATCTTTGACGGGGATGTGGAAGGCTTCAATGAGGGGGTCTTGGAGGTATGTCATCATGCTGGCGAACTGTTCGCACATTTCGTTTGGTATCGCGTGAATCTGGAAATGTATGTTAGTGGTAGATTGACAAGGAAACGATACGACGTACTCTTCCCGGGAGCCGCAAGTCTGGCTTGTCAGTTCCGTACATGGAGATGCACTCTTGGAACGTCAGCGTTGTGATCTCGTGCTGAACCGGTTCATCGACGGGACGACTGCCGTCTGGTATATCCGAAACTACAGGCACACGACTTCCACGAATCGTCTTGTAGCTATACGCCGGTCTCAAAGCTTCAAGCGACCGCAGCACAATATCCGTGACATCCTTCCTCACCACTTCCGCATTCGCAAACGCCCACTCCATATCAAGCTGTGTAAACTCAGGTTGACGATCCGTACGGGCGTCCTCGTCACGATAACAGCGCGCCCACTGCATGTATCGCGAAACACCACTCGCCATAAGAACCTGCTTGTACTGCTGGGGACTTTGTGTGAGAGCATATGCGAAACCAGGTCGGCGGGTTGGTACGAGGAATTCCCGTGCGCCTTCGGGCGTTGACTTGAATAGTGTCGGCGTCTCGATATCTGTAAAGCCCTTGTCTTGCAAGCCAGCTGTCAATTGTCCCTTGAGCCATGATCGGAATTGAAGTCTGGCTAGGAGCTCTGGGTGATGGCGGAGCTGGTAATGGCGCTTGGTATCGGGGAATACAACATCGGGTGTTACGATGAGGTTTTGCTGTACATCGTTTAATGGGCGGATATCTTTGACGTAAAAGGTTCGCTTGGAGGGTTGCTTTTCGGCGTCTGGGCTTGTATTCGCTTCGCTCTCGGTGCTAACGACGACGGGACTTGTTGCGCGAATACTTCGAAAGAGTGCAGATGCTTCGGGGTATTTCGTTGAGTCGGCGCAGAGCTGAATAACCTCGCCCGATGGTAGAACGAGATCGGCGAACGAGAGCTTGGACGACATGTTTCTCCTCTTGTTCATGAATCCCGCATACTGGCCATTGAGACCGGGCGTAGTCGGTATACCCGCATTGCTATCTGGCGCACGTTAGCACCGACCTAGCGGGCATTGAAGTCGTCGTACACTGATCCCAGAGGCTGAGAACGTCATCCTTCGTGAGCTGGTTTTTTGAGTAGGCGATGGAGGATTGGCTGAAGTTTCGGGGGAGGAATTGCCGTGTGCGCAGGGGAATTAAAGATCGAGTGCATGTGCTGAGGCGCAGAGAGGCGCGACAGCGAGAGAGAGGGAGCGCCATGGTTATTGTTGCGTCAATTGAGGCATTGTTTGGAGGAGGATGGTCGGCCGATTGACATCGAATTTCGTGGTGAGCTTCGGTGAGAGGGGCTTATCGATAAGAAGATTGTTCACATTCCCAGTACCGGCTGCCATGTTTGGGTAAGGTACTGTATGACAGACGACAGCACGGTTACACCGATCTGACCCTTGAGACGGAGAACAGCGCTTTGACAATGGAATATTTTATGGCTGAAGGCGGTTCATCTGGCATTCCCTCACGTGCGCCAACGTTCTTCATGTGGACTAGTCAGTACCTGTCATGAAACGATCAATCAGCCACCAAATCCCTGACGATGAATGAGCGCTCAATTGGTCGCGCCTCAACCAGCGATTATGCTTGAATATCCAAATGCTATTATGCCAGGCTTGCTAAGCTTTCCCTATGATACAAATCCCCAACTTGAGCGTACATTATCTGGGTCCAAGAACAATCTTTCCTTGGTGTAACGATACTTCGTCACCTGATCCTCGATCACTTGGATCAACATGTGGTATGCTTACATCACTTGTCGCAAGTCCCCTTTGACTCAAGTTGGGTTCATATGCATCATCTATCCGATGAAAATGCCCTGTCTTTCCACCTGTTCCTCCAATCGTGACGAGTTCTGTTGGCATGCCGGTGCGAGTAGCTGCATCTTTTCTGGATGTGACGCTTTCGAACTTCGATGAGATCATAAGCATTAGTGGTCGGAGTGTTGGGAGGCAGAGGGCGATGGTTCCGCAGGCTACTTCGACGACACACCAGGTGCAAGCTGTAGCGAGGGTCCCTGTTCAAGTTAGTTGAGAGTCGCACGCGTGTCGCTCGAGTTCTTCTTACATGTCGTATCCACTGGATCGAATTGCATGATTGTCGTGAATCGATATATACTGGCGAACAGGACACTAAACAGGTCAATACCAAGCACTCACAGGCGGGTGGACGAGGACTTACAAGCTGCCGAGCAAAAAGATAACTAACAGCGACAACTTTTGCGCCATGTTCACCTGCAACTTCACAATCTGTCTGACCGGCAGACACAAAATCGCAACATCTGTTACAATATTCGGAATCGCATTGCCGATAAACGACGCCTTGAGGTTGATGCAAGTCCCATCAATCCAGGGCATCCAAGCCTTTTTGATCGGATGGCACTGGAAGATGCACACGGCGCAAATTGCAATCCACCAACCAATTACGACAGCAGCGATGAGGGCGGAGGCCAATCGGAAGTTTCGAGATGGGAAGATGCGCAGGTACATCGATAGAAGGGCGAGTTTGATGAGCATCACCGCCGTGACGTAGATGTTTTCGAAGGCCAGGAGGATCTTGAAGAAGATTATTTGATCTTCTGTCGACACGCGCTTCGCATGCTTTCCGAGACCATGCGCAAGCACTGATCAATTGTCAGCGCCGATACAAAACCCACTGGTATTACTTACTCCCATAATTGAGTCCGCCAGTGATGAAAACAAAGACCTAACCGATTGTGAGAATTGTACAACTCTTGGCACCCAATCGAACCCACCAGCGCTACCAGAGTCAACCAGTCATCAGTTCCATATCCAATCCTCACATATCGCGCCCAGAAGCGCAAAGCGACAAACACAACGGACAGCACGAGAACAATTGTCGTCGTGGCATTGAGCTCGCTGCTCCGATCGGCGTTCACGTCACGGCCATACAACGAGGCCATACTGAAGAAACGATGATGCTAAAACGAGAAGGAGACCAGTTCAAATGAGGGGATGTCGTAGGGATGAAGTAACAGAGCACCACAGTACGAAGTAAGAAAAAAAGCATTCCAGAACCAGCGGGCTTTAAAGTTAGTTCGCATCTCGAATCCGCCCCGGATATTTCTCACAAGATAAACCTCCCGTCCGTTCTCACTAACGCTAGCTAGGCGTTGCGAGGTAGGGGTTCTGGATCACCGAGTGGCTTTTACGACGCCACCGGGGAAGACTCGCTAACTTTGCGGACGATCATCCCATCGACCAGTCAGACACTCACAGATTCATTTAGCGTTGTCAGATGTCAATTTCCGTCGAGTCAAGCCTAACGAGTCACTCTTTCTTGTATTGTTGCCCAATCTAAACCTGCGAGAATGAAGATCTTCTTTGCTCGCAGAAGCAAAAAAAGAAGCAAAAAATACGCAACGAGTCAGAGCAGCCGATCAGTGTGAAAAAATTGCAGCGTTGCACTCGTACTGTACCAACTCGGCTCTAATATGGATCGATACCTATTTAGAAGTCTGAACTAGACAAGGGACGTGGCTGTTTTTGGATCCATTGCAACGCGGTACCGCGAAAGAACAGTTGAGGTCTTAGCAACCCACAGCCTTATCATCTTAAAAATGCACCTAATGAGCCCTGTCTAGTGCTTTGACGGCGGGCGGAACCAGTGCCCCGTATGCTAATCAGTCTCAGTTAAGCCGCTTCTTGGCTCACAGTCTCTTTTTCAGAAATTCGGAAATCAACGGTTATAACTGGTCCCCTATTAGCTCTTTGACCTTATTATGAGCAGTCATAATCACATAATGCAATAATGACTTTCACAATCATCCGAGTCTGAGCTCGACGGACGTCGAGTTGAGTCGTGATGTTTGAATCAGATGAAACAATTCACCCGGTATTTCGGCACCTCATATACCCAGCAGCGTGGTATCGTCACTGGAACACGCAATCCTTGTTCCATGCTAGGCGAACAGGGTTTCATATTCTCCGGCGTTCTTTCTACGCCTGGTTCGGCTTCACCTCCTTAATTCACCAAATTCCCGGGAAAACTGAAACAAAGTATGTCATTGTTCAATCTTGACTAAGAGCGATCTGCCATATAATTCCTCTATTTGATCTGTGCAATCAAGGTATCGAAATCAACCAGGTCCCAGACTTGGGCAAATTTTCCATCGACGACATGGTACAGGGTGAATTGGTTCGTCTCCATTTTGCAGCCGGTGGCTTTGTAGCCTCGAAAGTCCCCCTGGTGAGTGCCCGTGACTTTGAAAAGAAGGGAAAGATAGTCGCCTTCGATGGTGAGGTTTCGCAGGTTCCAGTGCCAGTCGGGAAATGCATCGATCATGGGTTGGAAGGAAGACGTTGCTTCTTCTGGGGTTATTGGTTTGTCGTTGACGACGAGAGGGGACGCGTAGAATGATCTCATCGCTTCAAAGTCGTGAGCGTTGCAGTGTTCCAGATATGTTTTGTATAACGCTCGATACTCGTCAATTGATTTGGATTGGCTGGCCGGCTGTTGACTGGCCATCGTGTTGGTATGACCGGGGCAAACTAGCTTGTTTGGAAATAGATAGTGATGAACCGTTGACGGGGAGCTTGCAAGGGATATACGAGGCTAAACGAGAGTGGAACTGTTACTGAATCTTCTCGGATAACTGTACAGACGCTAGCAACTTATATTTGAATTGTGAGCAAGAGCATTGTCTGCTGATGTAATTAAAGCTTACATCGTCGCTTACTGATATTTGTCATGACTGAGCATGTGTGATGATAGGCCAGAAGGATGGTCAGCGCAGCATGTTGCCGAAAACAGACAGAATTATATGCGGCCAAGATATCTACAGGAGTATCTGCAGGTTGAGGAGTTCCATCTTGCTGTAATGATTATATATAAGGGTCAGCCAACACAGCTTTAGAGGAAACGAGGGGAAATCTCTTGTTCCGAGATAAGTCTTAAAATCACAACGCTTCAGGGCGCCAGCTGAAGTTAGATGTGATGAGGACAAGGCCAAGTCTGACGATGTGAGTTTTGTGAAAACAAGAGCGGCTGGCCATACTTCTGAAAACAACCGCCATGACCTTAACATCAATAGCGAGTTCTCTAGGGGTTTTCCGATTCGCGGTGATCTATATAGAGAATAACCGCTCATGGGAAATCTAGGCAGTGTCTGCAATCTCTGCTTACGCACATCACTATAAGGCTAAAATCCTTCGAGAAAGATAGTCCTACTTGGGATGTCAAGCTGCGTTTGACTTTGCTAGGCCAGGCTAACTATGATCCAGATTGAACTCTATCGACTTCTTTGGAGTTTGGGTGCTGTTCTGACCAGGAGAACCCCTGATCGGCGAAGTGTTAGCCGCGTTTGACACATGCCATATCCAACTAAACCCCATTCAAATCTAGCCCAAACCCACAGCTTTATCAAAATTGACTCGCGCTCTGCAGCGTAAACCCTGTGCGTCGCAACGAGATATGACGGACCCTGCAATTGAGTGGATTCAACTGAAACTGGACCCCTCAACGAGGCACTGCTAGTTCCTAGACTACGGCATTACTTATTCCATCGTGTTTCCCCTCAATATTCTCTCCAGTTTACTATCTCCAAGTCTATCTGAACCTCATCATGTCTAACCCGACTATCGTCTTCGCTCCTGGTGCGTGGCACACAGCTGATTGCTACGATGTCGTGCGAAAAGAACTCCACGCCAAGGGCTGGGAGACTGAGGCTGTTGATTACCCCTCCGTTGGGGCTGAGCCTCCTACCAAGGGATTGAGCGATGATGTCGCCGCTGTGCGAGCTGTTGTTGAGAAGTTGGTTGAGGAGGGCAAGAAGGTCATGGTTGTTGTTCACTCGTACGGTGGACTTGTTGGTGCTGAGGCTGTCAAGGGTTTGGGCTTGAAGCAGCGCGCACAGGAGGGCAAGACAGGCGGTGTGATTCAGCTTGTTTATCTGAGTGCTTTCGTCATGCCAAAGGGAGCTAGTATTCTCGGGGCCCTTGGAGGACAGTATCTTCCCTGGATGCGAGTCGAGGTAAGTTGTATATCGCTCATATCAAGGTGATTTCTTAACAACGAAAAGGGAGACTATGTCTACGCTGAGACCCCCGACAACGTCTTCTACCACGACGTTGATCCCGAAACTCAAACCAAGGCCATTGCTGCTTTGAAGCATCAATCTCGTCGCGTGTACACCGACAACGTCGAGTATGAGCCGTGGCACGACGTCCCTTGCTTCTTCATTTTCTGCGACGAAGACCGTGCTATTCCTTTGGCTATTCAAGAGAATCTGGCTTCTACGTTGGGTCCCGATGCTGGAAGCTTCCACATCAAGAGCTCTCACTCACCGTTCCTGTCGCTACCAAAGGAGACGGTCGAGGGATTGGAGAAAGCTGCTCAGGATGGGTTGACTAAGAGCTCAAGCTAGATGTGCCAGGGGCTTTTATGCTATAGATTCAATGTTAGCGAATGGAAATCATGATTTGATGGGAATATAAATTGCTGTGCAAATTGTGATGAGTATATGCTATTCTGACCACATACAGGGTTTAACTCGTGATCAGATTCAAATCATTCGCTGGTAGTTTAATTCATTGCCTGTTATACAAGGAGTAAAAATGTAGTCACGTCCTTTCGTGCATTTATTCCTGGAGATGGTTCCGTACATAAGACCTACTCAGTGCAACGAATCGTGACCTGCGGACACTTGAACTTTGTAGTTATAGAGTTTTGAGTGTTTAGGGACCGAGTCCAGGCAGCCATCATGTCTCCCGATTTTCACTTTCCCTCATCTCGGGATCCAATGACGAAGCGAAGCCCTATATCATGGAAAACCTTGATTTCTTGTCCAGCTATAAAACCCTCAGCACCCCCCCTCCCTCACCCCTGGACCCATCCCGTGGAAAACGTATCTTCTTCAATTATGCCTTCTGACATCTTCAACTGGCTCCCGCCCGAGATTCATATCAACATCGTGGAACATCTCAACATTCGGGCAAACCTTGCCTTACTTCGTGACATACGATCTTTAACATAGGCTTCCCCAGCTGCAAGACGCTATTTCCATACCAACCAACCCACTTCTTTTCTACGGCTTTATGTCCTAGAGATATATGGAATTTTTGCGGAGGAAGCACTTGTGCCGTTAGCAGCAATTCTCCTGCAAGTGAGAAAGGTACGTGCCCAGACTCGTGGGTTAAAGTCCCTCCAGATCGAGCAACGCATCAGACCGTACCTTGACGCTTTCACTCGCTTCGAAAACTTGGAACCTGAAGAGGAATGGAAAAAGGATCTGGGTTGCATTACAGCCCTAATAAACATGGATCGGTAAATTGACATCATATTGCAAGAATTTGCGAACGTATGGCGGCCAAGCTATGTACTCACACGTGCAAATCGGAGAAATGTCGTCAATCACCTTCTCCGCTACGACCTCTACTGCCAACTAGGATGTAACGGGGAAGAGAAGCTTTTTGCAGAAAATGAAAACGTCAAAGAACTCGAATCTCATCTCTACAAGCTCATTCCACTCATTCCACAACCACACCAAACTGAGGGCTTGATGCGCGTCAACATGCTATGGTTGATTAAAGAACGACACGGAAAGATTTTATCCTCCGTCGACAGCCAAATCAACTATTTCGGGGACGCACGAAAGGAGCGTAACCAAGTGGACGACATCATACGTCAAGGAGGGCCACCGCATTTCGTCATGCAACGCCTACAAGAATGCCGGTTTAAAACAAGACATCGGTATGATACAAAGCTATATCTCGATCACGTTTGCCTACAGGGATATCCTCTACTCGTCCACTTGCAACAACTTCGAAGAGATGCTCAGATAGCGTACATCCTCGACATCTTTTTCAAAATAACCACCGAGAAATTGCAAGCGAAGGCTGGGATGTGGAAGTCTGCTCGATCTGCCACGAAGCGAGAAAGTATATACCGCTCTTACGCTCGTGTTGGGGATAGTGCGTGGTGGGTTTAGAGCTGGCGAGATTTGGAAGCACAGAAGGCCAGGTTGCCCCTGAACTTGCACGATATAAATATACTCCAATAAATAATAATTATTACTCGAAATACAACGTTCAGAGCGTGGTCTGAAGAGAGCTAGCAAGGCGAAACTTGAAGTATTACGTGATCCGAGATGCACCTAAACAAAGCACAAGAAAGAAGAAGCCTTCTTTAAATCACTAGATCTCTGTATCAAATCAGAAGCCCTGTAGACATTATAAATGCAGGTACTTACGGAGCCTGGGAGTGTATATAAATTACGCTGTTTTTTTGTTTATATCGCCTTGACTTGTTTTGATGAGATATCGACAACTTTTGCACAACCTAAAGAAGGTTAAAATACAAAGCTGAGCATATAAATGCCAAATTACATGTTGAAAAACAGACAGATTGCAAGCATGGTTGTGAACACTGAATCGATAAGAATACAAGCACGTTGATTCGAACGTTGAGCCGTAGTTCCGTCAACAGTTCTTTATCGATTATGCTTTGTGGCCAAACAGGCTGCCCCCTATCACAAAGGTCTACGGCACCGTTACTTTCCACGCGTGACTATCCTCAATTTAACCTCTACTTGAAAAATTATAATACAAATGCTACTATAAGAGAAACGGTTCTGCCCCTTTTGACACTTCTTGCATTATATTCTTCAGATGTACAACCACTCGAGTCTTGCTGGCCACAAGGTCAAACCTCAGACTGCAAGCACAGGTGATGAGAACAAGATGTTATTCTTTTTTAAACACATACCGCTCATCGTTCATCTTTCTGGGAATGTCCCGCAACGTGAGCAATTTCCTCCTCTTTCTTGTTGGTGCCGTCGCATCCTTGGCTTTAGGCTTTCTGGCTGTCTACCTCCGAAAAGATAAGTGGGTCGAATCTGAGAAAATCGATTGCATTGACAAGCTACCAGCGGAACTCAAATTCCAAATACTCGAGCAGTGCGACTCAATGAGCGATGTAGCATCACTCATCGCGGCTTCTCCGTCAGTACGAGCTTGCTTCCGAGCAAACCAAGATAAGCTCCTTCGATATCACATTTCCTATATCCGAGAGATATTCTACAATGATGAGCTTATCCCTTTAGCTTTGATGGTTGCGAGGATGCGACGTCGCTTGGAAAGGCGCTATGACATGTATCAACTTGTGGGACTCCTGGAACGCTTTGTTCGTGGAGGCAGGTCTAAACTGTTTCAGCGGAAGTTTGACCACTGGCAAGAGAACCTCATACAGATCCAAGATCTTGTCAATATCTGCACAGATATTCAAATGCTTTCTCCAAGGGCATGCTACAACTCATCAGCAGCATATGCCAAGCCCCTTCTATCCAAGCTGTGGCACCACAGATTCGTGGAAACCTATCTACGTGAAGAGATCAGTACCACTATGAAATACTATGGTAGTAGACTCATGTTTCCGCCCAGAAACAATCTCAGCCCTGAACTATACGTGTTCTTGTTCACGCGTAACTATGTGGGAAGCAGGCTGCCTGATAGTAAGTCCAATCTACTACGCTATTAAATTATGCGAAGCTAACATTCACGAGGACATACTGCTGATATAGTAGACGTGCATGTCTCTATCGGTCGGCTTGGTGCTACAAGCTTCCGAGAGATGGTTTCCATTGCTGGCGATCCGTTGAAAAGCCAGAGGACGTCGAAAAGAAGGAAGGCTGAGATACAAAGTTGGAGAGATATGCGAACAAAAGTCTGGGAGGAGGAGGATAAGAAGGCTCTGAATGGGCAAATGGTGGTTTATAACGGCTTCGCACGGCTCCTGCGAGCCGATGAATTTGTTCAATCCTGAGCAACGACCATGACATCAAGGTATTCAGTTCTGGATGATCATTAGCTATAGCGTTTTGCAATCTGAAGCTAGCCCAAGTCTCGTATAGTGGCAGAATTCCTTAGAATGCTATCAGCTCTTCTACTAGACAGTGCCCATTCTTGGTCTGGCGCCCTTCAACAACACTGAATATGAGAAACTCAAAGAATATCACTCCAATACTCAGATAAATGTGAATTTATGCATAGTGCATCTAACGATATAATAGAAGTAAAACATCCGCCTCAACTTTTATACATGCAGTCTACACGAATTATGATGATCCTTGGCTCTAACTACAGATGGCTTCGCTCGGAAAGGCTCGAACGGACAGCCATGGCAGCCCGTGTTCCCTCCTCAATGGCACCGTCGATGAAACTGCGCCATCCAAGAGCCCAATCAGAGCAGGCAAAGATGATGTTACCCTGCGTGGCTCGCATGTCGCCAAGATGATCGGTCAGCAGACCAGGTCGAGAGAAGAACCTATAGCTGTTAGCTTCGCCATGTTGACGGAATGGGATTTACTTACCAGGCTCCCTTGGCAAACTCATCCTTGGACCAGTTGTGAAAGACCAAGCGCTTGATATCCATCGGAGCAAAGCCCTGAAAGGCAGCTTTGGTCTTTTCAATATCCTCCTCAGGATGGAAGTGGTTATGCTGGCCGCCAAATGCAACGATATGAGTGTTACCAGCAGGAGTAGTACCATCACCAAAACCATAAGAAAGCTTGTTGTGAGGATAGCTGATACTAGTCATCGACCGAAGATCTCGATCAGAAACCTCGGCATGAACCTTGGTGCACTGGTTAACATGGCCAATATCCGCCGCCGCCTTCTTCCCAGGCATCAGAGGAGGATCAAAATGCACATCGTTAAGAATGTTAAGCGGCATAGCACTAATCATCTTTAACGCTCTGAACTTCTGGCCACTTCTCGCAGTAACCTCAACACCAGCAGGGCCGCTCTTCACCGAAGCAACAGGTGTGCTGAAGGAATACGTCAAGTTTCCACTAGCCAAAGCCTCCTTGAAGAAACGAATAGAAAAGCTCGACTGACCACCCTTGAACTTGTACTTGACGAGATACTCAATACAGCCTTGGTATGTGTAGCCGCTTAGAGCCCACCAGTGCAAGAACTCATAGAAGCTGGTGGTCTCAAGGGTACCGCCGCTGCAGAGAAGAACGAAAGCTTCTAGGCATATACGTTCGTTTGGGGTGAGATCGGTTTGAATCTCAGCCAGGCGGTCTGCGATGGACATGCGGTCGTATTTGGCGGCTGTTGGACCGAGGTTTGCGCTGTGGGGGAAGATTAATGCTTCTCGACCGCCTTGGCCGTCGATGTTGACGAGTTTCTCAAGGCCACTTTGCATTAGTTGATCCTGGGTTCGTTAGTCTAGATCCCCGACTTGTTTTACAAACACTGGAACTTACTTCTTCCTCGTGAGTGAACTTTTGAGTGCCCTCTGGTGTCACCAGAAGATACTTGTTGACGCCTCTTGAGAAGTCATATGAGATCTCAAGCTCATCTTGCATGCCATATCTGGAGATCTCACGCCATACGTTGGGTTGTCCCCAGTATACCCAGGTGCCACCCATTTCATATGGATAACCTTCAATGTTTGAGCTCCATGACCGGCCTCCGATTCGATCACGAGCTTCAATAAGCAACACTTTGAGGCCTGATGTTTGTTAGCAATGTGTCATGGGTTTAGAAGGCATTGATACTTACCCGCAACGGCTGCATCACGAGCTGCAGTTAGACCACAGTAACCCGCACCAACAACAATCACATCAAACTTTGTGTTCTTGTCTGATAGATTGGTAGGGGGGTTGATGGCTCCAATGCATGGAACACCAGCCTTGAGTCCTCGGGACTCAGTCCACGAGAAGCCGTCTCGAGAAGACATTGTGAGGCCGCTTGGTCAAGTATGACACCAAGGATTGAATACCACGTCCCTCGAGTCAAGATAGCTCAATTGAACAAGCTCAAGAAGACACTGACGCAAACAAAAACAAGAGTGATAGACAGAATCAACCAGAAGTATCGTCGAGGACGGCTACTCATTATATCCTCGGTCCGTGTTCTCATCTTCTCCCCGGTCCCCATTTCCACAAACGGCAATTTCGCGAGAAGATAACGACGATCCTCTATCTAGTCCAAAACCTCACGATACGAAGATCTCGACCCATCGTGATATCAGCTATCTTTGACGCGAATTACCGCATCCGGTAATTTCGCGAGAGACCCAAAAAATCTAGATCTCCCCCGCAATCCGCTAAGACCCAGCATCAAGGTTGGCACTAACGAGCCAATTCCTTGGCTATCCCGGAAACCAATAAAATATGTCATTCTTCTCGTAATTCTGCCGGATTTGGTATATTCAGTGGAGATGCCTGATATCGCAAAACCTGGGGTAATGGACCAGCCTTATCAGGATATCTCGGCAGATTGGAAGTTTTTGTATGATAACATGCCAATGAACGCAGTGTAGATTGACGCTTTGTTGGAGATTTGTCCAACGGTGGCCCCCTTTCCCTGATAGGTCTTATCAACGCAAGTGGCTCGGCCGTGTGACATTGGAAACGAGTATATGAGTCAAGCGTTTTCTCCCTCTGATACTCCAACGAGAACACTTCATCATAACAAATCACGATAACAGCCAAGATGACTTCTTCAACGCAGGAGGGCGCTTTGCAGCAGCGCCTCTCGACTTTGACCATGGTTGCTATGGCCTTTGCCATTCTCAAGTTCGTCATCCCCTGTGCTTTCTTGGCATTGGCTAACCCCTCGTCAGTACATGGATCGCGCTCGCTGGTACCATGGCCTACATTCTTCCTTCTGGGGGCTCGGTGTCGTTCATCTATGGATTCATAGTCTGCGTTCTATGTAACTTGGCTCTTGCTGCTAGCCTTGGAGAAATGGCTGCACTTTGGCCAACTGCAGGTACGAAGAGACTCGAGTATGTCCTAGGAATAATGGCTAATTGCTCTTAGGTGGACAGTATCACTTTATGTACGCTCTTTGTACACCACGATGGAAACGCCCTATGGTACGTTCAACCAACTATCTCACGAACAAAGACTAACACTTGATAGAGTTTCTTCATTGGATGGACCAACATTGCTGGTTGGTTGACTGTTGTGACAACTCAAGCCTTCTTCGCTGGTAAGATATAATAAAGTCCAAATATGGAATCATATACTGACTTTCGATATAGCTCAGCTAGTCTCCGCCGCAGCCGTCGTCGCTTCGAACAACGCATACGAGGCAACACAATGGAAGACATATCTCTTCTTCCTAGCCATCCTTACATTCGGAACGGTCGGCAACGTCTGGGGAAACAAGATCCTCGGTCGTTGGAACGACATGGCTCGTAAGCGCTCTGTCAAAATATTCTGCCCCACCAACTGACGCAGCTGATAGTATATTGGTCCGTCCTGTCGGTCGTTATCATGAGCATCATCCTCCTCTCCATGTCTCCCAAGACAGATGCCCGTCAAGTCTTCACAGAGTTCAGAAATGAGACTGGTTGGTCAGATGGTGTCGCTTGGATTCTTGGTTTACTCCAGTCTGCCTTGTCCCTCATTGGATTTGATGTTGTCCTGCATCTAACTGAAGAGATGCCCAACCCTTCAAGGGATGCACCTCGAGCTATGATGCTGGCCATCGTCATTGGCGGTGTCACGTAAGTTGTCCTATCTCTTCAGCTCTATGACCGTTGCTAACCTGATTCAGTGGCTTCCTCTTCATCCTAGTCATCCTCTTCTGCCTCACAGACCCAGCAACAATCCTCGCCTCCAATACAGGCATGCCCATCGTCGAACTCTTCCTCCAAAGCACAAAGAGTCGCGCCGCAGCAACCATCTTGGCCCTGATGCTAAGCGTCTGTTTTATCAACGGCACATCAGCCAGTATCACCAGTGCGAGTCGTCTTCTCTACGCCATGGCTAGAGACAAGGGTATCATCTGCCACAACTACTTTGCACACATCGAACCGAAGCTCGATGTCCCCGTCCGCACAATCACCTTGTGTTTCATCTTCAACGTCCTCTTTGGGCTCTTGTATCTTGGTCCTGCTGTGGCTTTCAGTGCTTACATTGCTTCGTGCACTATCTTCCTCAACGTCTCTTATGCTGGACCTGTGGTTGCCTTATTGGTCAGAGGCAGAGGCATCCTCAAGGAATACCAGACAAGAAGGACACCAGCCAGGATGGGTTTGAGGACTGGTGCTGTTGTCAATGTCATTGCAAGTGTGTTTGTTATTGTCATCACCATCGTAAGTACAAGGTACCTTGACCTTTTCAGCTCCCTACTAACTCTTC
Source organism: Fusarium sp. MPI-SDFR-AT-0072 (assembly GCA_020744335.1). Taxonomy (NCBI): domain Eukaryota; kingdom Fungi; phylum Ascomycota; class Sordariomycetes; order Hypocreales; family Nectriaceae; genus Fusarium; species Fusarium sp. MPI-SDFR-AT-0072. The sequence goes on along the minus strand of JAHBOG010000005.1, from coordinate 357,757 downwards.
ATAGTTCTTCTGTTTTCCGACTGCCCTTCCCGTGTCAGCTAACACCATGAGTAAGCATATCTGCCCTTAATACCTAGAAGTTTACTAACCTGGAAAGACTACGTTTCCGCTGTCGTAGGCGTTTTCTACTTGCTTCTTGCATTATACTGGATGGTCTATGGCAAGACCTTCGAAGGCCCTGTAAGTCAAACTCACAACCCAAGCAAGGGTCCTGTCACCTTCTAACATAACTGCCAGAACTTCGAGGCTATCATTGGACAGCCCTTGCAGATAAAAGGAGAGCATGAGCCGGAAGCAGTGCATGAGAAATCTGAAACTTCAACAAAGGCCTGACTTTTAATCCGATATTTGTTTCGACTCGGACGGTAGTTATTATAATAACACATATGTTCAAATGATTATCACGAAGGGCGATGAGATACAAGCAATGACTTGCAAGCTGCAATAAACAGTACCCGATTGTCTCTCAAGCAAATATGCCACAATCTTTGATCTCATGACCCTTAGAAGCAAGAAAACATCTGAGTATTACCAAGGCTATCGGCAATAAGCTGGTCTAAAGGTCCACTAAGTTATCCTAAACTTAACTAAGTCTTCTCGTCGCTTAGGATAGATTTCGGTCCCAAGAGTCCTTCCATGTTTGGCAGATCGAACTGACTGGGGTGAGAATGAGTGTTGGGTAAAAGTCAACATCCGGGTCTTCACGTTCCTCATTGGATCATTGGTTGAGAACCATGGTGCTTTAGTATGTCGCTATGCCTTGATCTTGCCCGCCCCCAAGTCCTCTGAGAGGAAGATATGTTGCCATACTCATGATCAGGGCGCAGCCTAAGGCCACAGGCCAAGGGGTAATACCATACTCCTCAATGAACGCTGCAGCCCTTCTTCAGACTGTGTTGGCTGAAGTGAAGATAACACATCCTATGCGTACTATTGGCGACTAAGCTGCCACAACTCCGCCTCCATGTCCGGATTCGCGCGTCAAAAATCAGTGACGACTTCGGACTTTTCTTGGCGACAGATGAAGTTGTTCATCTGGTCTTCAGGGATAAACTTGTCAACATCGGTGATTGTTTCTTGCAGCCGAGCCAAGTTGGCGTCGAAGTGTGGGAGATCATGTACACGTGCCAGAGTTCGCATGACCGCTTTGAAAGGTTTTCTGGACATGGGTGCCATGCCGTCGATCTTGGCTGCCACGAGTTTTCTGGCAACGTGGAGTTTGGGCCGTGTTGTTTGGGCAGGCTCCAGAAGTGCTGTGCAGATATGGACATTGTGATTTCCAGTAAGAGACAGGCAAGGCATCAGAACGTCATCCAGCAAGTCAGAAGCCCTGCCTTTCTTCTTTTGTCGTTCCCAGAAGGTCTTTTGCCACTTCGTGTTGGATTTAATTCGCTCCTGCTGTGTCGTACCAGCAGCTTCTCTGAATATAGCACCCGAAGTGCGAGAGCTGCCCAGTAATGTGTCTCCGACTCCTGGAACGGCTGCCTTCTCCGCTGCAAGTTAATCCACGTAACTTTTGAAATCAACTTCGTCTTTCTTTTTGGGATATGGTCGCGTGATCCAAGCTGCATACTTAAACCGGCAGCCGACGAGGAAGTAGAATATTAAAATGACAAGATGGAGGGTCTCCCATAGAAGACAAGTTCGCTACCTCTGTTCCAGTACCATCACCACATGTTTCAGGGTTGGAAAACGATGAGCATACTGCTGATCATCTCGAGAGTAAGAGTGGTCTCTGTCCCAGTCCATCGGTGCGAAAAGAGGGATCTGAACAGCATGAACAAAAACAAACGTTTTGGCGGATACCTGCGTCTCCCTGTCGACCAGTTTTCTAGTATCCATGTGCTTGTTCAGGACCGGAATCAAGGTTGGTCTTGGACACAGCTTTACGGCCTGACCAACAAAATTCTTTCTCTTCGTCTTCGTCGCAAATTCTCATGTGTTCGGTTGGCGTTGGCTTGGTAATCGACGCAGTCTGATCTTCTTCCTCGCGGACTCTGTAGTCGTCGCAGATTGACTGAATGAAGTTCTGAAACTCCAACTCGTCTCCTTCAGCGTGGTCGTTGGTTTTCTAAACCATTAGAACAGGTATGTCTGCCAGTTTTACTTAAACTCGTTTTTCCTCCAGTAATATACACTGTTCTGATTGAACAGTGTAGCTAGAGTTTGTTAGCATGTTGTATCTGACGAGACATCGAAGCCTGTTCGAGGTGCCAGTGAAAGAGAAAGGGTTTTTTCACAGATCATAAGGAACTACGAGCTGTTTGGTTGTACTAGGTACTGTCACAAAATGAAACCGTCATAAATCTTTGAAGATCAAGTGGGTATATTCATATAGCAAAGCTAGCTATTTGATCGTTGTAACATCCTCCACCAATCGCTTCAACAAACACTCATGACGCATTAACTATTTGGGTAATTACCACTCAGCACCGGGCAGAGCAATCTCAGTTCCCTTGAAAGAACCGCTGACCTTTCCAAGCTCGAGGGCAGCGTTGATGACACCACCGAATCCTTCTCCGGCGATCAAACCAGCGGCGATCGCGAAAGCATACATTTCAAAGTGGTTGTTGAACCACTTGCGCCACCACCAAGCAGTAATAGAGCCAACTGCGTTAATCGTTAGTTAAAAACTCATAAAATGGTACCAAAATGACTTACAGAGGATGGCATTGGCATATCCGGAGTCGGGGCCGAGGACCCAGGCGACACCGACGGACATCCAGTTGGGGAGCCAGTCACGGTACTTCTCGCGGGAACCGACGAGCCAGAAGTGCTTGACAATAGCCTGGACGGCGCAGAGGATACCCATGGCAATGGAGAAGTAGGCAGAGGACTTGGGGATAGGGATGCTGGGCATGGTGACAGCAGTAGCGACAGCTTGCCAAGCAGCGACGGAGGGAGCGGCGAAGGGGCAGATATCAGCGGGGTCATCGCTGGGTCGGTAGACACAAGGGTAGGCAGACATGAAGAGGACGAAGATACCGGGGGCAAGGAAGACGGAGACGACAGTACCCATGGCCTGGGCGTAGAACTGCAGCTTGGGAGGAGTCTTGAGGAGGAAACCAACTCGGAAGTCGCTGACAAGAGAGTTGGCGACATCGGCGGTACCGGAAGCAATATTACCGGCGACAAGGTTGATTCGCTGGGCGTCCTTGATGGCGAAGTGGTTCTTGGTGATACCACCGTAGACAAGCTGAGACGCCTTGGCGGAAGCAGTAAGAGGAGCACAGTCAGTGACAGCGCCACCATAGATGGACATGAAAGCGAAGATGACACCGAGGATACAGGCGAGGAGAGCAAGACCAGCGTTCATGTGGAACTGAACCTCACTGACGACCATGGCGAGAATGAGAGCAGCGAGAGTACCGGCGACCCAGACCCAAGTAGGGACCTGGTCCTGAGCGGAAGCAAAGTCCTCAACACCACCATCGGCATCAGCCTTGGCAGCCTGCTTAGCGAACCAAGCGTTGCTGTGGCCACGAGCCTGGAGTCTGTTGTTGATGGAGCGAGCGGACTCGTGGACGGCGAACTTGATACCATCCCAGACGACCTTTCCGTGGAGGAAGAACTCAATGAGAGAGTAGACCATGAGGACCATGACACCGGGCCAGAGCATCCAGTATCGGGGAGAGGGAACGTAGTCGGGATTGTCGACACCAGTCATGACGCTGAATCGAGTGATGCCTTCCCACTTACCCTCACCGACGGCGATACCAATGCACTCGCCATAGTGGACGAGAAGAGGACCGATGAGACCCCAGGCGACGACGGTACCACCCCACCAAGAGACAGCAGCGTTGAGACCGACGAGGATACCGGAGCCGAAGAAAGCGGGAGTGAGCTGGATGTACCAACCCCAGTTCTCAGGCTCAAGAAGGCCACTGGCGGTGTATCCAGACCAGACGTAGAACCAGGTAAAGATATGCCAGTTGTGAAGAATACCATCGGCATACTGTCCAACACAGATGATGAGAAGAGCAATGATGAACGCAATACCCAGGGCCTTGATCTTTCGGAGCGCATCAGCAGCACCGGATCCAACAGCGTGCATGGATCGAATAGTCATAGCGGTAGCAGTAGGCGTAGGGAAGACGAGGTTAAGCTCTCTTGCGACATTGATGATGAAGAATCGTCGAAGAGGAACAGCAGCGAAGAGACCGAAGAAGGCGCAGACGAAGGTGATGGTGAGGATACGGCCAAAGTCCTTCTTGGGGTCGTCGGAGAGGAGGTCGAGACGGTACATGGCGGGAAGACCAGCGACGAAGACACCGGACATACCACCGGCGCCTGTGGCAGCGGCCTGGATGATGGAGTTCTCTTGGGGACCGAATTTACCGCCGAGGATGGGGACGTGAGGGAGGGACTTTGTCAACATGAGAATGAAGCCATAACCGAAGATGGCACCAAACATGGTAGCGGGGAAGGTGAAACCAGTCTTGAGACCTGCAGTTCATTAGTATTGTGAGATTGTTGCTGTTATGCTGAGGGTGAGCATACCGAGATAGACGTTGGAGGCGTTGACGAGAGAACCGAGAATGATACCGACAATGACAGCACGAGCAGTCAAAGGGTTAGGCTCATGCTCGACGCCCTTAGCAGGAGGGAAGCTGGAGAACAGGTCGACAATACGATCATCTTCGCTGTCGGCCTCGGACTTGAGGTCCATGTCGAAATGAGGCTCCTTCTCATCGTAGCGAGGCTGGAGGGTATCCTCAGGCACACGATCGGGGACGACTGTTTCGGCGACCATGATGGGCGATCAGTTGAAGAGTCAAGGAGGAAGAGACTTGAACTGGCTGGTACGACTGGAAACAAAGAACCGGGGAACGACGATCTATTTATCTCTGCTGCTCCGACGTTGTACAAGAGGTCGACCGACAGCCAATATTCAGTGGCACTTTTGAAACCCGCCCAATTGAGTAAGTGGCCGCCATCTTCAAATCAATTCCGCACATCTGGGGGGAGGCAAAGGGAACTTTTTGCAACGTCCCAGAAGAGGAAGCGAGACAAACGATCTTTTGGTGATTGCCAAATAAAGAGTCCAGCATCCACAGATTGGGCGGACCCTTATCTACGGTTTCCGACGAATAAGAATGGAGCGGTTGTATTTGGAGCTGCCAAAATGGGAGCAGTATTTTATCGTGTGCTTGAACTTTTGTGCATGAGTCCCTAGTAAATCTAGCCTCAAAAGGGTCAGGGATTGGTAGGGGATGGCTCCACCCCCAGATAGAGGAGAGCGGGTGGCACCGAGGGAGGGAAACGGGCGATACGCGCCACATGTTACTTGTGTGTGCTACAGGGGATTAAAGGTTTTATGGTTGGTTTATGGTTGTTATGGTTATCGGAGGGTTACTCTGCATTAGACTGTGAATGGTCAAAGTCGTCTGCCACTCGCAATATCATTGCCTCACTAAGTTAACAGAGCCCATCACTGAATCACCCGCTAAATCACCAGATACTTACCTTACTCTACCTATTCACTCACTCACTCTCCGTCCTCGGCGCATCATATTCAATTCTAGAACATGATCCGAGAACCCGCTTCAATTGCTCATACTTCTAAATCTCCTGACATTTCCTCCGATAGCGCAGTGTTCCATATCAATTTCTCACGATGAATAATAAATCAGTATTACACTCCAAACAGCTATCAGCACGCGCTAAACCCAAATGGTGGGGGCGCTCCGTGTGCTGGCCAATGGCTCGGGGAACCTTTGTTCCTCTTGGCGCATTTTGCGGGACCTTTGTTAGTTGGAGAAGGGCCTTTTTGTTGGAGATGCAACAGGGCATCAAACAGCGGAATGGAATAACGTGTGTATCTGTCTAGATAAGCCTAAATGGAGATCTGATGTTGAATAGCGTCATTGATATTAACAAGACACCATAGCAGTACAGTGATTTATTTACTTGACACTGCACTCTGTAAGTGAAACGGCCTCTCATTTACAGTGCATCGCCTCCCCCGCATTCACTACAGCACCTGTTATTCCGCTGTCGAGTGCCGAGGTCAGGGTTGCCAAGGCCAAAGGGACCGCTGCTTGCATTTCTGGGATGATCTACCCTTGCCCTGTGCTATCTCAGCCCCCATACTCGCACTGCAGGAATCACCTGGTGTCCCCAAGCCAACATACAAAATGGACTTTTGTCTAGCTTGATATGACGGCTATACCCAATTCTACATATCATTCGACCCACTGCGTAACCAACAATGGAGTACCAACAGACGATAGCAAGATCCACGATCGTGATGCTATCTCAGGGAGAAATGCCTACCCTATTGCCACTGAATCAATTGCAACGTTTGATACCGTCGCATGCACCATCTTTCATCCCAGTAAATCATCGGCCTCGCCATCGTCGATCAGTGTGCCTGAAAAGAAATTCTGGAAGATTGAAAATGGTAGCTGATCGTCTTGGCCACAGATACCAAGACCGTTATACCCGTAGCCAAGAATGCGGCGACATGCACAATCCGATGCCCAGAATTTTTGACGTTCATGGATAACCTCAACACCAACTCGCTCGCCATGTTATCAATCGCTCGCCACGCGAGCGTCTATTTTCGTGTTCCAGGCGGATGCGGATCGGAATCCCTGCATTTTTTGTACTCCACGTCAGATCGCGACCAGATTACAGGTCGATACCGATTCATTAGTGAGGTCTTAGTAATATCTATCACTTCAATCGTATTTGGGCATATCTCGCGATTTTGAAGACATGCTTGAGGTCGTAGTAGCGATTCTTGCGCTGAAGATGGCATTGAAAATCCGAGCAATTCTTTTCGTCGCCTGTCGCGTTGTAATTGAATGTATCGCTTTGCATCAAAAGGTGGCATCGAACACCAATAAACATGCTTGCTGGTCACCCTAGTAAGTAGCATCAATCGTCAATTCAAGGTTAAAACCTCTATTTTCCTGTTTCTCCCCGGCGCCAGGCTACTTCACATGCTAATGCAACCTCCAAACCACCAAATCAAACAGTAAACCTTCGAAATCACCTAGATAAACCCTTCCCCATATCAATTGGCCACTATCAAACAAGCATATCATTCAGCTCCGACCCAACAGTTAGGAAAAGTGCCCCAATCCGGGTTTTCGCCGGGGCCATCCTCGTCTACCCCAGCCTGTCAAAGGTTCCTGGGGGGTCTAGGGAGCTTCCACTTCGGGACACACACTGCGCTTCCCCGTGAATATCGCCCCCACAATCGGGATAGATTACATATGCACAGGAGGCGAGAGGTCGGCTGGTATGCTATTCGGTTGGTTACCAGAGGATGATCCTTCAGGCGGGTTGTGGCGGGTTTTGAAAAGCGGTTTTTGGGCCTTGATAAACCGATATCTGCTATGCTGATTTTGGAATGAGAAGTTTGGAGTGAGCGCGTGATGGAGGAATTGCCACAGAAGTTCCAGATGTTGATGGGATATACGAGGGGCAGAGACGTTCTTGTTTGATAATGGATTGCGGCACAGGCGACTATCAAGGTCCTTTTTGACAGACCTGCCCCAAAGCGTAACCTGTCAGCTTCACTAGATCAATCATCAGACAACCTTACACAGTGCCTTGTCAAAATAATCGATCGAAAATGGTTTACACGATATCTCGAGGCATTTCACCAAGATGTTGGTCTGTGGCTTGGATAAGCTCCCAGATAACATGAACAGACCATGATGAAGATGTCAGCGGTCAATCTCGAATGACCATGATATATGACGCCTATCAAAATCGCGACGAGATAAGATATCGACTGCGAATTATGTTGCAGAATAGGTATTGTGGTTCAGTTGACAACCGAGTGCCTGTACGCGAGCAATTGTTCTGATGAACTGAACTCAAAGGAATATTGGACAACCAAAGACATGACACGAATAGAAGCCTGTTCGCAACCTCGGAGAATCCTTTACGGAAAAGAATAATGTTCAGCGTTCTGATGACTTCACTAATGCTCAGAAATGCCTTTCTGCCAACACGCTCCCCAACCAACCTCACGGCTTATCTATCCCAAGACCGGAGAACACCACTTTCTTACAACGCTCTAGATACTCTTTCACATCCGTCTCCATGTGCCAAGCATCATTATACGCAGCACTCAAACACAGCTCTCTCTGGAACGTCCCCAGAAACAAACCCAACCCATTTCCGAGCTCTTCACCCGTTACCCACGGATCTCTCGCCTCGAACGCCCCCGTCCCCGGTGCCACGACAGCGTCAGTACGCCCCATACTCGAGATCGATACGGACGGATGAGCATTTGGCTCCGGCACAGGAAGGGGACGAGGACCAGAGGGTAGAGCTGGGGTAGCTTGGGAGAACATCGTTGGGGCGAGGACATAAAATTCCTCGTCTTGCTTGACGGTGAGATAGAAGTCTTTGACGGTTTCAAGAATGGAAAGAAACTCCTTCTCGCGAGTTTGTGCGTCTGGTTTGATGGAAGCTGGGTGGAGATCCATGTCAACGACAAGACTTTGGCCAGACACCGAATGATAGACAGCCGCCGGATGTCGAGCCGTGTTATACGGCCCTTGACAACTTGAACGCTCATTTCGTAGGATGTAGTTGATGTATCGAACTTTCTTGGTCTTGGCTGGTTTATCCTGTAGGTCTCGCACGACCATAGCAGCTGCAGCATGGAAGACATGTGTCGGCGTAGCTCCAACCATCTTGCACGCCGCCAGCAGCTGTTGCGTTTCCTCTCTGGTCAGAGTGAGTGCCAAGCGCTGATGACGACCTGGAAGTAGATCGCCCTGCCTATAAGGAAGCGCAAGAATCTCCACGCTAGAATCAGAAGCGGCAGCGGCTTTTTGAGCTGCCATTTTCTTAAGTCTATCCAGTTGGGCTTGATCGGGGGTTTCAGGGATCTGAGCGGCGATTCGGTAGGACGGACTCAGGTTTGAAGTCTCACTGCCGTCGAGGGATGGGGGTTCATAGGCATTGCCCTTCTCGTAAGCTTCTGAGGCGAGGGATATGAAGTTGTTGAGCATCATGAGAGTTCCAATGCCGTCGATGACATCGTGAGGAGAGCGGAAGACAAAGTCTCGGCGGATTGTCACGGTTCCATCATCAACGCGCTCGATAGGAAGAGGCAAGACAAACATGGTCGGGAATTTTGGAGCAGGAGGGTCTGAGTTAGCCCAATGATTACCAGTCTGTCCGTTGGAGATATAGACAAGAGTCCTCTCCAGCCAGGCGTCCTTATCTGCTTCTACCTGCAGCTCTCTATAAGTCTTGACCCACTCTCCTGACTCAATGTCCTGATTAACTTGAGTTGCAAGCGTAGGGTGAGCGTATCTGAGTGCAAGCCATGCTTTTCTCAAAGCGTTGTCAACTTCAAGTTCAGCGTCATCTTGCGACAAGCCTCTGGTGTTTTTGATGGAGAGTGAAACATGTCCTGTAATTCCAAAGAACATGCGACCGCTTCCTTCGTAGAGAACAACCATCGTTGAGTAGAATTGTTCGATTTCGTCGATATGGCGTTGCCAAACACCGGGTTTGACTTGATACCAGTTGTAGTTCCGAGTCGTAGTCATTTTGCTCGCTAAAACGATATGATACCGAATAACCCTTTGTTGTTGAACGTTATTTAGATCAACAAGCTACTTTAGAAATTTCAAGGAGTGCAAACCACATTGATATATGTAGCCCCCTCAAGGTTGATGTCGAGCAGGAACCCGTTCACCTATCGGCGTCACGGGCCGTCTTCCGGGTTGCTCATCTCAACACTCACTGGTCCATCTGGTAAACCAAGGCAAAACTCTGGTTAAACGACTTAGTGATCCGAGAGTTGTGATGCGAGATGCATATGCCCCTTTCATGAAACCAATAAGTAGACATCTTGTTAAGACCTCGGGTACTGGTGGGGTCCTGATTGCATAGATACAACAAGTGGACTATCGATATTGCCAAATATGGATATTGAATGGAAAACGCGCTATCCAAGCTAGGTATTAGAAACAGCCGCTTGTCTAAACTGAGAAATATAGCCAGCGTTTAATATCAGATGATATACAGAATCAAACCACTCTCATGCGGCCAAGAAAATGGCATTCTTGGTCTGCACTTGATCTGCCTCCCCCCAGGTCCGCAGTCTAGGCGTCGAGCAACTCTCAGGGCCTGGTGATAGGCTCAGGACGCAAGCAAGGAAAGATGAGGTTTCTCAAAGCAAGCTTGATCATCTTATTTCCCAACCTCTTGCCCCGCTCCGCATACTCCTTCGAATCGTTGACATGCGGAAACGGCACATCAGGAACCTCCTTTCCAAGAAACTGACACAACGGCTCCCAACCATCCGAGAGCTTAAAGTCCAAAAGCTGCTCCTTGGGTACAGTATCTCTGATGTACTTGTTATGTCGGACATACGCTGGTTTAAGGTATTCGATAACGTCGTTGGGAGATGGCGCTCTCGTCCAGCCCTGATGAAGCTTGTTACACGGTCTTGGACTCAAAAATCCCGAAAGATCACCAATCTTGGCTCCAAGCTTTCGTCGGATGGGACTTGTTGAGCTCTTGACAACAGCGTGCATGCTAGGAAACCACTTCTCGATATCGCGCTCGACAAGAATGACTTTGGCGTCGGGATAAGCTGGGATCAGCGACTCAGCAAAGAAAGAAGCGACATCAGATACAGCATCGTATTCTCCAAACACTTCGTCCCATTCCGCGCGAGAGAATGGTTTGCCGCGGTATGTTGGAATGTTGGTGAACGTCGCGTCGCACGCTCTGTCGAAAATAGGCCATTGCCATTGGAGTTCTTCAAGCTCAGCTGCTTCCCAGCCATGGTGCACGTTAGGATATCCGAGAATTTGCAGCGCTTTCATAAGCGACGCTGAACCAGTGCGGGGAGCGCCAAGGCATAGAATTGGTGGAGGTCGAGTCGCTTTTGGTGAAGTCGTTGACTCCTTGTCCTTCTCGCTCTGCGACGACGAGTCGACGGTCTTTTCTTGGTTATCCATGTTCAGTTGTATACTACAGAAGAATGAGTAGAGAAAGGTGACAGAGGGGGGGGAAAGTGGCCAGGTCATCTCTTTATTAGATCCTGCGTAACGCTAATTTCCTCGATGCTCGTCTGAGACACGGAAATCTTACGCCCAGACAGACGGCATGGATGATCATTAATTTCGCCCAATTGTCATGTCAGACATGGCGCCAATGTCGATTCTCATACGCTGACGGGTAAGCACTTGTTCTAGCGGGCGTAGATCAAGCCCCATCGTATTCGTAGATGAGAGGGATCTGCGACAGAAAGACCCCTGGTAAGTTAACGAAAAAAGGTTATTCGGGATCCCGAGGGCCCGTAAGCTGACGCGACATCCGATGCTACAGTTGTGCTACTGGCAGGCATTTGAGCCCGCACTGAACAGAGTAGTAGAATGATTTATTAGAGAGCATTATTAGCAAAGATCTATCGTACAAAACAAGAACAGTCTTTCTATTCCAGACGCTCAGCTACCGATAAAATTTCCCGACTGATCCTGGTCAGTGATCTCGGAAGTGTCGGCATATACCCAGGATCCTGCGTAACCTTAAAATCCATGTTTGCAACAACTACCGAACTTTTGATTCAACGGGCGAAAACTTCAATGCCTCGGCTTCTTGTCCACAAGCTTTCATCCCACGCCTTTGGAGCTTTGCTGTTACGAATCTACTAAATTTGTTAGTGAACCTGCAAACATGTTCACGGATAGAGATCATACTTCGCTTGCTGGGGGAACCTCATTGGCAGCGGTTGCACAACGCTTTTGTTCGGCGGAATGAATGGCTCGCTGTTCTCGGAGGCTTTGTCGAGCTGCAAGCCACCGGGTTTCCCATCGGTGATCTCTGGCAATGGAACATAGTCACTGTACAGAGAGGACACCGAAATGGTCCCTTCACCATTGTCTGTACAGCTCAGGTTGTCCACGTTAAGTCGGCCGGTGCCACGCGAGACCGAAATTTGGAGCTTTGATAACTTCTTCCTAAATTCTTCTTCAGAGATAACTTCACCACCATATTTGACGACTCTCCACCGAAGATAACGTCTCAAATACTCTTCAACCCCTTCAAATGAGTGATCTGGAATATAGTCTCTGAAACGGTGAAGCAGATGGATCGTCAACGGGACCTGAGTGCATGAGAGGACCTGTGCTTCAGCTTGTCTCTTGCAGTTCCTACAAAAGCCTTCGGGTGTGCTCTGTCTACCCCCAAAGGAGTACACATGACCGACATAATTGTGCTTTTCGAAACTAGTCGTGTCTTTGCCCGGTGGTCCACCTATAAAAAATTGGATTGTGTAGGACAAGCCATCCAGGGCGTATCTGTCGTACACCACGTTGATGATGTAATCCTTCCAGGGCCCTGTTTGGTCCTGACATGATCGTATTCCGTCGGGAATAGTACTGGACTTATCCATTGATTCAATAATACGTCCTGTGCCTGGGTAGATCGTGTCGATATGCGATCGAAGCTCTCGTTGAAACTCCCCTGGTATAAATCGCCCATGCTTTCCTATCGTTCTTTCAGCTACCTCCGCAAGGTCGTCATATTGATAGTTCAACTCTGTCCAATCCCGGGACGCTTGCGCCGTCCAAACTTCCTTTTCCGGATCATTGTCCCTCCTGTGAAACGGTTCAAGAGGGTCCGTCTCCTTGTCGTCGGTGATACTAGAAGCTGTCGTACCTGCAGTATCAGAATCGCCTGATTGTTCGTTATCGAACCATAGCTTTGGGTTGAGGCATTGCCATATGGCCAACAAGCGGTCTATCTGTCTGCTTTGTGTCAGTCGAGTTACGCTGCCAGGCTAAGTAGGATACGGACACGTGGTGAAGCCAAAAGATGGGATCAAAAGCTGCTACTGGCACGTCGCTCATATGTCCCATGCCAGTGGCATAATCACTCCCTCCGGTCAGGTTCTTTTCTCAAGTCAGCTAAACCCACAAGACCGGTCTGCCATCTTACGTGAATGTTGTTGTGGATATACTCCAGAGATATATATCCTGTTTTCGGGCATCCTTTGCCTTCAGCTATCCACTTCGTCGAAGCAAACTGTCCCCAGTTCGAGTTATACCCCTTGGAGAACATACGATTGACTGCATCTGAAAGACTCCCAGGATTCCATGTATAGTCTTTCGAATGTTGCTCCATTGTACTCCACCTGGCCTTGCCATCAGGACCATTCTCGTGAACTCTTGCAAGGCTGGCGTTAGCTTTCCAGCAGTTATTTACGCCTTCAAGGCCCGCGAAGTAGTTCACTGGATCCTTTTCTTTTTCTTCTCCCTTGAATATTCCATATCGGCTGGTTGCAGATGTCTTGCTCCACTAGGCGCAAGTCAGTAAACGGTATAATGGAGCTTCCGTTGGTAGACTCACTGGAGCCCAATCACAGTCCTTTTTCAGTGGGAGCTCATCGTGAAATATCGGGTTGTCTTGAATATTCCATTTAGCCTTGTCTTCTGGCATGCTGCCAAAGGGCAGAGGCTTCCCCGTTCCTGGGTCCTTTTCGGGATTTTCAAAACCCAACAACGGATTGGGGTACAGACCGCTTCGAGGAAATTGATTCTCTATCGTGGCCGTAGGGTAGACTCGGACGGCTCCTTGCGTGAGAACTGGAGGGCAAACCAATTCCTCGTCATACTTTTGTCGCCTAGCCCAGTCCCAATACGGCATCCGCCAATGCTTCGCTGCTGTGTACCACTCGTCTGCCTCAGAGGTCGGTAGACCATGGTCGGTCGCCCAGTCCTTGATAATAAGCTTCATGTTCTCCCAGATCCGTTGCTGTTTATGTCAGAGCTGGAGCCGAAGTGTGCAAGATAAACTGTACCTCGAAGAGGAGCATATAAGGTCCGTGCCATGCAGGGAAGTTGAGGCTGTTGTGATTACAGTACCCGCCAAAAGGCTGGTCGCCAGCTTTTTTGACCTTCTTGTCCGGCGCACGTTTTGGTTCCGGCGCTCCATCCCAGGCAACCTCTGGATATCCGTGCTAACCAATGCTCAGTATAACACAAACTATGTGAGGATATTTACTTACGATTCCGGCAATCTGGAAGTAGGATAGCTTATCATCAACAGGCATAGACTTGAACCGTTCCAAAGCTAACACAAATAGCGTCCACTGTTTTCTCTCTTGTGGGTCGTCTGAGTTGGCAAGAGACGATATCTCCTTACGGAGTGGAAGGCCCTTCACGTAGGGAATTTCTCCAGGGTATTTTGCTGCATTCGGTGGCCGAGGGAGGCCTTTGATGCCGTATGTCCCGTCTTCCAGAGGCGAGGCGTCGCCCATAATGGCGGACTAGCTCTATCAATACCCGTTGTGAGAAAACCCGGCGGTAGATGGTAGAAAGTGGGCTGGTAGTGCAAAAGACCTCTTATACCTACAATGTGTCTAAAGTCTCACAAGCACCCTTATCTCCAACTATGACGCAAAGTGAAACTCTCGTAGATAACTACAGAAACCAAACCCAGATCTACCGGCTAGGATCTACACAAGGGATCAGAGATGTCAAGCCCGATAACCCGGCTCGCTCACCCAGTGACAAAACATCAGCTCCAAAGTTCAGCCAATAGACGAAGGTCAAGAGGAATCACAAATCTCAGAGGTCAAAGCTCAACCATTCTTGGAATTGAGTGTCTCGCAATACCCATTTCAAATGTATTAGACTCAGACATAAGCTGTAGCGAAGCTAACGAAAGAGCCTAGCACCAGCCGCCAACGTCACAAGCTGAGGAGGCCCTAAGATCTACGACACTAGTAGCCAGTGAGATGTCTGATTGGTCACTAAACGGTGAATCTGCAGAGCTACCGAGCCAGGCTACCAGGCTAGCCAGCTCATAATTGTGGATGAAGCTGAACATGGCAAAGATCAATGAGAAGTGGTAGGATCGTCAATGGTAACGCAGCGCCACGGACGGAACAGCCCGGTTAGATCAACGATCAACGAAAAAGTACCCGACAGTGAACATGATCAATTAAATTAAACCTAGACCTAAGTGCCTGTAGATAGCAACTCTACTTCATCCCTCAAACTCTTCTCTCTTTCCTTATCCACAGCGCCCAACCCACATGAACACCAACTGTAAATATTCCCGTGATAACACAATACAGCCAAATCCAGTTCGATACGTGCCGACCTGGTTGCTCAAAGCTGAAGAAAGAGGTACTAAAGAAAGTCTCCTCAGACAAGTCAGAAGAGTCACGTTTCAAGCTTTGTTGAGGTCTTACCGCCACAAACGTCGCAGGTAGGAACGCGAGTGTAACCCATGCTATGGCTCTCATATCAGAGCTATCTCGAAGTGCTGCCTCGGTCTTTTTGAGGTTCAGAGCATTGTCGCGCTGTGCCATGAGATTGAGACACTGTATCTCATTAGCTGTCATCTCCTATTGATGTTTCCGCAGTTGGGGTACTTACTGCTTGCATCTGCGCCTCTGCCCGCTTTGCGAGATAGATACTTCGGGCCCGATTATTACCAGACCACGTTCTGAAGGCTGAGATCTTCATGCGAATTGAGGACGCTGCTCTCCCCCAAGAACCACTATCAGTGTTGAGTTCATCAAGGCTGTCACATAGCCCCTGTAACCAATCGAGTAAGCTCTCATTGACTTGACATTTGGCCTCTATCATGGCGCACTCTGAAGCGATGGAAGTTATCTTTCCTGGAGCAGCTTCGAAGTCAATATCTTGCTCATGACGCCGCTCCCAAACCTTATCACCATAAGCATAGTGGTTGAGTTCTTCATGATGTTTATCACCACGGTAGTTCTTGTGAGTTCCCGTTCTCTTCTCTACCGAATAGACAGAGTCCCTCATAAGGGTCAGCCTCTCTACAGTGCTTCCTATCCTCTCTTCCATCAGGATTAGTGGCACGAGAAGAGGATGCGATGCAAGGGCTTTGAGAGCCTGCAGCCGAAGCAGCAGATGCTTGACGTCAGACTTGTGCAACATATGAACTACGATGTGTGTAATTCTTGAAACTGGACAGTGGACAATGGAGAGGCTGAAGTTGGCAAGGTTAGAATCCCATTTCTCTGGTTTAACAACGAAGCCTATGGCTCTTATTGTAAGCCTATGCTGCTCTGAATGGAAGGATAAGGATTTATCTTGAATCATACCTCTTAGGCCTGCTTGCAGTGGAACTTCAAACCAAGTGGGAGGCGTCTGCATCTGCTCGGTACAGATAAAAGAGTCCTCCAGGTTGAGGAAGTCGAGATGCTCCCTGAATCCTTTCCATGATAGAGGAGGGGCATTATCGTTCTCGGTATTGAATGGGAGGATTCTGCAAGGGTTAGCAAAACATACACAAGCCAACTGAGAGAGTTTCATGAAATTCCAGTTTGGAAAGGACAACGTACACTAATCTGAGAATGCCTTCTGAGCCATCCTGCTGTGGGAGCTTGGATAACGTCAGCACAGAAACAATTTGGAAAAGACTCTCAATCTTACCTCAAATACTTTGGAAAGATCCGGCGCGGATTTGGGGCTGTCGGAGTCGAGGGGGACCTCGCTGTATTTAATCTCGCTCTCATGCTGTAAGAAAGGTGTTAAAATCAAACATCTGAAAAGAATCGGTCTTTCATACAGAGCCTTCAATAATTTCGACAAACTTTGCATCGCGCGACCCCACGAACTGATCAAAGAAAGTGTCGCGCGGAGTGTTGGTGAACTTTTGTATCCAGGGCTTGACACAGCCCGCAGAAGAAAGGTATGGTTTCGGAGATGTCATTACTTCGAATAATTAGAGTGGATATAATAGAAAAGGCCAGTGGAAAGTATGGAACATGTACTTATGAGTCAGAAAGTAACATATGAGATGGGGTCATGCAGGCAGGGCGCTTCCTTTAATAGTAAACTTCTTTTTCCACTTCTCAAGCAGGCAACGAGGCATACTGACTAAAGTGGCTGTGCACTGCGGCTTGTAACTACAAGTAATTGGAATTGTGTATCTTGATTGTATCGTCCTTACTACTGTTACCAACAGTTATGCCAAAGCGATAACAATTTCTTAGAAGGTTGAAATGAAATAACAGCCTTATTCGAGATAGAAAGAATTAAGGGATTGCTCAGTTGCGATCAGAGAGTGACTTCCGAATTGCCGACTCGCCACATGTGAGGCTGAATAGCTGCAGGTATCCTTCTGTCTATTGGCGATATCGACGTTCTAGACATGGGTCCTGCAGCAGCTGAAAAGTTAGCTGCATACCAAACGCCTCGAAGCAACCCGCCACCAGTATTTCAATGCATGACCCGTAATGGTTCAATAGATGCTTCATAGCCATGTAGTAACACTTGGGTATCGTACAATCTCAAGTAATATTACTAGACCTTGTTTTGCCAAGTGGCTTGGGAGTCCCAAACGCTCTCCTGAACTTCGACGATGCCCGTGCAATAAACTAACGGTGTAAAATGACTTCAACCGGCCAATTGAGAAGATCTTCCCACGGTGAGCCTTTGACCTTTTCAACAATGGCAGTTATCAAAGTTTCTGCCCAGTTCTCAAAGAACCAATACTCAGTCTCGCCCCAGTACAGTAGAATACCGTAGTAAGCCAGAATGACAAGAGCCAACGGATGTCCCGACACAGCCAGATCCAAGAAATCTCTTGACACAGACATGGGCCACGAGAAGATCACCCTCAGCTCTGGCGGTGATACTTTGTACAAATTTGAAAACGCGTCATTGACGCAACCAGTAATGGATACGACGGCGGAAGTCAGCACAGTTCTGGACTGATCTTCCATCGAGTCCGACGATATCCGTCGTGCAAGCTCAGGTAATCTCGCATGAAGACCGCGAAGAAGGTAGCTATTAACATGCTGATGCGGAGTCTCGCAGAAAAGCTCTTTCAGAGGACCGTTTCTGAGATCCGCGGCTCCTGGTGAATGAAGAACGGCCTCCATGCCGTTGACGAGAGAAAAGATCTCCATCAGACTCTGAACAGGTTGGGAGCACCCATGACTTCGAAAGTCGTCGCAGTTTGGAAATGCCGCGAATTTGTTGACTACTATAAACGTGGTGCTGGCGTATAAAGCGTGGCAGTTCGATGAGGTGACTGGTTCGGATAGTGCTTCTCTGAGTCCACGCAGAGAAGCATTCTGATGTTTTGATGCTTGTAGGAGGTAGTATTGTCTCTTTTCGGGGTGGAGGTGAGCGAGGTGATAGCCTGAGAAAGCCAATATTTGTCGAAGAAACCAAGGATATCCTAAAGCGACTTGGGGTACTGATTGCTGAAAGGTCGGGATCGTTCTGTCGTTGAAGACCATGGTTTTGTACGTGACGGTAGTGTAGTGAAGCATGAGCTCGGCGGTGGAAACCCAGCAGTCAGGTTCATCGAGAGGACTTGAGGATAAAGAGCCGGATAATAGAGATGCTGGACTACCAGCTGGGAGGCTGCGGCTGGGTGTTTGGAGGGAGCGATTGGTCAGAGGTTTTTGTTCTTGGTAGTCATCCGATTTGACAAGCTCCAAGCTACACCGAACTCTATGCCTAACACACGCAGAGCAAGGGACCTCTTCGTCACACTATTACTCAGTTAGACAGGTGTCACTAGTCATGACAGCCGACTCTAATCGCATACCTTGACTCGCCGCTTCTTGCAACGTATGCATCCATTTCGGGACTTTTTGTACCCCACGCGAGTGGATTTGACCTGATCCGTTTCCCCGTCCATTGAAAAGACGACCTTGAAACGCACAAGGCAGTAAAGGAACAGTGGAGGGTTGATTCTGGAAGAAGTGGGATCTCGCACTCGTTCCGAGTGGAATTTGGGGAAAAATCGAGTGGTTGATGAATGAGGAGTTTGGTTTGATTAGCAGAGGAGATCGGATGGTTTATCTGCCCGATCCCGAATTTATGACGAACGCGAACGCGAAGCCGAGGTATCACTGTCCAATAGAAGTTCATAAAGTGGAAGGATTACCGGGGGGTTAAATGCTGACAGGGAGCGCCATTATTGGCAATTTATTGTTTCTATTTTAACTTCACACGCGACAACACGATAATGTTTATGTGAAGCACTCATATATTCACAACTGCCTTAACTTCTATATACACAAGAAATATGTTCACTGAATTTGATCCCTTTCCACCAGCTTAGCTCGCTTAGTAAAGCGATCGTCGTCGAAAGTCCATGGGAACACGAGCAGCGCGACGACGACGAAGACCTCGCTTGCACTTTGATCCAGGAGTAGGAACGGGCGTGGGAGCAGAGCTGATAGGCTCAGGGACAGTAGAGTTGCTACCGCCGACCTTGAGAGCAGCAATCTTCTCAGCAGCGTGCTCAGCGGCGACCATGATGATGGCCTGAGTGTTACCGGTGGGAAGATCAGGGTGCATGGAAGCATCGACAACGAAAAGGTTGTCGGTACCATAGACCTTGGTGTTGATATCAACGACAGCGCTACCGTTGGCCTTTCGACCGTCATCAACGCCCATCTTGGCGCTGCCCATCCAGTGATCTCCGCTGATCATCTTGGTAGCCAGGATGTCATCAACGGTAGCACCAGGGGTGATGTAGGAAAGGGTAGAGTTGCTACCGCTGGTGAGGTCAAGCCAGTACTGAACAAAGTCAGCCATAGCCTTGCGATCCTCCTGGTCAATCAACCAGGGCTTGGTGTTGAGGACGGTGTTTCCACCAGCGGTAATACCAAGCTCGCCGACAGTGCTGGTACCGTGGGTCAAGAATGTGCGGACAGTGATGATACCGTCGGCCATGGCGCTAGCGGTACCCTGAAGATAACGAACGCGACCGTCAGCGCCCTTGGCAGAAGTCCAGAGGTGCATGCGCTGAGCAGCCTGGGTGATGGGGCCAGAGCCCTGGTAGTAAAGCTCCAAGTCAGACTTGACAGGTTCGGTAGCGATGTTGTTGAACTTGTAAGCGGTGAAGTTGCTCTTCGTCTTGAACTGAAGCATAACCTGAGCGTGGTCCTGAAGATGATGACCAACAGGGAGGTCAATGAAGTCTGAAGCAGCAGGGAGAGTCACACCAGTCTTGGAAGCACCCTGCTTGACGATAGCGAGAGCATCAGACTTGCCGATACCAGCGTTCCAGAGAAGACGAGGAGTCGACATGGCGCCAGCAGCGAGGACGACCTTACCACCAGCCTTGACATTGATGATCTGCTTGCTACCGTTGGCACCTTGGGTAAGAACACCAGTGATCTTACTGCCGGATCGAATGGGCTGGATGACCTTTGTCTCAAGCTTGAGAGTAAAGTTGGGAAGGTTCTTGGCGAAGGGCATGTAAGTGCGAGCAGGACCAGCACGCATGTTGTTCTTGATAGACCACGAAGGACGAGAGTACACAAGGTGCTTCTCGTTTGGCTCCTCAATAGAGTCAACCTCCTTCCAGCCCTTGGCGCTCAAGTATCCAGAGAGGATAGTATAGGTACGATCATCGTAGTACTTTCCATCGTCGGAGGGAGAAGTAGTACCAGGGTTGCGCTCGTAAAGACGATCAGCGGCTTTGGAGAGGTCAGCCCAGCTCCAGCCCTTGGGCCAGCGCTGGAAGTCACGCTCAGGAGGGTGGATGAAGTTGAGGCCGTTGATGGAGCTTGATCCACCGAGGAGACAACCAGCGGTGGAAGCGGTGTCGCTGCAGAACTTGGTACCAGACATGCTGGTCATGCTGCTGCCGAGAGCGGGGATGTCGTAGGGAGTGAGGGTGTCGTTCCATGGGAGGGCCTGGGCAGCGTTACCGAGAGCGACGGTGTTAGCGGGGCCGCGCTCGATGAGTAGAACACTAGCACCAGACTCGGCGAGACGTTCAGCGGCGATGATACCAGCGGGACCACCACCAACGACAATAACATCGTAGGTGACGTTAGAAGTAGTGGGAGGCAGAGTGGTGGAGTTTCCAGGGACGCCGGGTGTGCCAGTTCCAGGAGCAGGAGTAGTCTCCTTCGCCATATCAGCCCAGGTAGCAAACTTGGCAGAAGCAGCCTTCTTGATATCAAGACCGAACTGTCCAAAACCAGCACCGTGGTAGTTCAGAGCGCTCTCGGGATCAGAGGGGGTATCGACATCAATAGACGACCAGGCATATCCAACAACAGGAGACTCGCCAGTCAACGAAGTAGTCTTCTCAACAACACAACCCTCACAGAGGAAAGTATACGAGACGTGAGTGCTGTTGATAAAGGTACCATCAGGAATAGGCGTAGCCTTGACGGTAGTGTTGGTGTAAACATCAGGGTTAGCGTACGAGTTCGCCATACGAAAGCTCGTAACGATATCATCGCCATTCGGCCAAGCGACGAAGAGCAGACCACCAACCATACCGCCTCTGAACGAAATACCACCCCAACCCTCCTTCTCACGAGGAAACACCATCTGAGCAATGAGATCTTTACCCAGAGTCTCAGGGACAGCAATACCAAGACTGTAGCCATCGTCGACGAAGCGCTGGAAGTCGATGCCCGTCTTGGGATCGGTGTAGGCGGAGGATCGAAGACCTTGGGCGGAGGCAAGACCCAGAAGGCCTGCCATGCTGGAGAGTGTGAAGCGCATGGTGAAGAATGAATGTATGTGTTTAAAGAATCAAGAGAGTGAGGATAGACCACCAGGGTCTTAGTGAAAGAATGGAATGTACCGCGAGCGGTAGAGCAAGAACAACACCGTACTAGCGGTTGGAAAGAAAGAAAGGCAGCGACAAAGAGCGTAGCTTGAACAGAATCACTTCACAGCGAACATTGACATCCTATATATCTCTTTTACACTCCGACGATCAGCGGATCCGATGCAATACGCCTTAATGTCCGACAGCCATAAACACACGTACACCAACCGGAAGAAATCTCCAAAAGCAAGGAACATCTACAAGGGTACTCTCACCTCAGACCTCCTACGTTCCAAAACATGCGCGTCAAGATACTGATTCCTTCAGTGGATCAAGCAGTTTTGCAAATAATCCCTGTAAAAGCAAGCGCGCCAACGGAAAAGGATGGTCGTTGGGTGGGTTTGTTTCAAATATCGAGGCTGCTATTGGCGGGGTATTTAATCTTTGCGAAAAAGTGCTCGTTTCGTTTCGTGGAGGTTTATTAAGGGGTCTAGGCGGAAGAGGCTCTTTCATGCTTGTGATGATTGAAATGGTAGGGATTTTATTGGATGGGATTGGTGAGCGTGTTTGGGATTGATTGTGATGGAAGCTTGCGAACTGGGATGATAAACCAGTTTTCGGGTCTTGTCAGCTCTTGTTGTACCTGAACTACGGCACCTTCTAATATTTAGCATTTCATTTAAAGCAAAACTCTACCATGCAAGTCTCGCTTTTATCACTTTCGAATGACCTCTAATAATAAATGATGTCTTCCATCCTGTGTAATCAATTTGAAGGATGACTTCGGTGTCCCCATGGAGTCCCCCGACGTGGGTCAAGAGTAGACGAAAACAAGCTTTCTGGTCCGGAGGTTATCTCCTGATCATGACGGCCCCGTTGATAGCGAGCTCGGAAAAATCTGACGGTATAGTGGGCTGCTCGCGGTACCTGAAACCATTGTCGATCGTCGCCTTCTCATCACTTATTACCGGTTCATGATGATAAGGAAGGCATGACGTAGTCGTCATAATTCCTTATCGATAGCAGACTGTTCAAGAAAGTGAACGGCTCTCGGGTGAGCTGGTACTGGCAATACGGTATAAAAAGCCATGCCAAATTACAATGTAAGCTTGCAATTTTCTCCAGCTTTCTCGCTGCTTAAATTTTCATCACATGCGCTAAAAACGGGGGTTTCACACTATTTTGTTTAAAAGAGTTTGAGATCTCTCGGTTTCCTGTTCATCGACCAGACTTCTAGAAATCTGTGAACTATATCGACTTCCAATTCCTACAAGTTCCAGTCAGCTTTTACTGAAGTCTGTGAAATCTCATACCTACCAAGGTCCATCTGAATCGAGAAACAATAAAATGGGTGTCGAGGCAAGGAGACCATGCCGTCGCCATTCAATAGAACTCCCTTCTGTCCGGCTCATCTCACCGCTTTACCAAGAAGACGAACGTGAAGTGTTCTGCATTTTCAATGACACTTTCCTTTAGAAAACATCGTAACTTAAGAACCGAGGTCCCAGTTAGCATCGTACTGTCACCTTCCAAGCTTAAATCTCCCCCACTGTCCTCACGATCAAAAGGGAAATGATATGCCACTATCCCCGCGTTCGGTCCCCATTCCCCCGAGACACCTTCCCCTACGATCCCGTACCTCAACGAATGATTTTAAACTTTGACACTAAAAATCGCTGAAACAATGCCGAGATCACCGAGTGCACCGCTCCTCGTGGCATCAATCCCAAACAAAATGGCATCTTTCCAGAAGCGGAACTTTAATACCTCGATTCCATCAATCGGCTTACTCGACTTGCATTACAAGTGCCGGGCCAATCCTGGCGGCTGTCTGGGGTCGATATGTTTTCTGAATGGTGGGAAAAGGCTTCATATCCCTGTTTCATCAGGCTTGGCACAGTCGGAGAGCCACCAGAATAGGTAAACGCGGAGTCTAGATCGCGAACCTTGTTTTGTAAAACGAATGATCACCTGGATTGTCAGTTTGGGGGTTTAATTGATGCAATTTTGATCGCTTGAAGTAGATATATACGGCTCTGGGCAACTTCTTGGGTTTCATCATACTCTTGTCAGTGTTCTTTTATCTGAAACTCAAGTCATCATGAAGCTGTCTCTTTCACTTGCGGCGCTTGCCGCTGGAGCTTTTCAGGTCGTGTCTGGCCAGACAGTGTACTTTGCTGGTAAGTGGATTAACAAGCGACGCCCTCGGAATAGACGCTGATCGGATGAAAGGTGACTCCACCATGGCAAAGAATGGAGCCAACGACGGTGTAACCGACGGCTGGGGTAACTATATCGGCAAATATCTCAAGGTCACAGCCGTCAACAAAGCCATCGGCGGCCGCTCAGCCCGCTCCTACACCAACGAGGGCCGCTTCACAGAGATCGTGAACCTCGTCAAGACAGGCGACATCGTCGTCATTGAATTCGGCCACAACGACGGCGGCTCCCCGGAAAAGAACGACAACAACCGTTCCGACTGTCCCGGCGCCGGCACAGAAGTCTGCATCTCCGACAAGACAGGCGAGAAAGTGTACACATTCGTGTTCTACGTCTCGCAAGCCGCCAAAGCCCTCGTCGCCAAGGGCGCTACTGTCATTCTTAGCTCTCAAACTCCTAACAACCAATGGGAGACTGGAACGTTTGAGCCTGGAGCTCCTCGCTTCGTGGGATATGTTCCCACCGCTGCCAAGGCTTTGAACAGCCCTAGCGTTACTTACGTTGATCACTTTGCTGCTGTTACGAAGATGTATCAGAAGTTGGGTAATGCAAAGGTTAACTCCTTGTATCCCAAAGACCATACCCATACTAGCCCTGAGGCTGCGGACCTCATTGCCAAGGCGTTCGTTCAGGCTATTGATGAGGAGTTGAATGGAAAGACTAGCTTGAAGCCTTATATCAAGACTCCTGTTACCAAGGTGTACTAAGCGTCAGTTTGACCGAGTGACCGAGGTTGGATGATACGGGAAATTGTATATAACTTCTTTGTATATAGTGGTCATGATCATGATACATAAAGATAGCGTCTATGAGACATTTGTTCATGCTAGTTACAGAAACTTATTGAAATAACTCTCGATCTTGTAATTATTATCGTAGATCCTGTATTAAACCCTGCTTGCTCTCGATGCTGACAGACTAGACATTCGCCATGCTCTTTAGTTCCGGACAACAACAGCCTCCTTAACGAATGATCCCTCAACCGCAACTTTGACCAAGAATCTCGCCACGCTATTCGGCGTGGCACTATCAGACATACCCATTCCTTCACCAGCACTACCCAACGTCTCAACATCCTTGTCAGTCTCCTTCCCAAACTCCAATCTCACAGCTCGCAAGAGGGTCCAATCCATGTCCGTCGACCGAATTTCCTTATCCAACAGATTGTGATCCTCCAGAGCATACTTAATATTCGTCCATCCCATGAACGCTCTGCTCACCCAAGGTAGTTTACCCCACGAGTCCCCAACACCTGCTGTTGACATGACAACGATGCGCTTGATACCAGCTTGTTCCAGGACCTCACATGCATTGGCGCATGAGTCTGCGAGAAAACGAGGCGGCGAAACCTGAGCTGCGAAGGGACTGTCTGATTTTCGGACCGTGTTGAGAGTCATGATTGCTGCAGATGGTATCAAGCCTGGAGCAGCTGTAAGAGTACGGCGGATATCGTCTTTGGAGAGGGGTGAGCCGGTGACGACAGTGAGGCCGGACTGAGAAGCTACTTTGCTGGCGTCTCGTACAAGTGCGACAGCAGTGTGATGTTGAGAAAGAAGTTCGGAGACGACGTATTTGCCTGTTCGGCCTGTTGCGCCAAGGAGGAGGAAATGCATGACTGAAGAAGGAGGGTTTATGTGATGGGGCTTGTGATGTATCAGGACAAGTTGAAGAGGAACAGTAGTTTCTGATAGAAATTTAATGACGAGAAGAAGTTGATTGTGATGAGACACCCTCTCATGGTTCAATGACTTGTTTATATACTTGGACCTGCATGTTGGGCTGAACAGCGGAGCCAGCCTCTCATTGGTCGGTTCGGTCAGCATGCTTCTCTGGGATGAGCCGTATCTTACGCAAAGATCCAACTCGCGTCTCGGGCTTACAAATTCATGTCGGACTTAGCAACAGAACATCGCGATATGGAATGACTCATACATCTATTGAGATTGTTTTGCTAAACTACTATCAATTCCCCGACGCATATCATAGTCCTTCAGTCGTTCGTTGACGATGTTTGCTAAACCCTGTAGTTGCTTGCTTTCTTCCCTCAGCTTGACATCAAGATCTTGTGAAGTTTCTAATGTTCCTAGAAGAATAATCTTTAATATCAGGTACAAGATGCGCAGAAAGTTGTCAGAGATAGACTCAGGCTCTCCTGGTTGTGTCTCCTTCTGGAGAGTTTCAAGAGCACCGAGCCATGAGTCCAAGCCACAAAGCAAGTCCCGTCTTTCAGAAAGAAGTCTATGAGCCTGTTCCTCCGACTGGATCTTTTTAAATCTTTCAAGAAGCGCAATAGTTGACGTCGCGACTTTTGTAAGTTCCGCTCGCATGTTTGGCGCCAGTTTTCGATCGCTCCTCGTTTCAACCGGCGGCGTCATTATGCTCGAAGATTCTGAGGGTTGTTGTTCTGTGAACTTGCAAGGTGCAGCGAACAGCTTTATAATAAAGATATCCAGGGAAGGCAGACCACTATGACGTGCTGGCATCAGGCCATTCGCGGTCAGGTATGGTCTGGCGCGGTACTCGCGCAGGATATTCAGTCCACGAATTATATGAAGGCCCATGGCTGCAAAGTTCCCCCGGACTTGCTCAACGCTGATCAAGACTTGGCAACAAAGTAGTGCGGACTTCAAGCTGTCGGGGCTGGGGTATGCGAGATTGGATGCAAGACTCGTTAAAGCCTTGCTATACTGTTGCAGGCCGAAGTTGTAACTCAATCTCTGCCGTTCGTGAGACTCAGATCCGCCACCGTCGCTGGTTGACTTTGACTCCAGATTTCCACGAAGAGCCCTGAGAGATAGCAGAGCATGGCGTATTAAATCGTTAGTCAAGCTAGCTCGTAGGACCTCCTCTGCCTCTTCATTGCAGCTCAGCTCAACGTCGAATATTGTTTTGGTGGAGAAATATCGGTTGAGGTCGCCAGTGCTCAGTGGAGGTTCCTCCATCTTGTTATCATGCCCTGTAGTTGTAATATCTGGCTTAACGATGGACTGCGATGTACTGGTAACCTGGCTGGAGAAAGGTCTGAAGACAGAATCATAACCATCGCATTTGCGCCCAGTCTTGATACACTTCTCACAGAAGGGCTTAGCCTCGTCGCACTTGATCTTTCTGATTCTATTTTCGGTAAGTATGAACATCGCAAGGATCAGATGGTGGAGTCTTGACTGACCGGCATGTTGCGCAGCCCGTTTTCACCTTGGTTCGGCTTCGGGACGCTGGTTTTGGAGCAGTCATGGCGCAAATTGTGATGTAGCTGAAGACGCGGAATGCTTGAAAGAGGAAGAATGCCGAACAGACGAATGAATAGCTAAAGAGGTGACTTGTTCGAAGGATCGGGTCGCTTCGCACTAGTGATTGATCCAAGGTCAGGGTGGAAGGTCAGCACTAACCGTATTGGGAAGCAACAGCGAACAAGCCAATCGCTGTTGAGCAACTGCTCACTGAGCCAACTCGACTTCACTTGGTGGTAGACCAGGCAGGATCCACTCACGAGATCACTTCTGTAGGCGCCTCATGCCTAGCTGGAATTGATTGAAACGTCACCAGTTACGCAAGGCCAGAGAATGCAATGGAGGAAGTTGGTTCACAGAATACCGAGGTCATCCTCATCGATCTTCGTTTTGGTGAGGCCATACCAGTCAAGACATACAAACTTCACCTTGGTTCATGAACATGAGACTAAGGGCTGATCATTCTATTCACAGCTATGATTCTATCATACGAATTCATTGGTACCATGCTAAACCTTTATGATTCCTGCCGGTAGCAGACCGCGATGTCACACAAAAGACTGTGTCTGCGTCCAAAAGATTCCCAAGTCTCTGACTCACCCCCCGCTGGCCCATCACTGTCTGATGTCCAAAGTAGTCGTCCTTGAAGGTTATCTACTGGCGCAAAAGCTCTTCAGTCTCCGCCAAGAGAAGTTCCTTGGCCTCCACAGCCCCGGTGATACAAGTCGCCTTGATAGACTCCTCAAATTTAGTGCGGTCGACATTCCCATAGGACTGGATCCAGTTATTGACAGTAGGGAAGATCTTTGCCGCATCAAAGTTGAGCCCAATACATTTGAAGGTCAGTGAAGTGTCAGGATCAGCTGGTTCAACGGTAATCGGTTCACTGATATCATCAATTGTGTTGCGATTATAGATCAGCCAGACAGGATGTCCAGGCGCAACGGCATCGATGATAAGCACATACTCAGTGAGCTCCAAGGATGAGGTGTAAGTCTTGTCCTTACGCTGTTCCATCACCTGCCCAACAGTAAAGACCAGGGTAAGAAGAGAGTCTACGGTTCCATGAAGGGCAGAAGTCTTGAGGGAAAGGAGTATCGGATGAAAGTCGCTGTCAATTGGTTGTCCATGGCCCAGAACGTCAGGATATGGTGCCATGGTATAAGTGGCCTCATCATTGTTGACCAGATCAAAATAGCTGATGTTGTTAACGACCAAGTCGAGATCAAGACTGCAGACAGCTCTGACGTTTACAAAGTCCGTGGTGGCGAGCTCCTCGAGCCACTCCTTGGGTGACTGACGAGGGCGGTGTCGACCCTAGATGCCTTGTTCAAGAACGGAACCAAGCTGTTATCGCGCTTGGTTTCTTCCTCGAGTCTCTGCATGTAGACAAGGCGTGGGTCAAATTATGAGTGCATCGAGCTTGACGCTGGTAGGAACACGCGAATGTAGAGTCAAGGCTCCGACCCTGAAAACGCAAGATCTTCAAGTCGAAACCGCACGTTACGCAGGCATTTCCGAAGTATCCGTTGAGGATACTACTTACCTCATCACTTTCGGATCGTAGCTCTTCCGTGGATCTCTGCATGCTGTCAAAGAGCTTTTGAAAGGCTGAACAGGGATCGAACACCCGCTCAGCGACTTTGAGCCGTACTTGGGACTCAGGGGTAATACAGGCTTCTGGTACATTACGTCCTTGGGGACCTACAAACCCCATCAGCGCAGTGTCTAATGCTATGATAACTTCTCAATACATGCCAAACGACCCGGTCCGTACAGAAATAATAGAGTGAATGTTTGACAATCTGAGATTGAGTGACTACTTGGACCAGAGAATGGGCGGAACTCCCTATCTAGTCTAGTCAACTTTGGGCTACTTCCAAGAGCAGAATGGCGCCTCAAAGATGGGATATCATGGGTGTATTTCCGAACATGAGTATGGACAAGATACAGGACTAATCAAGCCGATGCTCACGCAAACAAAAATACTTGGTGGCGCCCAGCGCCAGAAGGACATGGGAATGCGTGCTAGGCGCCGGATTCGTTGGTGGAGGCGCCTTGAAAACCCGAGATATGCCATATCAAGTTCTCTACTTCAGCAATCCATTATTGATACAATGAATACACCTGTCGCAACAGCTCGCAATGACCGTGGTGATGCCACGGCTCTTGGAAACACGCAGAATGCCCCAAGAAGCTGTGATAAGGTTGAGAGGTTAAAGAGGCTTCAGCCTCAACACAAAGGTAAAGAACACAAATTAACACATATAGGCAATATACTCCTTGCCCTCACTGTTGCCTCAAGAGATAAATTCTGGCTGAAGAGTTAGATGTCCTCATGACTCTCTCCAATGGTGTATAAAGCAGGGCCTGCCTGCTGCTCTTCCGTCAGGAGGAGCCCCAAGAAGCATTTGACTCATTAAGACGATGCCTAGTACCTCTTGAATATCGCTGTATCTAACTCGTGGTCGGATATCTGCACCATCAGGCGCTCTCCATACACAAAGTCAATTTGCATGTCACAAAGAGAGAGGAGGGAGCAGACATAAGAGTACACAGAAGAGATTTGAAGCAAGCCTTACCCTCGCAGAGCGTGATGTATGTTCCCCTTTGCAATAGTCATAGAGAAATGGATACTTGGGATGAAAAGACTGGGACACGATGGGATGGAGGAAGGCTACTCCAGCAAGAATCTGAAGGTGAATATTTGGAACATTTCAAGTACAGAGCAATGCTTCCTCTTCTTCTTATGAATGAGCAAAAATGAGTACTTGAAGCTGTTCCCAAGTTGCCATTGGTGTATATTATATTAACAGATTTGAAAGACGGTAGGAAGTGCTGCCGACGTACTTCTTCTCTTCGACTCCTTCTGGTCTCGCTGTGAGTACAATTTGCAATCTGCACTAAAAAGAAAACCCGATTGCACCGCTTCAGTGAGTCCAGAATTTGACGTCCCCCGTGAAAAAGCGGAGGTTGAGGCCTGAGGGTCATGTTTGCGCAAGGATGACGGCCACGGCATAGAGCCTCTGCAGAAGCTGACCTGTGTGACTTTCCGGTGAGGGCGCCTCCCTGCACGCGCCACTAATATTCTCCGAACTTCACTTACTGTGATTTGGTGATTCTGCTGCATTTGGTACCACCTTTGCCTGTAGTCAACGCCAGGCTGGGTCTTTATGCTTGTTTGTACGGTTATGTGTGGACGCAGAAGCTGCCGCAAAAGTTTTAATCCCCTCACATCAACGAGGGCTTGAATCTCGACGTAGGTCTAGGTGTCGGCAGTTGCCGCTTCTACAAATCCCAAAGCCATTTACGCACTTGGTTCGCCTGATCTTTACTTATCCATAATTTAGAATTCTTGCTCTATTGGCGTACAGGTTCCATGTACCGGGACGACGCAGAATGATGTCGGACAGAGGATGCTGAACAGCAGGTTCGGCTGCAGAACACCATCTAGATCACCCAACGGCGCCAACTTCCCCTCAGATGTGCGGAGCCTGGTCTCTGCCCGAAAGTTAGAAGGAGGCTCAAAAGGATGAGACTCCCGCTGTTGTGGGAGCCGAGTCTCCATGCTGCGAAGCCTCCCCATTCCATCTGTAACTCTACTACAACAGGCCATGGAGTCCTTCATAAAGAAGCACATCAGGTTCATATGGACTCAAACTATACTTGCCCTGCTTCTCACCATCGACTGGACCACCGCCAAGAATCCCAAAGATGACTTTTGCCGAAGATTTGCACACCAAACAACCGTCATTGACGACAAGCTTTACATCGATGGCGGCTGGGTCAACTTTGATGACTTCCAGCAAACTCACGAAAACTACTCCAGTATGTCGACCCAGCAGTTTGTAAACCAGTTCCCAGGTCACTGATCAATACTCCAGATACCTGGCTAGCATACCATGACCTCAACAACCTCGTCGAACGAGGCGGCGATCTTTGGCCAGACCTGAATATCAGTCTAAGCAAGAATGACAGGTACGAGGACCCCTACCCTTCACGATCTTGATGTGCTAACACCGATGTGGCAGCATTCCGAGCGTACACGGCGGCGTCCTCTGGGGCGATAGCGTCAACAAGCGATTCTACCTCTACGGCGGCGAATGGAACAACGGTTTCTCACAAGATCCCTACAGTCTTCTTAGCTACGACATCATCTACGACAAATGGGACGACTCTGGAACGCCCGACATAACCCCTCCGCCCAAGGTCGCCTCGTACGGCGCTGGTCTAGGCGTCTCGGAGACCGGCATGGGGTACTACCTTGGAGGATGGATAAGCAACGCCTCGATGAGCGGATGGACTGACGACCGAACCATGAGCTCCAACTTCTACACATATTCCTACGACTCGGGAAAGTTCACGCAGGCGGCTGGTCTCGGTAAACAGCCCAGAGCTGAAGGCGGCATGGTCTGGATACCTGCCGGCGACTCTCTCGGGCTGCTTGTTTACCTTGGAGGTGTTGTAGACCCTTATGGTAACAAAACGGAGGCTCCTCAGGCATTTGATGAAGTTTTCGTCTTTGATGCCAAGGGAAACTCTTGGTCAACTCAGAAAACGACTGGAGAGATACCGCAGAACAGGCGTCAATTCTGCGTAGACGTTGCGTGGGCACCAGACAAGTCTTCCTTCAACATGTAAGTCAGCTGAACTCTTAGTGGCATGTTTGATTTTGTATACTAATCTCGCTCAAGATACCTCTGGGGAGGATTGAGTGTGCAGCCACCAATCGTCAATGCCACATCATTCAACGACATCTACATCCTGACCCTCCCGTCGTTCATCTGGGTGAAAGCTTACCCGGACCATCATGGGAATGCAACTCTCCCTCCAGAATACGACCACTACAGCGCATCTTGCAACATGGTCAAACACATGTCACAGCTCTTCGTCATCGGAGGCACTTACACCGACACTGATGCCTGCGATCTAGCGTATGATGCTTGGTCAATGCACAATTTCTGGACTGGAACGAACAACAATGCGGGCAACAACGAGACGTACTGGGCTATCTACAACCCCAACATCACCGAGAATGTTGTACCCGTTGATGTGTACAACGTCACTGGTGGAAACAAGAAAGGCGGTGCGAAGCTTGTGGCCCCCAAGGATGGATTTGATGAGGGAAACAAACCGCTTCAAGACTTGCTGGGACGCAGGCCAGAAATAGCAGAGCGTTCCCCAACACGATCCATCCCCTCCACGACCGGTACATCAACAGCCTCGCCGAAGCCAACCGAGACAAACAGCCCCGATTCCAAGCTATCTACTGGTGCTATTGTTGGTATTGCAATCGGCGGTGCTGCAGGGCTAGCTATTCTTCTACTCATATGGTTCTGGATCGGGAAGAACGTCAGCCGCCGTCGTGAAGAGAGACGCCAGTCTTCAATGACACAGAATCAGTATCAGGGCAATGGAGGAAACTTGATACATCCTCCCAGCACGGTCAATCCACTCACATCGACGGGATATTGGGGGCATGGATCTGAGCCCGTAAGCCCGCATCACATGAGTCCTAACCAGTCTATCTCGGTTTCGCAAGTACCACCCGCAGAGCTTCCTGCAGAACAGTACGGGGATGGATCTGGGGTGAACGAGCTCCCTCAGTATGCAGTTGGTAGAAAGGCACCTGTCTCGCCGGGAGTGTCTTCTCAGAGTTGGTCTCCTGGTCCTCCTTCAAGCCACACGCCGGACAGACGCAACTAGCAGGTTTCAGGAGGCAGGTGTCTAAGAAAGTGCTTGGTAAGTGGCTTGGAGGTTTCTTGTCACGGTTCTGTCCTTACACGTTGTAATAGTAATGTTAAACTGTCAATGGCAACACGTCTCGATTAAAACAACCATTGGAAGCTCTTCGAACCACCCATGCGTGTGTTGGACTTTTGATAGCAATCAATAAGTCAATCCGACAAAGCATTGGAGCTGGATCATTGACGCTGTAACATGCAAAGGCTGCCTTTGCTAGTCGATTGAGTGTAGGAGAGTTGGCGCTTCCATCATCATTCGGCTTCTAGGCAAAGGTCGTACTGGCGTAGCAGAAAAAAGCATACATCCCACCCACTTCTTGTCGGGTTTGTATCAGTGGGAGAAGATATTCGGGGCTCGAATACCATTCGGATAACTTTCCATGGCACGAACAGCTTCTCTTCGATGCCAGTTTCGGGCAGATGAGGTCGAGGGTGCATACCTTCGTGATTGGCGCGCGCAGGCGATTTTGGAGGCCTGTGACGACAGGCACGGACAGCGTCCAGATCTCCATTCTTTTTGAAGTCCGTAGTGCCTCGGTTGGGATTCTGGAAGCGTTGTTGACTTGACTGCTGCTGAGTGCACCTCCTCTGCAAAGAACCGAATCGGGAGGCGATAAGCGAGGTGAACCCTCGCCTTGGGGCGATGATGGTACAAGCTTGTCTATTATATCAGTTAAACCTTTTCATTCCAATGTCGCATGCTCTTCAAGCATGTTCAGACCGAGACTTTGACAGGCGGCCGAAGAAGGCCTGAATGTAAGATCCGATTCACCCGCTTGGGGGTCAACGCACAAGGCGTCAAATCTCGCGGTGTTGGAGTTATGAGAAAGCTTCAAGGGCTAGAAGCTGGGAGAAAAGGGCTTTGCGGTAAAAGGAATGGATGCAATCCTGCGATTTGGGATGAGAGGGAGGTGGGGTGTGATTTGCACTAGTGAGTCGTTGGGTGACAGCGAATATGCTTATACAGAAATCGGTTTATTGCATACGAATCGTAGGCCATTGACGTTGACTACCAGCTACCTGTGCTGTGAAGGAGAAGGTGAAGGACAATGAAGAATGATCATAGTGATGAGCCAGTGCTTTCCTTGTGTTCGTCACTGAGCTCGTTGTTGTGTCTTTTGTGATCTCATGTACATATTAAGGCCAGAACAATGCCGCCCCCCTTCTTTCCCTGTACACTATTGTTCGCCTCTCAGATAGCTTATATGATACAGTTCAGATCACTTGAAAATTAGCTTGGGATGTTGTTTTTATAGTGATCTCTCCTGCCCCCTGGGTAAGAATCAGCTTTAAATGT
Source organism: Fusarium sp. MPI-SDFR-AT-0072 (assembly GCA_020744335.1). NCBI lineage: Eukaryota > Fungi > Ascomycota > Sordariomycetes > Hypocreales > Nectriaceae > Fusarium > Fusarium sp. MPI-SDFR-AT-0072. The sequence goes on along the minus strand of JAHBOG010000005.1, from coordinate 323,747 downwards.
GGAAATGAACCAAGAAGGGTCATTTTGATCCATCCCCTCAATACTGGGATCTGCCTTCTGGCAAAACGATCTCCTTGCTAGATATTTACTTACTATTCGACTAAAGAACAATTGTAAACCCGGCAAGATATCTGTCAGGATTCTTCCGCGATACATCCATTGGTTCGATCTCTTCAGCGACCATGGGCAATCACCGAAGGAAACTGGGTCAATAGCGGGGTGGCACTGTCTCTCATTCGGAGGTTCATGGGGATGCCCCTTGAGTATTGGTTACGCAAAACGAGGTCAGCATTCTTCTGCTACCTGAACGCACGGCCTTCAGCGCTAGAAACCTGTGAACGCCCCTCCACAGACGAGAACGCGGCTTCCCCAACGGTGGGGATCTCTTTCACTGGCTCCGGCCTGTGATGCCAGTGGTGTACCACTTCTTGGGCTTGTTCACTGACCAATAGTAGTGTTGCCGGTAAGCTGCTTTTACGATGGATGGAGGAGATAGTAAGTCTGTCCTACAGACTCTAAGTTGCGGTACTATAGATCTACGATACATGATTGTAGGTCAGAAGACGCAATATGTGATTTTACAAGTCATTGAGCTCATTGGCGTTGGAAGTATCATAGAGGATGATGCAATCACAAGTGGGATTCAGGAAGACCTAGGCCTTAACCAAATAATCGGGGAGGTTCCCGTCGGCCTCTTCCTGCTTGGACCTTGTTGTTTGTGATTGACTAGGCATAATCCATGTAAATCCCAATGGCACTGAAATCGATGAGATTGCTTTCCAGTGCCGCTTAATCTTCATCGCCAAACACTTGGGGCCCTCCGATTGGGGCAGAGGTCAATGTAGTGTTCAACCACGGTCACCCGAGGAGGAAGGCTTCGGTATGTAAACCACTTTCACACCCGCGAGAATCACTGGCAGATACCAATAGCTGCACCAGAGAAATATCTACAGGGGAACAGAGAGTTTGATTCGTGTGTTATATGATACATTCACGTAAGACGACCATCGACCAGCAGTAATGAAACATATGCGTCAAATATGGAAATGCCGGCCAAACCTTTCAATCCTCAGTCCGTAATTCTGAGGCCCAAAGCCCGGTAAAAACTGATGATAGGTTCTATGGGAGGTGGTTGCTGATCCTTTTAGCAAAGACCAGCCTTTGTGGGCTCACAAGCGCCGTTGCCCTTATCACAACCATTGTAGCCCTGACATTGGACCTTGGGATAGCAGTTATTGGAGTAAGTGGCCTATGATACATTAGCCACGTAGTCACTTATTGATCACGATACGTACCTTGTCGCCCAAGTTGGTGTTGATGCCCATCAACTCCCCACCGTTAACAGCAGTAGTACCCTCCATATGCACTGAGCGTCGGCAGTTACCCTTGCAGTTACCGCAAGACCTGTACACCTTGCCGTAATCGTTGGCGTAGAAGTTGATGATGTTCACGTGGCCGCAGCCGTTATGCTGGATGATCTTATCAGCGGCCTTGTAGGCGCCACCGCCGATAATGTTGGCTGTGCCGCCGCCCTTGATGGAGATGGCATCCTCGCAGACGTCCTCGAACCAAACGAATTCGAGAGTGCATGATCCGAGGCAGTACACGCCTTCGCGCTGGTTGGCTCCGATGATGACGTTTCGAAGTTTGGCTCCGTCTTCAAGGACGAAAACCGTGTCCTTCTCGCCTGAAGAATACAGTCAGTGGTGATCAAGATCTGAATATTGTTGTCGTGACTTACCTCCTTCAGCCTGGCCTGTACATTTCACGCCACGATCATACTTGACCCAGCCAGCGTCAAAGGTCTGGCCTTTCTTGATATACTGAGGAGAACCGAGAGTTTTGGTTCCCGTATGCTTGGGAAGACCCCCAGTATAGCCCTTACAGGCCAAGACCGACGGCAGGGCTGTAAGAAGAGAAATTACGCTAGGGAAATGCATGATGAACGTTGTTGAAGCTGGGCTTTTGGTATCAATAGTGAATTGATATCAACAAGGCAAAGCACGGGCATTTATACTTTTCACCCGTCTCTCTCAAAATGCTCTCTCAATGTTCCATGATGCCAAGTGTAAGTGCATGCATTATTCCCTGCAATGCCCAGCCTTGCAAGAGGGGGTACCATCCAGGTGGTATCCTGGCGATCAGTGCTAGTAATTCCTCCAGTCATATCCAGTGTCAATGAAGTAGGGGACTGTTCACAAGACGAAAGTGTGCCAGTATCGAACTGCTATTGGTGGAAGTCAGTCCTTGCTGGAAGTCGCTACGATCAAGCTTGTCTTTATGCTTGAAATAGCTCCGAGGCTCCGAGAGTTCTAGTTTCTGCATTGGGCAGGTGTCATCTCTTTGAATGGTTCCTATCCAGCAAACCCACCATTCTTCGACGAAGATAGGTGCGCTTGGGATGAAAAGTGTCTTTAAAGCAGTGTTGCTTCACGAGTGAGGCCTCTTTTGAACTATCCACGGACTTACACCAGCTCTCGTGAAACCGATGTACCCTATAAGCTTCTTTTCCGACCATACTTTCACCACGACCATGCCGACAAAGTCGAAAAGGCAAGCCTCCTCAATTATGAAACCTCTGGTCGAATAGAAGTTAGATGATTGAAGTCCAGTACCCATTCATGCCAAAAGAGTTTCCGCTTGGATGTCCGAGTGAACAACTTGGCAATCTGGCCTCTGGGGTTCAGCTTGTCCCAGAATCCAGTCGATTTGTTGGTCTTAGAGGTGATACGGCTCGTTGAGAAACAGTTCTCGTCGAATTGTTGGAACTGATCAAACTTCACCCAATCAATATCTATATGAGGTTTGTCATTAATAACGTTGTTTGTGCGCTAATCTTCGACAGGCATCATCTCGGCTAGGTACGGAAATCAGCAATGAGCAGCGGCAGAACTAAGTACGTTTCATGTCCATGTGGAATTGGTCAGAATCTTTATGCTCATACCTCACCCCAGCCCTTCCGAGCCTAAAAGTGCAATGCAAGCCGCACACTGGGTATGGACAGGCTGGCTGTCTAGCTGGTGCGACATACGAACGTAATGGATTGCATCTGGTGCCAATCGTACGACATGGTGCTATAGAGTGCAGATCAATCCCACCGAATCACTGTAATCTACCTGCAATGAATATTGGTGGCGCGATACAGCGAGGTCCTCCCCAGGAAAGAAAAGAAGCCTACCCTCTGTAGAAATCATATAGCGTGTCCGCAGCGCCTGGGCCTCCTCGTTTTACGGAAGGGCCTTGCAGCCTGGACTCACAAAGCGTTGGAGCCAGGATCCCTCGCAGCTTTAGCAGCAGCTGGTCCTGAAGAATTTCATGAATAGGTACATCAATATCAGGAGAGGCGATCCTTGCCATTGAGGTGTCTACTACAATTGGTCCTGCTGTATTTTTAGAACAAAGTGAAAGAATACGTAGTATTACTAACTAACAAGGAAAATCAGACAGCACAATGCAGAATTCTCAAGGGTCCAGACTACCCAAGTTTCTCTTCCATATTTGCTGGAAATTCCTTCTCAGTTTACATGTCTGACACACGTCGCGTGCCCCTGCCCCTCCAAAGCTCGGCAAAAGAAGTGAGCGTAAGTCTCTGCACAGGTGAAGCCTCGAAAGAGTACTTCTGGCATAGCTTTCTCTTTCTCCTTAACATTATCGGGGACAGCATATCTGAACAGTGCTTGACAGCGGGTACACCTGGCCTTGGGCTGGAAAGAGGGACATTCAACAGGCGTTGCGACGTCGTGTAGATGAGAGAAATAACCCAGTGGGTTTTGAGCAAGACCTGCGACCGTTTCGTTCTTCTTGTTCTTCTTGTCTTTCCGCCGTCGCCAAAGGACTTCACTCCATTCTTGAATGTCATAAGCCTCGTTTTTGCCACGGTCCACAGCCTTGGTAATTGCATCGTGACGGCTGTTGCGCAATTTTTTGACAAAATCATGGAGCTTTTTGAAACCAGCCCAATGATCTGCCGATGCTGCAGTGCTGTATACCAGATCGCCGTTTGGTGAGGTGCCTCTGCAAGCGAAGATGGCTTTAGGTAGGCTAGCATAGAGTTTTCGAGAGTTGGCTATCTTGAGATTCCGGTATTCTGCGCAGAGGTGCTCTGATATTTTATTTCATTAGCCAAATGCGCCTCTCGTAATAAATATGCTTCAGGTGTCATGCCGAGGCTATCCCATCTGTCACGGGCCGTTACGACTCTCAGAAGCAGCTCAATAGGGCTGATGGCCGTAAGCGTGACCTCTTCTGTGAACCAATGACTTTTCTCCAAGCAGCTTCGACATTACCCTCTGGTACCTATTAAAGGATATTTCCTTATACTCAGGGCTTTCTTTCTTGCGTCCCAGAGCTGTCAGAATACCTAGTAATGGCCCAGAGACGGAGAACGAGACGATGGTGATGAGATCGATGGCATCATCAACCATTACGACGTCAATGCTGGTGTAAAGATCAAGTTGGACTTTTAAATCCCCCATCATCAATCTGGTTCCAAATTTAGGCAGATTTACACAGACGAAGAGACTCAAAACAACTGCCAATGGTTCCAGACGACGAAAGTTCTCACAGAATAATAATTTATGGGATTCTTTCTTGGCGTTATTGAGAGAGATTGTGTCTGACTCTCGAAATGCTGGGAAGAAGAGTGGAAGAAGGCCACATATCTTATGCATTGATGTGACATGGGCTACTATGAACCAGTATAAAGATCTTTTTCGGTTCTTAAGACAAGATATATGGCCGAGATTACAGGGATTTCACAGGGTCCAGAGCCCTTAAACATCTAGTATCAGGGAAGATAATACAAAGCACCAGCATGCTTCGTATCTCCATATCATCATATTCCATGGCCTCTCTCAGTGATTCGGTGATAGTATTAGTAATGGCAAACCTTGTTAGTGTCGACTTCATTACAGCTACGAAATGATTCAGTAAACTTGACTTGGATGCAGGAAGCGCTAAGGCCTGGTTTAGATCTCTGCCCGGAGAAGAAAGTTATAAAACTACCAATACTTAGGGCCGAGAGACTTTCTGGGTGCTCGCTCACACGAGAATTGCCTCGATTACAGCGGCCCTCCTATGGCTTTGACGAACGCTGGCTCTTTTGCCACCTTCTCTTTCACGGTGGATTCCGGTCAGGGGATTGGGCGATCAGAGTGTTGCTGCGGAAAGGTTCTCCTATTCAATACGGCCCTGATCTGAATAATATCTTGGGGATCCGTATAAAACCTGTAGGTATTTCAATTAGCTTTATTATATGCTTGTTAAAATGGAACAGCTTCAGTTCACATACTGTGCCATCCCAGTTCATCTATCACCACTGACGCGTCTAATGGAATCTTATGATTGATTTAAGCTGATGTAAGCCCATACCAATATCTACGATCTCCTTTAATTAGCTGAAGTGCTCTCTACACTTCTGGTATCACCAGCAGATATCTTATCCGCTTCTTCACAGAGCATATAGCTAAGTCCATGTTAATGAGTAACATTGGCTATGGGAAGCTCACGGCGTCGTACGAAGGCATACATGAGGATTATCGAGCTCTTGCCTTCGCCATCAGAATGAAGGCTTTATGCAAGGCCACTGTGCTAGGGTCAGTTAGAAGGGCAGTAATCGGGAAAGTCAACTCCGTATTGTATACCATCTCCGGATTTTCGAATTTTTAGCTCATTATGTGTTTTGAAGATGTTATTATTTGCAAATCAATTCACGCTATCATGATGTCCCCAACAGCAATTTGTGGCAAAAGAGTGTCCTGCTACCGACCTCAAGTAAAAGAAATGCCGATCTCATCCATAACGTAACTGATTTCTGATTCATTGCCATCATCACTCAAACTGAACTGGCTCGACTCGATCGATATTTCTCTTAGTGAAAGGCTCACAAATCACATAAACCTTCTTCTTCGCTACCCTCAATCCCTCTCCATTATACGCAACCTTTCGCGCATAAGCATTCAGCTCTCTATGAGAGATGACTCCAGACGGAGGCCTGAGATGTACCATCATGACATCCGAGCTTTTCTGGCCGTGTTCACGCAATAACTTTGCACGCGCGATCGCATCAGCACGATCTTGGTACCCTGGTATGAAGGGTGCACGGGAGCCTGGGTGGTCAAAGATCTCCTCCAGACCTTCGCGAACATCCTCAAGAAGGTCTTCGTATATTGCTCCAGGCATGTCGATTTTTTCTGGAATTTGGAAGTATTTGGGAGTAGCTCGGCGAGGGGTGACGCTCTGTCTGTGCATCTCGACGTCACCGGCTGCTACCCAGCAAGGTGTTCCGACCTCCGAGTCCCATGCCATGATTGACGCTGAGGGGTACGTTGATGCTGACAGGTTATATGGTGGGGTTTTTGATGAATATGGGGAAGTGGTAGATGAAAAGTGTCTTTAATTGCAGTCACAAAATTGTAGAAACTGTTCCAGAGGTAATATGTAGCACCAAGTATATGTGGTGACGTGCAGAGAATAAAAGAATTCCAGTTCCCGAGAGATTGCCGGGCATCACTCGATACTTATGCGCAATTACAAGTTGTTACATCGAATTATGGAGCCACCTGCGCGCTTCGCTCTCCATCGATTCCGTAGACTTTTGGCTAATACAAGAAGAGTACCAGATCACACGATCAATGCAGGTTTGCGTTTTGGCTGACTAAAGTTCCACGATTGTCACCCAACATTATCCGGAGGTTACCGGGTGCATCAAAAGAGGGTGAAGCCGAGGAGAAATGCGACCTAAATCTAATCAGTCGTTCTTCAGTTTTGTTACAAACCGACTATGCTTCATGCATTTGGCCTCTGTGACAGGATAGGGAGAATTATCTATGTAGAATCGTATTAACAGAATCTCACAAAATTCAATCATTACGGAGAAATGCAGACCTCCATGCGTCTTAGTTTTCGATTGACGGACGGGTCTTGTCTGGGGCTTACCCCAGAGTAACGGCTATAACGGGAAATGCAAACAGTTGTCAGCCGAGTGCTCATATCAGGAGACGAACGCGGAGAACTGCGGGGTATCTCAACACCACTGCCCCAAGATTGAGTCTGGAAGAGTCGAAAGAACAAGTTGTATGGCACGTGAAGTATCATATCATATTTGTTACCATTGTCTGCTTCTTCCTTTATGGCCAGCTAATTCGGCAATTGCCAGCTGACTTCTGATGCAGCCTTTATGAAATGATTCAGCTCCTTCTTTTCTTAGTCCGAATCCATTCTGCGAGAATTTGGCTAAAGGAAGTCTCAGAGCCGACATGGGAATGACGGTAACAGAACTTTGCGTGAGAAGTCGGCTCAAACTCCTCAATGTTTATCTGAGACAAGTGTATAAGCCACGCGAGTAATCCAATCCCGAGAAGATGTCTTTAGTGACGCGAGATGCGGCTAGTTTACCAGATCCAGATAACTCGCCCAGAACGATCTCGGGATCAACAATAGCAGAGTCACCAAAACAAGGCGACAGTCATGCCGAAAGCGCTCCAAAGTTAACGATAAAGACTTGAACTTTAGTCAAAGGCTTTCAGGCTTCACAGATAGTAACTTCGGCGATGCCATTAGTTACCTAGTCCAATCACTTGATTTGCAAAAGCGCCGCTTTCAGAGCTGCAAATCGCGTAAGGGCATCGCCATGGACCTTGTCTCCAAGTCCGTCACTCAACAATACAGTGAGACTCGCATTGGAATTGTCAACCAAAGGACAATAGTGTCAGTAAGAAAGCCATGGTCTTCTGCCGCCGGCGGTTACGGCAAGCTTCTTTGGTATCGACCTGTTCAAACTATCAGAAAAATGGAACTTTCAGTCATCGCCTGAGTTCTGTATGTTTATTGTAACTACTTTCTCTTTAAACTTTTTATATTTCTTGTTGGTATGCATTGCTGTTAGACAATTCAACATCTCTGGACAGGGCACTGGAGAAGTAGTTACGTGCAGGATTGGATCCAATAACATGGCGCCGGGCTTTGAAGTCGAAGAACAATAACCGGTTCGAGAAATGCAAAAAGTCTATTGAAATTTATGTTGGAATGGCGAAATTGATTATGGGTGCGGTTCGGACTAAATCGATCAACAAGTCTGCGTAGTTTACCTCAACACCAGAGGTCTTGAACATTTGCGCGTCATCGACCAATGGTGACACCCTCACTTTCTTAAAGCAATTGCGACAACCCTGTGCTCACGTGACCACAGCCCTGGGTATAATCTCTTCTCCTCGATTTCAACTTCTCTTTTCTTTCTTCTTTCTCTATCCTCCCCCCTCTCTTGCACCGCTGTGGGTCGTGATTCACGCACGCCTGCTCGGAATTGTGACCGGCCGCTCCCTTTCAAGCAGACCCGCTTGGATTCGTTTGCTCCGACGGCCCTCGTCATCTCAAGTAACCGCTTGAGAGATTGCAACTTGCAAATTCAGCAATTCCAAGCAGCCGTGTTCGGAATCGTTATCCGGCTCTCTTCGCCCTTCCTACTTCCGCCGATTCTCGAAGATTCAAGCAGAGGTGCTCGGAATCGTCTTGACTCAACACCACTCTTGCACATCCAGCCTACAGCAATTGCTTGAACCGGAACCCGCTTCCTCTTTAGAAATGACTAGAGGGCTAAGTAACCCTTGTTTCTCAAATGAAGATGATCATTTCATCAGCTTGATGCGCATGTTTGACGAAGACAAAGAGCATGTGGATGACCACAGAATCTCCTTTCCGAAATGGATTGAGAAATATTACGACTATTCTCATGCCAAACATACACAAGCTGGTGTCCATGATTTGAGCGATCTCAATCTTAAAATTCAGAGAAAGATGGGTGTCTTGATCAATATGGTGTGGACTGTTGAAATGAAGGACCCTATTCACCTTTCTCAGTACTGCGCCTTCAAGAGCATCAGGGAGCTGAGCTCTTATGTTGATGTTATCGGTAAGCACCATGCCCTCTGCATTATCGCCTCACATGCTCATTGTTCTTCTGCAGTTCCAGACATCGTTTACCAGGCTGCCTTTGTTGCACACAACTACTTCTTGGTGCCTTATTCCCACTTCAACAGCCACGTCGACGGAAATCTCTCACAGGTTTAGAAGACCATGCGCGAAGCGAATCAAGCCGAACGAGACTTTCAGCCCCCGGCTTGGAGATCCTCGTTGCCACCGTGAATACCAAGGTCAGGGATGTCAACGTGCATACAAACTGTGCCAAGGGACTGCTGTTGAACTGGACACTTGAACCAGAGCGCATGCTCAAGATTATCAACAACATGGGCAACACTAATCAGAAGAAGCCGTCCACTTTTCACATGCTCAAGGTCGCAGAGACCTACCACGATGTCATTGAGAGGGTCTGCTGCACCAGGGGGGGCGATGCAGCTTTCCAAGGACATCAAGCTCCCAGGGTGGATGACAGGCGTCGTCCGCGAGATCTGCATCTTTGAGCTGATCAAGTCAACTTGGCACCAGGGCTTCAACCGTTATGCCTGGGTGGTGGCATACGATCTGAAAGGCCATGATTTCGAGTATCATGATCCTGAATGGCGTCAATTTGCCCATGTCTTCTCGATCGTGGCGAAGCTAATGCTTCACCATCTCGAGGACAAGGAGTTCTGGATCGAGAGCATGCCTATCCTCATAGAACTTTGTTTTCACTTCAAGGATGCATTCGATAAGTCCGATGGCCTTGAATGCCGTTTGAACCTTACACCAAAAGAGATCAGAAGGTCGTTTCTCCCTATATTCAAGGGGATGAAAAATGCACGGGTAGCGCTCGATGATGAGCATGTCTCTGAGCAACGACAGATGCTGCAGCGTGGTGTTGAAGCCAGAGAAAAAGGGCACGAGACAGGTGCTCAGGGTGGTGAGAAACGCAAGGCTGGAGATGATGGTGAGGGTGGCGCGAAGAAGCAAAAGACCAGCGCTGCTTAGATCGGCTCAGTGAAGCAGGCTGGAGGCGATTTTGGACGGGACAGATGAGATGTGAGACAGATATCGGTGCGCGATTGCGACACGGGATTTCACAATAGCCCTTAGCAGGTAACTCAAAAAAAGAAAAGTCACTGATGTTAGATGAACAAAATGAGAAAATAGTGATATGTTGCTGTTTTCCTAATGAGTGAAGTAGAGTTGTTGAGGGCCAACGGAGCGTGTTGTGAGTGAGAGAGCCCGTTCCAGTGGATGGTAGTGCTGATCCGCTGAACATAGCCGCTGTGCCGTCTTGTCGGATGTGAACATGCACAAGATGCACATGCGATTGGTTTATCACTTATACCGGATACCACCTTGTCAAACCTTCGAATACAATACATTTCCCAATAAACCTTCCAATAACTCATATCAATCACATTTGAAACAAGGGAGTCAGGCATTTATATAATTCTCCATTCTCTGCCTCAAGCCAAGACTCGGAATCTCAAGCCGGCCCGAGACTGCACTAACAATTTCCAAGTCCGAACATCCGCGTCTTTCCGCCCTCTCACCTCTGCACATCCGCTTCCGCACCCTTCACCGAAAAACCCCATTCACCGATCACCAGAGCATGCAACCCTCAGAACCAGAGCGCTATATCCGCAGCCGCATCGCCAACGCCTGCGACGGATGCAAATCCCGCAAAGTCAAGTGCGACGGTAAATTACCATGCAGCTACTGCACGCGTCGCCAGAAGCCCCACGACTGCCACTACTCTCCACAGCGGCGTCGAAAAGCGCACTCTGTGCGGTCACCGCAGACTTCAGAGCGGGCGCAGTCTACGAGACATACTACGCCTTCTACGCCTGCTGCTGAACCTGTGGCGCAGATCAATGGAGCGCAGGTTGATGCGGAGGATGAGACGGAGGTTCCGAGGGAGGCGAGGTTGGTGTGCGATGCGCAGGGAAAGTTAATCTTTGTGGGCGATTGTGCGCCGCTTTCGTTTTTTCAGAGCGTGAGACAACTCGTTACCACGAGAGTTGGGCAGAATGCTTTTGCGCCGCAGTCGAGTCGATATTCGGTTCTTGAAAATGCGACGGCGCATCAGTCGAGACGGATACCGGGTGATAACCGCATACCAATCGTTCATCCAGATGATATTCCCCTAGCGGTGTCGAATTACTTATCCATTGCGACAGGGCTCGTGGATTTATTCGATAATCGGCGCCTTCAAGATGATCTCATCCTCTGGGCGAACATGGACCAGAAGCAAGATGACGCTACGACCATTGTTAACTTTCTCGTCCTCGCCATCGGTATGAAGATCAACGATGAGGAGCGTTCACAAGATTACTTTGAGTATGCGCGCGATAAAGCATACTCCAACCTCACCGGCAATCTCAGCGTCTCAACAGTCCAGATGTTTACGCTGATCACACTATACATGCTCTGCTCATGCCAGATCAACGGGGCGTTTCTCTTCTTCGGAACAGCTGTACGCGCAGCTTACTCGATTGGAATTCACAGAACAGAAGTCAACGCGCGTTTTGGACCGGATATTCACAGACAGCGCGATCGTCTTTGGAAGAGTATACGCGTCGTTGATCTTTTTCTGAGTTCGTCGATGGGTAGACCGCCTGCTACTTCGGATGTTGACTGTACGGTTCCGTATCAAAGTCCTGATGAGAACGTTGAAGAACCTGTGGACTTGCTTAATGCATCGGTGCAGATATTCTTGGTGCTTGAGGGTGTTGTAACGGAGATTTACTCACGGCGAAAGGTCTCGCTGCAGCTTACAGAGGGGATATCACTTCAGCTACGAGATTGGTCATCGCGGTGGTTGAAACAACTCAAGGATATAGTTGCAAATCCGGAAGTTCAAGATAGAGCTCAAGCAAGCGGTGCTTGTCAGATATTGGCTACATATTATTATGCCGTCATGCTGGTGTCGAGACCATTTCTCATGTATGAGCTTTGCCGACGACTATCTGATGGCTCCGTCAACTCGAATGGGAGATCTGCTTTGACAAGTGGGAAGTCGAAACTCGCTGATGCCTGCATTGACGCGGCGAGTTTGATGGTTGATCCGATACTGGATCTCATTCAGAAGGGAGTTCTTGTTGGGCATGTTCCCATTCTTGTGTAAGCCTCCCTTGACATACCACTTACGATCATTGTTTCTAACTACGACAGATCATGGCTATTTGCTAGCTCTCTAGTTCTCGGAGTCGGCCTCCTCGGTGGTTTCGGCCGCGTCCTCGAGAAATACACCCGCATGGCCATCCACGCCCTAGACCACTGCTCCAAACACGACACCCACGCCGGCCAATACTCCCTCATCGCCCAATCCCTGCTGACAACTGCCCTCGAGTACCTCGAAAAGCGCGAGCTCGCCGAACGTCAACGCCGCACCGAAAACTCAAGCCAATTGTTTGGTCTCATACCCTCCGACACGATGGACTCATCACCCACGTTCACAGGCCAGTCAATGACAACGCCCTCTAGAGGGCGCGAATCACTGGATAGGACGTTCTTACAGCATAATGGTTTGCAAAATGTCGGATCACCGCTTTTTGGGGATTTGGATTCAGCATTTCTGGGGCTAAGTGAGAGTATGATGCAGACGCCTGATCCAAGCTATTGGGGAGGGCCGATGGGGAATGAGGCTGATTCGGGATCGGCTCTAAACTTGTTTGCGCTGTTGGATGCGGGTGGTGGTATTGACCTGACGCATCATCTGTGAAACGTCAACGACGAATCGGTGAGATATCTGGAACTGCGGATGTTCGGAGTTGTCAGATCAGGGGGGTATGTTCCTGATATCGGATCCGACGAGGATTGCGCGTCGTGGTGCAAGATAAGATGGCTGGTCCTCGGTTATGGAATGCCATGTCTAGCCGAGTAAGACGATGATATGCGGGATGTAATGTGATAGATCATATGGCGCAATGCCTGGAAAACGTCGGCATCATGCGATTGTGGTGATATGCAATTGTTCGGTGTAGAGGGAGAACCTTCAATGGAGTTGGAGAGGATTCAAACGGATGAGGCGTAAAAAGCAACTATCACGAACGGGCAATTGCTTTCATCTACTGGCGCGATCAGCAACCCCTCCAATAGACATCACTAGACTCTCAAAAACATAACCAAAAAATCAGGCTTCATTAAAAATCATTATCTATCTTTTCGTCTAAGGCAAAGCCGTCCTCAAAATCTGCATAAACTTCCAAACATCCTCAAACCTCGTATACAGCGGCACAGGCGCCACGCGAATAACACCCGGCTTCCTCTTATCACAAATCACAGCATTCTCCTCCAGCGCCGCACTAACATTATCCAACAGCCCATCCTTCAACAACACACTAAGCTGCGTACCCCTCTGCAGCGGATCCCTCGGTGTGATAATGCGGAACAGCTCAGCGTCTGACGACTCGGCCAAGATCTGATCAAGCAGATACTCCGCGTAGGCCGTTAGCACCAAAGCTTTGGAGCGCAGGTCGTGCATGGTTGTTTTGTTAAACACTGACAAGGCGCCGGAGAGACTGGCGAGATCGATGGCGGACGGGTTGGACAGCTGGAAGCCGCCTGCGCCGGAGGTGGGGATGAAGTTGTTGTCCATGTTGAAGCGGACGCTCTTGTCGCCGCCGTACCAGCCCATGAGGCGCGGGTGGTACGTAGCTTTGCCGGTGGCGTCGTTGACCTCGACTTTGCCGTGGCGCTCGTGGACGTAAGCGCCTGCGATGGAACCGGGACCTGCGTTGATGTACTTGTACGTGCACCAGCATGCAAAGTCGACGTTCCAGTCGTGGAGCTTGAGTTCGACATTTCCAGCTGCGTGAGCGAGATCCCAACCGACGACAATGCCTTTTGCTTGCGCGTATGCTGTAATACGGGGAATGTCGAAGAGTTGACCGGAGTAGTACTGGATACCAGGGAGTAAGAGAAGAGCCGTTTCCTCAGCGTGCTCATCAATAGTCGAGAGAATCAAATCAGTTGTAATGATGTGATCCTCATTAGGATGAATCTTAACCATGCTCTTCTCTGGATCAAGACCGTGCCAAACAACCTGACTCTCAATAGCATAGTGATCACTAGGGAAAGGCTTCCACTCCAGAATAACCTTGTGTCTCTTCTCATTCGGCTTATAAAAGCTCGCCATGAGGAGGTGCAAGTTTGCTGTGAGTGTGTTCATGATGACAATCTCATGCGGAGAAGCACCGACGAGGTCTGCCGACTTGATGGCGCAGTCCTCAGCGAGGTCCTGCCATGCTGGAAGCGGTGAGTTACCAAGAGCGCTGAAGTGTCCGTTCACACCGATAGAAGCCCATGTCTCAAGTTGAGCGTTGAGATATTCTCGAACAGCTTTTGGTTGAGCGCCGAGAGAGTTGCCGACGAAGTAGAGACATTGTTGGTCATCGTCTGCTGAGCCGTTGGTATGGCCGTTGCTGTGACCATTTGTGCCATTGACCGCACCAGCTGAAACGATTAGTCTAGATATTCATTGAGAGAAAATGTGTACTCACGAAGTGAACCGTCGAGGGCTTTCTTCTTGAGGGACTTCTTGGTAGGCAGGACAAACTCATCCCGAAGATGGCTTAGCTTATCCTGCGAGTCCAAATGGCGGGCAAAGTCGAGAGAATTAGCATCGCTAGGAAACTTGGCGGCAGCACCGCTCCTCAGACGCTCGACAAATCCAGAAAGCTCCATTGTAACTGACACGCAAATAATGAAATGTGATGTAATGAACTGATGTGATTGAACTCGTATGATCCGTTTGTGAGTGGGATTGCGAAATCACTTTATGTTCCGTGAAGCCTCCACCAAATTTTTAGCGGAAGCACGGAAGTTGGTTGGTCCATCCGCACATCCGCATCCCGACATCCGCATAGTGGACGTCATTATCCATTTTAGATATAGCGAGAAACAGCGATTGGTCACGCGGGCACAACACGGGATCGGATGAGACTTTATTTTCGCGGAGACCGGAGACGGAGGTCAAGTACACGGAAGACGGATGTAAGAAAAACAAGAAATAACCCATGGGTTTTACAATTGTATTTTAGACTGATGTTCTTCTGAACAATTGAGATTATACATCTTCTCTACCAATTCCATCAAGCTTCTTTGCATTTAATTCAAGCTCAAAATGTCGCCACACGCTGTTACGCACCAACTTCCGCGCATCAAGCTCACGGCCGAACTAAAAGAGTTCGCCGTGACAAGCAACGCTTTCCTCTCTGAGCACAGTCCCCTTAAACAATTACCCGATTCTTACTATGAGCCGTGGGAGCTTGTCATTCAGCATCTCCCTGCTCTGATCAAGTATTTCGATATAAGACGCGCTGTTGATACTCTTCCTGTTCTGTCGACGGAGAGATTACGGTCTGAGGCGGAGTGGAGGAGGGCGTACTCCATCTTGGCGTTCTTGACGCATGCTTATGTTTGGGGTGGAGAGAAGCCTGCGCAGGTAAGCTAAGCTACTGATACTTTGATTTGATGTGGATGTTGACAGTGTTAGGTTCTTCCCCCGCAAATCACTGTTCCCTTCCTCGCTGTCTCAAAACATCTCGAACTCCCTCCCGTTCTCTCATACGCCGCTGCAAACCTATGGAACTTCTCCTGTTCAAGCGATGACTTCACTGATCTCGACCACCTCGATACCCTACACACCTTCACCGGCACAGAGTCAGAAAAATGGTTCCTCCTCATCAGTGTCGCCATGGAGGCTAGAGCCGGAACCATCATCCCCAAAATGATGGAAGCGCTCGAAGCAGTCAAGACACGAGACTACGACGTTATAATCTCTGCTCTCGAACAACTCAAGTCTTGCATCGACAGCGTCGGTGTTTTGTTAGAGCGCATGTATGAGAAGTGCGATCCTATGACGTTCTACTATAAGATCAGACCGTTTTTGGCGGGGAGCAAAAACATGGAGGCAGCTGGTCTGCCAAGAGGCGTTTTCTACGATGAAGGCAACGGAAAAGGCGAATGGCGCCATCTCCGCGGCGGAAGCAACGGCCAAAGCTCCCTAATCCAATTCTTCGATGTTGTTCTCGGTGTAGAGCACATAACCAGCGGTAACAACACCGAAAAAGCCGGTGAGCGAAGCTATCACGACATAGTAAAAGACTACATGCCCGGTCCTCACCGCCGCTTTCTCACACACGTTGCTCGCAAGGGCAGTATCCGTGAACTAGCCTCCCAAACACCCAGCACACCCGCTCAAGAACGTCTTCAGAGTGCATTCACAGCAGCGACAGAGGCGCTCACGGTGTTTAGGAACAAGCATATCCAGATTGTGACGCGGTATATCATTCTGCCTGCCAGGAGCGGGAGGAATGATGGGCCGCAGAACCTGGCGAGTAGTTCGTCGAAAAAGAATGGGGAGGAGTTGACGGGGACGGGGGGTACGACGCTGGTGCCGTTCCTGAAGCAGTCGAGGGATGAGACTAGTGAGGCTGGGCGGTTGGAGTAATTAATGATGGATTGTTTGTGATTATAGAGCATAGCGATAGATGAGCGCGAAAAGCGCATGTGTTTCTCTGAACAAATGCATTTTATGAACATCCACTGCATTCTGCGCATCGCGTTTATTGTCTGCAATCAGGTGAACACCAAACACTTGAACACCAAGGAACGCACCGTTTAATGAACATCCACCGAAAGAGCCTCACTTCTTTTGGCAATCTCAATTTCTTCTAGAAAAATTCCATGCGCCAAGGCCGTAGAATTGTCTTCCGCGTACCGTTCAATCAATCTTGGCATCACTCTCCAACACCAAGACCATCAATCATCAACACCTCCAATGTCAATTACCGACCATGGGGGTAACTGTCACCCTCTTATTGCCGAGTTCCACGACCATGTCCCTGGAATTGGGTCTATCATTACCCGACTTTCCAATCCTGACCGACAATTCCCGTGCCTGAGCGTTGTTGAGCCCCATCGATTAATAACAGTCGAAAACTCTGTTCCTCGGAACCCCATCCAGCCTCTTTACTCCGTACTACAGACGTTTATTCCCCAATGACCAAACCCCCCCCCCCCCCACGCGTTTCCCCACGGGCAGGAATTTTAAATGCTGCTGCCTTGCGAGTCAGTCGATTTTCCAGCTCTGAAAGTAGTAATTCCGGACCATCTACCGTAGAGACGGATGGGCATTGCATTCGGGCCTTTTTTTACTGGTATTGTCGGGGTTTGCACGGGCTTTGGGTTGGTTTGATTCCCCTCACTTGACTGTGGTTTTTTGCGGAGTCTCCGCATTCTCTCCAACGTTGCAATGTTTGGAGGCGTGTGGAGGACAGAATTG
Organism: Fusarium sp. MPI-SDFR-AT-0072; assembly: GCA_020744335.1. Classification (NCBI taxonomy): domain Eukaryota; kingdom Fungi; phylum Ascomycota; class Sordariomycetes; order Hypocreales; family Nectriaceae; genus Fusarium; species Fusarium sp. MPI-SDFR-AT-0072. The sequence goes on along the minus strand of JAHBOG010000005.1, from coordinate 306,556 downwards.
TGAGATGGGCTCTGTATGTTGGAGTAGTCACCACGACGCCCTATTAATTCTTGGATCTTTAATAGCAGTTGTACCACTTAGTACTATACTGATGAATCACCTCTACCTTTTCTGTATCATTTTAAATTTCTGTAAATTTGTCGCCGGCTCCCAAACTATAGCCTCTATCACCCTTTTCTGTCCCATTCCCATTCCCCTCTCCAAAAAGCAAAGATCTACACCACCACTCCACCATCACAACCATTGGGTCCCTGCGCACCATCCAGTGACACTCAAATTTGCAACACCCAGCACCGGTTCAGAAAATCCTGCCTCAAGCGAGGGTGACTGTCAACCTCTGGGGAACCCGTGAAAGTCGCCTAATCAGGTTTAACCTACGCGGATAAACCCTTACCTCTTCCCCATATTCTCCACGCCTTTCTCTTTCTCCGCGCTACACCATACTTGCTGCTCGATGATGTAACGGGTGTTCACAACAGCCGGTATTTTGCCAGCGCCTGTTTCATTTCTTAAAAGGGTTCATCATGCCCGGATAAGGTCAGTCCTTCTGAGTGTCGTTTCTTAGGTGTTGTCGTTTGCGTGAGACTGGTAGCTCACAGTGTTTTACTATACAGATACCCACCAAGTCTTGATCAATCACCATCGTCATCATGGCCGATCAAGCAAAGCCAGACGACCACGTCGCCTCGGCCAAACTCAGCGTCGAGTCGCACCCCGAATCCCGCGCCGCAACCGCCTTCGCCATGGACTCTCAGCACCGCCAAGTCGTCGAGAAGTCGATGAAGCGCAAGCTCGACACACGCTGCGCCCTGTTCGTGCTAATCTACATCATGAACTACCTCGACCGCAATAACATGGCCGCCGCTCGTCTCAAAGGTCTGCAAGAGGACTTGAACCTCAGCTATAACCAGTATGCGACGTGCTTGAGTATCTTGTACGTAGGGTATATCCTCATGCAGGTGCCCTCGAACATGTTCATCAATCGCATCCAGCGCCCGTCGCTGTATATTTCTGCGGCGATGTTGCTGTGGGGTCTTATCTCGACGCTGTCGGGTAGTGTTCACAACTTTGCTGGCATGGTCTGCATTCGGTTCTTCCTAGGCTTCGTGGAAGCTGCTTTTCTGCCTGGTGCTCTTCTGATCCTGTCGAAATGGTACACGCGACGCGAATTGACCAAGCGCAACGCCATTCTGTTCTGCGGAAACCTCATCTCCAACGCCTTCTCCGCGCTCGTCGGCGCAGGCGTCTTGTCCAACATGCAGGGCGTTCTGGGCCACGCAGCATGGCGATGGCTGTTCTGGATCGAAGGCGCTATTACCATGAGCATTGCCATCTCCGCCGCGTTTATTCTTCCCGATTTACCTCATAACTCGCGAGGCTTTACGGAGGAGGAGCGACAGGTTGCGCAGCTTCGTATGATTGAGGATGTCGGCGAGGCAGATGAGGATTCTTCTGAGGAGAGCGCTTTCTACGGTCTTAAGCTTGCGGTGAAGGATCTCAAGATCTATATCATGATGTTGACCTTTACTGCTTATGTCGTTGGTCTTTCGTTCAATGCTTTCTTCGTAAGTCAATTGATGTCAATCGCATGCGCGTCGCTAATAATTCAACAGCCCAGTTTGACAGGGACTCTTGGCTTCGGCTACGTGCCTACTCTTTTGATGAGTGCTCCTCCGTGGGTGTTCTCTTGTATTGTCTCGGTCATCAACGCCTGGCACTCGGACAGAACCCAAGAAAAGGTCAGTTCAATTGTATGTCATATCGCGCAATTGTACTAACAGCAAACAGTTCTGGCACATCGTCGGCCCAATCGGTATCGGCACGACAGGCTTCATCATCAGCATGGCGACCGAAAACGTCGCAGCGCGCTACCTCGCCCTCTTCCTCCAAGCAGCATCCTACGCGGGCTTCATCGTCTTCTACTCATGGATCAGCTCCTCCTTCCCCCGACCCCCCGCCAAGCGCGCCGTCGCCATCGCCATGATCAACGCCTTCAGCCAGCTCGGCAACGTCGCGGGCTCGTACGTCTGGGACCTGAAAGAGAACGGGTACCGCAAGAGCTACGGAATCGTGCTCTCCATGTTTGGCGTCACAGTGGTTGGATGCTACATCTTCCGGCTGGTGCTGATTGACCTCAACAAAAAGCTCGAGAGGGGAGAGGCCAATGCTTGGGAGACGCGCCGGGATGTGGCTGCGCATACGGCGGCCGTCGAGGTCATGGACAGCCCCGACGAGGCTTTGAGGATGAAGCGGGATTTCCGATACCTTATTTAAAGCGGCGACGTCTAGGTCTGAGCACGCATGCATCAAGGGTTATGTTAGACCTACTGTAAATAAGACAAGTTTTTATGATGCTCTCCATGTCCAATTGAATGTTGTGTGGGTGATATTCTCAACAAGTGGCTTCATGTGCCTTGACTTTTGTGCGACCCCTCTTTTACAACATTTTCCGTTTCTGTCTCGGTCAGTGTGATAAGCATTACATGAACAATTACACCCGCCAAAATTGATGACTCTGGTATTAATGATACGCGATAAGCATTACTCAGTATTATCTATCCCTCTATCGCAGTCCAGTCAGCATTGGGTGATGCTAACTCATCATCAACGATTTCATTCTAGGGTAGCTTTCTGTCGGACCGGGACAACTTAATCGTCTGACACGGAACACGTTAACGCGTTAATTTTCACTCCCGCTGTGCTCAGCCAATCCAACAAGGTTGCTGCCCTCTCAAGCTAAGCTGAATGGGGAGCGGTGAAGCCGGCCGTTCTGCGGGGTCGTTGATGCGCTCTAAGCAAGGAAGAGGGAGGGAGGAGCTTGAGACGGGAGAATGACGCTCGATTTATCCACTCTCAACTCCATCCGACTCTATTCTCGGTGGTATTTGGCAAGATATAAGATTCAATTATGGATCAATGATGAAAGAATCCATCTACTGAATCAGTTGCTGTCGCAATTGACTGTTGTTGTTTACAGAGGGGTTGGATGCACAAGGTATTCACCCCGCCTTGTTGTCTGTCTGTATGTCCACGTCTCACCACTCAAAAAGTCTAAATACAAAAGCCAATTGGTTCAAAAAAAAACATTCAAGCGTGGGTTCATGCGTCCCACCGAGACTTGTCCTCTGCCTAACTAAGCATGTGCTCACCCAACAGACTTTCTTACCCCTCGACGCGTCTTTTCAACACGGTTGCAGCGACAATGGAGGGGCTTGCAGGGAATCTGGAGCTTCAGACAACCCATTGAGAGTATGATAGTGGATACTCTTCTCTTTGTAATCGCCGATGCCCCTCGTTTTTCTGTTCCCTAGCTCAAGAAGCACTGCATGGTCTCTCTGCTTCCATGACATCACTGGACCCATCCCCTCCATTACAGCTCAGCTCTTTGGGCTTGCTGCTTTTATTCCGGACCACGCCATGATCTGAGTAGACACACAATGCCGTACAAATAGTCTAGCATCTGCCCATCCCATTTCCCCTCTTCATTCTCTACTCCTCCATCTCTCTTCTTTATTTTTTATTTTTATTTTTTTAAAATACCCAAAAGAACAACCTTCTCAACCATCAACATGGTTCAGCAAATCCCCAAGGCCAACCACATCCTCGACCTCCTCAGCCTCAAGGGCAAGGTGGTCGTCGTCACCGGCGCCTCCGGACCCCGCGGCATGGGCATCGAGGCTGCCCGTGGTGCTGCTGAGATGGGTGCCGACGTCGCCATCACCTACGCTTCCCGCAAGGAGGGCGCCGAGAAGAACGTCGAGGAGCTCACCAAGGAGTACGGCGTCAAGGCCAAGGCCTACAAGCTCAACGCTGCCGACTACAACGACGTTGAGCGATTTGTCGGAGAGGTTGTCAAGGACTTTGGCAAGATTGATGGTTTTGTTGCTAAGTATGTTCCCTTGTCACTGTAACACCAATTGAGCCAATTGATGCTAACTTGTTCAGCGCCGGTGCTACTGCCAACGCTGGTGTCATCGACGGCTCTGCTGCCGACTGGGACCACGTTATCCAGATCGACCTCAACGGCACCGCATACTGCGCCAAGGCCGTCGGCGCTCTCTTCAAGAAGCAGGGCCACGGCTCCTTCGTCATCACCTCCTCCATGTCCGGCCACATCGCCAACTACCCCCAAGAGCAGACCTCTTACAACGTCGCCAAGGCCGGCTGCATCCACATGGCGCGATCTCTCGCCAACGAATGGCGCGATTTCGCCCGCGTCAACAGCATCTCCCCCGGATACATCGACACTGGCCTCTCTGACTTCATCGACGCCGAGACCCAGGAGCTCTGGAGGAGCATGATCCCCATGGGCCGCAACGGCGATGCCAAGGAGCTCAAGGCTGCCTATGTCTACTTCTTGTCTGATGCTAGCACTTACACTACTGGCTCTGACCTTGTCATTGACGGTGGATACACTTGCCGATAAATGGCTCATGGTCTTAATGATGTTGACGATTCCATACAAACAAAATAAATAAATAAATATTTAATGAATGACACAATCACCAATCCACTGTGGATCTGTTCCTGGCGTGCATGTGCTTGCAGTAGCGAGTAACGGCCTTATCAGATGGCGCTAGAAAATTCACCGAGCAGAAGAGCCCACTTGGCGCTTCACGATGCCTGCTGGTCTGGTCGGTCATGACTGTCGTCTCGGTGTTCGCATCGCGATTCATGGCAATGCCGTTTTTTAATATCTTACATCGAGTCATTACTATACTAATCCTACACTTGGGTATCTCCATCGCTTGCAAAACTGACCGACGCATATGTTCTGCTATCTTTTGTCCCGACTCTTGTCGCTGATGAAGCCACCGTACAAGTATTTGCCGTCAAAAGTCCACCTTCGTCGTTCAGTTCAATGGCCTGCGAGTCCCCCACCTCAATAGTCACAAGCGATCGATCGACGAATATCTTTTTGTTGTTGTGTTTTGTCTCTGTACCCTTCCTTGCTCTTATTCGCGATGTTATATGTCTCACCAGATGCCGATTGTGCGGCATGCAAGCGACCATGACGCCAACGGAAATCTCCACGTTTGACCAGATGAACGCTGTTTGTGCGTGTTGGACTGAGTAATCATTAGCTCGTGGTCTGAAACAATTGACTCAAGTATCTACCTGTTAAATCTTGAGAGGTTAGAAAAGCCACGAGTTCGCGAACTCGAATCGCAGCGACAATTGTAAGACTATTGCTGTTAGCCAAGAGATTAATTCGTATGCGATAAATCCCACTCACAATATCCCAACGCTGAACATGCTCATGACACCAAGTTTCTTCCTAAGCTTCAATCCCATCCCCCAAAGCTGCGTCATCGGCAGGATAAGCATCCAAACATCCAGCAGCAGATTCAATCCCGCATGCGGGAGAGCAAAATTAGTGAACCCAGTCAGAATAAGAAGGCCCTTTTTCTGCTGCCACCCATCCCAGAATAGCGAAAATGGCTGGATCTGGAAGAACACGAAGATGAAGAATCCTACCCCGATGAGAATGTTGAAGGCCATGGTGCACTTGACCATTATCCTGAACTTGTTATCGGGGAAGATGCTGAGAAAGAAGCATAATATTGCTGCTTTGACGAGGACCAGTGCTGTCAAGTATAAGACTTCGATGACGATGAATAACTGAGAGCAAATATTAGTTTGGCTTTTACACGTTACAGCGATCATGTCTCAGTCTACCTTGAAAATCAGTATCATCTGCGCATCGTTTATAAACCACATGTCAAGGCCAAGCCCCAATGAAATCACTACAGAATACAAGTCAGCAACTTGGCTCCGAGATGGGGAATAAAAGCAAGACTTACTTATCTGCAGCACGACATAATACGGAATCATAACTGCCTACTGTCGTAAGCACTTGTCAAGTCACAGCAGCGCAGGTAAATAACCCACAACCGATAAAGTTGTCAGGGTATCGTCCATGCCCCAAGTTAGGCCGAGCCGAAATTTAGTTCCTATCCTCAAGGCGAAGAAGACGATGGCAAGTGCAAAGGCGATGGTACAGCTTAATCGATACACCGTTGTATTGTTGATGGGCGGGATCCCGCATGCAGCCGACGACGCTTTGATGAAGTCTTTCTACACGTTAGCATCCCCAGCGAAACAAACCCTTCTTCTTGAACCACGCACCCATAGTCTGTCTCATAGAGCACTTGGTCATCAAGCAAACACCCATCGCTTTGGCAAACGGCTTGCTACTACACATCGCCTCCTGTCCCATCTCTGCATATTCCTTCTGGCTCAGAAGCTCGGTTAGGCAGTCGACCTAGTACCTATCAGCGTTGAAGTCATCAAGTCCAAGATCCGTAGTACTAACAGCACATTTCGGTGCGTCTGTGAGTATAGAATCAGGAGATTGAGCCGCCGCCGTATTGTACAGCAGGCATAACGTCCCCAAGATGAGAAACCGCCTGCTGAGCGTCATGGTGAAATGAAGTCGCCAAAACAGTCAAAAGGGAGGACAAAGATCCGGGGGGGAGGGTCGCACAGCGTTTTAATCATGCTGTGAAACCCAGGATATTTTGTGGCACTTCAGCAGTGGCTGCAGATTTGCATTAGGTTGTCCAACCCTGCATGCATCTGACGCTGTGAATCGTATCACAAGTACAACCATCGAATCTGTTGGGTCTAGAGGAATTACGGAGATTCCGACAGGGTCTTGCCGAATACCTGGTTGGCTTCCGTTATTCTAATGAGTTGAAGTGGCCAGTTGGTGGAAGCATTACACTAGGGCTGAAGTTTGAGAATGGGTTGCATTCCAAGACGCCTCACATTTTAGATTTGACCAGGAACAATCACGACAGAAGAATCCTCATATTTGCCACTGATTGGCATCTCCTTGCGATCTGGTATAAGTGCAGCTTACCTGGATTACATGCATCTTCGAGATCTTGTCATGTTTGCTTCCGATGACAAGTCTCAGCCTCATGAAGCTAAGAAACAATAGCCTTACCGGACGTAGTCTAACCCAACCCACAGACTTTCCCGGGGACGATCATCAATACATGATTGGTTCCCAGTATTACGGAAAGCAAGCCAAAGCGGAAATGGAATTCGGGAATGATCGAGTCAATCTCCCTATGGAATCGGATCTCCCACTACGATCTGACAATAGGCGATCTTATCCGCATTCTCTTTAAAGACTTGTTATTGATATTGTCCCCAGCCACAGCTATTGTCAGGACCAACAAGCCTCTTGGCTAACGGCCTTGTGCGACTCTGGAATGGCCTAAGAGTTGTTTGTCTGCCCAAGGCCTTGTGCCCAGGAACTAACAGCTATTGTCGACGCCACGGCGCGGGGGCAACATCGCTAGGGCGATATGACCAGTCATATACCGGTAGAGAGGCAGACCCAACAACTACCTAATAACTTATTCTTCGGTCCCGATGAATTCGATCTTGACGATTGGATAACTACACTTGTTGGTTTGAGTGCTCAGATGTCCAGACTCAAATAAGAAACGCAAATCGGGGGTAACGCCCGTTAGGAAAATCAGGCACGTATGGTAATGCCACCGGGACCTTGGCATAGATTGTATCGTTCCAGACCTCCAGCCAGACCAGCGTCGATGTTTGGTTGGTCGATGTTGGGCGCCCGAAAGCAACGCATGTAAGCGTGCTTGTGACCATCAAAAACGTCAACAAGATGTTGCCCTCTGTATACTTTCCCGAGCCGTTTCTCGGGATACTAGCCGTCAGTTTGTTTCAGACTTAGTTGGTGGCCACTTGCTCTTCACCTAAGAAGCCGCAGAATGAAGAAGCTGCTGAATTGTTGTAACGGGACAACGCTGACGATTTATAACATATAATAGATATGAAATAACATGCAATAAGTGAGTTTACGACTCAGGAAATGGAGACAAGTAGTGTTTTCTGGACGCGACAATCATAGTGATATTTAGATTCAACGTCTACCACGTAAGCAGGGTAAGCTTCGTCTGTGACTCAATATTATGAAATAAATAGTAAATGCAATACTTATAGTTATTTAAGGAGAAAATATTAGCTTAACACGTTTACGTTGTCGTTCCGAGGATTAAGTTTATAAATACAGTATGAGTAAACCTGCTGTGAGATTGGGCCCGCAAACAGGCCACGTGATTGTCAATCATCAGGACAAACACCAAGATGAGGGCAAACAGGCCAGTTAGGCAGGGCAGGCAGCAACCTGGGTGAATTACTGCATTTCACGTATAAATTCTAACCCGGATTCCATATACCTACTTAGATAATACAACTTATCTATTCATGACCTTAACTTTGACCTTGTTGACCGTATCTCTGTGTGACTGACCGACCTGCTCTAGCTTACACCTGCTGAAGACTACCCTGGACCAAATAGACTGACATGTTATTAGAACCTATGCCGAAAGCTTGTAACGGGACTTGATAGTAATTCCCTTTATCACACCAGACTGGACTAAAGCAGAAGGAACATCCGCTGAGACTGAGATGTTAGAATCAAAGCACGTGGATGTGACACCATGCATGGGAACGTCTATTTCAGCTCATATATATTGAACACTTGACACAACATATCCCACATCTGAGATTTATCTTGTTAACAAAGCATGATTTGAAAGTCTACTAATACCGGCATGAACACGAGCTTTGATATGCCTTCTGACAGGCAAGTCTCGGTTGATAAAGACATGACAGAAGTCCAGAGTTGCTCATCTGCTTGAAAAAGGCTACCAGCTAATGGAGCTTGTTCGAACAAGTGAGTCAGAAGTATACAAAGTGTTGATGACAGATTCACCTTGAATTTCTCAGCGGCTTCATACCCTACAGCTCACCTGACTGTGACTAATTGTTCCGAGTTGCCTTATCAGCTCAGTTAGGATTGCTCCAATTCCAGTCTACGAATTTAATTACAACAACCCCGCAGTATCATTGTCAAGTTCGGAGGACCCGTCGAAGAGAGGTTCCGTGAAACTCTTAATGAGTTGAAGTAAGAGGAAGGTATAAAAACGAGTCAGTCAGCGAAAATGTCAGCACCAAGTCTCACTGAGGACGACACAAATGAGATCATTCACTATCAGTCAGGTTGAATTTCACACATCATAAAGTCTCACGTCATAGTCTCGAGTGATGAGCAAACAAATTAAGTATTTCCCAGACCAAAAAGCTGGCTCGTATAGCCATATTTATGGTTCGGCCGAGTTGTCAGATGGAGCCTCGGCTTCTCATATTCCGCTTATCCGCATTGGCCGTGGTGAGGACGGAGAATACGAGCGCTAACCTCAGCAAAGTCAAGCCTCATTCGTTCACTCCACGCACATGAAACCACCCCCTGTCGATCGCAGTTCTCGTTGGTTCTGGAGACTCGAGAAGAACAATTTGAATCTCCTCGGATTGTAGTGGCTCTGATGAAATGATGAAAATGCAGGAACTTCTGCAGTACGGGGAAGATGGTGTTGGAAAAAAGGAGGTGGAGACTTGGGCAACTCAATTGGGAATGTCACATCAGCATCCATGGGCCGCACGAGACATGGTCACCTTGAGGAATACGGTTTTTGAGATCAAAGTTGTTTGCTATACGGCTGGACGAATCCCATTCATTGTTTTACTGTAATTTCGCCTGTGTAAAAATAGCCAGATTAAAATACAAGAAGGTTACGAGCCGGGCATTGACAGCTCAAGCTTGGACAATGGACCTCGACAGCCTTACCTTGCCTACAGCTGACGGCAAAAAAGCACGGTATCTGAAGAAGAAATTCAATTCAATCCGTGTATCCCCTTTTCCGTAACCCGTATTGCCGATATACATACTCGATCACACCAGAGATCTTCACTGCAGTCTGCAGCCCTCATTTAGCCTTAGACTCAAGACTTCGTATTTATGAATTAGTTGCATAAAAAGCCAAGCAACTTGACGTCAATGATTAGATAAAAAAGCCTCAACGCCGAATATCCAAGATCTTGGAACCGACGGACTCTCAATATCTTGGATTTGAGCCGCTTTGTCCGTTACAGAAACGGTCCATTTTTATCCTTGGTTTTCTACTGCTAGAAAGTGAGGATATACCCGATCGATTGTCTTCGATTCCCGCATTCCTGTCGGGCAAACGGTTCGGCTCCGCTTGTCGCGTGGAGCCAAGCAACTGCCAAAGTTTTGTCCTCCCCCGGCAACAAACTCCGAACCTTGACAAGGACAAGGCCTGGCTGGCCATGGTACGATGTTGACAATTACTACCCTGAAGCTTAATAAGATTTCTGCTGCAAATTCAATTCGGTGATGGCGTTATTTCGAAATGCCGCCCGCTAGAAGCAGACAGAATTAATCTGCCGAATGGTTGCATCTGCGCCAGACCAAACTGGAATAATTTCATTTGAAGGTTCTACGCCAATGATTGCCGGCGTTTATGTACGGAGAGATTGTCTTTTACAATTGAACAACTCACCTTACTTGTATGCAAGCGCCAGCCGAGTGATACAGTACGTGAATGCAGGAAGAGGGATGCACAGACTCCAATGGGCATTGTCGGTAATAAGAAAATACCGTATTGGACGGTGAGAAGGGTGTCGATATGCTTACTCAATGGAAAAGGAGTTCCCAACAGCTAACGTTACTGTGTAGTCAAGCAAGGATATCAATCGTAACTTTCCCGCCATTCTCTCGGCATCGTCTTGCCATCAACCGACTATGATTACCAAACAAGGATTAAACGGAACTCGCCTCGAAATGCTACCTTGATCATCCAGAGTGGATTTGCTTGATACTACCCATAACCAACACCAACACCAACACCAACACCAACACCGCCAACAACAAAAGATATCGTTTGGCTGACATACTTCTAGACAGCATCTTCTCCACTGTATTTTATGCAACAATCCCTTCATAATCCAACGTGTTCTGCTGGCCAACCTCGAGATTCAGTGCGAGATTTTAGTGCAGAGTGGGGAGATACGCAGCGATCTACAGGGAACCTTTTTCTCGTGTATGTAGGGGGCGTCAAGCACGCCAAGGGCAGCGTTTTTGTATACGAGAGCCCCACGAATCAACCAGAAGACGGAAGACACTTGGCCAGGCAACATGGCAGGGGCCGCAGATCACAAAAAAGTTCCCCCTCCATCAGCGAATTGATAGGTAAGGAGTCAAGGGAGTACCAGCACAGCAGACCACTGAGACAGCACTACAGCCCGCGTCAGATCATACATGGCCAAGTAAAGAGCTAACGCAGGTGTGGTCAACGTTACCCCGCAGGTCGACTCCAGTGATACAAAATTTACGGGTAATACGGTTCCTGTGCCTGAAAGGTAGTAACCAAGCGGCGTGCTTTGATTAACTCTATCTAAAAAAAAAACGGCGAAACGCTCTGGTAGCCTATCGGACACTCGAGCGGCTCAACCAACGTTTTTCTGCACCGTGCACCAACCGTAATAGACGAACACGATGGTGCTCCGTCACATCCGAACTTTTCATACGGTCGCAGTCCAACATCGTGATCTTGAGCATGGATATGATTTTTATGGATCCTTGTGAGCCGCCCGCAGAAGGTCCACCGCACACACGCTGCAAGTTTACCCAACCTTTTCCTGCTGTTATTACATCACGTTACCGGGATGAACTATGGAGAAAAGCCCGTATTTTCTGGCCTTACATGCGCAGTTGGGCCGATAGGACACGAGGGAGCCAAGCATGTACAGATGATAAGATCCTGGGGTGTTGTGAAGGGGGGGGGAAAGACCTTGCATCGAGTATAAGAGTCTTGAGTGTTTCCCCCAGAAATTGTTTCCGGCTTTCTTCACCCACCTTTCGTTTAACCAACCGCTTCACTCGTTTATAGCATTCGTTAAACAAATCTATCAAGATGCGAGGTCTCGTTATTCTCAGTGCGGCCGTTGGCCTGGCTAATGCTGCCGCTGTCGAGGTGCCTAATAAGAGGCATTACCCTGTTCCCGGACAGGAGGAGTATCCCGCTGTCCCTGATACCGAGTATACTCCCCCGGCGCCTGGAAACGGTGCCTACCCTCCTCCTGCCGTCGAGAAGCCTTCCAAGCCCGCCAACGAGTACCCTCCTCCCAAGGCTACTGAGCCTAGCAACGGTGGTGCCTATCCTCCCCCTCCGGTCAACACCAAGCCTACTGGCGAGTACCCTCCTCCTGAGCACACCAAGCCCGTGACTCCTCCCGAGGAGACTCAGCCTACTGGAGAGTATCCTCCCCCCGAGGAGACCAAGCCTACCCCTCCTGAGGAGACCAAGCCCACTGGTGAATACCCTCCCCCCGAGGAGACAAAGCCTACTCCTCCTGAAGAGACCAAGCCCACTGGAGAGTATCCCCCTCCTGAGGAGACCAAGCCTACTCCCCCCGAGGAGACTAAGCCTACCGGCGAGTATCCTCCTGAGCACACCAAGCCCACTGGAGAGTACCCCCCTCCTGAGGAGACCACTGGTGTCTACCCTCCCCCCGAGGAGACAACTGATGTCTACCCTCCTCCTTCCGAGACCCAGCCCGAGGAGCACAGCTCAACCGAGACTCCTTACCTGCCTCCCACCGAGACTCTTCCTTCTGTGGAGAGCTCGACCGAGACTCCTTACCAACCTCCTACCGACACTCTCCCTGCTGAGGGCACCTCAACTGAGACTGGTTACCTGCCTCCCACTTACACGAAGCCTTCCTACACGAAGCCTTCCTACACTAAGCCAACCTACACCAAGCCTTCGTACACCAAGCCTGGCTACCCCGAGACCTCTCAGTGGACTACCTCAACCATCTACACCACTCAGGTTCAGACCGTCACCAAGTGCCCTCCTGAGGTCACCAACTGCCCTGTTGGCCCTCACGTCACCACCGTGACTATCCCCATCTCGACCACCATCTGCCCTGTGACCGAGGAGCATCCTTCTTCTGTCTACCCTCCCCACGAGGAGACCACCAAGTTGACCACCTCAACCATCTACACCACCAAGGTGCACACTGTCACCAAGTGCCCTCCTGAGGTCACTGACTGCCCCGAGAAGCCTCACGTCACCACTGAGACCATCCCCGTCTCTACTACAGTCTGCCCCGTGACCGAGACTCACGTCGCTCCTCCTCCTGCCCACGAGACAACCACCAAGCTGACCACCTCAACTGTCTACACCACCAAGGTCCACACTGTTACTAAGTGTCCTCCTGAGGTTCCCAACTGCCCTGAGAAGCCCCATGTCACCACTGAGACCTATGCTGTCTCTACCACCGTCTGCCCTGTGACTGAGACCCACGTTGTCCCTGTTCCTCCCAAGGAGACCCAGCCCATCGTTGTTCCCCCTCCTCACCCCGGTAACGGAACCTGGACTCCTCCCAAGCCTCAACCTCCTAAAGAGTCTCACCCCAGCTACCCTCAGCCTCCTGCTCCTCAGCCCCCTAAGGAGACTCACCCTGCTCAGCCTCCTGCCCCTCAACCTCCTAAGGAGACCTACCCTGCTCCCCCTAAGGAGACTCAGCCTGGCGTCACTCCTCCCAAGGAGACTCACCCCGCTCAACCTCCTGCTCCTCAACCCCCCAAGGAGACCCAGCCCGGTGTCACTCCTCCCAAGGAGACCCAGCCTGCCCAGCCTCCCGCTCCTCAGCCTCCCAAGGAGTCTCACCCTAGCTACCCTCAGCCTCCTGCTCCTAGCAAGCCTGCCGAGACTGCCCCTGTTGTCCCTGCTCCCAGCACTCCTGCTGAGACCTACCCTGCTCCTGCTACCACTCCCACCCAGGTCACTGCCGGTGCTGGACGTGTCGGAGGTAGCGTCGGAGCTGCTCTCTTTGCGGCTGGTTTTGTCGCCTTCTTCCTGTAAATAATTTGACTGCTCACACGGAGCAACGAGTATATGACGGTTTGGAGATATATACGCTGCATAGTACATGCACCTATTACCTGCACCTATTACATTCTATTAGATAATTTCTTAGATTAATATATTTACTGGCATGAAGCCAAGTAAAACGCTTACTCCATGATCGCGTGACGTCCCCTTTCAACATTTTGAGCATAATTAGGCTTAAAAGATAACATCTGAACATGATGAAGAATCGGTATCCTAAGCTAGAGTTACTTAAGCTATCCCGTGTCCGACTGGGTTCCTCCTCCTACTCACAGCACCACCAAATCTCCTCCTCCGACTTAAGTTACTTCCACTTTCGTCTACCTCCCTGGAAAATCTCTGTAGTTTAGTTGGGTTTTGGAGCTCCCTTTTGTTCCACCAGTCGGAGACCTTATTAATCTTCCACGCCAATATGATAGTCGGAACAGAGACGATAGCAGTTACGCCAACTGTACGATGTTGTCAATACGCGCTCCTAACTTCGTCTAAATAGGAGACTTACAAAGAATGGGAAAAAGCCACTACCCTTGATACTTGAGGTCGCCAGGTTCGTGGGGAAAACTGGGGACATCGAGGGCGAAGAGGGATGAGAGAAATGACAGCGGAAGCTGAACTCCATGGCAAGCGGCAGTTATCAGTAGTTGAGAGTACCACTTACAAATATTACTGTCGCAATAGTGAAAATGAGTATGCTGTCAGACTGTCGCGCTGAGTCGTTGGCTTGAATTCTACCAAACTCGGCTTCTTTTATACTCGCTTGCTTCTGACGCAGATCGAGGAGTAAGTTGATCTGTTATTTGCATCAGTCATCTGCCAAGTGAACTATTCGGTTGAACTAAACTCAAAGAGTCATGAACAGTCTCTGCCTCTACTATCAAATCTTCTAGATCGCGCTTGGCGTCTGCTGGTGTATATAGGTAATAATACTGAAGCTTGCCATTTGCGGTGTAAACTGGCGACATCTGTTTCCAGACGGCATCTTGGTCATCGGCAAGTGAGCTGAGTATGCGAAGTTCATCTCGAATATCACGAATCATCTCCAAGAGGGTAGTCTCGGAAGAGATGATGTGATATGGATTTGATGGCATCACCTTGACTGCATATCCAGCTCGGTTTAGAGACTCGTGTTGTTGTCCTCGTTCTGCCTCGAGAGCATCACGGAAATTTTTGAAAAGTTCTGCTTCGGCATTTGCCTGATAACTCATTAGTATGAGAAGTAGCATATCTCTATCGCGACGGACTGAACGAAGCACTTTCCGAATGGACTCTCGAAAGACGTCCAACGGGGTTTTCAAGCCTACTGTCGGCCACTCAAAAAGTCCAGTTGTGATCCCTAGAATCTGTTCGATGAATATATGGATTGATCGGGGCTGTGCAAAACGGCTCCGTGTCTCACCACCTGTCAGGTTTCTCTTTATCGTTTCCAGCAACAGATTATCAGGCTCCTTCTTTGTTGTGGCTGTAATGAGAGTCTCTGGGAACAGATTAGTTGTTAGGAACAGTACGCGCACTCGGTAGACCTACTCTCCTCAACGACCCAGAACCACAGTTGGTCTACCATCAATATTGACGGTCTTGTCCACCAGGTGTTAGATCATGGAACCTGTTATTAGTCCCTGAGGTCTGCTTATTGTCAGGGTCAATGAACTTGGACAAGACCTGATCTCGGTCTCTTGTATCTGTGTTGGTGAGCACCGAATAGTAGTACTGATCCAAGGTCATGCGCCTGTGATTGATGCGTCTCAGTCTGCGACTCTGGATGGATTCGTCAATTCATTTTCGTTAGATGTCAGCCGAATCTTTGTGACTGCCGCTGCTGCCCTCATAGGTCCCGAAGCCGAGGTATGGCATCTTTGCCCAGGCAGAGTCAGTCTATAAATACAGATATAGCTTCAGGAGTTTGATGTATAGCATACGTATAAAGCCATGTATGGCATTTTTTGCTTAGGTCTCTGTCCTCCGACCGAATTGTTCAGTGGCTGATTAGGATACTTGATCTGTATACAGTTAATAATGTCGATCGAGGGGCTTGCGGCTCCAAAATAACAGAGCGATTGTGTCAGTACATACAGCGCACCGTGGTTTCATGTAGTTCCCTCCTCCGCCAGCAGATAACTCAGTCCAACTAGAGTTGAAATGCTGAATCATCAGCTCATGCTCCATTTCTGAAACACCCGAGTCGTGTGATAGCCGGTTGGCGAGGCCCTATACACGATAATGTGAATGACGGAGTATATAACAGCGAGGTGTGAGCAGCTTACTCTCATAGGATGCATCTGTTCACGAATGAATCGTCAGTGTCGGCAATTGACGGGGATAAGTTGTGTCCTACCTTAGCAACAGGTAAATGGATCCAACGAAATAGCAGATCGCGGACCGGCTGGCTCGAATCGCTTAGCGGTAGCTCCTCTTGATATCCTGGGATTGAATCCTTGAAATCACGAAATCGCTGTTGTGGATGATGCCTTTCTTTGCCCATCAAGCCCGTTGGCCCTTCATCATATATGATCTTCTTGATGGTCTCCTTTTTCTCTATGTATGTCCCACAGGAACAGGTGTCGATGATAAGGCCATAGAAGTTTAACGTCTTTCCTGACTTTTCTCGACATTGTGGCAATTTAGGTGGCCTATCGTCATTTGGATTTGCGATGAACCTTAGAATAGGCGGATTGTCTCGAAGTAGATTGTTGATCTTGTCATGGAACTACTGTGTTGAGCAGCAGTATGAAGCCAATTAGCCCCTCATCTACTCCTCTACAGAATGGACTTGTCGACCTTAATGCACTTTTGAACCAAGGAAGGGTAGTCATTTGTGACAGCCCAGTACATAATGGGGTGCAAGTCGTCCAGCGGTGGGTCTCGTAGATGTTTGAGTCCTTCCAAAATCGCGTTTCCAATGTCTTCCCTGCTTGACCTAGGGTCTTAAATGCCAGCGTGTTGACAGGATTGGAAGGAAAGTAGGTTGCTGTTTTTAGTAATTGTAGCATGATGTCGAAATGTCCTTTCACCGCTGCATTAAACAATGGTGTATGAAGGCGTCTGTCAAGCTGAGCAACCCCGCTTCCTCTTGAAATAAGGATTTCAACGTTTTCCAGAATCACCAGTTAAGTAGGTCATTGCCAAAGCAGTCCCTCCATGACGGTGGGTTTTGGTGGTGTCGGCGCCGCGGTCAAGTAACATAGCAATGGTTTTCTTATTCTTTGGCCTTCTACAAGCCACCATAAGTGGTGTCACGCTTGTCCTTGAGCTGCATTGGTTGACGTCTGCCCCATAGTCAATTAAGATCCTGGCCTCTAATTTTCCCTGAAGACATGCACTTGCAAGAGGTGACAGATCACCACCACTTAGGTGGTTGATGTTTGCTCCGGAGCCAACAAACTAAATGGTGACATCCAGAAAATGTTGCAAGGAGCCCCCTTTGTTTTCCAGCATGCGGTGAAAGCAGTTATAACCTCTTTTATCCGTATCTGAAAGGGATGCGCCGCCTTCCTGCACCAGAAGTGATAATCGCGAGTCCAATAATTCACTTGCGTAAAACATTGCTGTAGATTTTGCGGAATTGTCTTTCGCATGGACATTTGCTCCATTAGATAGAAGAACCTTGGCAGCTTCAAATGATCTCCTGCCAGCAGCCCTGTCGAGTGGCGTGACGCCAGCCTCGCCGTTTGCCTTGATGTCTGCTTGCTTCTCCAGGAGCCATGGAATGGCCTGGTGATTATTACCAGAAGCGGCATGGTGCAACGGCTGATTTCCTCGAAGATCCCTCATTCCAGAGAAGGTTCAGCAGTTCCAGGCTTCCTTGGGAACATGCGAGGAGAACGCCGTGCGGTTCCTATTTGTTCTTAACTAAGAACTTGCCCCGTTCTCTAAGAGAAAACTAACAACATCTGTGTGGCCATTTCTGGATGCGTAATGCAAAGAAGCCCATTCCCATGCGTTAACTCGATTGACGTCCGCTCCGTGAGATAAGAGAAGCCTGACAGCGACCAGCCAGCCATACTCGGCCGCGAGATGGAGAGATGAAATTCCAGTGCTATAGATGGGAGCATTGATGTCGGCATTGAAATTGGATAATAGCATCTCGAGGATAGTAAGTGGACCGAATTTTGCTGCAATCGTCACTGGAAGGACCTGGCATTCTATAGGCCCTTGGTTGTCTTCGACCTCATAGCAGGTGGAGACATTGGTTAAAAAGCTGTTTTGATCCAATAACTGTTCAATCTCTTCAATATTATCTGCTTGTATAGCCGACCTCGAGTGAGTTTCAAGTATTTTGTGACCCTCTGGTTGAGTCTCATTTTCCGGAACAGAAACCTGCGACGGCCAAGGACCGGGTATGGAGGAGCCGGACGGATTGCTGGATGTCATGTTCTCTCTGTGGTGAAGGAAAGTGAGTTTCGAGTGATGTATTGACAAATGATTCTGTGAAGATATGAGTATCAATGGCAATAGTGCGGATGCGGTGAGAACAACACCTAACTTTCCCTTCTGATCGTGGACGAGAAAAAGGAAAATAATGCACAGAATTCGGTCAGCACGACAAACCGAATTCCTCGTTTAGCTGGCCGATACAAGACAAGCCCCGCCTGGGCTACTGTCCACACTGCATACTCGCAAAGCAAGCTGAAAAGACCCTTGTTTGCGCCCAGCAAACTCGAGGAAATGAGATTGGCTTGGGCCCTCAACTGAATCATGTATGGTGACGAGGGCTTTTCTCGCCCAATGATCACGTAAATACTGCAATCCGGCTTGAGGATCGACAGCCAACGGGTCGTACCGCGGTTAGCCTACTACTCAAAAGCTGACAAGATATGTATATAGAAGGGACTGGTTGTAATTGAGATTTCCAAATGACAGCGCATTGCGTAGGCGATATACTACGGCTTGTCAAGTCGTAAGAGAAAGGAGTAAATAAACATAATAAGAGACACCTAAGCTTGTTGATAATTATGGTTAATAAACTTTCTAAGTGCTTCTATTTTCCTCTATATATCTTCAAGGTATTTATCCCCCCTCTAGTCAGTTACTATAGTAGCATCATCCCAGCGCTCCATACTAACGTCTCCAACCCCCCTTAGCTCACTCTGTTCAAAAGATGGTGCCAGTCTATTATCCTGACCCCATAACAGATAGACCGGATCGAGGAAGTTAAAAACCGCTATAGCTACAACCATAATGGCACCATCTAAACCGATGAAGTATCCTTCATGAGTAATCAGGTAACCACTCCAGCCTTGAAGTAGCTCAACAGTTCGGTAGATGCTTCGGATGAATATCATGGCCAAGGACACAAAGACTGCAGCCAAGAGCCAAGTATAAGCCTTAGGCAAGGTATTGCCATCAGATAGGCCTTTCTTCCTCGTCTGTAAGTAAGACTTTTTGACAAAGACTCTCCTCAGAAAGTCTATAACTAGAACAGCGAAAACCACCATGGCTGCCATCTGGAAGACAATACCAGCGACCTATTACATTATTCTAATTAGTTACTGTCGCTTCCTTTCCACACAACAACAAAGAACTATGGAGCTTACCATGATGTTTGTTCCCGGCTTTGTATCACCGTCAATCTTGTCTGACTCAGTGGAGGCCATGGCTCCCCCAACAGCTTGTATGATTAGAGCGATGATATCGCATGTCAAAAAGACGATTGCATACATCCTAGGTCCAAGCACAGAAGATTCACGACCAAGACGATTGATGAGAGCGCCGAGTATAACGTAGAGTCCTGCCGTGATGAAGGTTGGAGCGATGATGAGAGTTGTAATCTGCATCAAGAACGCGTTGTTGTTGTATGGACATTCGCTTGACCACGTGCGACCAGCCCAACCAATGACTTCAGCTAATTGATAGGTATCAGCAACGTGAATACTCTTCTTGATTGCGTATGAGATCATGGAAGGGGAGTTTGACATACTTAAGGCTCCGACTGCAAAAGCAAATGATGTCCATTGACGTTTCCTAATAAATTGAACAAAGTGGCCAAGAAGACTCAGACCGAAGAGAGCACAGAATGCAATTCCGGCACCCAAGGTCGGGACGTAGCCATAGGAAGTATCGATTCCTTCTATCAAGCTGTGACATCCTGACCTCAGTGCATCGACTTGTTCTTGGGTGAGCTGTCCCGGCGCTTCCGTAGTGTTGGACATCTAGAAAAGGTAGCTCTGGGTTTGTGTCGGTCAGGCTCGTTTCGAAGTTATGAATTGTAAGTCGTGGTAGAGTCAGACTGCGATATAGTGGTTGTAATAAATAATGTATTACTCGCTATCAAGGATGTTACTTGTATGAGGATGTAATAGAAAGTAATAGGAGACATTTTGGTATATATATATGTGTATTGATCATGGCATTACCCACCCGGTGTCCGCGGGAGCCCATTTCTAACCAGCTGGGCCTTGAGGTTATATTTAAAAAACGGCACAAAATTCTAAAACACAAGCTCCGGGCTTCCCGGTTGAAGAAAAGCTTTAACAGCCGACTATCTCCGTAGAAACAGATGCCTTCGGATGTTATACTTGGCACTTTCTAAGTTACTTAATTAAAAATAAAGTCTTATAGTATGAGAAAATACAGCGTTGGTCTTAGAGACATGTGCTATGCGAACTGACCGGCGATGTTGTTATATGGAGTTTAACAGGTATAATGCTCTCTGGCAAAATGTTGTGGTCAAATCAGCCGCTTATCTAATAGCTTTGCGAACCACCAATCATGGTACTTATGCGGCCCCTATGGAACATTCTATTGGTAGCTGTTTCTCCCTTGCTTAATAGCCAGCGATATAAGCTTTACGCATTCAACATAAGACATCCAGTATACCCGGTGGGAGGTTCTTCTGTTACCTTATGCGCCGGACATTGAAAACCGGCATAAGCTCTATTTAATGTCTCTGACGTAATACCACAAGCTTGGATGGATAAGAAGGCCGTCTATGCGGATCAAGACAACTACCGCGCCATAAGCCGACACACCAGATATCAGTGGTACGTCATCCGGAGAATGATTCGAATGCCAGACAATTCAACGGTATTCAGCCGGCAAACATACAGCGTCAAATAGAGCTCTGTGCTATCTGGACAAAATTTTATGCAATATTCGTTCTTTGTGTATTATTGTATTGGAGCTGTTGGTAGATCTGCTTGTATCTCGGAGTGAGGTTTGTTGAGTCTATCTTCCGAGCTTCCGATGCAGGTCCGAACATGAAAATTTATTTTGCCATAGCCGCTTAGTCAGGAGACAACCAAAAGTCACACATACGGTCACCGCGGAGAGATAGTTGGTCGTTTTTAAGTATATATCATTAAGCAATACATAGAGGGAAAACAGTAATATGTCTCGCGCAACGTGGAAATCTCTTCCATTTTAAGGTCTAGAATTAAACTATATCTGCAAATTAGAACTATTAGTTTTTCTTATTAATGATTAGATACTAAAATGACGCTTAATTACTAGTATACTATTATGCGAGGCTTTTAAATTACCTCTTTTGATTTACTATATAGGGTATCGATTCTGCGTTCTCATATAAAGGCATGTCAGGACGAGGGTCAACGTTGCAGGTGAATAGAATGTTGCCAGTGACAAACTAGAGCAGGGATCTCGTTTCTAGACCTTGCAAGGTCAAGCTAGGTAGTGTTCCAGGTGAGCGGCCAAGTACAGGGGTAAACCGCGTACAAGGTCGCAACCCGCGTAAAGAATTAGGGGCGATCGGATTGATAACAGTCTTGGCAATGAAACGTAGATCATCAACAGTGACTGCAAAAGCCTCGGAAAACTTTAGATCTCGAAGTACAAGAATAATGTGTCGAGTAGAATTATGACCTTATTATAAACTTACTCAAGTCTTTGCAGTTTAGTATCGAGCGCTCGAAATTCTATAAAGAGGCACCCACTCAGAATATAAAGCGACTCAACAGACTGCTGCCCAAGGACTCCCACATTCCGACATACGAAACTACACAAGACGGGATTGCATCATTCCCCCTGACTAGCCCAATGCAAAAAACCTCCAGTCAGCAACGACGACAAGTCGCGAGACCCAGAAATAAGCTTAAACAATTAGTTCGATAGGCGGAAATTTTATTAAATTGCAGTCTCAGGCCTTCCACGTGCATCTTACGCCATCAACCAGTCCAGACGAAATCATAAAACAATTAACCTTGAATTCCAACTGAAGCTGTAACAGTCCCTGGAGCTTGGGCCTATTACCGCGCGCTTGGGGCCGGGGCCTTATCCGAAAAAGGCGTGCGGCTCCACGAAGCTGAGACGACGTGCTTTTCCACCACTGTGAATTGAGATGCTCCTTGGCGTGCGTTGCTGATCACTAAATCCGATCAAATGTGTTGAAGAAACATATATAAACGTGAAACTCTTGTCGTCTGGTTTTTCGTTTCTTCAGCTTAGTTTCTCATCTCAAGTGCAGTGCATTCACTCTTTTTCTACATTCCATTCCATTCTTTCTCTTCACTGTGTGAAGCTGGTCTATTACACTCTTTTTTCCAAACTCTTACCTGACTTTTCTCAACATCTTCACCAATTCTCTCTTTTCAAAGAAATCATCATGTCTTTCAAGGTTGCTGCTACTCTCGCTGGCGCTTTCGCCTCCGTTGCCCTCGCCCACGGCACTGTCACTGGCATCAAGGTCGACGGAACCTACCAGCCCGGCTACGACCTCAGCTCCTACTACAAAGCTCAGCAGGGTGGCGAGATCCCCTCCATTGCTGCTTGGTCCGCTGAGAACCTCGACAACGGTTTCGTCCCCCCCTCCGACTATGGCACCTCCGACATTGCCTGCCACAAGAAGGCCGCTCCCGGTACCAGCTCTCTGTCCGTCAAGGCTGGCGGTACCGTTGAGTTCCAGTGGTCCGCTTGGCCCGAGTCTCACATTGGTCCTGTTCTGACCTACGTTGCCAAGTGCGCTGGAAAGTGCACTTCCGCTGACCCAGCTACTCTCAAGTGGGTCAAGATCGATGCTGCTGGTCTGGATGGAACCTGGGCTGCTGCCGATCTGATCAAGAACAACAACACCTGGACTACCACTGTCCCTGAGACTCTTGCTGCTGGTAGCTACGTCTTCCGTCATGAGATCATCGCTCTCCACGGTGCTGGTTCCAAGGATGGTGCTCAGAACTACCCTCAGTGCTTCAACATTGACATCACCGGTTCTGGAACCGATAACCCTGAGGGTACCTTGACCACTGAGCTCTACACCGACTCCGAGCCTGGTATTCTCTTTGACCCTTACAAGGGTTCCACTACCTACGAGATCCCTGGACCTGCTCTGTACGGATCTGCTTCTGGCACCAAGCCCGCTGTCCCCGACACCCCCTCCAACGGGACCATCTCGACTCCTGCTCCTGCTGCCCCCACCCCCGTTGCTCCCACTCCTGTCGCTCCCACCAGCCTCGTCACATCTGTCGCTGCTGCTGCTACTCAGGCCGCTGAGGTTCCTTCCACTGAGGCCCCTGTCGCTGAGGAGGAGGATACTGAGGATGGTGCTCTTCCCAAGACTTTCACCCTCGACACCTTCATTGACTGGCTCCGATCCAAGAATGGTGGCTCCAAGAAGGCTCGCCGCCACGCTCGCCAGTTCTAGATACGCTTGGGAAGAACGCGATGTATGTGCTGATGGAGGAAGATTGATCTTTTGAAAGGTCAGGCTTATTTTATATGTAGATAATAGTGAATGCGCTTGCAGAAGTCAAGCCTATGTACAGTATTAAAATCCAAACACTCTTGAGAGTCCATTTCAACGTGATACCGAATGTTAGTGAAATATGTTAGCAGCCTAACGTTTAACCTTATTGGCAGCAATCAGCTACATAGTTGGTGAAATGCACCAAGTAATAATACATAACCACAACCTTCTTTGATACTACACTAACCATTTAATCATACTACCTTAAAATTAGCCACCCAGAGCGTTTTAAACATAAGTTACTCATATAAACAGCCATTGCCATTGCCATTGCCATTGCCTCCCCCACCCTATTGAGTGGTAAAGATACGTAGCGAAAGCAGCCAATGAGAAGCAGCGGAGGCTCCGGTTCCACACGCAGTCTGACTGAAAAGCCTCTCCTCACACAAATCTGACCTAAAGTTAATGGCAATAATTTCTACCTACAGTACTAGCTACAATGGCTCCGCCAGACAGGATACTACTACCCAGGCTCGCGGCCAGAGCTCAAGGCGAGAACTACCAGGTAGCTGCTGCTATCGAACGCAGAACCCTTCCCCCGCGGAGACGCAACGCTCCTGTTGCTTGTCAGAGTGAGTTTCAAGGGCCAGAGTCTCAGTGGCAAATCTGACCAACGATCGATCTATCTACCAGACTGTCGGGCACGTAAGGTCAAGGTACTCCTTAATTTAATTTGTAGCCCATACATGTCCCTGTTGCGTCAGCTAATACCACAGCAATAGTGTGGAGGGACGCGGCCAAAATGTCATCAATGTGAAAAGGCATCGATTGACTGCGTCTACGACGCGCCAGCTGGCTTTAACCGCCGCCAAGCAGATAAGGAGCAGATCTCCAAGCTCCAAGCCACCGTCGACCTTCTTCGTCAACGTGTCTCGACTCCAAACTCTGACCAGCCGGGCACTTCCCTCAGCCCTAGGCCATCGGCAGTTGGAAATATCCGCGGAGATGTGCAGGCCTCCTCCGACTTGGTCGAATTACTCAGGGACCAACCTGAGGGCTTCGCGTTGCAAGTCTTGGAATCTCTCAGACAGGGTCGGTCCCCGAAAGAGATCATGGATTCGATCGGTGGCAATTTGTCCGTGAGTATTACCCCGTCGATACATGCAGCGGCTAGGGGCACGTCTACCCCAACGCAGACACCACTAGAGTTCCAGCTCGTTGTTCAGTATCCAAAGGTCTATCCACCCCTCGCCCCTCTTACTACAGCGTCATTGGACTTGCAGCTCCTCGGTATTCAGCCACTCGATGTCGGCGTCACTCATGACGCAGGGCTATCAAATCTTTTCCATGGAAATGAATTAAGTCCTATGCTGGACAGGAGTGTATATCCGCAGGATGTGATTAGCAGGACCTCTATTGGTGTCGACAACGGTATTCCCATCGACCATCGCCTTCACCATATCGACATTTCGCGCTGGACAAATGTCGCCATAAGTAATCGATTCGCAGCGGAAGCCATATCCTTGTATCTGAACATCAACCAGCCCTGGTGGGCCTTTTTCGACACTGACCTGTTCCTCGATGATCTTGTCAATATACAGACCAACTTCTGTTCCCGAATGCTGGTCAATGCTCTTCTTGCCTGGGCCACTGTGAGTTTTCGGAACTGCCAGGTCTACACTTTTCAACAGTCATCACTAAGCTCACCTCACAGCAAAGCTATGCCCACTATGAACCGATGACCGCTACGCTACCTACCAAGTTCTTAGATGAGGCCTTGCGGATCTACGATGCAGAGAAAGGCGTTGACAGCCTGACAACTGTAGCGGCGACGTCTTTGATGAGTATGACGTGGGCTACTCTGGGAAAAGACAAAGCTGGTCGTCGCTTGCAAGAAGATAGTGCCAAAATGGCACAGCGCATGCGGCTGTATTGTGAATCAGGCGTCTCTTCGCATAACCAGCTGGATCTGAGTGACGAGCGTGTTGAAACAGCTGTATGCGCAACTGCTTGGGGATCTTTCAACTTTCAAATGTACAGTGCAGGGTCATGCCATGTGAGAATGTAGCTGACAGAGTCACCAGGGTTATGTCAATGAGTTATCACCGAGAACCAATTCCCAAAAGGACACCAAGGTTTCGCATACCAGGAAAAACATTGACTGCAGGCCAGCACGACATACCCAGTACAGACGCAACCTACACAGCCGTCTGCCAATTCTGGCTGATCGTATTTGACATGAACTACCTTTATTACTTCGAAAAGTCTGTTTCCTTATCATCAGCTGTAGCCATCTTTCAGAGGTTGTTGGGTTGGGCAGATGCATTACCAGCCGGAGTGGGACGTGATGAACATAATCCAGCCCATGTTCTTAATATACAGTAAGTTTAGAGTGACCCGGACAAAATCAGTGTAGATGCTTACTTTACCGAGCATTTGGTTTCATACAGCCATCATTGATCTGTTCCGCCCCTTCGAACACGAGTTCCCCCAACCCAAGCTCCCAGCTTTCGCCGGAGTGAACGCCACACCCAAAGCTGTCATAGAAGCGTCGATCAAGCAACTAAAACGCCTCATCTACCAATACCGCGCACATTGCGAGTCATCCAAGTACTCAGTCATCTGGCAAAGCGGTATGCTCTACCTCGTCAATCACATAATCCGAGATTTATCCAGTAATGAATCGCAGTTCTACTTCCTACTCTGCATGCGCGGCTATCAGCACCTAGCTCGCCACATGCCTTTTGCTAGTGGCATAGTGCAGAGTCTGATAGTCATGATGAACCGACAGGGGGTTCCTTTGACAGCGAATACGCAAAGATTGCTGGAGGAGGTTCGAGATGAGAGTCGTAGGAGTAGAGAGTTCTTTAGCGCTTATCCGGTTGATCTTGAAATGGTGGCGAAGGACCCTTCTTCTGCAACGCTGGAGAAATTGACCAGTCACTTTCAAGAGCAGCCGCCAGTGGTGAGCGAACATAAGGCTTCTGAAAGTGGAATTTTACCACATGGCTGGAAGGGTTCTGTCGACGATCTGACAACCACCCTATCTATGATTGAAGAAGATTGAAGTAAATTAGTAGCCCCAATTTGACTACAAACAGCCTGACTTGAGGCACTTACTCTTTTTGGCCAACAGTGTCTGATGTGTCTGGCGATATGCTGAGACCAAGTGACTTGCTCATGTTCTTGAGCATTTCTCTGAAACGGTGTCCCAAGACGAACGAAGGCTCGATAGCATAGTAATGTGACCTCTATGCTTAAGTACTTTCTCTAGCCTCGCAAGAGCTACACAGGTAGAAGTTCATCCCGTCTGGACCGATTCCCTCTCCTATGCCATTTGTCGTCTCAAGGGTAATTGCGTCGCGCTTAGCTTCAGCCACCCTTTTCTGACACCTTTTCGTGTCTTCGAAATCCTCACTCGACGGACTGAAAGGTTCAGGTAGTAGCCGTCTGTGGCAGTACCTCTGAAATACGGGTTGATCCGTGCTAGAGAGATCAACAAAGAATCCTCCTTGCACACCAAGCATGATGGGCTTCACAGTTTGGGAAGAAGCCTTCAAATTATATGTCTCTTCGACCGCATGCCGGTCGAAAGCTGCATCGCGGTGGCCTATGTGTCGTAAGAGGATCTGGATCAGGATAGATATGCTGATTTCCACGTAGACGGCCGTTTCAAAAACACGGTGACGTGTGCAGCTGATGAAGTCTAGTGCAACTACCCAGTCTTCCTTCAGGTATAATGTGATAAGCATGTGATCTTCAAAGCACAGTAAGTGTCGGAAGTCCCCAATCATTCTGAGTATGGCGTTGGTTTTATCAAC
The DNA here is from genome assembly GCA_020744335.1 of Fusarium sp. MPI-SDFR-AT-0072. Lineage (NCBI taxonomy): Eukaryota > Fungi > Ascomycota > Sordariomycetes > Hypocreales > Nectriaceae > Fusarium > Fusarium sp. MPI-SDFR-AT-0072. The sequence continues at coordinate 279,305 of JAHBOG010000005.1, read as the reverse complement.
GTTCCACAGGGATGCAAAGCGGCCCCCACGTTGCGAAACCCGCAAAGCATCGACGGCCGAGATGAGAAAATATGCTAGGCTCATTTTTGCCATTGTAACGTTGCTAAGACGCAGTCCTTCTGGAAGTAAGAGGCGAAGTTTGTCAGCGGAGATAATAATCCAAAGAATATGTTCGATAATACGTTGTCTTCCAGCCCATTCGAAATTTGTATAAAGTCGAAGGCGTGACTTAAGGCAATCAATTAGAACTTGATGTAACGCATTGAATTGCTGATTATTCTCTCACTCGATGAGATCCTTTCTCATATAAGCTTCGAATCCCATAGGAGCAATGCGTAATAGATAGCCTAATTTGCATCTCGGTATGCTGCCGTCGATCTCTGGGTCTGGGTGTAATGGGAAATTCTTAGTTATTTGACCCAGGGAATCCCATATAAAATCTAACATCTGGGCTAGTACCGAACCTTGTACAATATCGGCATGATGTGAGAGTGAGTTGAGGTGAAATTCTAGGCGGTACCTTGCTTTATAAAACCTGAGATCCTCCTCGTTGATTTCCGCCTTGTATGGGTTTGCATAGAAGTAAATTTCTGGCCATAAGCAATCACGGAGTAGGCATGATCTGAAAATTCTAAGGAAAAACTCTTCTTGAGATGTCTTACAATGACTCATAATCCTTTTTCCACCGTCTGTCTCGATCAGGAAGTCGTAGACCGTTCGGTGAATGACCTGTACCTTCAAGTTGTCATACTTAAGAACAGGAAAATGTGACTTGTCAGCCCATTGTGTTTGATCCGGTCTTTCGTGCTCCGCAGTATGGATGACCTCAAAGAGGTCGGTCGTTCTGATTGGCAACCTGGTGAATAATTCATTACACCGTTGCTCAAGATCTGTGGCAGAGAGCTTATGAAAATGGCTTACAGGTGTGGACCACAGATCGTCACTTGACGACATCATCAATTCCAAAATAGATATTGTAGGTGTCGAAGTGGCTAGTGCAAAACCATCTATGGCTTTTAGGGATGATTGCCAGATAAGAAGAACAATCTTGAAGATGAGCGCTGTCGAACACTGATAAAGTTCCGAGTCTTCGCCCAGCCTCGTCCACATATCAAGGTATAGCTCGTGAAGCTTCTTGGGAGTCTTTAGAAGCCTTTTGTGGATATCATCTTTTGAGTCGCCATTCGAGATACCCCGGGCAATTGATCTTGTTACCAGAACAGCCCAGAGAAATACTCCTTCTGACCTGAAGCTGATTTGTCTTACAAGATCCTCAACATAGACTGCCGAAGTTGCCAGAGCAACTTCCTTTTTGAGGGTAGCCCATACATATTGCTGAATATCAACTAGTGTTAGATCTTGCATTTTCAAGTCCGGATCACGAGCTAGCCGCGTATGTATGGCTTGTTCTGGACGACTTGACATGCAGATCTTGACCAGTCGTGATGATCTCCGCAGATTGTCGAGGAAGTCGATTAGGATGCCTACGCCATCATCGTCCATAAATTCGTCGAGACCATCGATAAGAAGACAAAAGGGCCGACCTGGCGGATTTAAACAACCAACTATAAGAGACTGGAGATCCTTGTTGTCCCAATCACCGGGTCCAATTTTGCGAGTCAAATCAGGCTGTTTCTGGAGATAGCGCATGGCATGCTCCCTGTTGAAAGAGAATATTTGGTAGGCGAGAGAACACAGAAAACCTTTGAAACTACTTTGTGTTGCACTGCCGACTTTCCAGAAAAAGTGAGCAAGGATCTCGGCGTCGGGTTGCCATTGTTGTAATAAATCTTTGGTTTGTTTGTGAGAGACGATGAACTTCATTAATACACTCTTTCCTGTTCCGGGCTTGCCGCTGATCCAGTACCGGTCTTCTGTCGATTTGAGCCATGTGACAAAGCTGCTGCATACCAGATCTTCAGCATCAGAGTCTTTCTCATACTCAGACCGCGAGTCTGATTGAGAAGAATCTGATTCCAGGTTTTCACCCTCATGCTCTCCTTCGAAGATCCAGTGAAACGTTGATGCATGAGATGAGTGTATCTCGTTTCTTCGACGATTCATATCTGGGTAATAGAAACTTCGCAGGAGTCGCTCATAAGTCTCGTTATGCCTTCGGCTATTTTCTCTCACCTCAGCCTCGGTCAGAAGAGTGTCTTTGCCTTGGTTCGCGTGTGATATGAGTCTTGACTCATGACTAGCCAGCTCTGCTGTGACATGGGTCTTGGTAGATGCCTCAGCTAGATCAATACGGTCTGATATTTGCGTGTTGACAAGGGTTACCTGTGTTTTAATAAGGTCATGGAGTTTCTTCTCGCTTGTGGATGACGCCTAAAGAAGAGTCTGGAGCTTGTCTTGAAGGTCATCGGTCTGGACTTTGGAGATTTCAAGACGTTTAAAGACCCCGACAAGAAGATCCGCCTCCAGAGACTCTTTAGCTTTCTGCAGTTGAACCTCCAAGCGATCGATTTCCGGTTTGTTGATAATGCCTCGGAAAACCGCTCCAAAACGATCCCGCTTTCGAGGTTGTTGCTGGGAAAGAAACCGAGCTGGGGTTTTCTTCCTCCATTCAGCTTCGGCATCTCGACAGTTCCGAGCAAGCGTTAAGAGTCTCGCATGTTCGAGGTTCAGAGGTTACTGTGAAACGTCCAGTTGCTTTGTCAAACTCGAAGCCGTGTCTGCGAGGTTTTGGGCGTAGACGCTGAGCTCTGGATCAGGTTCACCTGTTCGGTAAGCATTCTTGCAGAGCGTGACCGTTTTGAGACCGCCTTCAACTAATTGAAGGACGTTGCAGACAAGACCCAAGGCCGCAAGTGGCTCAAGGCCTGACATTTCGGTGGCGTCAATGCGACAGAAGTATGTTATCTGCAGTTGATTTTGGGTGGAGGATGAAGCTCATTATACGCCTGACCTCGTTTTGAGTTCGAGGAGGTGAGAGCCTCGTTGGGCTGACATCCATTACCCCGCAAGCCACAATGCCACCCAATGTCGTACAAGTCATAACAATGCCCAATAAGCGAAGAAGCAAATTACAATGGCAGCAATAGTTACCGAGAAATGCAGTGCTGGTTTAGAGGTACTAAAATGGGGTTCTCGTTAATTTGGCACTATGAGTTAGCCGATGAACCCTCAACACGAGACGCTAACTAATGTTTAATCCCAACCAACGACATACTACGAATATCACGGACACGCGACAACTCCACCGACGCGACAACTTTCCGAAGGCTTGATGAATACCGAATGATATTACTTCATTTCATAGAAGGATGAAGCATGTTCATCTTGGACAAACCAGTCAACAACCCTAGTTCATTTCCGCAAAGGGCATAATTCGGCCAGTCCTGGTACGACGGTTTGGAGGTGACTCCATTCCTGACTCATCCATTCCCCAATGCTACCATTCATTGGCGTTGGCGAAATGTAGAATATGCCATGGACGAATAGTGTCTCTTCAACGAAAATTATATCCCAAATTGGGTTTTCGTCTCCCAAGATGACACGGAGAAAATGCTGACCTAATCGCTTAACTGAACCTTATAGGGCTGACCACTGCAGCCTCAATGCAACCTGGGACGTCTGCCTAATCCAGGCTGAAAGGCAACACTCTTTTTTCAACCCTGATCATCCTCCCCTTCAAAACCCATCAAGATTCCATTGCTTTCCATCAATTTTTGAGACCTTTTGTGTCAAAACATCACCAAAATGTCGCAGAATCGTCGAGATTCTATCGCCGACGACTGGCTTGAAGTCGAGAGCGCTGCGTCTGTCATTTCGATGGATTCACGACCATCATCCCCGTCCCCTTCCCCGCAAGAGATCCCTGCACCAACGACGCAAGCTGTCGTGCCATCCCACGCTGGCCCATCAAATTCCACATCACAGTCGCAACTCCCATTGCACCCGAAAGATAACACCCTTGAGCTGTCCAGGGTCGTTCAGGAACAGCAATCATTCCCTGCGCAAGACCCCAATGCAAGAATATATATCGATCCATCCAATCCATCATTACGCATCCTGCTCCCATATCGCCCAAAGGATCCCGCTGTTGAATCATCCCCAGCATTTCAACAACAACAGCAGCAGCCTGAGACGATATACGATGAGCAAAACCCTGATGCGGAGACCAGTGCAGCTAATGATTTGCCCTCCTACCCGAATCCCAGCGATTATCGCAAGGCCTGCCAAGACACCACTGGATATCTCGACGCAGCCGCCAAGCTAGCAAACGACATCGGAGGAAATCTGATCTCTACAATGAGTCTGATCGGCTCGACATGCGAGCAGCTCTGTACACAAACAACAGACCTTGGCAAGATGCTCGAGGTCTACGCTCAGCACTGGGCTTCCAAGGGTTCAAGCATGGCCTTGATAGACATTCCACTAAATCCTGACACATGGGAAGCCATGTCAGAGTTGAAGGAAGTTGTTCTAAAAACACATAATACTCTGTCAAGCCTTGCTCCACCAGAAGATTTTGGCAGGCGCTTGACAGCTGCAGATATCCCTCTGCATGCTAACTTGGAGCTAGCTCGCTGTCTCGAGGTGTTGGAGGATATTCGAGATCTGTTCACAGAATTTCTGCCCATTCTGAAAGCGTAAGTCAAACCTCCTCCATGTACACCCCTTCTGAGGCTGATGGACGTGCTCTAGGGACTTTGACGAGTTCAGAACCAAGCACATGGGTTTCCCTCCGGCAGCACTACCCGATCGACCTCACAAAAAGCCACACCAGCCACCGAACCCCAAAGTCAGCCAAATTCGTGACGAGCTCTATGCCATGAAAGACCACTTCGTCATGATAAACATCTTCTTCTCCAGACTAAAAGACTCGCACCCATCGCCAAACGTGACGGATCCATTAATCTTCAAATCACTAAAGCGCATCACCACAGCCATCTCAAACGCGCTCACCAACAACCCTTCAGATTGGATCGAGTCAGATATAGGATCATCTTCAAGCAAGACCATGTCGTATGCTCAGTTCTTGACGCTAGATCCTGATGTTTTGCACGATGTTTCGTCGCATTTACAGGATTTCCAGGATGAACTTGGTGTTGATGCTAAACCGGGAGAGGACGGGTGTGATTTTTCGCAGGAGATGATTCATAATCATCAAGAGTTCATGTTGCTCGAGGGTGGGCAGTTACAGCAGCTTCGTTCGGTTATTGAGTTTACCGAGACCATCCTGATGACGCAGGGCTAAGAAAAGATGGGCGATGAGGCTGTGATGCAAAAAAAACATGATTGGAGTTTGGTTGAATTTAAGAAAATTGGTTGATGGGTTATTTTGTTATTGATGCCGGGCTGATATAAAAAATATGTCACGCCATTGGATTTACACGCGCTGGAGGTTCTTATCGTGCATGGATTAGGCTAAATTGACGCCTTGGTTTTGGTGGATTTCTTTGTTTCAGGGACCCCGGCTATACGGCAACTGGAGTGAGATAAGCTACTGGAAATCACTACAGACCACACCGAATCTGGAAGTCGAGTTGTAGGACCTTTTGTTCGCTTTATGCGTCTGCCTGACCAGGCATCTGAATTATTTAGGTCGCTGGATTTCTTACGTTGCAATGTTACGCAGACCATGAAGAAAGTGGAGAAGGGGGAATAATATGAATAGATTGGCTTGCGCAATGGAATTGACCTTGACTTTCTTCACAAACTTCTCGATTTACGCTACTTCATATCTTTCAAGTTACACAATTTCAGCAATGACTTCTTCAGAGACACCCAACACCTCGGAGTTGAGTCCCCAGGACTTAGCTGCTCGAGGACGCGAAGTCACTGGTCTTTCCATATATAAAGACACCAACGATGATATCAACATGGAAAGAGTACATAAGCTCTTAGCTGATATGAACTCGGATGTTCCTCAAGGTGGAACAGACATTGTTTACGGAGAAAGAGAAGCTCAACGCCTTCGTCTCTGGAAACCGACTTCAAGTTCCACCAAGGCCCCAGTGATCGTGTACGTCCACGGTGGAAGTTGGACAATCGGTACTTATCTCGACTCAACGGGTTCAAAGAAAGTCAGCTACTTCAACGACCTTGGCTACGCCTTTGCGTCAATCAACTACACACTTATCCCGAAGATTACTGTCAAGGAGCAGGTACAAGAGATTGCTGGCTCGGTAGCATACCTGATCAAGCATGCTGAAGAGCTCAACATTGATCCAGAGAGGCTAGTTCTCATGGGCCATAGCTCAGGTGCACATGTCGTTACATTACTAGGCACCGACCCAAGCTACGCTCAAAAAGCCGGCTTTAGCATCAACGTTCTTAAAGGCGTCATCGCTCTCGACGGGTCAAACTACAACGCTCTAGCAGAATTCTCCGATAGTACCGGCCCCATCATCACCAACATGGTCAAAGGGCTCAGCGATGACCCCGAGCGGTTGCAGGACATGTCGCCGACTCATCATGCAGCTGCACCAAACGCTGGGGCTTTTTTGCTGTTGCATTGTCAGAGGAAGGGGGGGATTCGTCAGGCAGCTGAGTTGACTGTGGCGTTGAAGGCGGCGGGGACGAGTGTTGAGTTGCGTGTTTTTGAGGGGGAGGGGTTTGAAGGGCATGTTGCGATGTTGTTAAGGCTTGGGGATGGGGCTTACCCTGCGACGGGGGTGATGGAGGATTGGTTGAAGAGGCATGTACCGGTGTAAATAGTGTCGCGACTACGATATATAGTTATGAGAAGAATCTCAAGCGCTACTTTCCATTGAGTCGATTGCTTTCAAGATTTTATGCTGCTTACATATTGAAAGTTCATATGAAACAGTTCAATTCATGCATCGTTTGTTGACTCTCTTGTGTAATGATTCTCAAGATTGGAATCAGGAGATGATTATAACTAGGACCACGACATAAGAAAATTCCATTTGTTTTTTTCTAAACAGCACATAACGGAACACATTCAGAGGGCTCTTGAAGTCATAATTGATGTCCCTTTTAGTGGTGCCTTGGTTTGTTTGCCTCGCGCGCTGTCCGATTGATATTGTGGCGCAGGCTGTGGCTGTGCACAGAGCTCAAGCCTCACGCCAGACGCGTCGCGCGCGTTCAAAGTTCAATGAAGCGAAGCCAATCTCAACACATCCCCAACTCACCATGCCACCCCGAAAAAGAAGTGCGCCTGCCGCCGACGCTTCAGAAGAAGCTGCGCCCAAGCGAAGATCTCTTCGACAAGCTGCCAAGACTAACCCAGAGCCCGAAGCGCCTCCCCCAGCTAAAGCAAGCCCGCCAAAGAAGGCTGCCAAGGTAACCAATGCAAAGAAACAAGAGAAGCCTAAAGCACCAGCAAAGCCATCAAAGACCGAGGAGCCAGATGCGCCGAAGGTGAAGAAGGCAGCCAAAAAACAGGAGCCTGCTCAGTCCAGCTCTCGCGGTGTCTCCGAAGACCCAGATATCGACTCAATTCCGACGATTAATCCTGATGCCCCGAAGCACGATGGCCAGTGGTACTGGCTCATGAAAGCTGAGCCTGAGACTCGCATTGAGAATGGCGTTGATGTCAAGTTTTCTATTGATGACTTGAAGGCCAAGACAGAGCCTGAAGGATGGGATGGTATGTTGTCATCCTTATGATAAATCTCAGTGACTGACTTTAATATAGGCATTCGAGCGTACGCCGGTATGAACTCATGCTCAGTGGATGATCTGAAATGAGACTGACCTTTCGTAGCTCGGAACAACATGAGGAACATGAACGCCGGCGATCTCGCTTTCTTCTACGCCAGCAACTGCAAAGAACCTGGCATAGTCGGCACAATGGAAATCGTCAAAGAATTCTCCGAAGACAGCAAGTCTCCCATCCCCGCCAACCTTATAACCTCCATCTAACATCACCAGGATCCGCCCGCCGACCAGGCGCACCATACTACGATCCCAAATCTACCAAAGAGAAGCCCATCTGGGATCTGGTCCACGTCGAGTTCAGAAAGAAGTTCGCTGTGCCGATTGGTCTAAAGGAGCTTCGTGAGCTGGGCAAGCCTGGTGGTCCTCTTGAGATGATGCAGCTACTTAAACAGTCGAGACTAAGCGTGAGTAAGGTTAGTGGTGAGGAGTGGAGGTTTTTGTGTGAGCTTGCGGATAGCAAGGCGAAGGATGCTGGGTTGAAGCATGATGAGGTTGAGAAGTGATTGGCAATCGCCAGCAGTGTGGCTTGCAACGAAGGACGCTCGTGTCGCGATTGGGTGACGAATAATTATATGTATATTACGACTGGGGGATATATATGTTTAAGCAGAGCGGTGTTAGTCCGTTTCTTGATTCAGTACGCTTACCGATGGCCCATTGCATTGAGCCAGGTATCTTCCACCATAAGGCTAGCCAAGGATCATCAGATTTAGCTACATCCTTTAAGACATATCACGGCCGGCGGCATCTACATAGAAGAACTGCCCTGTCGCTTAACAACAGGGTTCCTCTCATGATGCGATGCAACGAACCCAGACCTGGGAGCCTTCGAGAGAAAATCCCGTTCCATCGACGTCCTCTGTTATTTGAACAACACCAGTGGCAAGACTCAATAATTAATTCTACTTGATAATCTTTTAGCTGCCTTACGGCTGGAAGATTGCCTTTCTGTGTGGTGAAGGTTCTGGGATCGAAGCTAATGAGGGGAAGCGTAAGCGGATGCATTCCAGCCAGCGTTCGCATCGAGTCTGACGCGAAATCTATCTACAGTTAAGCAATGATGGCGTCCGTAGCCCGGCCCCAAAAGCCCAAAAAGCCAATCTAGATCGATAATGGGCTACATTGGTATGCTTACTGATGTAGGATCACCGCATACGGACGAGCTTTATAATTGCCATCACAGAGCCTTGTACTGAACGCTTCTTCTTACTTTTTGATGACATTCTCAAGAACGAAAAAAATGCGCCGATAATGCCGAAAACACGAGCCAGAAAACCTTCACAATTTGACACCGCGACTCATCCTACGTGAGACAGCAGTTGCTGCACGTATCTCACCAAGATGACAGAAACCGATATCCACGAACCTCACGACGGCCCAGTTATAGTCACAAAAGGACTATTCTCTCACACGGGCGGCCAAAGCTCACGGTTATTCAATGCTGCGATAATCTTGGCTGTACTAGGCTTGTCGATTGTCGCATTGCGGATTTGGATAAGCAAGAGAGTCATAAACAGATGGCACCTCGATGACAGTCAGTGGGTGCACAACCCTCATGGATGCATAGACTGATACTTTCGCAGCACTCATAATAATCGCAGCGGTAGGTTAGAACTTGACCCTCGACTATCGCGACTTATACCATGGAACAGGTCTTTGCGACACTGGGATCTATCAGCGCTGCAATAAGTAGGTATTTGCGAGCGAGATTTGACGATCAAAACTGACAATGAAAGATGCGCGACTCGGTGCAGGTACATGTATCAGAGATGTCGATCCCAGAGGTCTTTACATCTTGTTAGAGGTGAGATCGCTATCTATCAAACGCCCATGATTAATGAATACTCATCGGTATATCATCGTCTAGAACGCAAAGTGGGCTGGCATACCAGCTTACAACCTAGCGACCGTCTTCACCAAAGCCTCCGTCTTGATGTTCTATCTCAGGTTCACCGTCGACATGCACTTCATCATCTGCGCTTACGCCGTGTTATTCATTGTTGTGGCCAACTGCATCTTTCACATCATTGCGGCCATTGCATACCGCTGTCCAGCGTATGAAGGTGAAAATTGCCAAGCTATTGTCGATATATACACAGCATCAGCCGTAATCAACTCTGTGAGCGATCTAATTCTACTGCTGCTACCATTTTGGCTACTGCACCCTATGAAAGTACCACTGAGTCGCAAGATTGGCATTGCGCTTATTTTAATGGCTGGCGGTTTGTAAGCATTTCTCCATTCTCTGTATTCCATCAGTAAGTAACTGACCTTGTTCCTCCAAGCGTGCTTATCGTCAGCATTGTTCGGCTGGTTTCAATAGTAAAGGTTGACGAGGACTTGGACTTTATGTATAGTCTGGGCTATGGCCTTCTATGGAGGTATGTCAAATTATCAGAGGAAAAGCCTGCATCCCGTTTCTTGAGTCTAACAGTTCAATAGCATTCTCGAGCCTTGGGCGGGTGTTATATGCGCTTGTCTGCCGTGCCTGAAGCCTATTTTTACACGTTGGCTTCCAACCACGAAGGCAAGGTCATGGTTCAGTGGATCTGAAAAGCAAGCAACACCTTCTAGCGTTGAGGTATCTTTTGAAACGACATAAAAAAGAACTACAGACAAGGGATCGAGAAGCAAATAAACTATAGCTTTATATATAATTAAGACTTATAGCTAAGAGCTTATATTACTATACAGAACTTGGTCTCTTGTCGCATATAGAAACTCATTACATGTTTTAAATATCAGATCATGTATCCAACAGTCTGTGGCTCTATTCGAAAAGACTTTTTGATCGCCGCGCTGAGGCGCTGGACGGCCGTGCACATATCCACCTCAGCTGCGCTTGCAAACGTGACACGTAAAAACAACTCGTTCAGTTCTGTGTGCGGCTCGGCCCGGGACCAAGAGCCACGAGCAAAAAGAACTCCCTGGTCGATGCTGTGCCGGAAGATTTCCTCCTCAATCTCATCCAGACTTCGACGCTGGTAGTCTGGATGTTTAGTATGATCGAGCTTCACCCATAGCTATTGCACAAGTCAGCACAGCTCTCTTGTATAAAGCAGAGTGTCAGGTGGGAAACTTACAAACATGCCTGAAGCTGGAGGGATCCAAGATGCGATATCTGTGGGTAGGTAGTCCTCGCAGGCAGCAAGTAGGGCATTGCGTCTTCTTGTGTAGTTCGTCCTGAGGTCGATAAGCCACCTCAGATAACCATCATGACCCCAAGTCTCATCGACCAGTTTCCACATAATCAGCTGCAATATACCGCTGGGTCCCTGGTTTGCAACTTCGGCATGACGGAGATCCCTCTGGATGACCTGCTTGCTAGCTGTGATCCACCCCAGCCGTGAACCTGGGACTAGGACCTTGGAGAATGAGTCCATTCGAAGAACTCGGCCATCGACGTCCATGCTAAGGTATGACGGAATGAGACTAGCTAGGAACTCATCAACAGTCTCATTCACTAGGACATCAATCCCTCATCCTGTATAGGGCTTCATTTGAATGAAATAGTAAGGTTCGTCTTCAATGATAAAGATGTTGTGCTTCTGGCAGACTTTGTAGACCTCACGTCGACGCTCGACGCTCTGCGTTGCACCAGTAGGGTTCTGTCCCGATGGCACGGTATAGAGCAGATGCGGCTTTCGAGCGCCTCGAGCAACTTCATCCCAAGTCTCCAGAACGTGATCCATGTGGCTTGGTAGTAGTCCTTGCTCATCCATGTTGATGCTAAAGACTTTGATGCCCTGTGGAATAAAGGTCTCCATCGCTGTTGCAAATGTGTAGTCCTCTGTGAGGATAGAGTCGTTCTTGAACCGATCGCAGAGCATACGGACAGTTTGCTCCAGAGCTCCTGTACTTCCGACGGTCTGGCAAACTGCCTAGTCAGCATAAGGGGGATTGTAGACAAGGTCAACGTGTTCTGATATCCAGCGCATCATCTGTGGAGATCCTGTTGCTTGGCCGTAGTTGAAGGCAATAGATATGTCGTAGTCCGAGGCGCCGCTTCTGGTATCTTATTTACCAATCTGGGCGCCGCTGGCAGGTGAATCCAGTAGACGCTGCTTCTCAGAGAAGTTCGGCGCCGTAGGTACACGCATGGCGATCTCAGAGATGGGGAAGTATTCACTCGAAGGTAAGCCGCCACCTAGGGAGATCAGACCGGGTGTCTTGATGTACCCGGCGGCTTGTTTGAGGATGCATGGTGGACGGTTGCTCTCGCTACTGAAGTGGGCTTGGAGCTGTTAGCGTTGGATCTGAAGATATTAGTCGAGATAACATACTCCCCCAGTTTCGGGCTAAAGGCTTTCCAGCGGCCTATATCCTGATTAACCTCATCGCCATTATTGTGAAACTTTGATACCTACAGGTAATTTGAACATGTCGCTGTCAGACATGGAGGCTATTCCAGGGTGAATCTTGGTAGCTATAGCTCGCCTTTCGCACATAAATTCAATTTTAACATGACTCCCACCAGGCGAGCCAAGCGTCGTTGCTGTTGAGTGGCCCATGTCGCGTAGTCCTCTTGCTCGAACGTTAGAGAATGCATCTTGAAGTGATTTGATGCATTTTTAAAAAGATTTTGCACATAAAAGATGATGGCTTGCTTGCGGTTTCGGTACTCTAGGACCTGTCAAAGGGCGTGTAAAATATTGGCTGGTGCACTTTGCGCCCTACGGCACTGCGCTGTGGAGCCATAATGCGCCTGACTAGTTTCGCTTGCATGGCCCCACGTGAGGAATTGGGGGTTTCCTGCAACTCCGCTCTAGAACCCTATGGCTCGAGTCAACTTGAAACTCATGATTGACCAAAGGTCTATGTCGGATTCACCGGAGAGAAAACACAGTCATTACAGACATAAAGGGCAGTGGTCTAGAAAGTTGATACAATTGGTTACTCAGGCGATATCCAACTTTGTGTGACCTGAATAGAAATATAGCATCACACTCTAGTCTTTGGATAAATGTTGTCTTTGAAAGGTGGCAATCCACTGTTCGTTATCAGCCATAGTCTGTTACCAGTTACCATCACTGCCATAAACCAGCCTCCTCGCCTCGCTCTGAAACATCTCGTCCGTCGGAAAGACACCACTGGCAAAGGACTGCTGAGCAAAGCGGCCTGTGTTGGTCTCGCACAGTTCCTGACTGGTCAAAGATGAAGCATTGGCGGCGTGCTGCAGACTATAAGAGGCAGAGCCATCGTAGTGGCAATGTCCTTCGATTTCTTGGTGGTTCATTGTGCCCAGGTTGGATGCATAAATGTGATCGAGGTCGAAGCCGTCGGTGGCCCAATCTGGGCAACAAAAGGTCAGGTCTTCCATCGGTGCCTGATCAAAGCACAATCCGATGTCGCCATCCAAAGCAGGAAGTAATTCGTCCGAAAGTTCGTCTCTGATTCAAGGGGAGCCTGGCTGCTCTGTTGCCAATGCACTCCAGCATCTTGGATTCCTGTTATATGCGCCCCGGCGCCCAGCTGGAAAGACGTCCAATCTCCGCGATTCAGGTCGCAGACTGAGGTTGCTTGCGAGCGGCTCTGGCAAGGTCTTTGTTAGGAGGTCATGTTCTCTCTGGAGTAGCATGCGGTCGTATAAAATGAAAACGCAAGAGAACAGGACTTCAAAAACACGGGCAGCAAGGAATAAGTGCAGCGGGGTTTGGTTCGTACGATTGTGGGGGTCGACATGACTTGTTGCGGGCATTATTATCTATGCTAATTGTAATAGAGTGAACTGAACCTCTGCAGCTTAATAAACTAGGCGACTGGCTGAGTAGTCTTAGATATTTACATCTATCTTAATATTCGACTTCAATAACTACCTCCCTTTTCAGTACCCTCTTTTCCTTTAGCAATATTAACCTCTTGCGACATTATAAATTGCAACGATGTAAAGTCAGTTGCCACGTGAACCATATCGAAACCAGCCTCGGCATATTCTCTCGCTTGCTTGCCAGACGTACTGTAAATTCCACACTTCTTGCCAAACTTGTGGCTTACCTTCAGCACACGCGCAATTGCATCTGCCAATTCTGGTTTAAAGATACCTTGTATGATAGGATGGCCGATATTGTTCCCTAACGTTCAAGAGTTAATGCTTAAATCCGCTGCAGTTACGATACTGTACAACGAACCTAAATCGAACGGCCCCACGAATAAGACATCGACCCCGTCAACAGCGGCGATGTCTTCCAAATTGTCGAGAGCCTGTTGAGTTTCAATCTGGACTATAGTAAGAAGACTGCTGTTTGCCTGCTGGAGATACTCGGTCATTGTTGGCATGGGGCTGAACCGCTCCATTGCGTACGGAGAGCCGAATCCACGCGTGCCTTGTGGAGGAAACTTGGCCGCTTTGACAATTTCTCTGGCCTCTTGAGCGGTGCGAAGCAAAGGCACCAGGATCTTAAACATTCAGTCAGCTTCTGGTCAAATACAGATGCCTCTCATACTCACCCCGTGGGCGCCCGAGTCCAAAGCTCCTGTCCGTTGTAAGTAAAGTGATCTTGTTGTCGTTCACGGCTCGTTTGTCTTACTCTTGATCATCCATGATTCAATGCCGGGAATTCTCACTATAGGAGATGCACCAGCTGCAGCTACAGCAGGGACTGCCTCGTGCATAGCGCTGTCTAATACCACAGTTTCAGTTTCGCAGAGCAATTGGTAGACATGGACCGGTACTCACCATCAAGATTACCGTGCTCACAGTCGATCACCACCCAGTCGACGCCTGGCACGCGAGCGAGGGCACGCGACACATTGGCGCCAGGCACCATCTGCCACAGCCCCATGCTCGGTCCATCAGCTCGCTGCAGTGCCGCTCTCAAGAAATTCCCTTGCTCCATTGTGGTGATTGAGCAAGGAGGAATAGTATGAGATTAGAATGTTGAAGAGTTGGCGATCAGAAATGGCGGGGTATTACTAGGCTATAGCTCGGCACTTTAGCTGGTCCTTTACCATTGGTTCCCACATAGCCTGGAAAGGGTTCCGTTGTCATTGGGGACTGAAAGAGACTCGTTCAGACGTAGTAGGGCGCAAAAGTGAGTAGGGCGCAGGGCGCAGGCGCTAGGCAATATTGAGTAGCGTGGGGAACGGGTGTGAGCAGTGGTATCTATCCTATGAGATAGCTTCTATTAAAGACGAAGTTGTTCTTAAAGCTGTCGGAATATCTGAAAAGTGCTCAGTGGCACGCTATCATGGGCAAACTAGCCTCTGATACTGATGTAAATGTATAAAAGACTTATTCAATATATGGTATTGATATGTGCAGGAGAAGCCACTGTTTTCGAGTCACAGCGGTTTATAGTAGAGTTTTGAGAAGGGCGTAGACTATCATGGTAATTTGGAAACATATTGAACCTACACAGAAGGTAAATAAATGTCTGTGTTTCAGAATCACCCTTACATTAGATGCTATGCTATTCACTGGGTTGCATTGGTTTGACGGTATTTGCTCACAATACTCGTAGTATGCTCAGCTTAGAAAATTATACTAGAGATAAACATGCTGCCAATGGAACGGAAGAGACATGAGACGGGAAGCCAGTCCAATTTGGAGATCCCTACTACGTAAAACAGGTTGACTGACTCGATTAACCAAACAGGTTACGGACTCCCGTATCGTGATCTTCCGCACTCCTTTCAAAGAGTGCCATACGCCCTAGTGATTAACAAATGAAGGCCTAGTTCTGCATTTAAGAGCTAAACCCTGCATCGCGCTGGCAAACACATTGGCTTCTTTCGCTTACATACGTGGGGCGCGGCGCAAGGCGCAAAGAGCCTCCGCTCAAGATGAAGCTTTACGTCAACACAGTCACCATGGTACAAATCCTTACTTAGTCAATGCGAAATCTCACTCTTAACTCTAGCTTAACGATATTTGTGTTAGCATCTGTATAGTTAAATACAAAATGTGCAGCGAGTAAAACGATCGATAGGTGGTAGTATAATAGTAACTGGCTAGTCCTGGAGTGAGTCTTAGAGTGGTCTGGGCCTCGCTATTGGCATTTAGCTTTGCAATTCGGATCAAGGGGAGGGTTGTGTCTTAGCTCGAAGAATCCTCTTGCCCTGGATATGACAACACGCGTTATCTGGGGAACATCGCTTAGCAACGTGGGGACTAAGCTTCTCATGATAGCCAGACATAGATATAAGGGATGCTTTCAGCGTCCATGGGTATACATTAATAATTACTATAGCATTCTTCTACTTCTACCTCAAAATTTAAACTCCAATGACAAGCATGGCATCTCAAGATCACGGCTCAGTCAAAGCAGACCCTATCACCAAAGATCCCGTCAAAACCGTCGGCCCCCAAACTTCCATTGTGAACGAAGGTATCCTGCGCGGAGAGGTCTTCAATCTCAACAAGCGTGAAGATCTCGAGCGACAAAAGACACTCGAGGGCCAGACCCATTTCAGCCGTCCTGGCTGGAAGCGCATGACAGTCATACTCATCGTAGAGGCCATTGCCCTCGGTGTCTTAAGTCTCCCGAGAGCCTTTGCATCGGAATGGTGCTGGGTGCTATTATCTGAATCAGCGTTGGCCTCATCGCCCTGTAAGGTAATGTCCTGATGGCACAAGTGCAACTCAAATACCCGCATGTCTCCCACTACGTTGACTTGGGAACCCTCATGTTTGGTTCTTTCGGCACCAAACTTATCAGTGTCTTCTGTATCGGCCTGTTGACCATGGTAGTGGGTTCGCATTGTCTTACTGGTGTCATTGCCTTCTCGACCATTACCTAGTCCAGTTCGGTCTGTTCAATCATCTTTGGGCTCGTGTCAGCCCTGATCATGCTTCTACTTGTTCTACCGCCGTTGTTCCCCGAGATTGCTATACTAGGCTACATCGACTTTGCCTCTATCATGCTGGCTATTGGGATAACGGTCATTGGAGCGGGTTTGCAGAGGTCAGACACAGACGGATCGCATGTGCCTTGGTCTGCCTGGCCGAAGAAAGATCTGAATCTGTCTGAGGCAATTGTTGCCATTAATAACATTGTCTCCGCACATGGGTTTGCTGTAGCACAGCCATCCTTCATGTCAGAGATGCATACACCGATAGACGTCTTCAAATCTAATCAGGCACTAGCAGCCATTGAGATAATCATCTATACTCTCACGGGTGCCTTGATTTATGCATTCGTTGGTCAAGAGGTCCAGTCCCCAGCTCTTCTTTCCATCGAGACAACGCTCTCAAGAATAGCTTTCGGTATAGCATTACCAGTTATTCTTATTTCCGGGGCTATTAATACCACCATCGTGAGCCGGTATATTCATGGAAGATATTATCGAGATTCAGTTGTACGATATATCAACACATGAAAAGGCTGGATCTCCTGGATTGTGCTAGTCTGTGCAGTTACAGCCATCGCCTGGATAGTCGCTGAGGCGATCCCCTTCTTTTCCGAACTTCTTTCTATCTGCGCCACCTTATTCATTTCCGAGTTTGTCGTTCTATTTCCCGGGCAGGGCAGAGACTTGAGAGTGCGCAAAATGAGCCAAGCGAAAAGAAGTAGCCTGTTATATCACGTAACAGGACAGAGCCAGTGGAACAATTTCTTCTGTGGCCAAAGATCGGAGTTGCGCAAGACTTGTAATCTATAAGCCTTGACTGTAATGGTATGGTGGTCTGAGTGGGATTACATTTGCCTTCTAATATGGTTCTTGCCTTTGTTTCTGTGCAAATAGTATTTTATTTTCTAGTTGTGCATCTATTACTCATTGCCCATTTTCTTTCATCAAACCTCCAAAGCCTGCTCGATGTCTACGTGCCATTGAAGAGTTGTTCCCCCCGCATCGCAGGCCAACCCAGCAGCTTCCATACACTGATTTGACGATTGAGTGGTTACGCAAAACATTTGGCCGAAATGTACCTTGTCAGACTTATGCCTATTGAATCAATGGGAGTATCATTTTGGCGTGCTGGGCTGGAGCTACTGGGTTATATTCTGCAAGCCAACAGCCGACAGCAGCACGCTGTATGTCTACGAAATTATTTCAATATATTTTTGCCACAGACGACCTTCCCTGTGATCGCGGAATAGTTAATGACTTCTGAATCCATGTCGTTGGTTATAATTGCTCTGAATCTATCGTCAATAGATCATGAATTAAAATACTCCGATCCTCCTTTTAAAAACGGAGAGCCCTTTAATGGGGCCTCTTTTTTACTCAGCCTCAATCAGTCTGCATCATTTCGCTTCAGCCCCAATACGAATACACCGTTTTAGTTACCGTACATAGTCGCGGAGGCGGGTGAGAAATTAGCGGTTTAAAAAAGGGATGGTAGGGCTGTGCGGGCAAGGGCTGGACACTAATTTTCAGCTCGGCACCACCCTTTTCACTAGTTATGCTGATGCTGCGTCTCCCACTTCACTTAGCGCATCATCCCTACCTATGATGCTCACTGTGGCTTACTTGTGAGACTGTTCATTCGTCAATGGCAAAGCAGACTCTGGGTCTGGGCTCAGCCAGTTTTAATGGGTTGAAGCCACAGCCTTGGAATTGGATTGCTACATAATAAGGGGTATGCCCCACGCAGCAGCTTTGAGGCTCTGCTTCCTCTTCCCTTCTCTTGTCTTCAACTCTGCTAGACTGCCATTCCCATTATTATCGATCAGGATGCGCAGTTCTTTCTCCATCAAGGCGGTGAGCCTTGCTCTTCTCTCGCTCGCCAATGCTCAAGATGTATCTGAGAACCTGGCTGGCGCTATTGCTGATTACGATTCTCTCTCCCTTTTCCGTTCGCTCCTCGGCGCAGCTCCCCAAGTGTTGGCTGAGACACTTTCTGGCCAGGGCAGCAATGTCACCATTTTGATTCCTACCAATAACGCTATCAAGAGCTATCTCAGAGACTCTAGCATTTCAGACGTAACCGAATTGAACCAGACAATGCTCCAAGTCTTCTTCTCGTATCATACTATGGTAGCTTCACTTTCATCCACAGATTTCGATGATTCCCGTGGAATTTCAGTGCCTACCTTGTTGAAGAGCGAAGAATTCAACAACAGAACTGCAGGACCTCAGATCCAGAGCCAGTTTGGCAACAATGCTGATGGCCAGGTTGTGTTCGCTTCGAGGGTACAAAAGGGGAAGAGAACCAGCGGGGATATCAGCGGAGCAATCGTCAATCTCCGTGCAGGTGAGGAGCAGAACATCAAGATGACTGCTGTCGATGGATCTTGGGGCGAGAGGAATGCCAGCAGGTTTCAGATCGTGGATAAGTGAGGAATTCCAAACAAGCTCGCTGGGATCAGCCTAACAGACATCTGCAGGGTCCTTCTTCCGCCTCTGTCCTGCTCCAAAACGGTTCACGCCTCCGACGACAAGAGACTCACCGCGTTGAATGGCGCTCTTATCAAGGCTGGTTTATGGCCTGCTCTTGACGCCTCAAAGAACGTGACATGTCTTGCACCATCTACCCAAGCGTTCAAGGAAGCGGGAAGCCCCGATGTTGAGCTTTCGAAAGAGGATTTGGGTGGAGCGCTGTTGTAAGTTGTTTCTGTTACACATACGAGAGTGTACTGACACATTATAAAGAGCCCATACCCTCAACGAAGTTACCTACTCCAACTACCTTCGAGACGGTCAAGTCATCGGAACTCTGAACAAGACCGAGGTCCGAGTTAGAATCATAGATAACGATATCTTCTTCAACAATGCCAAGGTTATCGAAGCCAATGTGCTTACCAACAACGGCCTCATCCATATGTAAGTCCTTATTGAGCTATCATAGGGAAGTCGCTAAGAGGTGCAGTCTTGATTCAGTTATTCAAGCTGGAGGAAAGCCCAGTGAGACCAGCACTGGGACGTCAACCGCTGAAACTGCGAGTGCTACGTCAAGCGGATCACAGCCGACCTCGAGCTCTGGGACTGCCTCACCAGACAACGGAAATTCTGCTGGTCGCTTGTCCATCGATATTGGGATTTTGGGTGTCTTGGTTGCGGCTTATGCAATCATGCAATAAGTAATATATGGGGTAACGTGGTTGATAAGCGAGCGCTCCAGACAAGCGAGCGCTCCAAAAATCCCTCAACCTTACATCTAACTATCTGATCAATTAGTTCTCAACCACTTAATATGTCACAGTCCTCAAATGAAGCTAGAATCCTTCTTGCCCTTCAGGCTCTTCAAAATAACCCAAAATTAAGTCTCCGACGTGCCGCAGATATCTATGAAGTCAGCCGCTTTGCTTTACATCGTCGCCAAAATGGCATTCAATCACGACGCGATTCTATCCCGAATTCACGGAGACTATCTGATCTAGAGGAGCAGATAATAGTCCAATTCGTTCTTGACCTAGATTCACGAGGATTTCCCTCGCGATTGCGTTTTGTAGAAGAAATGGCCAATTCTCTGCTTGCAGACCGCGACGCGTCACCTGTCGGCAAGCGCTGGGCTCATAACTTCGTGAAGCGACAACCAGAGCTAAAGACGCGTTTATTTCGGAGATATGACTATCAGAGAGCTAAATGTGAAGATCCGACTATTATTCGCAATTGGTTTAGGCTCGTACAGAACACAATCGCAAAGTATGGTATCCGATCAGATGATATCTGGAACTTTGATGAGACTGGCTTTATGATGGGCCTCATTATGGCCGGAATGGCTGTCACAGGTTCAGAAACGCAAGGAAGGCCAAAATCAGTGCAGCCTGGAAACCGGGAATGGATTACTGTGATCCAGGCGATTAATGCGGAAGGTCAATCGATCGCGCCGTTCATCGTTGGTGCAGGCCAATATCACCTTGCTAATTGGTACCGAGAATGCGACCTCCCAGGCGATTGGGTTATCGCAACGAGCCAAAATGGCTGGACAAATAACGAGCTGGGTCTTGAGTGGCTAAAGCACTTTGATCAGTCTACAACTAACCGATCAACTGGTCCCTATCGTCTCCTGATCCTCGATGGTCACGAAAGCCACCACTCGGCCGATTTCGAGAGATATTGCAAGGAGAACAAGATCATCACGCTCTGTATGCCTGCTCATGCATCTCATCTACTCCAGCCTCTCGATGTTGGGTGCTTTGCAGTGCTAAAAAAGGCTTATGGTCGAGAAATAGAGCATCTAATCAGATGCTCTATAACTCACATTTCCAAGACTGAGTTCTTTTCTGCCTTTTATGCTGCCTTTAAAGCTACTTTTACAGAAAGTAATATCCGGGGGGGTTTTAGAGGAGCTGGGCTTGCTCCTCTTAACCCAGAAACTGTAATATTAAAGCTTGATGTGCAGCTACGGACCCCAACGCCTCCTGAGGAGGCCACTCAACCATCAACACCATGGGCTTCAAAGACCCCAAAGACAGTAATTGAGGCCCAATCTCAGTCTGAATACCTCGAAAAGCGAATCAGAAGGCATCATAGTAGCTCCCCAGAGTCTATTATTGAAGCTTTAAACTCAGCTACTAAGGCAACAAAGGCAGTTATGCATAAGGTTACCTTATTAAGGGCTAAGCTTCGCAATCTTCGAGATGCAAATAAGATACTAAGTCGGCGCCGTAGGGCAAAAAAGACTAGACTACAAAAAGGAGGGACTATGACTATACAGGAAGCATCACAAGTAATTAATCAGATGGATGTTGATACGCAGGTAGTGGCTGAATTATCGAGAAGTGGTGGTCGAGGAAGGTCGGAGCGACCGGGCAGTCGGCGCTGTGGTGTATGCGGCAAGGGCGGTCATAATGCAAGGACTTGTAAGCATGTTCTTAAGTCATCTGAGGAGGAGTTTAATGAGTGAAGGTGGCCCTTTTCAAGCTGCAGCTCGAGCTTTTCGAGCTGTAGCTTGAAAAGGTTGAGGAAAGTGGAGCGCTCGCTTGTCTGGAGCGCTCGCTTATCAACCACGTTATTGGATATATACTAAATTGTAATAAATTATTGGATTTCTAAGGAATATTCCGTCGGGTCGTTCAAACCTTGTTTTAATAAATTTAAAGGACCTATTATAATTACTTAACTATTTAATGAGCTATGCTTTCCCTTCTGGATGTGTTTCCATACCGCCAAGGGGAATTTAGACGAGACGCGAAGTAAGGGTCACGTTGACATAGTCTTGCAGATCTCGATTGGTTAACTACGACGATATTCTCCTGAGTGGAGGGCCCCGAATTGTGCTTCGGCTTGTGGACAATCAGGCGGAGATGCCTAGTAAACACGGAAGCATAACCGTCTCGGGATGAGGGGGATGTCGGGCCGCGATTTGACCGGGGGTCTTTGTCGACATCGAGGTATCCAAGGCCGCACCCCGCGGTAGCCGGACAGTATGCCCTTGTTAAAATAGTCAATAAGAATTATTCTTGATAAGAGGATACAGATACAGGTATAGGAAAGTGAAAGACCATGTCTATGTCCAAAGTTGCACTGGTCACCGCTGCGAGCAGTGGTCTCGGTGCAGCTATTGCCCGCATGCTAGCCGTCGACCTAGGAATGAACGTCGTGATCAACTTCAATAGCAACGAATCTCGCGCCCAAGAAGTAGTCCGAAGGCTACAATCCGAATGCGAAGAAAAGCGCGCAGGCTCAACCATCTCGATACAGGCCATTCAAGCAGATACGTGTGACAAACTGCAGATCAAATCACTTGTGAATGAGACAGCATCGAAGTTTGGAGGTCGTCTAGATGTTGTTATATCCAATGTTGGTTGGACAAAGATGCGCCAGTTCTCGGACCTTGAAGATAACGTTGACGAGGACGACTGGGACCGCTGCTATGTTGCCAATGTGAAGAGCCACCTGTGGCTTTTTCATGCGGCGAAGCGGTATCTTGAGGAGAGCAACGAGCGAGAAGCTGGAGTGCCTGTTTTTGTGTCTACGGCTAGCTTAGCAGGAGTGATCCCCAGCGGAAGCAGTGTGGTATATTCTACCTGGTCCTCGGTATTCCATGTCGTTCACTAACTATCGCCCTGTAGCCATATGCAGTTACAAAAGCTGCCCAGATCCACCTCGGCAAATGTCTTGCCAAAATAGCTGCGCCGTCAATCAGGGTGAACACCATTTCTCCAGGCATATTACTTACGGTACGAGAATGTCTTTTGGTATTTAACGGATGCAATCTCACCTTTATATAGGAATGGGGCCTATCTTTTCCCGCAGATCGACTTGAAGTTGCTCGCAACACGAATAAGCTGCGGCGTTTTGCGACGGTTGAAGATGTTGCAGAGCAAGTCAAAGCTTTTGTCGTGTCGAAGTCAGTAACTGGACAGAACGGGGTCATTGATGCAGGCTTTGGTTTATGAGAAGGCATGCATTTGCTTGCCGGAAAAAATAGAACTCCAAGTTCCCTCAAAGGACGTGGTTTTGGACTTACTGGAATAATGAAAAGGCACTTGCATATTCGTCGTCCCGCTGACATTAACATATATGTATTATGATAGATTTTTGTCGATTCATCTCCTTTGTCTAAATCTTGATCCCTCACTCCGTTTATTATCTGTTTATTATCTGGAACCCTTACTTCAATTAAACTAGATAGAACTAGCAATAGTCAGTACCTCTGCTCGACTCATAGTCTGGGTGGAGGAGGCAATGAAACTTAGCATCCCTATCCCAAGTCACGAAAGGGCTTACTATGTCTTAGTAGGTCTTTAGACCAGGTAACCGTAGCTTAATATCAGAGGCTTCCTTGCTCTCCGGGGTCTGGCATAGCGTCGCCCACATTTCCGAACCCCGCCCCCCGCAAAGCCGATCCACGAATATGCTAGACCACGGAGCATGAATAGCGTAAGTAAGTGGGGGTAGATAAAAGAATTCCAGTAATTATCAACCTCATGTCATATACGGGCTGAATTGACTTGATTAAAAGTTAGAGGAAGTACAAACAGAAACATCATTCAATATCTGTATATTTTTGCAAAATTAAACCTCCAAGCAACTTAGACATATACGATCATGGCTCGAACACATCTCAAACGACCTGCCTCCGCCAACTCAACAAGCAAAGCCACCAATGGCTCACTACCAGATGTCCCCAGGATAGTCAAAGAAGTAATTGATAGCATTCGGCGAGAGGGCGATGCCGCAGTTCAGCGTTACAGCGAACAATTCGACAATTGGTCTCCTTCCAAATTTAGGCTCTGTAAGGAGGATATCGACCAAGTTATGGCCCAAGTCCCAGAGCAAGTAATCAACGATATCAAGACTGTCCAGTCCAACGTTCGAAAGTTTGCTGAGGCCCAGTTGAACTCGATCAAAGAGTTTGAGATCGAGATGGCTCCTGGTGTGTTTCTTGGTCAGAAGAATAACCCAATTGATTCCGTTGGAGCGTCAGTACTCGATAGCTCGAGTTAAACATGGCTTTAAGTGCTAATGGCTGTCTAGATACATCCCAGGAGGAAGGTATCCATTGTTGGCCTCGGCACACATGACCATCTTGACAGCCAAAGTAGCAGGCGTCAGAAATGTAGTAGCCTGCACGCCCCCTGCGGCAGGTGAGATTCCCCTGGCCACAGTTGCCGCCATGCATCTCGCAGGGGCAGATGAGATCTTCATCCTCGGCGGAATTCAAGCCATCGCAGCAATGGCAATTGGGACGCAAACAGTGCCCAAGGTGGACTTCATCGCAGGTCCAGGGAACGCTTTTGTTGCCGAGGCAAAAAGGCAGTTGTTTGGACAGATTGGAATCGACCTCTTTGCCGGCCCAACAGAAGTCTTGATCGTCGCGGATGGGACAGCAGATCCTTACATGATTGCCACCGATCTCCTATCTCAGGCCGAGCATGGACCGGATACACCTGCTGTCTTGATCTGCACGTCGGCTGAAGTTGCCAAGAGAGCCATTGGATACTGCGATGAGCAGTTGGCTACGCTCAAGACAGCAGCAGTAGCTAGTGTCTCCTGGCGTGACTACGGGGAGGTCATTCTTACTGATACAGTTGATGAGGCCTACCAGATCGCCGACGAGTTCGCTTCCGAGCACGTACAAATTCTCACCGCGAACCCTAGAGATGCTCTTATCAAGATGCAACATTACGGAGCCTTATTCTTGGGCCCCATGACCTGCGTTTCCTTTGGTGATAAGGTAAGAAGTGTTGAATCCCACTCGGGTGCCATCTAGACTAACATCACTGCGTGAAGTGTATAGGTACAAATCATGTTCTGCCTACAAAGCACGCGGCGAGGTACACTGGCGGTTTATGGGTGGGAAAGTTTCTCCGCACTGTCACTTATCAGGAAGTCAAGTCTGCTCAGGCAAGCGGTGAGCTTGGTCAGCTTTGTGGAAGAGCTGCAAGGGTGGAACTCTTTGAGGGCCACGCGAGGTCTGGAGACATCCGTGCACATCGATATATCGGGGACAAGTTTGAGTGGATAAAGCCCTAATTTGAAAATTAGATAGGAATCATACACTGCCCCCACTTTCTGCCTGATACTTGATGCTCTTCGGTTTCGGATAGCGGTCTCATTCCCTGTTGCATTGCAGCTATTGTTAGCTTAGTATTGTAGCCAAAGAAGGTTTTAGTTCTTCGGGACCACTCTATGCTCTCCACATCGGAGGTTAACTTTAAACTGTTTAGAGAATTTCGTAGTGGTATAGGTAGGGCTTAAAAGCCGACCATTGAGTCCCATTCTAGCCTCACAGTTGAACTCATTGTTATCATCCTTTGTC
Organism: Fusarium sp. MPI-SDFR-AT-0072; assembly: GCA_020744335.1. Taxonomy (NCBI): domain Eukaryota; kingdom Fungi; phylum Ascomycota; class Sordariomycetes; order Hypocreales; family Nectriaceae; genus Fusarium; species Fusarium sp. MPI-SDFR-AT-0072. Next base: position 254,077 of record JAHBOG010000005.1, on the reverse strand, counting down.
AATTCCTGTTGGACAGGACACACTCATACAATTATACAGCCAAGATGGACAACAAAGCACCTAAAGATAACACACGAAAGGATCTAAGAACGATCAAGCGGTTCGTCACTACTCATACGTCTGAGGGCATCACGACCTTCTCAGATGTCTTACCCGAAGACGCTCCCTTCCAAACCCTACCAGACAATGTCGACTTTGCCCTCTGCTACGCGACCAATAAATTCCCTGTCAACCTTAACGACGAAGCAGATATCGATACATATCGACACTACACCGAGAACCTTCCAGGAATTACTCTACCGACGGGGACAGTCCTCCGCGTTGTCGATATACCTCCTGGCGCAATATCGCCTATGCATCGCACAATCAGCTTGGATTATGGAGTGGTATTGGAGGGGGAGATCGACTTGATCCTGGACTCTGGCGAGAAACGTGTCATGAGGAGGGGGGACATCTCGATTCAGCGGGGGACCAATCATGCTTGGAAGAACAGGAGTGAGGAATCATGGGCACGAATGCTTTATGTGCTGCAGCCGGCTACACGTCTGAGAGTTGCCGGCAAGGAACTCCATGATAACTCAATGCATACTATTCCTGGGTATGAGGAGGAGGAGGCCAAGGATTAGTTAAGGTAAATCAGAACCTATAATATTCACATAAATGATAAATTCAACGAATGTCATCTAGAAACATCCTAAGTGATATAATGATGTGCAGAGCTTTCTCTTTGTCCCCCAAATCTCATAAATTAGACTGTAGCAAAAGTAACTCCAAGAGCTTTGTATAAGTAAGAGGCTTTCGTCTCGGTAATGTAATAAAGTTTTATTGACGAAAGGTTCTACTCGAATTTGCCATTGTCTTTGAGGAGGCTAGCAGACTGAGCAGCACCGAGGTGGAGGAGAAGTGGTATTCTGAAGGTATTAGCCCCCCAACCCACATCGGCTCCACCTATACACTAATTTCGGCACGGCCCAGCTTGTCCAGCAGCTCCTGGAGGTTCTCAACCAAAGGAGGCATAGCGTCGATGTGCGAGAAATTGGCACTCAGGATGCCGAGAACGTAGTCCACGACCGCCTCCCGGTCCATCAGCCGGATCGGAGAACTGCCGTGCTCAGGTGCACATGGTTGGATGACTGCTACAGAAGGCACACCTCGGCTGATGAACCTCTGAGCGAGTGGAGTTTCCGGCCCGTTCAGACAGACCATCTCGTTGCAGGGTATGGAACCATCCTTATCAGCCCCCTTGACCCGTGACACCACCGCATAGGCCCAAATGGCAAGGTTCGCTTGATATAGGGCAATAGTATAAAAACCCCGGAGACGACCAGGCTCGAACTTCTCTGCTGCTCTTATAATCTGGCCGGCGTACCATATTGTTTTTCGCGACTCTTGGCTGTTGGCCCAGTCTAAAAGCAGCGACAGAGCGTGGCGGGCATCGCTCTGGTCCCTCTTGCCCGCAAACAGCTCAACCTCCTCAAAAGGTATGTGTAAGTGCATATGCACGAGATGGTACATCATGGTCACCGGTCCGTCTGGCCAACATGCCTCATCCCCCGGCATGTTGATACGAAATCGATGTAATATCTGGAGGATCTCTTGTTGCCGGAGAGTCAATGCTGGGTCCGAGTGTCTCGGCTTGTCCAGCACGGCAATGGTTTGTAGACATTGCCAGACCATTCCCCAGATACCCGAGAGAATGACGAGCTGACAGAACGAAACATCATAGCTGCTGTCAAGCTCTGCAGTATGGCGGAAGTAGTCGTACAGTGTCACTCTTGTGTGCTGGCGCTGCTCACTCAAGTATATTGCTTTCCATGTTTCTGCGTCTTTGGCAAGCCATAGATCGCTCGACTCTGGCAAAGGCGTCTTGAGCTCAGAGAATGATATCAGGGGACATGTTGCCATGGCAATACTAACTTGAGTATCGATGACAAAGCAATGGTAAATGAGTCTGTTGTAATTTTCTTGCTCAATCCAGGCAAGCCACTTATTCTGCAAGGTTTCGCCTGTGTCTTCTGGCAAGGGAGGATCGGCGGTTGTGTAGGCTTTGCTAAATCTTCCACTCCGCCGTAGCATCTGTGATCGAATTAGCAACAGCTCAGCAACACATTGAAACTTGAGGCAATTTGCAAGGAATGGGTAACATACTGTGAAGGGTATCTGGCGTTGACTCTCTGCGATTTCCATCTTTCTCTTAATTCCACTCCACAACCCCATCTCAATATCCAGCATGAACGCCTGGAGAGCCCAGAGAGCTCTAGTCATGGAATTTGCACTCTCGAACATTACAGGTAGCGATAGGCGAGCCACCTCATGGAGAGCAAAACCAAGCGAATGCAAGATTTTAGAGTCTGCAAACATGGTTCCCATGTTAACAATAGTAAGGATAAGCTCCGCACCCTGTTGATTTGGTTCGAATGAAGGACCATGCATCCATGAGTCGGTTTGGACACGGTGGTGAGAAAAGAAGCTCTCGATGAGCTTAGACAGGATCTCGGAGTGAGGGAATGCTCTGATGATGGCGAGCTTGCTTTCCGGCTTACAAGCGTTCAATGTTAACAACAGCAGTTGGTCTCTCAGACCAACCGAGAGTGGTTTGAACTGCTGACTACTTGCCTCCAAGCTGTTCAGCTGGATGGCGTCCTGGGGACTGTCGCCAAGAACAGACAGGGCTTTGATGTTGGAGTTGAGGTGGTCATTCTGTGAAGGCTCCCACATTCCGAGAGCTGATTCCTTATACGCCACATGGCCCAACACAGCTGGACGGGCCGGGTCTGGCGGTTGAATCTCAAGATTGACTGATGTGGACGCTTTTGGTTCCAGCAGGATTCCATTGTAGTAAAAGGATGGACTGTAGGGCAGGTCCCAGAGATCCATGGCAACGTCGTCGAACCGCGTATCACCATCGACCCGAAAGTCCAAGAGGCCGTGAGAGGGAAGATGATCGTACATGTGTTGTATGCTGTTGAGGTCGGCCTGATCGATTGGACGACTCTCTTGTCCTTCTATAGGGGTCATGACGCCTTTTAGGAACTTAGAGAAGTCATCCTCTGACAAGCTCAGATGACTGGCTTCGAATATGGGCATCGATAATTCTTGATCTGCTTGGTTCAGCAACCGGCTTCCGAACGGAGGGTCATACGGAGCCCTTACCTATTGTAGATTGAATGCTGGTGCCTGGAGATGTTTTGTCTCCTGTATCTGTAAACCGAGTATCTCGCTCACACGTGATTCCTTTGGTAACACAACGCCTGCAGGAGGCATCCTCATCGCACTTGAGCTTAGATCCCGCACAAGCTTTACAGGCCTGAGACACGCGGGGCGCAGCATTGGACATGCGCTTGTATCGCTTATTTCCAGACTCTGCGCCATTATGTCCAAGCACATGGCGTTTGAGGATGTCTCTAATCAACGAAAAACAATGAGTGAATGCCGACTTGGTAGTGGGATTACATACTGGCGCCCAAATGCTTTGTCGCAAACATGACAACGGAACGGTTTATCTTGTGCATCTATAGTGAACGTGAGTGATATAGAAGACGGGAACATTGCACTGTTGCCACTGACGAGATCGGATATGACGAGTGAGGTGGTCCACGCGCCCGAAGGAGCGTTGGCAATAGGAGCATTGGAAAGGGTTTTGTTGGGGAGACGACAGGCGTCTCTTCGTCCCTACTGGAGCGCTCATGTCGCTTCTGCCTTTCCGCGCGAGAACAATGAGGTGATTATTGTCACAGTGGATGCTTCTGATCTTGTCGACCCGACCTATTCAGCGATGGTATAACATGCACCGTTGCGCTAGAGTGAGTTGAGTCTAGTGAGTAAATTTAGGGGGTGATCGGGATGTGGGCGACCCGGGGAAAAGACACAGATAATAGCGTCTGTTCTTTAGCTCTAGGGTAGCCACGACGTTGGTATTTGGAACAACATTAGCTACAAACGTAGATAAAAAGTACCTTAATATTGTTCCTAAGGTTATAAAGAGCTAAGAGGCCTTAAAATAGAGGCACGGAGCAAGAACTTAGGGGGCAGTGAGTTCTGACCCCTGCGAAGCTAACTATTTATGCCTTTTCGTGATTCAATGGTTTATTACTCGAGGGAAGACGAGGGTAATACGCGTGTTGCCCCAACCATGGCTAAACCCTACTCAGAGTTAGTAGAATCATTCTTGACTAATTAGAAGGTTGTGAAAACTGATGTGCTTAATTAGACTTTGCTGTTAAATAAGATGCCTCAAGTACTGGGCTTGAACTCCGCGTCCAGATCCTATGTGATATCTACTCACCCACCTCACGATCTACATTCCAGTGAACAAAGTTCTCAACGAAGCCCCAGGTCCAGGTAGCATGGCGGATCCTTCGACCCCAAATATACATAGGCACCCAGCACAAAATAACCACCCCCGAGATCCCCGACATGGCACCAAACGCTTTGTCATAACCACTATTGTTAATCCACGGATTGGTGTAGAAAGAGAGAAGAAACCCAAAAGCAGCTACAACTCGTCAGCTTTCTTGAACCAGGCTATGGAGGGAGTAGACTTACACTTGAATGCCAGCTGTGTGACTGCCAACTCTCCTGCAACAGGACGGTAACTGTCAATAGTGTAGACCAAGCTGATGTTTGTAGCCTGAACGATTGCCAAGTTCACTTTCGCCTCTGGTTAGCACGTTTAAGGGCGTAAAAGAATTTTCCGCAGACTTACAAAGACCCAGGCCAATGGTAGGGACAATCCAGTGCCAACTACGGTCAATGCCCACGCCATACAGGACCAGGGAAAGCGGCGCGATCACAAACGAGATGAGTATAGCAGGCAGTCGCATCTCTGGCTCTCGAATGCCACCATTGCTGCGAGTCAGTCGATCCGCAACCTTGTCACTGAAGTGACCCCCAAGGAATGCTCCAATACCGGCTCCTATGGGACACGAAACAAAGCATAAGCCAGCTTGCCACGGCTCGAATTCATAAGTATCATCAAAAGCTACAGCAAAGTTTGAGCTGATCGCAACGAGGAAGCCAATCGTAACAGACATGACAAGAGTGGCCCAGAGTACTGGAGGAAGGGCGAGAAGAACAATTGGCCGGAAGAATAGCTTGAAGAAGGACTCGGTTGTGTGTACACCACTGTACAGGGATAAATCTTGCAAAAATGTGCGCTTTGGGGATGGAGAATAAGATAGGCGTCCGGACGTCGAGGTTTCGTCAGACTGGGAGTTCTCAACATCCTTGTTCTTATCCTTGCAATGCTGGGTATGGGCGGTATTGGAATCAACACCAGTGCGTGTTACTTCTGAAATTTCCTGGCGGTTAAAGACGGTCTCAGGAAACGTGAAGATGATCAAAATGGTACACGCTCCAATCAAAGCCACCGAAACCCAATAGATATATCGCCAGTTCAGGTTGATAGTAATGAGGCCAGCCACGATGATCCCGACACCTACACCAGAGGACAGTGCTGTGGTATATATTCTGTTTATGTGTTTAGTTGAGGCAAGTTGTGTATTTGAACAGGCCTACTCACGCCATGACAGCCCCTCTCTCGTGCAAGAAGAACAAGTCCGAGATAGTCAAGGGGGCCAGACATTCAGCGACACCTGACGCAAAGCCCATAAGGATGCGTGCAGCCAAGGCACTGCCGTACGTAGTTGCACCACCAGCCCAACCAGCAAAGGCCGTGTATAGGATGAAGGACGCGACATAGGTGGGTCGACGACCGTACTTTGCAACAAAGGGCATCCATATTAGGTTCCCCATACCCTGGAGAAGAGCAGTGGTGGTAAAGAAGTAGGCAATCTTGGCGACATTGTCATCGAAATCGGACTCGGCTTCACCAAAGAAGGACTCGGTGGTGCTGACGATGGCGACTGAAGGTCCAGCGGCCAGGAAGTTGCTGAAGAAAATGGCGCAGGAGACGAGGATGGCGATGTAGAAACGATATGACTTGGACCTATGTTGCCCTTAGCTTGTTTCGCTTGAGGTACAACACATATCAGGTGGGAGCTTACCAGTTCAGCGGATCATTGGGATCATTCGTCGGGGTTGGTATGAGTATCACCTCGTTGGTCTCTTTATTGCGGAGGCGCAGACCTCCTAGCATGTTGTTGCGGACATCGGGCCTGCCCGTGCCGCTTTCCCCAATGCTACTAGACATCTTGTTGATATGCAAGGCGACGAGAGACAACAACTTGTCTGCTGGAACAGCGAATGCTGATAAGCGAGCCTCAGGGCAAAAAGCCTGGGCTGACGAGTATCCAGTAGCCAGCCGATTGCTCAGCGCGTAGAAGAAGGCATAATGAGATATATTTAAAGTCAAATAGAGCCTGCGCCACCAGATTGAGACGCACGTTGGTGAGCATGCACTGAATATGTTGATGTTTGGCTCTGAAAAAAAGGGGATCAAAGTCTGCTAGCGACGCGCTCTAACGCGGATGAGGGGCCGCCCCCACTGCTAGCGCGTCTTCCCCACGGGGTTTCATACAGTCAACGATCAGAAATTTTAGGAAGGGGTCCTTTCCAATACCACACAGAATACCCCACAAAGTTCAAGGGTAACTGGCTCCGTTCTGTTGCATTCTCTAGTCCAGAAAGGTCAGAGGACAGAGTGGTGTGTCATGGTAGACAGTCCCCCTGTCACATTAGCTCAAAGTGGCTTGGTGTCGACCACAAGCCGATCGGCAGTGGTCTTCGGCCCCTCCCCCAGCTGCGATTATGTGAAAACAGTGTATGAAATGCGGGATTCGGGACCGCAATCATGATCATGATCCGGGGAGACCGAAGTTCAGATAGAAAGAACCCAGGTGGGTCATACGTTGCAGCACCTTTAGATAAGACTAAGCCAACGCTCTATAAGCGTAAACCGTTGAGAATCAGCCAAAAAAGAATAAAAGAATTCTAGGCTAGCGTTCCGTAACCATCGCTACTTTTCTTATTCGAGATTATTGGTCATTGCGAGAAGCACCACCATATCGCAAGTGGAACACCATGAAATCCAACGGCGTCTCTGGTACAGTCACCAATGGCCACACAGCCACCGCCAAGTCCGATGGGCTCAGCATCGTCATTATCGGGGCCGGTATAGGTGGGCTCACGGCTGCCATCTTCCTCCGCAGGCAGGGCCATCGAGTTACGCTACTGGAGCAATCTCGCTTTGCCAACGAGGTTGGAGCGGCGATGCACCTGGCACCCAACGCCAATGGAATCCTTCGCCGACTTGGTATCTTTGCCGAGACCATAGGCGCAAACGTGTTTGAACGGGTATGTACCTCCAAGCTCGATGGACCTCTTGATGCCAGATACTAATCCTGTACGTCATGACGGCAGATTAAAGAGTTTAACGCGGCCAATGAAGTGATACGTGATGCCGAGCTCACAGAAGCGAACAAGATCTGGCAGCATCCGTGGCACTTGGTCCATCGCGTACGCTTGCATCAAGAGCTCAAACGACTTGCAACATCACCAGAAGGACCTGGCACTCCCGCGGTGCTCAGGACGTCCAGCCGCGTTGTAGATGTTGAAACCGAGACAGCTACCGTCTTCTTGCAAGATGGCGGTCAAGTCCAGGGAGACTTGGTCATTGGCGCTGATGGAGTCCATGTAAGTAACGATACTTTCACCCCTCGGTCTTGCATCATTTGCTAGACCTTATACTGACAAGCATTCGTGACAGTCTCGTTCCCGACAGAAAATCGTTGGAAAAGACTGGCAAGCGTACAGTTCAGGCAAGAGTGCTTTCAGGTTCCTCGTCCCCCGCCAAGATGCTCTCGACGACCCAGAAACCGCCCATTTTGCACAGCACAACGGCCAACTCATCATATGGTATGCCGCGGACAGACGTATTGTTATGTACCCATGCGATGACAACAAGATGTTTAACTTTGTCTGCATTCATCCGCGAGAGGAGAGCGACCCTGGAAGCAAAGAAGGTATGTTGTGCCCAGACTGTTGACCTCGCAAAGATTGCTGACGAATAGTGGCAAGACTGGAACAACGACACGAGCATGTCGGTGTTGCTAGGTGTATACAAGGATTTTGATCCTGCTTTGTTGAAGCTCTTAAGCAAAGCCAGTCCCGAGTCTCTCAAGGCATGGGAGCTGCTAGATATGGATGTTCTCCCAACGTGGACTAACAAGAGACTGACCCTTCTCGGTGATGCTGCTCATCCCTTTCTTCCTCGTAAGTATATGCCAATCACCTCACTCAGAGTATGTCTCTTTCGATAATGTAGTATTGATATCGTTTTTCTTTAGACCAGGGACAGGGCGCTGGTGTTGCCATTGAAGACGCTGCCTCCCTCGCAGTCGTTCTCCCACTAGGTACCTCACCGGAAGAGGTTCCAGAGCGGTTGCGTCTTTACCAGGACTTTCGTTATGAACGGGCAAACCGGATCCAAGAGTTCTCACGCCAGGCAGGAAAGGATAAACCCGATAAAGACTTTGACAGTCAGTAAATCCTCTCGACATACTCTTCACAAGCCACGACTAACAGTTATATCTACCCATCTAGTGATGGCGTATAGCAACTTCAACTTTGGCCATGACGAATGGGATTATTCTACCAACCGTTTCAGGAAGTGGGATTGGGCTCGGAAGCCTCATCTCTACTGGAGGATGCCCATCTCATTTGGCCCTTTTCCCGGCCCACGTCAGAACTTCACAGGAGAAGCTAGGAATGCTACCGAATCAACATTCACAACTGCCTCAATCAAGTTTAAAACTTCACGAACCCTCTTACAGAATCTCTTCCCTTCCACCTCATTCCGATTCAAGAGTCCTGGGACTGTCGCATATGCTAGCTTCTCTCAGACCACGCTCAATAAAATGGAGTGGCTGGGCGGTTCTGGCTATCGACATATTGGTCTGTACATCCACGGCGTCCAGTACATACAAAAAGACGGCACCGTTCGTGACGGAACATTCTTGCCTATCTTGTGGGAGAATCTTACCGATCCTATTGTCAGTGGCCGCGAAGAGCTCGGAATGCCAAAGCTGTATTGCTCTATCGACGTTTGGAGGAGAACAAACAGTTACCGAATCCAGACAGGCTGGCAAGGCGTCAACTTTGGCTCATTCACTCTTGAAGGTCTCCAAGAGACGGATAATGGCAACTCCAAGGGTACGATTGGAGGTGAAGATGATGAGGGAATCTTTGCGTATAAGTACATCCCCAAGGTGGGGGACCGTGGCAAAGCAGATGTGGAGCATGCTACTTTTGTGCCTCACGAAGAGGAATCAAAAGTCGTTCCGAGTAAAGTGCTGAGGGTCTTCACTGCTGAGAAAGCAAGCTTCGAGTTTGATCCTCATGACTGGGAGGCCCTGCCGACGCTCCACCACGTTGTCTCGAGGTTGGCAGAAGTCCCCGTTTATGAGATTCTGGGTGGAAAGGTTGTCGAGGGCGTTGGCGTCCCAGACGTATCCAGTGCTCGAAGAATAGACTGAACAAGGGACTGTCACCTCTACATATAATAACATCGTAGTTTTAGTAGTTTATAGAGAGCTGTTCGATCTGTTTTATAGCCACCCTCGCCGACAGCAGACTAGAAACATCTCAACATTCGCTAATATCCCAAACATACTGTGGAGAGTTCGCTCAAGCTAATGTCCTAATATGGGAACAGAATCAAACTAGCAGCTCAGTACGAGCGTTGCACATTCATAAGCCCCAGAAAGAAGATTTTTTAGTGCATATGCAGCATAACTCACTTGCTGACATGGTATTAAATGACCAAGCATAGGGTAGTTATTCATCAAGCTGTGACAAACGGCACTAGGTCAATTTGGGGAATTGCGATTATGCTAACTATAATAGGAAGTAAGAGACTACGGAGGAGATAGCGAAGTGGAATTAATTATCTACTCCAGTACAGATAGACAGGGGCATAGATTAGCAACATCTGGCTAACTCTGTCTTCTGAGGGTCACCTTGGGCCGGAGCATCCGCCAACTTGTGGCCTCCAGGCATAAAGTACCTCTTGGCCACCTTGGTGATATATCCTTTCGCCTCCCCTCTGTAACTTCCGATCACATCCTGGTACTGGCCGGCATCGTTAGAACACAGGAATTTCCCGTCCAGACCAAGCTCTCTTTGCGTACTCGTTCGTCTTTCAGAGATTCGTAGCCGTGGCTTCGTATACAACAGCACTGTCCTTAGGATGCTGCCAAGAAAGCCATGGTCAAAGGGCAGCTAAGCCTTGTGAGGCTTGTCGTCTAGTCCAACTACGTGACGATCCCTCTTGCTCATCGGGTTTGAAATGATCTTGGATATGGGACACCCGGCAGGCGCAGGATCTTCTCCTCGACAAATGTGTTCACGTAATAGTCAAGGACGAGTTTGCCAAGCACTGAGGACACAAACCAGAACAAATGTTCAAAGCCACGAAGAGATACCAAGTCAAAGAACTCGAGTGACGCCTCAATACTGCTGTATCTAATATGCAAAAAGAGCATAAGGGTTTACTTGCAGCGATTGAAGGTTCATGGTAGCCAGAAACCCAGGTCGAAAGAATGGTCTTCACGACGCTTTCGCATTACAAACTAACATAATACTTAATACAGGTATAGATCACCAAACTACTAGTACCAATTCAGCACTTATTTCCCCGCACCGAGCCGTCGTGGACTGCAACTACAATATCCTATTGCGTCTTCCCAGCGATACCTCCCTTCGACCGATACGGTAGCGGTCTCGGAGGTTGTATTACCGCTCTGGACCCTTCCCACGAGTGGACCAGATAAGGTCAAACTCTTGGCGTCGCCTAATCGCAATCTCGATAGCAATCTGGGGTATGAAGGCGGGGAAATGGAGCTCTAGCAGCTGGAGGGCTCGAAGAAGCTTCCCGATTTAGCTTGACACCAGCAACGCGGCAAAAGGAGGGCCAGATCAACGAGCAGTAGTCTCGCCCGACAACGGCCACCCCGGAACTGTCCCTTGATAGTCAGATTATTGGACTTTACAGTGTCTATTCGGGAGTCTGGATAGACCCGACCGCGGTGTTATCGATTTCCTCAGCCATCGATATTAGTATATAAACCATCGTCCCCTTGTGTGGTCCAATTAATCTTCACCACTTTTATTAAGCATCCACTATATACAATCACACCATGGATAAGAAGTCCTCAGAAGATCTTGACCAGGCCGAGCAAACCAATCGTGCCCCTTCGATTGGCAAGGGGTCCATCATCGACGCCGACGACAGGCGCCTTCGAGCCCAGGGACACAAAGCCGAACTTGAGAGATCTTTCTCGTGGCTAGGCGCCCTTGCTTTAGCATACAGGTTAGTTTGTTACACCATTCCATGACCAACGACTTGCTAACCTTTTCTTTTTCTTCCTTCGTTAGTATCTCGAACTCATGGCTCACATATGCTTCGTCTTTCGGACTTGTGCTTATCTATGGGGGCGGCGTCACTACTCTATTTGCCCTCCTTATCGCCGCTGCCGCCCAGTGGATCGTCTTCCTCGGCATAGCCGAATTATGCTCTGCATTTCCGTCATCCGGTGGTCAATACCACTTTACATACATCGTCGCGTCGCCGAAAACCCGCAACTTTGGCGCCTACGTCACAGGGTCAATCAATATTCTTGCCTGGTGGATCACCACATGCTCCGGTCTCATCTATACAGCCATCTCTGCCTTTGGATGTGCTGCGGCCTGGTTCCCTGATTTTGCACAGCAACGTTACCAGGTCTATCTCTGCTATCTGGGCATCACTGTCCTATCACGTAAGTTCCAGAGATCTAGGTTGACAAGCCCTCTGCTGACCTACCATCTCTGAATAGTTATCCCAATCTATACGATCAAGCAGCGATACCTCGACTTCATGACCGAATCGACCACAGGCTTCTCTCTGGTTGGAATGGTACTAACCATCTCAGTATGTTTGGGCATGGCTGATGGCGATTATGCCCCGGGTTCAATCATCCTCGAGAACCGCGGCATCAGCGGCTGGAATGCTGGGACAGGCTGGCTCCTTTCCATTGCTGCTGCGCTATATTGCTTCGCTGCCAATGGTGCTGTTACACATATCGCCGAGGAGCTGCCTAACCCAGGCCGCAAGCTTCCTCAAATTCTGTTCGTGAATGAAGACTTGAGGTGTGATAGAATACTAATTAGATTACAGGAGTATGAGTATGGCCATGGGTGTCGTCATCGTTATCCCGTGGACTGTCGCTATGCTCTATTCTATTAAGGACATGGAAGCCGTCCAGAGCTCCTTTCTCCCTAGCTTCGAGGTCTTTTACCAGGCCACTGGAAGCAAGGCTGCTGCAACCGGTCTACAAGCTTACTTGACCTTCCTTTACTATAGTAAGCTTCTTGTACTGCTATCAAGTCATGTCTGCTGATCCAATTCTCAGCGTGTATTCCAAGCCAGTGGGTGACCTGCAGCCGTATTACCTGGGCTTTTGCTCGTGATGTAAGTAAGAAATCGCTTATACAAATTGGAGAGCTGACATGTGTCTACAGCAAGGACTTCCCTTCGCTGAATACTGGCAGCACATTGACCCCAAACGCGGCATCCCTTGGAGAACAACTCTTCTTTCGGCCGCATTCTGTGCTATCTATGGGTTGATCTACGTCGCAAGCACAACAGCCTTTAACTCGATTATCAACGCAACCTGCTTGATGCTGAACCTTTCATATGTTATCCCTCAGGGTGTCTTACTTACCCAAGGTCGCGATAAGTTACCAAGACGTGCCTTTAGCCTTGGTAAACTTGGCTATGCGGTCAACCTGTATTCGGTTGTATTTATGATTGTCATTGGTGTCGTGTTTTGCCTTCCGCAGACCAATCCGACAACTGCCGGGTCTATGAACTAGTAAGTAATCCTTTCACAAGACGTCGTCCTCAATCGTTTCCAATTTCACAGCTAATCTTCAACTTGAAGTAATGCCCCCGTCATTGTTGGTCTCTTTACCATCGTTTGCCTCCTTTGGATTGAGCGACGCACCAAATTCAACGGCCCTCACATTGACTGGGATTTACTTAACGAAGCTAATGAGGAGGAGTGATGAATGTCACAGAGTGCCAAAGAACATCCAATCGGGGTTCTCCCGTATTTGTGATTTTGTCTTTCGACGTCGCGTATAAACAGAGTTGTTAGATAACATGCAAAGAGCGTTCAATGTAGTTCGAAGTCCATGTATTAAAGCTTTGGTTTGACAGAGAGGACTTATACATAGGACAGATCTAAGCAAGTTCGCTCCTAATCCTGGATGTATTCCTGCCTACGCGTTATTCTATTGAGATACTTTATTCCATCTTGGCTCGAGTCTTGGCGACGTCCCTGCTGACATGAGGCTGACATGATGGGTTGCTGATGGCTAAAGTCGCTCAACGTGGCGTGGCTTACTACCTAATTAGGCAGTAGAAAGGACAACAACTTTAGATAGGCAGTAATTTCTACCTCTAGGCTAAAGGTCATAGTTCGAGTAATACTTAAGACACTACTTAGTCTGTAGTAGTAATACCTTTCTTCTCCTCAGCCCTTGTCACATATCTCCTCCATCTCGGGTTGAGCATATAAATAGGAATACCAAGAACGAAAATGGCCCCAAAGATACCAGCTAGCACCCCGAAAGTCCATGTATAACCCCCATGTTGCACCATGTCCGTTAGTCCATATGCGACACCAAACGATACAATATTCTTCGTTCCAATGACCATAACAAGAGCTGGTCCTGGGTGTTTGGGACTAGCCTCAGCAGCGAATGTAGTTGTGACAATGAGCACACTGGTGAATGTTACTTGGAAGAGCGTCCAACTAACCAGGATCCCCCAGTACGAGCCACCACCTTCGAATGCTGCTGTTGCCATGAAACCATAAAGTATAAGCATTGAAAAGCCGAGGATAGCCACAGGTATCAAGATGATGAGTCTGTGCTCCGGCTTATGAATCCCGTGATTCCGTCTGGCCATCCATATGATAAAAGGCTCGCCTAGCAAGGTGCAGTAAGCGGCACCTAGCAACCCACCAATGATACCGCCAAGATTGATGAGACCAATATCTTTAGGGTTCCATCCATATTGCTGAAGAACGGCATCGTATGTGAGCGAGACATCTACCACGCAAGCGAGAGTGATTGAGCTGGCAAGAACAGTGAAGAGAATAGCGGGAGAAGTCATGCTCTGCGCCATGCGCAGCAACGATAGCAACATGATCTGTCCCGGGGTCTTATGGGAACTGCCCCATGGCTTCAACATCTGAGCATAACTCTTCAGCGGCACGTCAACCTCGTCTCCCCGCTGGTCTTCGATGCCGTGGCGCTCGAGATACTCCTGAGCCTCGCTGTCGGGAACGACATGCGTGACTCCAAAGTCATCTGTCAGCACAGCTCTTCCATCGAGACTGACAACTGGCCTCTGGAAGCGAGTTTCGAATCCGAAAAGACAGGCTAGGACCAGGCCTGCGCCAACAAGTATAGCGAATACCCAGTAGTACCATCGCCAGCCAAGAGCTGCAGTTTCATAACTGCTGGTTAGGTTCATCAAGCTGCTAAGGACATTCTGGACGGTCCAGTATAGGCCAAAGACGCGCCCACGCTCATGGAGAAAAGTGACTTCCGTAAGCATCAGCGGTAGCAGAGACTCGGAAGCGCCGGTTGCTAGGCCTTGCATGACACGGCTTGCTAGGTGACCATTGTAGCTGTTTTGGGCCGCTGACCCTATCGTTGCAGCGAGAAGGATAATAGTCGAGATTAAGAAGACTGGACGTCGACCATATGCCAGTGCTACGGGAAGGATAATAAAATTGCCTGTTTCTTGTTAATACATCTCAGCTCATTTTCTCAACAGTCGATGTTAGCTTACCGAGGCCAATACAAAGAGATGGCAGAGTAAGGAGAAATGCGACGTCAGATGGCCCATATCCCTGTGGACCGTAGAGTTGGAAGAAGACCGACAAGATTGCTCCCAGGCCACCAGCCAATGCCAAGCCCATAACAGCTATTGCAAATGTTAGTCTAGGCCTTGAGAGATCTAGAAATTGGTATCGCTTTGCTCACAGAACCAGCAACAGGTCCCAATCACCGCCCATTTCTGCCAGGGTTTCCAGTTTAGTGGGTCATTGGGGTTGTTTGAAGGAACTGGAAGCCGTCTGATATTACCATGAGCATCAACAAGAAGTGCATTCCCTTCTGCGTGACCCGACGGTGCATTGGACCTTTTATCAGGTTCTTCCGTGTGCTCCGAGTATTCGTTCTTAGCAGCCATCACGTTCCTCGATCAGCGAGATCACAGAAAGGCTTGGAGAAGATGGGAGATATGTATCTCTAGAGACAGATTGCCAAGTACCTTACGTGCCGTTGGCCTGCCATCTGGAGACTACGCAATATATATGCAAGCCCGATGTAGGGTGATGGGAGGGAGTATGTGGACAACCCGATGCTAAGATGCGGGGAAGCTCGTTTCTCACTCAACTATGCTCAAGCCGAATTCTCATGAAGGCTGACTTGCTGGATCCGGAAATGCCAGGCACTGTTTATTTAAACGGCTGTTAAACCTTTGAATACGACGGATCCGAACCGAATGACGGGCCGGGAAAGTGGAGCCGACAACACAACCGAACTACTTCAATCCTTAAAACGCGGGGTATGATGATCTATTGTGGCTGTTAATTGAAGGCGTGCATGATCTGGGGTTACTTTAAACCGTTTAAGGTCATGCCACACTGCTCGGTCTACAGCGCTCAGATGTCTGTCTACCTTGGGCCCGCGGCTCGGGAAGGAGTAAAGTGCCTGATAGGCTTACGGAGATAGCTATATTAAGTCAACGTCGTGACATCTCTTATTGTCAATGAAATGACAAAAATCATTATTACGACAGAGCTCTTTCTAAACCACGGCGACCTTTCCCAAAAAGTTATAAAATGGCTTCATATCACTCTAGTTCCACCCTTGAGGCGAGACTTTCAGCTGTGGAGAAGTTAGCACAACGAGTAAGGAGCACGAGAATACTCTTCAAATCCGTTTATTAATCTTATCAGGCCTACGATCGAGGAGAGGTTGAGAACGTGTTCAGCAAGTATATGCATCTTCACAATGTGTTCCAGGACGAGCAGATCAAGGCTCTGTGGGTCAAGCGAGGCACCCCTGGAATACACGCACAATACACCAATGTCGGAGTGTACACCGACTACGACAGCATTATGGCCTACCACAGCGGCCGACCCTCACCCCCCGGAAAACTAATCCTCCACGAAACCACCACCCCATTGATCGAAGTCGCAGGTGACGGTGAAACTGCAAAGGGGTTTTGGTTAATGGCTGGAGTCGAGAGTGGCTTGGCTGACCCCAAGAACGTGGGAACGATGCCAGAATTTCTCTACGAGCCTGAAGATAAGAACGTCGACGGAAAGCGAGTATGGACTCACTGGGTCTGGTGTCACTATGCCTTGGACTTTCTAAAACAGGATGGCCAGTGGAAGATCTGGCATTTCCGTTGTCTTGAAGTGACTCGTGCCCCCTTTAGTGAAAATTGGATCACGTTTGCCAAGAAGAATCAGTTGGCGTTTGACAAGGTGAACAACTCGCTCTTTGTTTAACTCTACTTGACGGGATCTAACAGTATAACAGGACCTCGCGTACTTTGGAAATGACGGCAAGGCTGTCTTTATGCCGACGCCAGATGCTAAGCCAGATAAGGTCAGTTATGCGAATATTGATTGAATATGTACCGAATTAACTGTTCTCCTGTGATATTAGAAAGCAGATGTGTATGGTCCAGATCGAGCGCGACAATTGGATGTGCCTCTCCCAGCAGCGTATGAAACATTTTCTGAGACTCACGAATATTAATGTCAGTGCTTTGGTTGCGAACCTTATCATGCCAGCCTACTTTCTATACTATGAAGCTTGTGAAGTCCTTAACTGTATAATTACGCCAACAGCCAATATAGTAAATATACCTACACTACACCTTTCACAAAGGATTTAACTTCCAAGTCTAGACTCAATAGAAACAGCTATCAAACTGCATGCAGGTTTCACTCGTGCATACTGTATCACGGCAAGTTGGGCGCGGCAGGAGAATACGACATGCCTAATGAGGTTAGATAACAAGCAGTCTAGCCTTGTCAGCACTGGCGGAATGCCAATGTGGCTTCACGCGGAGCCAATAGATAGCCTTGAAGCTATCTTGCTAGGGCGCCGATCTTTCGGCTTCCGACCAAGGCCAGGCAAATTTTCAAGCCACCAGGATGCACCGTTGAAATACTGAAACCTAGGCAGCCCCATTTTCCCAGCTTTCAAACTTCTCGGCTTACCGCTGCGGTGGGCCAGCTCCCAACATCACCACTGCCCAAATGCCAGTCAATCACACGAGCGACCGAGATGTTTGCCGACTCTCAGCTAGAACGGCTGGCGCTGCTGGAGAGGGTCTTTTCGTCAATCAGCCTCGTGTCGGTACTGCTTATTTTCGTGACGTACGGAAGCATACCGAGGCTGCGCAATCCTCGAAATACCTTCATCGTGTTTGCTAGCATCGCGAATCTGGGCGCCAGCATCGGGACCGTTATTTCACGCGATGGATTGGCTCGTGGCGAGGATTCGGCACTTTGCAGGGCGCAAAGCTTTCTGGTACATGTGCAAGTAATACCCTGGTGTCTTGGTAGCTACTCAGCGCATGTACTAACCTCAGATGTAGTTTCATGCAGTCTGATGCGTGGTGGTCTCTCGGCATGTCGGTGAATACCTTCAGGATTGTCTTCTTCCAGTCGAATCCGCATACATTTAACAAGTGGCTGTATTCTATGATATGCTTTGGAGGGCCATTTATCTCAGGATTTACCCTATTCTTCATCTCCACTTCAGCACGTGGTCCCGTCTATGGAGCAACAACAGTAAGTAACGAATCAGCATAAGTTTCAACGATAACAGCTGACATCAGGTCAGACTTGGTGTTGGATTCGAGAATCTTGGGTTAGCATCCGACTCTTTACTTCATACCTCTTTGTATGGATCTGCATTGCCACGTCCATCATTTTGAACACAGTGGTTGGCTTTCGTCTGTTTCGCGCAAGAAATAAAGCTCGAGGTATCTTAAACTCGCGCATTCAGAGCACAGTAGCCGATCGCCAAATAGTACGGTATCACCTTCTCTAAAATGGTAATACTGTTCAGCTGACCAACAAAAGGTAACAGAAACAAATACCGACACTGATGTCCAAGTATCCGAACATACATCCGTTCCTGCCGTGTCTGATGCCCAGAAATTAGCACCCAATGCCACGAATGTGGAGCCAATTCCTCCCAACCAAAAGCAACAATCTTCATCATCGGCCACTGGCAGCACCAAGTCCAAGTTTTGGCTCAAAGACCCTATTAAACGGGCATACCTATTCACAACCTTCATGTTTACGCTAAGCGTCCTTGTGACGTGGGTACCAGCGAGCATCACACGTATCCATAGTCTACTTAACCGTGATGTTCCATACTCATACCAAGTTGCCATAGCAGCCGTTATGCCGCTGCAAGGTCTCTGGAACGCTTTGATCTTTTTTACGACTAGCCGGGGCGTTATAAGAAGCGTGATCCAGGACAAATGGGGTCTGTGGGTATCAAAGTCTACAAAGATAGACAGCAATTTGGTAGAAAGGGAAGCTGCCACAAGGTTAAGGGTTAATGGGCATACTGACACCACGGATTCAGGAAGTGATGTTGAGCTCCGTCGCCTGGCGAGGTGATTGTATTGAAAAGAAAATAGCTTATATAAAGAAAAGGGCAAAAGTTGAGTCAGAGAGCGACTTCACCCTAATGTAACGATTAGACAACGTCTTTTTGTTGCATCATATCATCCTGAGAATGTGTTGGCAGCCTAAAGTTCAACTTATATCACCAGACTAAACTTAGACTTATGGCCAGCAATCATCTTTACAGATGTCTCCTCAGGTGTAGAATCGCCAACCCAGTCATAGAGATTGCCCCTGCGCACGGCGTACTTCACACTTGAAACCACTTCGTCACCTTCATGCTGGATGCCTTCATGCTGAAAGATGAACCGTACGCTGCCGGACGTGGGGTTGATGTCAAGTCTTTTGCTTACTGTCATGGGAGGAGAACACAGTTACACCGCCGGCAATTTCTTCACCGATGGGGGACGAGGCAGGGGAGCTGTTGAGATAAAGATGGAGGGTGTGATAGGTGAGAAGCTGCTTGCCGCTTCTGTCTGGGCAGGTTGAGCCGTTGAAGTGAGTGGGTATGGAGAGTGCTGGTATAGATTCAGTATACATAGAATTTGCACATTGATATTGAACAAGATGTGGAGTATTGATTCTTGATCTACTTGAGGAAACGAAGTCTCTCGTTCAGGTTGTGTAACTGAAAGCAGTCGTTTATGCAATTCTCAGCTACAGTGATTGTATGGCGCACATCATTCACCCGAAGATATCGCTCCAAACTATGATCTGCACTTATCTGCGGACCCAGGATAATTTGGCCACCTAGAAGATGACCTGATGCGATTTTTCCCAGCTACTGCCAATGGCGACAAGACCATGGCGCTAAGTGGGCTAGGACACGTCCTCATGAGGGACTGACTCTTCTGCAAGATGGATAAGTTTATAAATGCAACTTTGCCATTGTTCCCAGGGAAGCCTCACTCGCCAAAAGAGATAGGGAGGTAGGACCGTAAAGCAGAAGGAAGGTTGGCCAGGAACACAGAGGGGATTACCATAAGACTCAAGACTTAACCGACGATAACGGTGCGGTTCAGAGCCGGAAAATCCCTGGCATGCTTCGCGAGTGCTGCTTGGGTGCCGTGATGGTATGTCCAGTTGCCTTTAGTAAATGATGGAAAGACAGATCAGGAGGGCTGAGTGCTTGTTTGTTGTTGCATTTCAGACGTTGCAACGTAACGTTTCAGACAACGCGCCACCTTTATAAATGCCGTTGTGCCTGCCTGCACCAAGACAAACAATAAGGCTGGCTGCCTCTTGTTGCTCACGCTAGCCGTGTTACCGCGGTATCTCGTCCCTCCCCACTCAGCTTCGGTCGGCATGATGTTATACGAGTTCAAAGCTACCCGGATGAGATCAAATATCAGTATACCAATCAATCTTTCGTGATAAGGTCTAGGTAGAGTACTTCTAGTGTAATCCACCCCATGTGATTGATAATGACAGCAATACATACTGCCTGAAAGCTGAACAAAGAGTTTCCTCATTCAGCAAGTGATTTTTCTACTTCCACTATCTATAAGAAAAGCTTTACCATATTTTGAAATAGATCTACAGTCCTGTCAGCCTTGGTGAGTCCCTGAATGCCAACTAGACAAGGTTGATAGTAGGCTACAGGGATAATGGTTGAGATTCTGTTTCTAATTGGCTCACAAAGGTTGTTTCTCGAAAGTGTCTAGCCTTAAGCCACTGGAGCTAAGATACTTCTAGGTCGATTAAGCGAGGACTGAAGCAGTACGACGATCCCTCCTCCTGCCTTTTACCTTTTCGACATCACTACTCCCGGTCCATGCACTGAAGTACTATTTTGGCTTTTCGCTACGCTTTGAATGGTCGTTTCACGTTGCATGCGGAGCACAGGATATTGGCTGTTTGTAATATTATCCCGGTTTAACCTTCCGATGGTTCCGTCTGCAATGGCAGAAACAGCTTCTGATTGTTTGATTATACCGTTGGATCTAGATAGTATAGGGTGAGATCGCCCAATGGTGCAGGTAGCTGAATAGCATCATAATTACAGTACGAGTGATTCAATTATTCTCCTCTGGGAATCACCAGAAGCGTTCCGCGCGCGGAATTACAATAACTTATATTATCAACATCGAGTATTTAAGGTCGACCTGTTTCGTCTGATGTTGCTCATACAACCACTCTTATCAAACTCCAGCCTTAAGCTTCCTTACAACTTGTTAGCTTGCCCTCTATCCCTGTATTGATTCACACTATAATGCCTCGGCTTCCGCCTCTTGACAAGCTGCCTCTTGCGGCACGCAAGAATCGTAAGTGGTAGTCTCTACGGAATGAAGGTTACATGTTGATCAATCATGCGCAGTCCGCGATGACTGGCAAAATAACCAGGCAGACTTCGAGCAACGGCTCTCAAAGGCTATGGGTGTTGAGTGGAAGATCGACATTGACGCTCTTGCCGTAGTGCCTTACGGCGCGGCGGACTCTTGGGCCCGTGAGAGCCCAGGCTCAATGATTGCAAAGTAAGACAACACTCCCTACCTACAGTCAGATACACCTGCTCATAAAGTCAGCTATGTCGAGGAGGCCGTCAAGGAACTCGAAAATAACCCCAAATACCGCGACGAAATCAACAAGCTGGCCTCAGCTCGTGTCCTCACTATGGACGTAGATGAGGAAGAAACTTTCGATGCGTGTGGAGCTAAGTTCACAAGCGACGGGAAGCTTGCTATAGCCTTCGGCGCTGACAGACTTGGCTCCAACACTGGCGATGCTTTCTGGCATAAGAACCTGGAGAAGGGTATCAGTTTGGCCCCTACTACAGATGCAATGAGCTTTCACGCCCGCAAAGGCATCCGTGAAGACTACGAGCCGGACATTGCCGACGTACAGTCTGACCTGAAGGATATTCTACACAAGGATATCACCCTGCACCCCCACTTCGAAGAGGTTTATGAGAAATTGAAGCAGACTAAGGATGGCACTGACTTTGACCAATACCTTGGTGCATTTATACTTAACTATTTCCGTGGCCTGGTCAGTACGTTGAAGTGGCGGAAGTTTGACAGCGATGATCTGCTGCAAGAGGCGTTGAATGAGGCTATGTACAAGGGAGAAGTACACTTTCGCATCCTTGATATGGTTGCGGGTAGTAGTGGAGAGGCAGCCATTGAAGATGGCATTCTCTACTTGCAGGTGAGTTACCTTTCACCTTCAACTTCATGAAGTGTCGCTAATCCCCGGCAGACATCCCCCGACAAGTGGGGATCGAACATTGACGACATCTCCAACAACATCATAGACCTCCTTTGAGGGGATTGGACATAGGGTCTCTGGTACCCCGGGTTCGATTCGATAACTTGTTGAAAAACCTCTATCATTCATCAGAATCCTCACCGATTGCAGACTACTTCTGTTGGCTAGTTTACTTGAATGAGAAAGTCACTTGCATAAAGCAGAAGGTAGAGATTGAGGTAAAGAGCGTTGCCTCCTCCGGGGCCAACTTTCAGCATATGTTAACTAAGCTAAAAAGTAACAAAGCTTTCTGCGCCGAAATCTGTGTCATCTTGATCAAACTGCTCATTTCCAGACCCACGGACACAACTAGTGTTTTAGTAGATAGACTATCATTATCCTCACCATATCCATATAACCAATTATTCAAGCTTCTGTATTTCCTTTGTGTATAGACGGGGATAATAGAATTGGGCTATTCAGCAGAATCTTAGTGAGGATGAGTGACTGTAAAGGTGTTCTGAGCCGTGTGAGTCACATTTGCCGTTGTACCAACACCATTTACAGCAAGAGAGAAACCGGTGACTGGTTCAAAGGCAGGGAGCACCTTGACGTGAAAAGGAACTAGGAAATATGTTAATGACTAAGCAAATATAATATTGGTATTCTTTATGAGCTTGCCGGTGGTAGGGCCAAGTGTAAAGGTTGCACTCTCGTAATCCTTACTGCTGACTCCAAGAGTCTGGCTAGGTCCATCCTGACAACTTATCTGATAGTTTTGACTTTTGTTGGTGTCATTGATGATAAAAATGGTATAAACGGTCGGCATGGTTGGAGCTTTCTGAAGATAATGTGAACTGTAGAGGCTGCGAACTATAGGTTGAGAAACTGAAGGGCTCTACATAGCAAGAAGGTGAACCGCTCGAGGGTTTTATACAGATGCAACGAGCTTATCCAAGGCTATTCCAAGGCTGTCGGAGCTATCGGATGGTGATAACGTAGGGGAATGGTGCAGGTCGACCATGAGAATCTAAACTCGAGCTCCAATGCTAGTGCGCCAATAGAGAAGGTGATACAGCTAAGTTCTGTTGCTGGACATTGCATACGATCAGGGATAGACCGAAGCATTCAGCCAGCCACCATTTTCAGCTCCCACATTAGAATGTAACAGGACGCGACACCCTGACGGGCTTCTCATTTCGTCTCTAAAGTCTTGACTAATCCTTTCGCGCTTTTAGCGCCAACCGACAGCTGACAATGGACGAACGGCTGACAAACGAATCCATCGGGCGCTGAAAGTCAAGTCACCGGTCATGCAAGGCAGGGATACCAGAGAGTCTAGGCCGTCTTTTGTGACTTCTATTTAGTCTCGCATTAAAACGTTCAGCTACCGTCAAAACCGTTGCAAGACTATGGCTAGACCTATTTCAACATTTCCTAACCATAACATAAGAGGGTTGACCCAATCGAGCGCTTGGCACGGGAATATTCGTTAAGTCAATATGCACGGTGCTCTTTTTGGGCGTTATCGCCGGGGATCTGATCAATAGCCCCATATACACGACAATCACATACCACGGAGAATTTCCGGTCACACGGCGCCTATGAAATATTGGCGAGGGTAGAACATATCTACCTATGTCCCATTCAACGAGCCTGAATCCTTAAATAACTTTCCCAGGCTGTACAAGGCTTCGTGAATGTCATATGATGTGGCTTGCCAATAGCACGGTGAATGCGTCCCTAAAGAGATGCTTATTACAATTCCCAACCCAAAACGTGCTACAAGCGTTAAACAACAGAGCCATATAATAATCCTGGGACGCTATGGACCAGGCTTACTTGAAACCCGAATTTAAGGAATATATTTATGTGCACTAAGAGATATTTGCTTAATTTAGCTAGCAAAAGCTATCCTCAAGGTTTTCCATTGTAGAGAAATTGGGACTTGTATGGGAATGCCAACGCTCGGGGTGAAGGAGGCTAGTGCTCAGCAGCACACAGCTGCAGTCAAATCACCACGAAAGGCAGAGGCCGCGTAAAGGATGTGATAGTTTATGTCATGGGTAAGGAGCTATTGAGTCGCCTGATACAAGAACAGGTATTGCTTCTCTGCTTAGGGCGCATTTCTATTTGTCGATATACGACGGTGGGCTGATTTTCAGCGCGGGAGGCACCGCTTTTTAGCGCGAACCCCCAAAAATGGAATAGTCATTTTGAGCAACCTGGTAAGGCACTCTCTTTATCAGATGCAAGACAGGCCTCCAGAGTCGTCGCGACGCACTATTGATCCAGGGTACACGGCGATGTTTCAAAGCTTAAAAATCTGGTTTTGGCTACCTGCCGCGGGTATCGCCGTATCACGCAGCTATCGAAATCGTGAAATCGATATCACATTCAGCTCCTACGCGGCGAGCGCCAAGAGTCTTAGAATGATATTTCGCAACTTAGCCAACCATGAGTCCCACTGGTGATGCTAGTCACTCTAAGTACACAGGTGTAAATTACAGAACTCACAGGATAGCTTCTTGTCTAGATGAGCTAACCTCAATGCAAGCAGATCTCACGGACTCCATTCCTAGACAGAAGAATAAACAAAGGCTCGGGTCGTCGTCCTCAAGATGTGCATGCATATAAATTCCGCGCTCTGCCCCTATGCTTCCTACATCATCCACTACTCAAGAGACGAACACAGCTTTCATCCTATCATATCTCCCCTATCCCAATCCTATAATTAATATCGCTGGTTGTACTGAAACTGAAGATGTCTGGCGACGAGGACAAATCTCTGGATATGCTGAAGCGGGTCAACGTGTCCCTTCGAAAAGCCATCTTATCCAATTTCCCTTGTGCCTACGAACAGTATGTGTGCCTGTCCTTGCCGGGCACCGTCATCGATACCAACCAGGGAGGGAGGTATGTACCAGAGTTCGCTGAAAATGCCTGGTGATCTATTCTCACTGTTTAGCTATTTGGCTGCATCTACAGGAATAACGGCGGATCAACGCAATGCCATCAACTGCAACGAGGCAATGTTGGCCGATAGCATGATGCCTCTCGACAAAGTCATTGTAAGACCTAGAAAACGTGCCTTCTAAGGTCCATCGCTGACGTTGAACCTTGTCAAGTTGGGACCTACCGGCAAAAGTGTCACGCGAAGCTACTTCACCTCGCTGGACATGCTTGTTCCTCGGAAGACCGATATCGGCACATTTGATCTCAGCGGGGGCTCCTCTAGCGATGTCAACAGTCCAGAGTACAAGTATACGCAGGCTATGGATTACCTCCGGAGAGAGGCACCAGGATCAGTCCGCAACACGAACAACGATGTCAAGGGATCTAAAGACACACTTATCAAACGCGGACTCCCCGCGACTACTGTTGACATGTACGTCGAGAAGCAACTGAACTGGTCAGCTGCCCGGGCCAAATGGGATGCCGCCCGCAATGAGGCTATCGGTGAGTGATTTGCCTTCATCCTGCATATCAGTATCTTACATTCGGTGACAGAGGCTAGAGAGTCTCAGCCAGCGAAGCAGAATGCCACCGCGTTTAGCTTGCGACAGAAGAAGTTGAAGAGTGTAAGTCTGACCCTGTGCACGCGATTGAGAATCTCTAGGAGCTGTTTAATAACCATGGTTGATACTAGGCTCAAGGTGAGCTTCACGCTCGCTGGATGGACTGGGTTGTCAATGGTGACAAGCTGAAGGTAGACTACTGCTTTGGTAAGCCTCCCATTGATGACAAGCAGATTTTGCCAACACCTAATGCTTATCTAAATAGCACTTGTCGACCGTGATAGCATCATGGCTCGTATAGAGCGAGCAAAGGTATGCCTTCTGAAGTTTTCATTCATCTATAGATATAGAGTCAGACAATTAACATTTCATGAAGGAGGCAACACGAGATGCCATGCTCACTAGCATCGACGGCACGGAGTGGGCACAAGTCCACCTAGAGCCGGCCAATTGGTAAGTATATGACATCGCTACAAACTTCCCGAGCCTGTCCCATATTAACTTCGTTCTAGGGCCATACTATGCCGCGAAAAAGCGTTGGCCTGGCGCACACGACACCCAACTACCCCCGCTCATGTACAACTGCAGCTGGATAGTCTTCGCTCCATGAGGCAGGCCTACAGTGCTTACGATGAGGTATGTATGCCTACGGGATACGATTACTTCCCCGAAAGCTGAGATATGCAATCGGCTAACGAATGCCAGCAATTAAAGCAACGCGCCTCAAGCGGTCAGCCCGGAAAGACTCCGACGTTCAGTCTCGATACGGCCACGTTTCCAAATAGAGAGCCACCGAACCCAAAGCATAAGACCGGAGAAGTCACTGACGAGGAGCTGAAAAAGGCTTACGAGGCCTGGGATGCTGAGAATGCAAAGGACCCAAAGGATGATTCGGCAATCAAGAAGGCGCAATGGAAGATCGCTGCGCTGGAAGACGACAAGATATTGGAGGAGGTCAAGAACACCACTAATCCGACAGTACCCGAAAACCCGTTGCAGAAGGCTGAGGACAGGTTGAAGGACGCCCTGAAGGAGATGTATGCTGCTGAACGTTCCTTTATCCCCGGCCCGCAGCTTCCAGACAAAGATCTCATGGCGAAGAAACAGGAGGTCCTCAATGCAAAGCTGGCTTTGAAAACGGCACAAACACACGCAAGCACGGCCGAACTTTCAGCTAGTGGAGCAGCCAATTTGCGCACGTCGATCAAGGGGCGTATGACCTCTTTGGACTCGGAGATTCAGCGGCTGGAAGGCCGTTTAACCGGGAACAACCCTCCGGACATAATCACGGGGGTGGAGGGCAGCAAGGAAGAAGGATTCTCAGTTCTCAAGACCAAGCCAGATACTGGCGCCAGCGCCGGAGACGGTGACTCAGGAACAGCCGATGTATGGACTCAGATCGATTTCACTGTGAGCTCTCAGACAACCGATCACAAGCAGGAAGAGCACGGCATCTCAGGGGCCTTCCACGCCGAAGCCCAGACATGGTTCGCTTCAGTCAAGGCAGAATCCAGCTTCTCCAAGAGCAACAAGGAGGTATCCGACTTCATGTCCAGTTCCACCGTCAGCGGCTCATTCTCTGCCATGGTGGTGAGCATCAAGCGACCATGGCTTCACGCGGAGCTGTTCCAGGACTTTGACATCGACATACCGGCCGGCACGTTTCTGAGCCCTGGCGCCAAAGCCATCAAGTACTGGGTAGAATCTGGTGACAACGAATTCGGAAAATACGTGCGGACCAACTATGGAAAGTTTCCCGCATACCCGACTGCGTTTATTGTTGCTGCAGATGCAAACTTGTCTTTCAAGAACGACGAGTCCGCTGCGAAGCAAGTTCTAAACGTACTACAGACTGATAGTAGCGTGGAAGCGAGCTTTGGATGCTGGGGTTTTGGTGGAGGTGCGGGAGCGAAGTAAGTCACAAAGGATCGTTGCCTGTCTATCTGGATGCTAACCTTTTGTTTTAAAGAGTCAAGACGGACGATAAGAGCGCTAGTCAGCACATGGAAGTGAAGAATGGGGCTCTAAATATATCCTTCCAGGCTCCTCAGATCATCGGGTGGGTTAGCGAGGTCCTGCCTGAGCTGCCGCGGGGAGACAAACCCAAGGAAGGGGGGTTGAACGGTGCTCCCGTAAGGGGATTCCGCGCAAACTTGTAAGTGCCAGTTGGGTTATTCTGAAGGAAGTGCTATGGGTCTGATAATTACCCCATGTGGATTTTCATGTATTTCCTTAATGTTATCTTTATGCAACTTTAAATGGCTAAGCTATTCCTTACCCCCACTGTTACCAATACATGGAAACATTTATATATGTAAAGAAGAAAGAGAAAAAGACCTTTACTATATCTGTGTCTTAAGTGTTTAAGATGAGCCCTTCTTCTTAATTGATAGCAGATTAATACCAGAGAGCCTTTTAGAATAACTTTAACTTAAGAACTTTAACCTTAAGTCCCTTCCCAAAATGTACCCCAATTACATCAAAAGCAGGATCAAGTCAGAAACACATGCTGTTGAATCGGGTGTATGAGCGATGCACCATTCGACAGCTGCGTCATGGATATTCAGTGGCGAACCAGCCTCTCGGTGAAAAACACTCTATCGCGTTACGAGGACTGGATGGCGATATGCTCTGATCGATTACTGAAGATATGGGCTCAACCGGAAAATCCGGGCCAATTGCAATACTGCAATTAGGTATTAATAGTTGCTGTTGAAGGCTTTTCTATCTACTTGTTTAGTGAACTGCCACTAGCTGTGAACTATTGCTAAGACTATTGATGTTGGTCCCGGTCTACTCTTTAAAAACGGGAAATTGTGGGTACCTCCTGATACTAGTCAAGTTGACCGTTGAATTTGCCTCTACTCTTATGTGGATAGCAATTTATCTCATTTCGGATTTTCCGGGAACGTTTATCGAAAAATGAGATCTCTTTCTGTAAGTGTCTATGTATAAGAATGGCGAAATACAACTGACATCGTCTCGCCGAAAAACCAATTACTCGGGTCTCGAGCAACAGCAACATATCAACAAGCTACCCTCCGTCGTCATGCACCTTTCCTCTCTTTTCTCCACAGCTCTGCTGTTTTCAACCGCTATCGCGGCGCCACAGCCTGATTACTCTACAACAAGCGCGGCTCAACATGGCAAGGTTGCCAAGTATCAGAAGCAGTGTCCCTTCAGCATTCCCCATGTCAAACCCCACAACCAACGATATGAGCACTCCATTTACTTTCCCAAGGGATGCGAAAGTGGTAAATTCATCAATTGGAAGACTTTTAAGGCCAATGGCGTCAATCTGGGCGCCTGGCTCGCAAAGGAAAAGACCCACGACCCCGTCTGGTGGAATTCTCTCGGCACCAAGGCCGCTGCCACAATCGATGAATGGGGCTTGTGCCAGGCTCTTGGAAAACAATGTGGTCCAATCTTGGAGAAGCGCTACGAATCTTTTCTGAATACTTCCACCATTGATACACTTGCCAAGGTCGGGGTCAATACCCTTCGCATCACTACCACCTATGCCGCCTGGGTCAAGGTCCCTGGTTCTGCTTTCTACCATGGCAAGCAGCAGGAACATCTACGCAGGATTACTCAATATGCCATTGAACGGTATAACATGCATATCATTATCGGCCTTCACTCTTTACCTGGTGGTATCAACAACCTCGACATTGGCGAAGCTTTCGGGCATGATGGCTGGTTCTATAATTCTACCAATCTGGCTTGGAGCTTCAAGGCTGTTGACAAGGTTCTCGACTTCGTTAAAGCAAGCGGCCACAAGAACGCCTTCACGATCGCCCCTCTAAACGAAGCCAGTGATAACTTGGCTGGTTTTGGATCAGCAGCTGGTCTCTCCGACAAAGCGACCAACTGGATTCTCACATACATGAACGGTGTTTTCCAGCGCGTCGAAGCCGTTGACAAGCGCATCCCAGTCATGCTCCAAGATAACTTCAAGGGCGCCGCCTTCTGGTCTCCACTGTTCGACAAGAAGCGCAACCTCGTCATCGACTCGCACGTATACTACTTTGCCGCATCGG
This sequence comes from Fusarium sp. MPI-SDFR-AT-0072, assembly GCA_020744335.1. Taxonomy (NCBI): domain Eukaryota; kingdom Fungi; phylum Ascomycota; class Sordariomycetes; order Hypocreales; family Nectriaceae; genus Fusarium; species Fusarium sp. MPI-SDFR-AT-0072. The sequence goes on along the minus strand of JAHBOG010000005.1, from coordinate 224,653 downwards.
GTACCTATTCACAGTATGTGGCACCTGCTGTGTGCGGACAAGCAAAGTACCTCGCTGAGGAGACCAAATTTCCCGTGTTTGTCGGTGAATGGTCTTTGCAGACTATGTACAACAACACACTGTCCGTGTCTAACCGCAAGACGATCTTCGATACTCAGCGCTATGCGTGGCAGAAGTATGTCGCTGGTGGTGCTTTTTGGACAGCTGTGTCTTACTCCACTACGCCTGTGGATGGACAAGGTATCCAGAGGGATTACTGGAGTTATGTCGACTTGGTCAGGGCTGGAGTTATTACCAAAGCCACAACTAAGAGCTATTGCTAAAGGGTTCTAGTAATAATTGCTAGAGATTCTGGTTCTTTACTTTCCCGTATATTCCTTAAAATACTTTATCTTATATTGTACTTATATATTGTCTTTTTTAGTAGAACATTTTGGTCTGAATATTTATATAAATTAGTCTTATTACTGTAATCCAGTAAGTATATATATTAAGCAGGCAGGGCAAGAAATTGCTGTTAAACGAGCCGATGAAGTCTTTTACTCGCGTTCTTATAGTGTCTCTATCAATTTCCAGTTGAGTTGCCTCGACGTATTTGTGTCTGCGTGCCCCTATCTCCTTGTACTATACACCCCAAGCGCTGGCTTAATTCTTGGCCGCCCTGTTAAGACAGGGCTTTCTTTACCTGTGATCCTTGGGCCAGTTTGTTATTTGTAACTGTAGATTAAAAGCTCGGATATAAGGGTTCATGGACTGTTTCATCTAAATCGATTGCTCGGTAATGAACGGGGATAAGAAGTGTGGGGATCGCCTTGCTTTAAAATTCCGTGATGTGGAAAAGGGTTACATGGCGTAATCTGCAAGTTATCAACCGTCCAGTGGTGGAAATATTAGCCCAGTGTCTTCTGACCACGGGAAGTGGGATTTGTCGGATATGTATGCCGTTGCAACTAGCATGAGAGATTTATCCGATACTCAATCTCGGAGTTGATTAAGACTTTGAACGCGTCTGAACGAGTCGGATTCGAGAAAGAGTTGATTGCTGCTGGAATATGCACTAAAGCATTAAAATATAGTCAGCTGAAAATGAGACTGGCTTTTCTAAATATTGAATAGACTATTGAACTTTAGATAAAGCTGTATTAAAGTCTAGATCCTCTGGCCTTTTCCTTAGTCCCTTTGACAGGTTAAGTGGTCCTTGACTGGCTCGGAGATGTCTAACTAATTATGCACCAATAACCGAATACACTAACTCAACAACTCCAGTCTGACATTGTAAGCTTGTCACTTAGCTCACTCCTTGACAATCTGCTCTGTATAATCTAACGGATAGAAATGTTCGAGAATGGAAATGCGGAGCTGGCATCTTCCGGTCTAGCCTTGCTTGAGGTATTATACCGAAGCTAGTAGTGGAGGGTCTAAACCACGACTATGGAACTATCTACATGCCAACAAGTTTAGTGGTTTTAGTCTGGCCGGTAGTGGTTGTAAGCCACATGCCGTGATCCGTCATCCATGTCAGATAGTTTATATAAAAGCTACTCAATTTCCAGATCAATGTAGATGTTGGCTATAATTTCTCAACCAGTTCGCTGCTTCATTCGTATCACACGATGAGACTTGAAATACTTTTCACACCCGCACTTGCGGCTTTTGTTCGAGCTGCTGGCGTTACTGGCGCTGCCGAAGGCTTTGCCAAAGGCGTCACAGGTGGCGGCTCAGCCGCTGCTGTTACCCCTACGACAACTGCCCAGCTCGTGTCTTATCTCGGTGACTCCTCCGCCCGAGTTATCATTTTGGACCGAACCTTTGACTTCACTGGAACTGAAGGCACGACCACCGCGACTGGCTGCGCTCCCTATGGCACAGCCTCAGCCTGTCAGCTTGCCATTAATAAAGACGACTGGTGCACCAATTACCAGCCTAATGCGCCTAAGGTCAGTGCCAAGTTATTTTTCTGTTTGGTCTGAAGCCTTTTTAACCCTCTCAACCGTATCACAGGTCAGTGTCAAGTATGACAATGCTGCATTGAACCCCATTCTCGTTGGGTCGAATAAAAGTCTCGTTGGTGTAGGAAGCAAGGGCATCATCAAGGGCAAGGGCCTTTATATTGCAAAGGGTGCGAAGAATGTCATTATCCAGAACATTCAGATTACCAACCTTAACCCTCAGTACGTCTGGGGAGGTGATGCTATTGCCCTTGATAACACAGATCTTGTTTGGATTGACCATGTTACTACGTCGCTTATTGGCCGGCAACACATTGTTCTTGGCAATAACCCAAGTAATCGAGTGACTATCTCGAACCATAAGCTCGACGGTGCTACTTCTTGGTCAGCTACATGCAACGGCTACCACTATTGGGGCTTTTACTTTACAGGTTCTGCTGATGTACGTACCGTTCCCTTTGTCCTGTTTAACGAGATGCTAATCTGGATAGACCGTTACTTTCAAGAACAACTACATTTATAAGACCTCTGGTCGTGCCCCCAAGGTCGGCGGAAACACCCTTCTCCACGCCGTCAACAACTACTGGTACGACAACGCCGGTCACGCCTTCGAAATCGGTGCTGGCGGCCAGGTCGTCGCTGAGGGCAACATCTTCCAGAATGTAGCTACACCACTAGAGGCATCGAGCTTCGCTGGTAAGCTCTTCTCGAGCCCCAGCACCTCTGCCAACGCCGTCTGCTCATCTTACCTCGGCCATGTATGCCAAGTAAACGGCTTTGGAAGTTCTGGCACTCTGTCAGGCAGCGACACCGATTTCCTGACCAACTTCAGTGGCAAGAACGTTGCTTCTGCTGCCGCTTACTCCAGTATTACCGGTCTCTCGTCCAGCGCTGGCTTTGGTACCATCTAGATTTCCGACAAATTAGGAAGGTTGAGGCATCATAAGGATGCTTTTACGAACCGGAGAAATATTTCGTATGTAACATAGTTCTAAAGTAAATAGCAGTTGGCTGTCATGGTTTGCTGTTGTTGATCGATCGCTACCTGCCAGTACGAGACAAGAGAATATATGCTATCTTGGTCTTGAAACAGCCAGATGTAGGCCGAACAGGTTTGCATATCTTCGTTTTCTATCGTCCAAAAACAGCAATCCGATTCGTCTCTATTGCACCTATAGATTTTCGCGTTTCTAATGTCTTTTCCATGTTTGCAACGGTTTCTTCTGGCAATTGGATCATCTCGTCCCATAGTGTTCCCTCAAAGGTCGCGATAATCGGTTTCATTAAAACCCGCGATCAACCCTCGAATTAGTAAAATTCTATCTCGCCAAAATGCAACAGTATGCAATATTATGACAGCATAACCATGGCTAAGGGACCTTCTTCCGTAGCAGAATAATGAATGGACTAGGAATCATCACAGGCCCATTGCTCTGGTGCGGATGCAGACCTCTTCTATTCCATGCTGCGCCATCCAGAATAATAAAATAATTATTTCCTCAATTATATTATTACAATCCAGATGCTATAAGTGTTGTAATAATCTCCATTATCAACAGGAGCATAGCATAACTGCGCTCATTCATCCTGCTTGCTGAGTTCTCTTTATTACTATCTTCTTTACCAGCTTTGATGAAATCCGATTCCTGATGAATAAGCGCCACTGCTGGAACTCTTGTTACAACAATCTTGTCTCCCTTCAATTCCACTGTTTGCAAATCCCGTGTGAATGTTGCTAGAGGAATAGGTTGTGTATAGATTGGAACGGGAAAGTCTCCTCTCATGCTTGTTATGGGTACCACGCTTGTCGGTGCCAGGAACCCGCATATCTCTGTGTATCCATACGAAGACATTGGACCAAGTACTGAGTAGCAATTTCCATTAAAGTCAAACTTGTAGTCGCTGAATCCATTAGCGGTATGTTAGCCCTCAAAGGCATTGGGAAGCTTACCTTGGGCAACAAACGGCTAGTGTCTCTGAAGGTCCCAAGACCGCTTTCCAAATACTTGTCGGATCTGTAGGAAATGGCCGACCTGGCTCCCACCTGGCCAGTATGATTCCTGATTCCGTCTTGGTAAGATCCCCCGATATCTGTGCAGCGCCTCCATTTCCTTTGACATATTTCCCAGCGGTCGTCCAGTTAGAAGGGCAATATAGGCCAGGTGAGTAATAATGATAAAAGCCAACGTCAAAGGTCTTGGCATATGTTGCTGTGATAAGGTGATCGTATTGATCTCCAGATGGTATGCATTTACCATACAGCTGCATTGTGCAGGTAGGGTAAGCCCAGAGATATTCGGGCTTGTCGCTCTGATCAGCCAAGTAAAGGTGGTTTGTTGCAGTGGCGCATGATGCTGGTGCAGTATAGGTTGTTAGTGGCCCAAAATTAGTTATCTTGGCCTGAGTGACCGATGTTACGGTGGGCATCTTGTTGACAGGCTCCAAAGTGTTCTGACGGAAACAGTTTTTCAGTATCGTGAAATAAAGCCAGATTATTTATATTCCCAATATCAGATATGAAAACACTGGCAGAATGTCTAGTTTAGTATTGGAATTTCCAAATTACGCCGGACCTTGGAATGCAAAGTGGCGCATTGACTGCCCTACCCTGCTTCGTATGTCCAATTAGTTATCTCCTTCAAGCCCATAATACTGACTGGACTTAAAAGGACGGGTTTCATCTGTTGCATAAGAGTCGTGTAATAACTAAACAACCATGTATAGGTTAATAAATTAAGAGTCTTCAGCTCATGGAAGCAACACCCCAAGAGCTTAGTGGTCTCCCGGACTAGTTATTATGCTGACAACCGATGTTGTCTTTATACTTACTTAAAGTTTTCATTTAACGTGGGCAATTCCGGGCTATCCAAACTATTTGATATGCAACTCTAGCCTCTCCTCCAGCCTATAACTTATTCAGATCAACGTTTTCTCTAAGATCAAATGCCTACGTTGGCAATGGGAGCCCGAGTCTGGTCATTGAGTCGTTTGGCAAATACATCATTAAAGCTTTATCGAAAATGCACTGTCAGGCCACCTAGATGATTGAGGCGCAATCAGAAGCCGTGGTTGACCTGATAGAGCATGTCGATATGTACACGCCTTCCACGGTTTGGTCTGGAAGGTGTCGCATCTGGTATAAGCAAGGCACAGTGGATGAGAGAGTTATGGTCATCTGTCCAGGCTCCAGCTAACATTTTCTAGACATTTTGAAAGACCCTCGATGGGAGGATTAATCCTGGGCCCATGACCATGGTAACCGTTTTGCCTTCGTCGGAAATGGGGAATTGGGCAAGTGCTATTAAAGTGATGAAGCTATTGTGTGGGCAGTTGTTATGCGGCTTATGGTATATTTTTGAGAGGGTTATTCTGAGTTGATAGACCTGGCGTCTCATGCTTGCATCGCGCGCCTTACCTTCCTACAGGCATAGTTTTAGTCATTGGTAGAATACTTACAAGGAACATGGCAAGCACAGCCAAGGTAGCGGTTTTGAAACCAGGTTTCTCATAGTCCTTCATTCCTTTCACATGTCTTGAAATCGGTATTTCATAGGCCTTCTGGTATCACAATACCGGAATACATCCCAGAAATGCCTGCACCGAGATTAATAATCCTGAGGGGGCGGAAGTCCTCAACACTTCGAGCATTGTGGTACGTAATTACCCATATGCGACACAAACCACTTCTATTCCCGCGCACTTCAATGCTAGTCACCTCGGACGGTTGGGGTTTGTTCGTATTATATAGTAAGGACGAATCGCTGTTGTTTCTATCCGCGCACCGAGCTATTCCAGTTCGCCTATTCTGGTCCACTCCGAAACAACAAGTCATGGTTGTCTAGTTTGTTTCGGATATTATCTCCACCAACCATTGCATGCGCATTGATCAACGAACTTGGCGTCGATCTCGGACATTTGTCCGCCAATTACAATAGATGTTTGTTTGCTATTCTATGTTTTGCATTGATATATAAAGATGTTGAGATGCCAAGCAAACTAGTCACCAATTGATCTAATCAGCCAAACAACAAACTCTCAAAATGCCTTCTCCCAACCAGATCCTTTCCGTCCTTGCAGCCATCGCCGTCGCCTCTGCCAACGCGGCGATGGGCCCTGCCTTCAGCACTGGTCCCGTTGGCTCTGGCTCCTGGATCCGGGAGGCCACTTCAACTCTTGTCCTTCCCGACGTCCCCCAGGGTTCTACTGGTGTTGCCTCTCTTTGGGTTGGAATGGGCACCGACAAGGGCGACCTGATCCAGTCTATTGCAGACAACTGGCAGTCCGACGAGTGGAGTATCTTTGCTTACACTCTCACCAAGACCGGAGACAACGCTCAGCTGCCTGTCCAAGATGAGCACCAGACTCCCGCCAAGAAGGGTGATCGTGTCACCATGCACTGTATGAAGAGCTTGACCTCGGCATTGAGATGACTCAACTGACCTCATACGACAGACAAGTATGATGCTTCAACTCAGGAGTACGTCCAGTACGTCTCCATCAACGGCAAGCAAGTCTCTACTCTCTCCACCTCCAAGGGCCACGAAGCCATGGGCTTTGGCAGCTCTGTTGAGTGCGGTGCCTCGGACTGCGGAACCATTGGTGCTCACCGTAAGTCATAAAAAGCAACCCGAAGATAACTACATACTAACAAATTATTTCAGAGTGGGTTGACACCAAGATCATCCTTGACACTGCCGATCCAAACTATATCCAGACCTTTGGAAAGGGCGAGGGCGTTACTGGTGGCGAGATGACTACTAGCGATGGTGGCAAGACCTGGGTTATTAGCGATGTTAACATCCCATCGTTCACATTCTAACTGTTACAATGTTATATGTATATATATAAGTATCTATATACACTTGCGATATCCTGTACATACAGATTAATTGAGCATAAGCCTTGGGTGATGTAGTATTTAAGCGCGGGTAGCTAATAATAACTTCATTCACGTACAAAAATACACCGGCTTCTGAGACCAAACGAGATGATTGGCGAGTGGTTATGTAAGTATGCATGGCATTTCCTTCCACTGGAATAATTGGTTGTCGCATTTCCTGCAAGGTCAGCCGCACAAGGCTGGCGCTTACGCATCACAAACCAAGCACAGATATCTCTCAGCTTCTCTTGAACATCTATAATAAAACATAAAACTTCGATAAAGACTTCAATTCCTAAAAAGCTCATTATGGTGGGGCCGCTTCCTAAAGTGATGCTCCAATGCTAATACGCCGACAAATAGCCACTTCGACAATTGTACCCAGACCCAAAGTCGGCCCCAAGTCATGCCCCTCCTGCTAGGATAGAGTAAGCAATCAATCCGGTAGTGTCACCCAAACTAATCCTGTAAGCATTATTGCTGTTCATGGCCTTTGTTCCAGAGGGAAGGGCGAGACAAAACACGCATTCGACACGTGGAGAACTCCATCAGGTCAGAAGGGACGTCTATGGCTTCAGCAAGATCTTCCAGCACATATTCCCGACTCTCGTATCTTTCTATACCAATATGATGCAACGCCTACGTACGGCCGAGGTCTTGGCGATTTTCGCAGCAAGGCCGATAATCTTCTTGAAGTCATAAGCAATGAGAGAGGAGATGATCTTGGAAGGCCAATCTTACTACTCGGTCATAACTTAGGGGGCTTGTTGATCAAGCAAGCTCTTATCAACGCCCATGGCAACCCAGGCTACATCGCCATTAAGGATGCTACCGCCGGCCTCGTATTCTTTGGAACACCACAAGATACCGTTGCTCAGAGGCTTGGTGAAACGGCGGTATTGATTGCCAAAGACTTGGGGCTTAGAGCAGAAGATGATGTTGTTAAATCTCTGCAGACTGCTACCATCTTCTCTGAGCTCGGATCATGGAAACATCAAGTACTCGAGTACGATATTGTCTCCTTTTGGGGGTCATCTGATACCGTAGGTTATCTTAACCAGATTTGTTGGTATGTGCTCACATGCTCTTGCTTCAGGTGGTCTCCCGCGAGTGCGCTAGTCTTGGGCTGCCCGGTGATATTGCGAAGATCGTAGAACTCAACGCTAGCCACAGAGAACTTTGCAAGTTTGGCACTACTGACAGAGACCAGTACAACTTGAAGATCGTGGTTGTGAATATTAAGCGTCTCTACAAAATAGCGATCGAAAAGTTTGAGTCGCAAGGTGTTTGGTTCCCAGATACTTCTGGTGTCGAAACGCCCCGCACTTCAGAGGAATATGTACAGGACGATCTTGATGACGGCGTGGAAGGGACACAGAGTGTCACGACAAGTACGACTGATACGACAAGGTAAGTTTTGGCATGTGACGATACGGTCGGTCCATCACATTGCTAATAATTTAAGACAACCGGTGCTTACGCCGAGCCAGGGAAGCCAACTTCAAGCTGACGAAACAACTGTTCAAAACTCTCCGATTAAAGATTACGGCCACCCTAATGCAGAAGAAGCCCCGGGTCTCACAGGCTCAGCTGTGGAAGACCTCCACATCGCAGACATCCAGGAGGCTCAAGGTAATCTTTATTCCCGGACGCTTTTTACAAATCTCAGCCTGTGAGTTACGCACCATGTGTCCCGCTTTCACGTCTTCTAACGCCTTGTCCCGGAAGGCCAGAGCCTGTTTTACAAGGTGTCCGATATCTCAATTATCAATGGCCCACCAAGGTGCAAGAATCGGTACTTTCTGCCTTCACATCGTGTCCTCCTCGTAACGTAGTCGCGAGTTACCCTCCAGGAACTGGCAGAACCACAGCACTGGCAATCGCTCTCCTGTCGCGCATAGACTACCGTTCGACCACTCAGCCTCAAGCATTGGTAATAGTACCAACTCGATTACTGGTACGCCAGACGGAGAACTGTATCAAAGAGATAGGCAGATCCTGCGATGGTCTTATTATAGAGACTATCACTGCGTCAAGCAAGCCAACAGCAAAGCTTGAGGCAAACGTCATTGTTGCTACACCTGGTAGGCTTTTCGACTACATTCGTCGTCGTCTGGTCGACACGTCTCAGGTGAGGTTCTTTCTCGTGGACGACGTCGATTATGTTGTGGATTTTCCAGCATTGAGACAGCTATGCATTCGAGTTGCCAGAAAGTCGCCGAAAACCACTCAATTTCTACTCTTTTCCGATCTATCAACGCGGGCCTCAGAGTTTGTAAATGATATGCTCCGGTCCAATACTTGGGAGAAGCATGAGGTGAAGGCGGTAGAGCTGAATGCCAACAAGATCGTTCACCTGTTATTCAGGTGTAGCGGGGAGCAGGAGAAGCTTGACATTATTTGCCAGCTTCCTGGGGTCGTGCAGATAAGTATGTTGATCATATTTGTCCAGGTAAGTAATCCAGCTCTGTTTTTCACGACGTACAATTGACTCGTCGTACTACAGATGAGGTCTTCTGCGCAGCAGATACATCTTGTACTAGCAAATGAAGGCCACGCCGTAACGAACTTGTTCAATGCAAGTGATGACAGTAAGATGGAAGGGTTATTGGAGGAGTTCAAAACAGGACAAACCAAGGTTCTTATTACAAAAGATTACAAGACCCGAGGCCTTGATCTTCCCTCTAGCTCCATGGTCATCAACTATGATATCATCACAAAAGGTTACCAAGACGAACCAGACCTAGGCCTAGACCGGTACATCCGTCAGGTAAGTCGCGCGGGTAAAGCAGGGCGATCTGGCTTCGCTGTCAATCTAGGGAGTAATGAGAAGGAAGTCCAGGCTCTTCAGACCATTGCGGCATCTGGCAACTTCAAGCTTCACGAGCTTGGTTCGAACGACTGGGACGAAGTTGAGCACTTCTTGAGAAACTGTGCCAGATCTCGAAGATACTGAGAAATACAATGTTTGATATTCTGTAAACAATCAATTCAACCAGATTCTCCTTTGAGCTGTAACTGTCAGTATATCTTTAGCTTGTAAATAACTCTTTTGATAACAATGAATTACCTCCTCAGAATCATGGTCTTTCAGCTCCAGTACCGACCCAACCATTTTAGTACTGGCCTATCAACGCTGTGCAACCAGCAACCAAGGTCTAAAATTACTGAGCTATTGAATTACCTCCGCATCGGTGATTGGCTGCATCGGAAATTTGCTGCCATTGGAGAACCGCCAAGTAAATGCACAGCCTCACGTGAATCAGGTTTTGCTGACGCGCGAGGCCTCACAATTTTTACTTATCTAGATTCTCTAAAATTCTTGAAAGCCCAGGTCTCTTGGCAATTCTTTACTCTCGCTTGCAAGTGACTAACCAATTCCGGAGTTATGGGCGGCTCGGACGAAGAGAAAGAGAAAGAGCGCAAGAGGGATATGGTGGGAGACTTTCTGTATGCGTCATTTATTCGTCAGCAGCACCTCGATCTGCTCCGCGATCCTTCCCGCTAGACCCTAGTTCGACCGCTGACGTTCTCTCTTGTAGGAAAAAGAACTTGAATAAAGGTGAAATAGCATTGAAGCACGCAGTGGGTCTCGGAAGTCAGCCCAATGTCGTCCCTGTAACTCAGCCTGTTGTCGATGGACCACGTCGGCCTGTGGAGGTTGGATGGCATCCTGTTGGCGGATTTGCCGGAAAGTGGTTTGCTGAAGAGACTGGACTGGGGAAGATGATCACAGAGAAGATCAACAAGTATCCTGATCCGACGCAGCATTGGGCTGTTCTTGTTGGTGACTATGCTCATCAGCTATGGATGGTGAGTCTGAGCGTCAGTCGCGAGAAATAAAATGGGAGCTCACGCAGAACAGGATGAGAACTTTGATGTGATCTACACAAATGCAAATATTGAGCGAGATGAGTGGCGGACATTTCCGGTTGGAGAGACGCGCTTCAATGATGATGCGTTAAGGCGAGCTGGTGAGTATATGTCTCTGGGTTGACCCCATTCAGCTCTTTAGGGATGGCATGCTGAGGCTAGGGCAATAGGCGAATCAGTGATCCAAAGCATCAGGGAGAGGCAGCCCACTTACAACCTCATAACGAACAATTGCCAGACGTACGTTCTCCAGCTTCTCGACGCCATTAAGGTTGGCGTCAATAAAGAGTTCGGTACTACCTTGGCTGTCTACGAGAGAGTCTTTGGACCCGGCAAGATCAAGGATCTCTTCGAAGGCGAAGAGAAGCCAGAGGATCAGCAACAGCACCAGATTGAGCAAGGAGGAGAGCCTGGAGCCGAGCCAGGAACACAACAACCGATGCATCCAGGCAGATCGGATACAGTCAACCTGGCACAGGATGTCATGAACCAGAATACCAACCAACTCGATACCGAAAGGGAGATGGAGAGGCATGAGGATGAGAAAGAGGACCAAAAGGAGAAGAAGAAAGGGTTCTTCTCGCGGTTTAAACGAAGTAATAGTTAGTTTTAAATATGCCTTAAGCGAGTTGATGAGGTTTGACGGTTTTACATACCACTTGAAAGAATAATTCAGCAGTGCTTCCTTTGACTAGGAGCAGAATTTGTATGAAATTTAAGTTGGCACATTCTAGATACTCTGCTCCTCTTGGCACAACCAAACCTTTCAGCTTTACTCTTCTTGGCGCAATTAATTATGGAATTCAATGCTTGTCTGTCCCAACGAGGGACGAGGTCAACAAAACACATAGTAACAGAAGGTGGGTAGATATTGGAATATTCAGCGTTCGTGAATTAACAAATATCCCCCGTCGAGGTAAGTTGGAGAGAAATCCAATCTTTGTCAGCTCCTCATACCCTGTAATAAATAAACCCCACTTTGCACTCGCGCTGAAAGTATGGGGCACTCCCTCGGGGAGCAAGAAAAGTCCAGACATGGATACAGAATGCCAAAATAAACTCATCAAAGAGCCTAAGCTTATGCTAATTTACCTAGGTCTTTTTGTCCCTTAGGGTCGAGGTCCCAAGTTTTCTTGCCTCCCCAAGCACTCCATACCATATCCTGGATGGGATTAGACCAAACCAGGGCTAATTAATAAGGCTGAAAAACCGCTAGACTTCTGGCGCCTCAGAAGGTCTTCTAGAAGGGAGGCTATTTACGTTGTTTTATGGTTGTGAGGCTAAGTGATGTTTACAGGTGTGACGCAATTGCCTTCTACCCTTTTGCAATTGTTATCTGACTGAAATACTGAAATTCCGGTCATCAGTCTCCAAGACGTCTATCCACCAATAACCTGATGCCATCTTCTTTGTCGCATTCTACTACTTCTCGGACCCGAGAACGCAAGCGAGGTCTTGGTAATTAAAGTCTGGACTACAGGCAGTGATGTTTCTGCAGATGCGAAGTCACGAAGGATGATTTTATTGCCGTCGCACCCGCGCTGTCCAATTGTAGTTTCTGATTTAATGGCACAGGTTGTTTCGAATCATGTGCGATTACTGTCAGCTTGAGGCATTTCTCGAGTTGAACCAATCGTCCTGCCCAAAGCGGATAGCTGTTTGTTCAGTGGCTCGAGTCAGCATGGTCAAGATATCTCCGACGCCTGGTTACAGTGCAACACTTAAACGTGTATATCCCTGGGCTTGTTGTTGCTATAAAACATCAACATCTTTTCATCAAAGTTAAGTTCATTCTTCACAACTATTCGGTTTTTTGCATAAAACAGATTCCTGCAAAATGAGTCAGACCAGTCTTGTCGAATCGAGTTCTTCCGGCGAAGCTCCCCGTAATGCATTGTCACTCCGACTCGAGGCGCCTTTCTTCTCCCAATTATCCATTTCTCCCACCAAACAATCATTCAACATCCAGGGCCGCTACGTGTACGAAACAGAAACCAGCCCATCCACGCCAACCTATCACATCGCCAATCGCAATACCCAAGCAGGTAATCCATGGCAGATACAAATCTGCCGCCTTCTGCCCAGTGAAGTTCGTCGCCTTACTGCAGCGACGGGCAACAATGCTTTCATCAGATACGATGACGACTTGACTCTCTACTGTGGCGAGAAGATGAACATCCCCTTTAGTTTCGCCACTGGCCTCGGCCCCACGCCGCTCATCGTTATCAGGGGCCAAAAGAGAGGCACTATCCAGGGAAGCATCGTGATGGAAAAGTCTGGCCGGTTATGCAAGTTCTACCATATGATTCCCATCAAGCGTGCCTTGACCAAGGCGGAAGAGGACAGGATGCAGGCTCTCATGCATAAACGTGGATATCGTGACTCCGATGATTGGAAGAAGAAGCTCTTGTTGACTGGGCAGGAGAACTCGGCCAAGGTGACGGAGTGGATTGATGAGTATGGCGCTGTTGTTGCTGTTGAGAAAGATGATAAGCTGGAGTTCTCCGGGGAGATACAAACGGAGAAGAAGGATCTTGTTGTTGCGTGCTGGGCCTGCAAGGGATTTGTACTGGACAAGACTGCCTAGCTAAATATTAGACTGTGGAACCTTGGTGCGCAAGAAGTAGTTGCTCGACTAAGTCCTATGTTTTGATTATAATATCTCGGCGATAAGTCCAACTGGAAACAATAAATCAAGCTCACGACTTAGATCTTGTGGGTTGGTGTTATTTGCATCGACCAGAAGGACTGCCTCCAGAAAAAGAAAAAAAAGAGGCAAGTGCCACTTATGGGAACGATATACTGGAGATGCCTGAGGGTCATTATATACTTCGGGGGGAGGTGTTGTGAAACCCAAGGATGCTTCCCTCGCCCCTCCAGTCCACGTTTATATATAGCCTTATTGTATTTCAACATAAGTCAATGTTTCGGAGAAGACTGGGCATCCAATGAGCTCTGCATTATCATCATAACTATGCTATTAAACTAAAACTCCAATTACTAGACGCTGTCCATATAGATCTTTCCCTCTATACCGTCTGTAACCGAATATGCAAAAATCACTCCATCTATGCGCTGATTCTATTTTACAAACTCCCCGATTACCAAGAAAGGTCCTTGGCTATTTTACCACATGAGAGACCAGAGCAAGAAGAGTAAAGGCTCTCATCTTGCTCAGTCTTGGTAGCAGACTTGTCCAGAATCTGCTGAGCAGGTCGAATCTCACGGCCAGCGACACCCTCGAGCTTGCGGTGGTGCTCGACTAATTGATACACTTGGTTCTGGAACTGAAGAGGGGTCTGGTCAACGAGGACGCCGGCGCGGAGGTTCTTCTCGGCGGGGGCTTCTTGCTCGCTGGCTGTTTGCTGGAGAATCTCTTCGACCTTCTTGAAGTCGGACTCGCTGGCGCTCTTGTGTCGGTAAACTTCATATTGTAGTTGGGACTTGGTGGCTGAGGTAGGGACACATCGCAAGAGGAAGAAGAAGTGAGGACTGAAATGGTTAGTCTTTGCTCGTCGCAATTTGGTTGGTACGGAACTCACGAGATTGTCATAGAGGCGTTGGGGAAGAAGAAGTCGTTGACAACAGATTTCTTCTCAGCGGCGTTCTCAAAGTTATCAATGTTGCTACCAGTGCAAGACTTGTCGGCCAATGTCTTCCAGTTGAAGCTGCTTGAGTCTTGCTTGACGTGATCAAACTTGTAGTCGTCAAAATTGAAAGATCCGTGGTTCGCTGTCTGGCTGAGGTCCTCGCTCCATGGGTTCTCAGGCACGGCCTTGGCGTCCATGTTGATCCAGACAAAGCCCTTGGCATCAACGTGAGTGTGAAGAGGGAAGAGACCGTTCTTGGAGCGATCAAAACCGGGGAGATCCTGATACAGAGGAGCCTTGGCAAGCTGACCATTCATACCGTAAGACCAACCGTGGTACTTGCAGGACAAGACGTTGTTCTGGCCATTATCCTTGACAACAACGGGAAAAGCACGGTGACGACAAATGTTATGAAAGCCCCTGATAGTACCCTCTGCATTTCGGATGAGGAAGAAGTCGAAACCAGCTTCAGCGTATCGAACCCAGGCGCCTGTCTGGTCGAACCGCATCTTGTGAGTGAGCAGGATCCATTTCTTTGAGAAGATGGCTCTTCGCTCAAGTTCGTAGATGTCGTCTGACTTGTACCATGTTGAGGGGAGGGGTTGAGTGAGGGGTGCAGCGGCGGGGATGGCCCTTGAGATAAGATTTTCCTTTTGTGGTTTAGATAGTGTCTTTTTTGCGATGAGGGCGATAACAGCCGCTATGGCGAAGAAGATGAGTGTACCGAGAGTCAACATGTTGCTGGAGGTCAGAGTACCTTGGAGTGATGGATGTTTACCGATCAATCTGTCTACTGTTGGGGGGTCATGCCAATCTATATATTTACTACGCCTGTCATTGATCTAGACCGGCCGACATTCTGTTCCCACGGTCAACGCCACTTTCGCTCAAACAATGATAGAATGATTGCAAGATAAACGGGCATCCCGCTAAGCACCCGGTCATGTGATCGGTGATAAGGACATTTACTCTAGTCTCAGCGACAAATGTCATTGACGGGATTGGGCGCAGATCAAGTGGACCATGGAGTTTCTTCCGCCCTTGAACGGTTCTACGCCGTCAACCCCGGGTCACATTGCCCTCTTGTATCGATATCTCCCCGGTCCAACGTGGCAGCGACGCATCAGCTGGTTGAAGCCATCCGCGGCACTTGTATTACAATTTCCTATCGCGTTCTAGGTTATCGCACCCCGCATCTTTCGACCTCCGCATTTCGCTCAGAGATACCGGACTTTTGTGTCCGTGCCCCGATGTTTTGGTCCCCGTATCGTGACGCAACCTTGATCGGCATCGGTAAATCGCAGCCGGTTGCGGGGGTTCTGCTATCTCTGATTTCAACCAACAGCGCGCGTCCATGTCACGGCATTTCAATTGCTTCTAGATAGCAAACGTGGTGTTTTGTGTTCTGGACCTTTTCTAGAATTTTAATGTTACATAAATATGCATCGCTTCCCGGAGTATCACCTGCCGCTATGCCAATAAACGGTAGCTTGCCGGCGACTGACAGCTCAGAAGGCACCAGCTGACTTCTATGGCGGCCCAATGCTTGACACCGCCGTTGCAACTTTCCAAACACGGCTTCGTCTGCATGGAAGTAAGTTTTTGGTGCTGAGGGGTAGAAACATGGAGGATCTGCCGTCGGTCTGCTTCCATCAACAGCATGCATGGACTACCGGTATGGTTACTTTCTGTCGCGCGATGATATCCCGAGATCGGCCAGTCCATTTTCAGTAATAGTATAAATGTCCAAGGTGCACAGCGATAAGCTTTCAGCTACACAAGACAGCTCCCAAAGCCCCATCCTGTTGCAATTTCGCATCGGACATGTACCAATTGCCCCACGGGACAATTGACAAAGTCACAAAGTCTCATCTTCTGCCAAGTCCGAGCATGACCAAACAAAGCTTGTGAGTAACTGTAGATCAATCAAGACCAATTGATCTTAGGACTACAGCTTTGCTGTCATCACGAAGTTCTGGATTATCGGCAACCTTGATATCAACCGTAATTGACCATGCTTGCAGGCGCAGTAATGACAATACTATGCTAGCCAATAAGAGCGTATATTTGTGCAATCTGTACAAACTCAGGCCAATATGTTGATATGACGATTGTTGTTCCTTTCGTTGTCATGACTTGAGGATGATGACATCAATAGTTACAGGAGGCCAAGTGTTACTCACTCCCACTCATGTCATAATGACATTGAGATCTTTGTTACACAGAGCTATAGCCCTGATTGGACAATAACCTAGCTGAAAGTTGCTGTCTTCATCTTGAACTCAAAGGACTGACAGTTAGTCTCCGCTCTCAGGCCATGTGTGGATGGTTTCCTGCCAAATAGGGGCACTCATTAATTGCTTATCACTATGGTCAATGTACAGACGTCCCTATTGTTATATCTATCAGCAGGACTTTGCGATCTTGACACACAATGGCCCAGAATATCCAACTATAACGAGCACCCCATGCACTGTTCTATGGAATGAGTTGCAGGCAGTATGGTTGGTTACGGTAGCATCTTAGCATTAACTTTGTATACACTCGATCCTAGAGAGCACAGCTTTAAGCAACATCTCAAAGCCGTTCCTTCTCGACACCGTCAACCGGAACTTGTCTTTTTCTAGTCGTGATGGAGCTGCTTATATCTTCTTCTTTTAATCGGACACTTTCCTGAACTGAACATCGGAAAATATATGTCTAGTGCCCGAAGTGCACCAAACGAATTTATCACTTTGCCAAGGCCAATGGAGTGGAGAGTGTCAGCTAAGTCAGACTATCCAGATGATCATGTTGTAACTAACTGGAAGGCGCAGGCAAACCGGCATAACGAGACTTGAGGTAGTCAGCAGCTTCTCTCATGCCATAGACATCATTCCACAAAGATGGGTTACGGCTTTTATTATACATAACTAACTACTAAGCAGTCGAGCAAGTATTACTCGTACATTCTGGCTACGTGGGTAACAGTTGATAGCGATGAGGTGATAAGCTAATGCAAGATTGGTTGAAGATAATAATATGTATTGGTCTTCCGATTTAAAGGAAGTACTCTATCTAAAGGACTCCGAAGCCGCTTAATAATGTATGTAACGAAGAAGTATTAACCCAGTGAGTTGATCCATGAAATCAGGACGTTAGCCGTTGATCTGGTCTTATTAAATGCCACTGGAAGCAAAGCTGATGACAAGGCTACCAATTTACTTGGCGCAGACCTTGGCGTACAGGTTGACGGGGCTGGGGCAGCCGTAGACCTTCTTCATGCTGGGGGTGCTGTAGCACTTGGCATCGTTGGGCTGGCAGTCGAACTTCTCGCAACCCTCACCAGGGCTCAAGATGTTGTGCTTGTCAGCGAAGGGGTTGCCGAACTCGGTGCTCAACTCGTCTGGGGAGGAATGTTAGTGGTGTCATTTAGTCAAGACAGAAGAGGACAAGACCTACAGTAAACGTTGTTGGGCTGAGACTCGGAAGAGTAGCCGAAGAAGAGAGGCTTGGTGAGAGTTCGGGTGGTGGCGATCTTGATGGTAGAACCAGAGGCACGGAGATCCTCAGAGAATCGCTGGCCGGGCTTGACAGTGGTCAAGGGACCGGGAGCACCGCCGCCGTAGGGGAAAGACTGGACGTAGATGGTGTTGGTGCAGTCGTTGATGACATTGGCCTTGTTGGCAGCAGCAGCAGAGCCGAAGACGGCGGCGAGGGCGGTGAAAGCAGCGAACTTCATGGTGACGGTTTAGAGTTGGGTATGAAAAGGTTTGATGTGAGGGGTTGTGATGTAGAAGATTGAGAGTGAATGATGAGATGAGATGAGATGATTCAAGTAAACAGGACCTGGGTAAATATATGCCTTTATATTATGTGAGAATTGGGATCTGACCTCTGGGCTTCTCGAATAGGATACGAAGTACTGTGCACTAGCTGCGCCCTAATATCACCTATACGAAGTATGATCCATCGTCTTGTCCGGAGAAACTCTGGCCTCGTGATTTCTGCGGGGTTGTCAAGATCAGCAAATGCAAGTTTGTCGACCAAAAATCTAACCCAATGCTGCAGTGGACTGCATGCCGAAACATCCGACTGCTCTGTGCGTCATCTTATTATCGCATGGGTTTTTGCATTAAGAATTATGCTTAGCTCGTATTCACAGGGCGGGTGGGTTATTATTAGATGAGCCAGGGGCTGATCATGGCCCTACCCGTGCATCGTCCGCCCCGCTAGTGCTGGATTGGGATTATGCTTCTTTGTTGAGTGGTAAGGGGATTTTGCGATCGGACATTTCGACGTAATGGTCACAGCATGATTCACAAGGACGGGTATATCATTTGTTCCTGACTCTGTGATTTGGTAGATCGGTGAATTTTGCCCAGCCTCAGCCGTGTACTGCATGCACAGAGAGGAACAATGACGACATTGTGCACCTTTGAGGAACAGGTCTAATAAACAGCCCGTCTCACCGCGTTGTTAGGATGAGTGAGACTGACCGCTTAAACGTGTAGGCGCTGTAAAAACACGGACTTCTCTGTTCATGCACTTCATCCAACATATCCATGGACTCATTTCCAGAAGGAACCAGACGATACACAGACCAGAAAGCTCAACAGAATTGCCGTGCCGAGCCAAGCCATTACGGGACTGCCAAATCTTGAAAAAGTGGCAGCTCGAGCGGGTCTGGACGTCATCGTGGTCGCCGAGGCGGGGGAGGCTGGGCTCTGAGACGCCGTCGGGTCCGGCAGACTGAAAACTTGCCGCAATTTAAAGCCGAAGGTGGAGCCATCAGTGCACTGACTGCTCACTGTGTACCCGGAATCTCGCGCACGAGCTGCAACTATAGGGTATTTTTCACAAGTTCAACGTGACCATGACTCTCTTCTAGACTGGGGCGTGGTTTTGAGTCCATGGTTCGTGTTGTATCCGTAGTTCGTATTGCAATTGACTTTCACCGTTAGGGTAACCTGCTCGTTCTAGAAGGGAGAGAAAAGAAGGTGATTGACCGACTTCCGAGCCTAACGATTGATCCCGTGTGTAGCCTCGTGGGTGCGTCGTTACATCACACCACTAACTTTTAGTCGTATTTTTAGCCAGTGAGCACCTTCACGGGTGATTCCTGCGTGGCTGAGGATCTTAAGTGCATGCATGATCAGCTTACTGCGTCAATAGCCTCATCAACAACATGTACTGGATTTGCATGCTGGCAAAATTCCTTGGGAATTTTCTACGTTTGGCTTCTGGGTCTTGTTCATTGACCGCATTAATGACTGGCCAGCTGACTAAAACAAAATTTCGCTGATCATTTAAAATTACTGCACGGAATGCGACCAACCATCTGATCGAGTTAGTAAGGCGCGAGATTATCTAGACGAGCTCGTGTTAACCTTAAAGCCAATACAATATTTTTAAAACAAAGGCGTATTGCACCAGGGATTTGGCTACCATGTAAAGAACCATCAGCGACATCTATAACATATACAGCAATCTTAAAAGGTGAAAAATATAATCTTATTATGTCATGCAATTCTTCAGCATAACATCTTAAGAGTTTTTTTTTCAAGCAGGTATTAACAGAGGGGTTCTTTCATATTTACAATAGAATAAGGCAATTCCAACAAGGTGGGATTTGTGTATGAGAGTTATTAATAAAGTGGTGACGGAGCAGAGAATGAAGTATTTTAATTGGCCTGCATATTCGCCCGACCTCCAATCCCGCCCTCATTGAGCATATTTGCTACTGCATCTCCAGTGCGATATCTTCAGATAAAGAGGCTAAACATTGAAGAGTAGGGCAACCCCCTGATTTTCCAACAATCATTGACCTTGACACGAAAGACATCATCAGTTGGTCATGTCTAAGGCAGCGATATAGCCAAAAGTCATCCCAGGTCCAATGGTACCCCCAGATCCAGAATACCTGGCTCCAAAACCACTGGCTTACCTGTCGCATACAAACCCTAGATAGGTCGACAATGTTTATTCAGAACCTTCGCGCGCTCAACAGTAACGAGACCGCCTATGGTCTCAGTATCGCTGGGGTATATCTCAACTGCGTAGAAAGGTCCTTTCTCGATGGTGCCCAACTTGGGATTTGGCCATGGCTTGCATCGCTAAAAACTTTGTTATATGGATTGAGGCCGCGTCGAAAATCTCGGTCAAAGCCATTCGAGGCACTCTTGTTGAAATCAGTCAACTGTTTCCTATAGTTGGTTCGCATCTGTGCTAATATGTCTAACAAGGCCACCGAGACTTGAATCCTTGGATAAGGTTGGCGACCTGATGGAATATTTCGATGTGAAGGCTGGCAGCAGGCGGCCCAACATTTACTTTCTGTGGTGACGGTAATCAACAATGATACGGGAATGAATGGAAGGAGTTTCTCAACTTCTCGCCAACATGTCCCCGCCAGCGTCACAGTAGCCTTCAGACTCATCGAACTATCGTCGTCAGGACTGGTCAACTCAAGCCCTCGATTGCAATAAACCCATACCCAACCACCAGAACACCAAGTCCTTCCTCCCAGCTTTAAAAAGATGTCCATCTGAAGATATTGGCTTCTGACTGACGCAGTCAGACATGCGGCGCCGGATCCCATGACCATAACATTGGTGACGTGATCAAATGGGCCGTTTTCTCATAACTAAAACGACAGAGACTGAGAGACACACCGAGCTTGGTGGAGGCACCGGCTTCTCAACACTTGAAACCTTTGTCTTGTATGCCTCCATGTTCTCACGATTGACCATGCTGCTTCAATACACACGAGGCGGCTTGATCTTGTTGCAGTGATTCATAGACCACTGCTAAGGACCTGTTTGTTATTCCTTTGTGTCTTTCTTTTGTGTATCTCCAGTTCCTTTATAAATAATTTTATTCAGGCCAAAGAAGTTTTACCAGAGCTGCTAGTACTAGCATAAATATAGCTGGAGAAACCGTCTGCCATATCCTGCAATACCATTAGACTGCTCCGCCATCTCGGTAATAACCTGTTCTATCTTCTCCAAAAAGCCAAGGCCCCTTCAATGATATTGTCATGTCCACCATGTGGCCAAGCGATGAGCTCGACTCCTCGCCTTCGAGGGCAACCTTAATGCATTTATTTACCTCGGACCCCCTGCACTATTACCGTCGCCAGATATATTAAGCAGCCGCCTGTGGGCACTCCTAATGTCACAATTAAACTGCGAATTAGCAGCATTATCGCTACCAATCCCCAATGTCTGGTGCAGAGGTCTCAGTCTCGGCGGGTGAGGGTGCTTCCCATAATCTAAACAGCAACAACATGCACGCCGGCTCTATTTATAATAAGAATGACGCTAGATAGACCATGATTACTAAACACAAATTAAATCCTCAGTAATCACCAAACTCTATTCCAGTACTACCGCGTTACCATGGAGTTGCATTTCGTGCCATTTGAGTTAATGCTAGGGTCGGGGTATTTAGAACCGGCGGAACAGTCGGAACTCTTAAAACTAATGTCTCTGCCGAGGCTTGAGTAATCGCCGCCCGAACCCATTTATATAATTACCGCACGCTGTTAAAATTTAGCCCTTTTACTTATGTTATATGTTCTTTCTAGCTGTCAAGCTGTCCCGCAAGAGTAAGGCCAAGGCCCGATCTCGTTTCTCCAATAGCACAGTTCTTTCCGGTTGCTCGACACTCCAACGCTGCAGTCATGTCGGACTCACATCTGCCCAATTGTCACCCAGACGTTACTCCAAAATGGAGACCTTACAAATTCCCTAGGATCCCATTGCCTGATGCGATCAAAACGAGCCCAGTTGCAGACTCCGATGGACAGAGATATAGTGGTAGCGTCCCACCGGACTGGTGCGGCAATGGTGCGTCATTCACCATACATGAATCCACAAAATCGCATTAATGATAAAATTGTAGGTGGCCGGCGATTGGCAGCCCATGGTGGGTATTGTGCCACAGTTCTGATGATGACAGCGCGGCAATATCATCATGACCAGCACGGGAGCCTCGGGAACATGGAGCCTCTTAACATGTCCGTGGAGTATCTCGAACCGTTACCTCAGGGTAAATTCGAGATTGCCCTTGAAACTCTGAGTATAGGTAAACGTACTTCGACAGTTGAAGCCAGACTTAAATCGTTGGAAGCCCATGAAGATAAGGTCTGCACAATTGCTATAGTAAGGCTTGGTATATTGAAAGACGACGGTCACGTCACAAACATGCAACCTTCAGTCTGGCCATTACCAGATCGAACAAAGGATTGTACCCGATGGTCAGATGCCAGTTACTACTACATGAATCCCCCCGCGTCGACGGTAAGGATGTACACACCCAATGGCGATAACGCGCCACTATGGAGTGAAAGATTTGGAGGCCAGAATACTAGATATCAGTGGGTGAAGCTAGACAATGATGAAAAGATCAGATTCGAGCACTTGCCTGTACTGGCGGACCTGGTAACCACTCCACGTCGACTATATTGTGACCGAAACTAACATATTTGACATTATAGGTTCCCCCCATCTTCCTCAATTACGTTGAGAATGGCATGAAAGCCGCCAGCAGTTGGGGTATACCCACCACGGCTCTCAACATCATGTTCCGTTCTGAAGTTACTCCACAAGACTGGCTCCTCACCCGAACCACAATGACGAGATTACACGGTGGGAGGTTTGATATGAACATTGAGATTCTCGATGAGAATGGACAACTTCTTGCTTCCTGCATGCAGATTTGTTCAGTAATCCCTCTTGCAAAGTCTACTTCTCAGACAGCAGGAAAGCTTTAGACACCCTATAGCAAAAAGAGGTATTAAGTATATAAATATATAAATAAAGAATTATAGCTATTTAGCTAAGACTTATAACAATTATAATAAATACCCTTATTTGTAGTTTAGGCCTAATAATAGCCTTAAGTAAACCTAAGTAATAATGAATCTAGTTTAAAAAATATTTAAAGTTAATAAATAACGTGGTTGATAAGCGAATTGTTACGATCTCAGCGGTTACGTCACGTGCACCCCACAAAAAAAAACTCCACCTTGACAGCCAACCAGGAAAGGACCGACAAGTATAGGAACGACGGCGCTCCAGGACCGCGTCGTTCCAGGACCGACGACGAGCTCATGTCACGTCGCTCCCATACAATCATCTCTAGTATATAGAACACATTCATTAGCACTTTTATAGAACTTAGCTCACCAGCTATCAATAACAATTCTTTACATCAATAAGCCTGACACGCATTACTTGATCATTAAGAGACGTGACACTTCGCATCGCTCAGCATCACGCCCTACGTTATCTGCCAACATAAACCTAGTACGGACTAGTTTACCTGTTTGGAAACCCAACCGTCACACGTTGATAGCTCTTGTTCAGACCGTACCGCGTAACGCTGAGCAATATCTACGCAATGGCACCTGCTACTCCAAGCCGTCCTTCGACCGCGGGACGTACCCAACATGCTACGCCTCCCGAGGAAGCACGACCCCTCGCAGAGGAGCTGCAGGAGGTCCCGATGGAAACAGATGAGGAAGGAGAAATACAGAGTCCTCCTATCCATCCGAGTTCTCATGAGGACGAAGTCAAGAAGCTCAAAAGAAAGCTTCGTGACCTGGGAGAACAACACAATACCCTCTTAGACAACGCCAAGAATAATGCCAAGATCGCACAGAATAGAATCGAGGCTTTGGAGAAGAAGGTAGCCGACCTTGCCGAGATTGCAGAGTCACTCGGGAAGACAGCCGAAAACAGTCAGAAGCTGTACAAGGAACATATCGAACATACCCAAGCTCTCGTTGCTACCGGAAAAGACCCTGGAGAAATCCTTCGACCTCGTCAGCCTGATTCGTTCAATGGCGACGCCGATAAATTACAAGGATTCCTCACGAGCCTCCGGAGCTACCAAATGTACTACCCGATTCAGTTCACCACTGAGGAGTTAAGGGTTCGACACGGAATGGGATTCCTCAAGGACAAGGCGCTACGAATGATGGAACCTATCATCCGCGACTACGTCAACAATCCACCCGACAAACGACAGCAAATGACCAAATACGTCTACGAGAAATACGAACACTTTGAATCCGAACTTAGGAACGCCTTCGGAATCATGGACGAAAAACGAATGGCGGAAATGAAGATCCGACAACTCAAGCAGAGAGGATCCGCCGCAGACTACCTTGCAGAATACCGCTACCAGGCAGCAAAGCTAAACTGGGGCGAAGAAGCCCACATGGCACAAGTATACTTGGGACTCAAGTCCGAAGTCAAGGATGCCATAGTAAACATCAGACCTAAACCCAAGGATCTAAACGAACTTGCCAACATCGCTGTGGAAATCGACAACCAGCAATATGAACGATGCAAGGAAAAGCAAGCTGAGAAACACGGAGGGTCGTACAACCCCCGATGGAACACAAAGCAACAAAGTGCCAATCAAGGAAAGAAGAGGCATGTCGATACACAACACGGCACCGAGCCAGGACCTATGACGCTCGGGGCGACTCAACGGGACAACAGAAGGAGACCCCGCGATATGTCTAAGGTCAAGTGTTATAACTGCAACCAGTTCGGACATATGGCCCATGGATGCCCTCAACCAAGAAGAGCCAGAGACCCTAACCAAGGTAAGCAGACACTGGGAGCTACTAACGAACAGGATCCCCAGATGGCTATACGAACCCAGACACTGGGCATGTGCAGATCAGGCTACGACGCGGAACTCTGCCATTATCCCGGTGAAAGTTTGAGGAAAATAAAGAAGGAACAAGAAGAACGAGACGCGGAGGAACGAGAGAAAGCCGAAAGACGCCACGAATCCTTGCATTAAGCATCGTTGCGATACGAAGCAAAGGAAGAAACAAAAAAGAAGAGAAAAGAATACAAGGCAGAAAGACGATAAAATCCTGAATACCGCGCAAAAGAAAATAAGAAACGACGAGAGGCCGAACACCGAAGGAATAACACACAAGAAGCACCCACTGAAACCTTGGGTATGATGAGGGAACAGGGACCCTCAAAACAAGAGATCAGAGAACATCTGGAAAATCTACAGGGAAAAGGAACTACCCCTAACAAGGGCAAGCAACCCGAAACACTCAAACAAGTGGATGATATCCCAGTTAGAGTTACCCTACAGGACACCGAACGAATAATTCAGAAGGGACGAAGAGCGGAAGCCGGGATGCGTACCTACCATTACCGACATTCCCGAAGTATGGGACACAGAGGAGGAGCAGCACGAGCAACTGCACGATACCTCCACAGGGAAGATGAACGCCTCGAGCAAAAATGGAAACAGCCCTATGACCCGCTGTTCGACGAAACAGGCAATAGAATGTGGATATCACCAGAAGAAAGATACATCCAAGGCGCCAGGGAACACGGGAACACCAACGAACTCGAAACCCTTTATGTTCGTGCTTACCATGCGATCGATGCCATGAACCCGCTTCATAAAGAACCCAAATTCAACCCCAAAGATGAACTAAGGATATTCCCGACTTATCCAGGACACAAGGAACTGTCATGGGTATCTTGCAAGTATCATTGGTGCAAGACGCACAAACAAGACAAGGAAGACAACGACTGTTTTCCCATCATGATCCCCGGAACACCTAACGACAAGCCCTACCTGAAAGAAGAAGTGGAAGGATACCTAGCATACCGCTGGTACGAAAATCTCGGAGTAATGGAGCTGCGATTCCACATGGCATATTACCGAGAGATAAAGAAAAACCAGGACCACCGTCAGGAAGTTCAGCAGATGATCCAAGAAATCACAGAAGCAGAAAAAGAATATCAGGAACGAATGAAGGACGGACGGTACGACCACCTGAGGAAGGAACCCTTAATCGACGACACCAGCTCGGAAGACGAGCAAGAAACCGCAAACCTCGAACTCGAAGCAATAGCAAGATGCTTCGAGACGCCGCACAACAGCAGGGGAAAGCCCATAGAAGAACAAAAGAAAGCATGGCGACAATGGTGCAGATACGAATGGGAACTCATGAGGGAACGACACGAGTTAAGCGAAGAAGACCATATCGAAGGATGTACGGATCCTGAGAAATGTCACGAAAGTTACCTCGATACCATCGGAGCGCTACATGAGCGACAAATGATAGAAGAAGAAAGACATGAGGCACGTCTAAAGACACCAGAAGAACAGTACGAAGAACTGGAAGAACGTTTCCAACAACAACTGTTCGATGACGAATTCACCAACGACTGTACCGACGGCGAGGGTTGCTGCGACAGCGATTGCGAACGAACCCACCGAGACGCCTCGGGAAAAGAGGTCCGCCTTCTGTAACAACAGAGCCACAGAAGAGCGACAGTCAGGGACGAGACAGATCCGTACCCACAAGTGCTCTGGGAGCAACACAAGACAACAAACCCGATCGCCTAGTGCTACGAGCTCAGATCAAGGGAAGATGGCTAAACGCATGGATCGACAGTGGAGCAAAGAAGAACTTCATTGATCCAAAAATAGTCACAGAGCTAGGATTACCATGGAAAAGGAAGCAACTACCGTACCGACTTGTTAACGCGGAAGGATAATACTTTGATTACAACAACGGTATGATAGATCAAGAGATTGATCACCTTAAGGTCTGTATCGGAGGAAAGAATCAAGGAATAAGTTGTGACATCATTCCTCTGGGAGAGGAGATGGACATTCTACTTGGAATGAATTGGCTCAGACGATAAAACCCGCATATCGACTGGAGGATAGGCCAGGTCACCTTTCCCAGTGACCCCAACAGCGATAATAAAACGATCACGACGAGCAATAAGAGATCTCAATCCACGACTAAGAGGAGTAGCGTGGACCGGCATGGAACAAAGATTCCACCACCTCCAAAAGGAGCACGACACAAGCATAAGAAAGGCCAAAGATACAAAACGGAAATCCTAGGCATCCTCAGAAGACAAGATCCACGTAAGGACGAACCACCACAAGCCAGCCAGGACCGACTCAAGAACATCCCGGAAGAATACCGGATATACGACAAACTGTTTAAAGAAGAACTGGAAACAGGAGTCCCTGAACACAGCGAATGGGACCATGAGATCAACCTCACAGACGAAAAACTACCATTTCAGAAGCTATACCCACTCAACCAGAGAGAACTACAAGTTCAGCGAGAATACCTCGACGAAATGCTAAGGAAAGGGTACATCAGAGAATCAAGCTCATCAGCAGCATCAGCGATGTTCTTTGTACCAAAAAAGAACGGAAAGGATCGATCAGTCGTGGATTATCGACCCGTCAATGCACGCACCATCAAAGATCGGACCCCGCTTCCACTTATAACGGAACTTAAGGACCGATTGCAAGGCAAAAAGATCTTCACAGCTCTAGACCTTAAGGGAGCATACAATCTAATCCGTATCAAGGAAGGAGACGAATGGAAGACAGCATTCAGGACCAGATTCGGACTTTTCGAATACCTGGTAATGCCCTTCGGTCTCACCAACGCACCCGCAACGTTTCAGCGGATGATCAACAGCGTACTTCGACAATACCTCGACATCTTCGTAGTATGTTACCTAGACGATATCCTAATCTTCTCGGACAGCGAAGAAGAGCACAAGGAACACGTCCACAAGGTTTTAAAAACATTACAAGATGCCAAGCTATTGGTCGAACCGGAAAAGAGTCACTTTCACGTTACGAAGGTCGACTTCCTAGGGCACACCATCACCCCCGGTGAAATCAGAATGGAACAAAAGAAGATCTCGGCAGTAGCAGAATGGAAGGCACCCACCAACGTCAAGGAGACACAAGCCTTTTTGGGTTTTGCCAACTACTACCGAAGATTCATCAAGGGATTTAGCAAGATCGCCATCCCCTTGACGGAACTAACGAAGAAGGACAAGCCCTTCAAATGGAACGACAACGCTCAAGAAGCGTTCGAACAACTCAAGAAAGCAATCCTCAGCGAACCAGTCCTAGCAATGTTCGATCCTGAGAAAGAAATCGAACTAGAAACGGACGCATCGGACTTCGCGCTAGGAGGACAAATTGGTTAAAGAGACAACGAAGGAAAGCTACACCCCGTCGCTTTCTACTCGTGCAAACTGCAAGGAGCAGAGCTCAACTACCCGATTTACGATAAGGAGTTTTTGGCGATAGTCAACTGTTTCGGAGAGTTCAGACACTACCTGATGGGAAGTAAACACAAGGTCAAGGTTTACACCGACCACCAGAATATTTCATACTTCGCCACAACCCACGAACTCAACCGACGACAACTACGCTACGCCGAATTTTTGTGTGAATTCGATTTCGTAATCATTCATCGAAAAGGATCGGAGAATGGCAGAGCAGATGCAATTAGTCGGCGACCAGACTACGACACCGGCACTGTCAAAGCAAGAGAACAAGTGCTAGAAAAGAACGACAAAGGAGAATACTAATTCACCCAGAAGATGGTAACGCTGGGATGGATGCAAGCAGAAGCAACCAAAGAAATCCCAGGAGACCCACAGGAATTCATCCAGGAATTCCATGCATATCCACTACATAGACATTAAGGAGTCACCAAAACCTTGAAACGGCTGTTACAGCAAGGTTATCGAACGACACGACAGATAGTAGAAAAGGTTATTAAACAATGTGACATTTGTGCTAGAACGAGGGCATAACGACATAAACCTTACGGAACGCTACAACTAATCGAAGTTGCAGAACGACCATGGAGCTCGATTACAATGGACTTCATAACCAAACTACTGCTATCAGAAGATCCTTTAACTGGAATCTTCTACGATAGTATTATGGTTATTGTAGACAGACTTATGAAATTCTCAATCTATTTACCCTACAGAGAGGCAACGGACGCAGAAGTCATGGCCTACATCTTCTACGACAGGGTAGTAAGAGAACGAGGATTGCCAAAGGAGATCTTGTCAGATAGAGGACCTATATTTGCCTCTAAATTCTGGCAATTACTCATGGCACTCATGGGAGTCAAGCACCGACTCACGACAGCATTCAGACCACAAGCAGACGGACAGACAGAACGAATGAATCAAGTACTGGAACAATACCTTCGGTGTTACATCAATTATGAACAAGACAATTGGGTCGAAAAACTACCGAGCGCCCAATTAGCTTACAACACCGCCTACAACGAAAGTACAAAACTCACACCGTTCAACGCAAACGCTGGATTCACACCTGACGCGTACCACGACGCTCGGGAACCTAAGAACGTAAACCCAGCAGCAATCATCGCAAGCGACAAGCTGAAAGAAGTACACGACGAACTCAAGACGGAACTAGAATTCATCAGAAAAAGGATGCAGAGACACTATAACCCTAAAAGGTTGAAGGGACTAACCTTTAAGGAGGGGGACATGGTCTACCTATCCACCAAAAACATCAAAACAGACCGACCAAGTCACAAACTGGACTACAAATACCTAGGACCAGTCAAGATCAAACGAAAGACAGGGGAAGACCGATACGAACTGGACTTACCCCCAAACATCAGATGCCACCCAATTTATCACATCTCGATGCTAGAATCAGCCGCTGACACGATACACGTCAAGACCGGCAACGAACCACGACAAATCACAGGACCAGAAGTCTACGAAGCAGAGGCAATCAGGAAAATGGAGAAGATCAACGGACAAAAAATGTACCTGATCAAATGGAAAAACTACCCAGAAAGCGAAAACACATGGGAACCGACAAAACACCTCGCTAATGCCCAGCGACTCCTGAAGAACTTTCACCAGCCTCGAACAAAGGGGAAGCATTAAGGAAATCTTCACCCAAACCCAAGGCGGACCAGTCGACATCATTGGGAACATGGTCCACCTGGAGGTCACGAAGCAACGCATCTTCGTGCGCGTCCAAACCGGACAAGATCGCATCCTGCTGATCCACTTCCTGAAGACCACGACGAGTAGCCTCAGAACGTTTCTCCTTCACACGATTACGGATCTTACGGATCCTCGACAAACGACCGGCAGCCAGAGCCAAACGAGATTATAGCGCTGCCATTTCCTCATGAAGCTTGAGAAGATCCTCACTCGCTTCGTCTTCGTCATTTTCCAGTTTCTTTTCTTGTTTCATCAAATTCATGACTACTGCAAATTAGCAAGAATCTAACAAAAATAACACACGGTAACCTACGGGAAGATGCGACACGGGTACCATCACAGGATTTTTTGGCCCGAATACACTCACTGCAACGAGCAGAATCAGCAGACATCAGACATTTCTTGCCCGCCCGAAAACAACGAGTACAAGGCATGTCAGCTTCTTCGTTGGCAAACTCAACGGAAAGCGCAAGCGTTTGGATTTCACGATCCTTGCGAGATAACTGCTTGGAAACACGGTTAGACATCGCGGGACATGATGATGAAAGGTTTAAGTTGGACCTTACCGAAAGAAGAACGATGTTGGTTGAGATAACAGGCCTTGGGGACAAGACCACCGGAGGGGAGAGATCGTGTTACGATCTCAGCGGTTACGTCACGTGCACCCCACAAAAAAAAACTCCACCTTGACAGCCAACCAGGAAAGGACCGACAAGTATAGGAACGACGGCGCTCCAGGACCGCGTCGTTCCAGGACCGACGACGAGCTCATATCACGTCGCTCCCATACAATCATCTCTAGTATATAGAACACATTCATTAGCACTTTCATAGAACTTAGCTCACCAGCTATCAATAACAATTCTTTACATCAATAAGCCTGACACGCATTACTTGATCATTAAGAGACGTGACACTTCGCATCGCTCAGCATCACGCCCTACGTTATCTGCCAACATAAACCTAGTACGGACTAGTTTACCTGTTTGGAAACCCAACCGTCACACGAATGCTCCAGACAAGCGAGTGCTCCACTACCCTATACACCTTAAAATCCAATTTTTAAAAGTTTATGAAAAGTTTAAATTAAGCTTAAAATAGCTATAATTTTAATAACTTATATATAAGTCTTAAAATTAGTTATCTTTTTTTTTGTAGATTTCTAAAAATATCCTATATAGCTATAAACTTTAAAGTCTATTTATACTGTAAAATACATTGTATTTTAAGGTTTTTTATATAAAATAAAATAGCAAAAAATCTTTAAAAAATATAATTTAATAAAGCTAGCTATACTATTATAAGAAATATTTTTATTAGAGTTTTAGCTATTTTATTTATAGCTTAAAAGTGCTATAGGGCAGGCTATTTTTAGTTATACAGTGCAGTGGAGCGCTCGCTTGTCTGGAGCATTCGCTTATCAACCACGTTAGTTAAGATTAAGTAATATATTAATCCTGATATTACTATATATAAGCTTGGGATATGTGAGCCAGGCCCTCGGCGTTTGGATTACATAAAGGTTTAATTAATCTAATTGTTGTTTGTAGAGATTGCGGGGGAAAACAACTGGCTTGTTCTGATCCGATAATTGTTTAACTTTTCACACATTCAACATCTCGCCTTTGTCATCCTATGGATAAAGGAAGTCGACACAACATATTAAAGACGGGATATCCCCGGCAACGAGCTGTCGTAGCATGTTTGACATGTCGTGAACGAAAGCGCAAATGGTGCAGTCCCCCAACCCCCGGCCTCGGTAGCACCAATGCACGGCTTGTTACAGTAGTGGCATAGTTGATCCTTTTACTTACATTTCTTTAAGGCGATAACCTGCGACCAGTTTGTTCCTGATGTGAACGAATTGGAGCTCGATGCGAGTATACTAGACGAGATGCTTCAACATTCGATCCCGCATCACTGCAAAATTCTCGAACAATTATCCGTGATTGAGGGTTTAGTCAGAGGTATCCAACCTTCGACGTCTTTCGATTTTCCTACTGCAGCAGCTATTTCCAGCCACCAAGAGCAACAACACTCATCTGCCGATGCGCATCCTCTCCAAAATGGCCTTGGGCCGGACACTGAACCCATCGTACCCATCGTGCTGAGCCTGAACTTGGAAGCGAGTCGAGGATCCAACACAGATAGACTGCTCCAATGGCCTATATTCGACAAAGTCCTGACCTCTCTGCCGCGCTTCAAGTTCTTTGACTCGAACAGTCAAGAAGTCTTTACGTATCTCGACGATGCCGTACATCAGACTGATGCCCCAGGCGCCCACTTGCCTTCGACGTCTGGTTCTGGTTCGGTCAATATTTCCACAGACAAGTGAGACATACAACAACTCGTTGACTCTTTCTTCCAAAGAGTCAACATCAAGAACCCCATACTCAGCCACCAGGAAGCTGAAGAATACTGCCACCAGTAATATGAAAATGGACCCCAGTTTAATCTCGAGACTGGATTGGTGTTGTTGATATGTGCACTAAGTTCTCTGTGCTGATATAAGCTCTTAGCCATAAGTCTCAACTGCAAATAACAAATCTGGCTTATAACTTAGGTATTATATTATAATACCTAACTAATTACTATAATATAAGGCTAATATTATAAAAACCTAAAAGATAAATTATTTAACCGCCCTTATAGGTATAAGAAGCTCTAATATATCTACTAAGATAATCTAAGTTAGTAATATATAAAACAAGGATTTATAAAGTAAAATAATAACATATATTAAAAAGGAAGCTTATTTTAATACCCTTCCCTAACTACTATTAATATTGTTATATTAATAAATTTGTAATTAAGCTAGGGGACATATAAGCTATTAAAGAATAGCTTTAAATAGAAGATAGCTTTATAAAGCTTTTATTCATAATAGTTAAGATAAATACTATTATTAACAGTTAAGAATATAAAAGGCTTCTTAGTAATATTATCTTTAACCTTATAATTCTTAGTACTATTATTTCAACTTTTACCTACTAAGATCTTTCTTAGGAGGTTAGATAAGTTATTAAGTAAGAAAGAGAGGCATTAGAAGCCCTCTAGGATATTAATCCTAGGAAAAGTAATAAGATACATAGGTTAATTAGAAGAAGAAATTAAGCTTAGATTATATCCCTGATTAACATACAGATTATAGTTATCTGAGGAGGTAGCTGCTACTAAGGCTATGCTGCGGAGAAAACTTTGATAACTAAAGGTTGCAGGGATAAGCCATATTTGACTTCCAGGTAAGGCATATAGCCTTCAGATTTATCGATAAATACTGATGCATAAGAAAAGGTTGACCTGATGAAGGTTTTATGATGACACGTATGTCGGCGCCATTGGGGCTGAGAAGAAGGTTGGACTGGAAGAAGGTTTAGAGTAATCAGAAGGTTGTGGCGGTATTGAGTTTATGAGTCAGTTTTCAGGTTAGAAAATACACTTCTGGTTTAACACAATGGTTGATATATGCACTGGGGGCCGTAGCGGACGAGTTCAATCCAGTCGATATGGGCCAAAGCCCGGGAAGCTTCTTTCAAACACCATCTCGGCTGGAACGTCTGAAGCTGAGACATTCCTACTTCACTGCTTCTGAGAAGAGACTGGGTGTTGCCATTTCGAGGGTTGGATACACTTTCCATTCAGTGTTTGTGTCTTGCTGGGTGAGTCAGGTCAGTTGTCGAGTACGTGATGCGACTATAACCCAGACTAGGTCATTGACCCAGCATCTGTCATATGTATCTGATCAGAGCTGTGCAGGCTTTGCGCCTGTTCCATGCAGCAGGGTCATCGCTCCAGCTCCTCCTTTCTACCAAGTTTGTTGCCCTTCATTGCTACGACCTATTGGACCAATTACTCACAATACTACAGCAGCCAGTGTTCAGTGGGAGGCACTTCCCATCTCATCTCCAGCCTCTTTTGGACATGTTCTAAGCCAGAAAGGTTTGCATATTGGTTATTGATCTAAAAGTCTTGTCGCAACTGACAGAACCAGTGAAATACTTGCAGAAATGTCCCTAGGGATTCCTGCTCTAAGAGACCCTCCACCTCAAGATTCTTATCCTCCACCACAACAAATAACAAGGGATAAGCCCAACAAGTGGGCTTCGTCTGGAGAAGATAGCTGGTTCTTCTTGTTGTCTGAGATAGCTCTTTGGCGCATTACAGATCAGGTTGCCGAAATAGTCACCAAGTACATCGATTCCGAGATCCGCTATCAGCAGGGCCAAAGGATTGAAGATCTCGTGCCCATCGTCGCTGAGTTCGAGAGTCAAGTTGAGACCTTTCGACAGCTCCTTCCCGAAGCACTCAGATTCCACGACGTAGCAGAACCAGCAGGCGCTGAATGGCAGCAATATAGCCGCGGACGCTATTACCGAGCTCTCGAACTGATGCACAGACCTTTCGTCTTCACTGCTATTCATGAACCTTCTCGCAGTCCCGCTTTACAAGCTCTGGCAAAGAAAGGCTAAGGAAAACGGCTTGAAATACCTCCAGCACAGCCAAGCGAGCCACCGCCACCACGGTCTATGGCTGCAGCTTCGGAATCAGCTTCGGATCGCCAGTTTACTGCTTGCAGCCTCAACAAGACCACATCTTACCATGCCTGATGGTTGGTACGGCGGGATCTCAAAGACACTAGCAACTTTTGATTAATGGTCCTGGGAGTTTTCATGTAAATATTATACAGATGTGATTCTAGCCTTATCCGCATCGTCTTCGGGAACCATGGAGGAAGGAACTCTCATGAGTTACTGATAGATTAAATTAAACATGTTAGTACAACTTGGGTGTTGCAATGGCCTACAACAGCATTAAATGAATATAATTTGTGATCTATCTTCAACTGTGAATGTATACAGTATTATCGACCTGCTCCCCTTTCAGCGCAGCCAAGACGTAGTCAATCAATGACCATATATTCCATTTGAAAGTCGTTCTGCCGCTAGACACAAAAACATCTTGAAGGGCATCCATTCTTGCATCCATAAGAAGGATTGGCAAACACGGTCGACAATGGCCGTGTATAGCTCTTGACTTAACTTAAATAGGGAATAATATGAGAAGTTTGATTTTCGTTCCACATCAAGACTCGTACGAGTGAGTGCCCATACTGGCGCATTACCTAAGTTCAGTCACTGGACCAACTGACTCAGTACGGTCTCAGTGCCACTATCCGCATTCAGCTTGGAATCAGGGCTTTTGCTGGCTCAGGTGGTTATGAACAATTCTGGAAAAGTGGCGGGGACGAGCGGCAACACCACTCAACCGGGATCTAGCCCTGGTGGAGTAGCAATGGGAGAAGAGACAAGGACTAAGAGTGGCAATGAAGTGGCGACGCAGCCCGAGGGCCTTGAAGATATGACCCACTGTCCGCCAGACAATAACGTGTTTGTCGAGGGGCTTAGTGACTTGGATGCTGTCCCTGACTTGGGTTTAACCTCTGACCTCTTCTCATGGTGGGAGTCGATGTATGGCCGGAACATCTTTCCGCAGATTCCCTAAATGTAATAAGTCAATCGGAAGGGACGCGCCGAAGGCTTCTTCCTTTATTCTTCCCGGGTTATTGTATGGCATTATGTGTGAACTGTTTCGCCACCATTATTGTTTTACAAAGCTAGGGTTTGGCTGGAGCCGCTCGGTAACCGAGGTAGGTTGAAATTCTGATACATTAATATATCCGCGACCAGCTCACTGTAACGCGGCAACCAATTCGTTATCCGACTGGCTGACTCAGTCGTAGTTACATTAAGCAAGGTGGTATGGATTGCTGGTGGAATGCTACTATACCGGTATATCCGTAAACTCGTCGGATATTCTTTAAACGGCCTAGTACGGCGCTATCTCGGTAAGCTTATCATGCCACTGTGATTATTTTACAATACTATTCCATACTTACCTTATAATATATATCGTATGCTTATTTTTTATTTAAACATTTTAAATACATAATTTATTAAGGAAATAAGGGCATCTTTTATATACTTGGGATATATAATAATATTAAAATATTAATATTAACTCTTCGAAGAAGATAAATATAATTTATATAAGGTAGACTATCCTTAGAAAAAAAAAAAACACAACTAACTCGGAGCTATCCTTGATTTTCAAGATTTTAAACCAGGGTCAACCCGCTTGGAAAACTCTGATTATATTTTTATACCTCGTTATAGGTGGAAATTACTGTTTGCATATTCCATGGACTTTTGCACTCAAATGACCCTAATCCCATTTTCATGCATCCTGGTTAAGGACCCCGTTTCCAAGACCTATCCCACTCGGAAAACAGTAAGCAAATCTTGTCCACCGAGGCGGTCAAAGAACAGTAGCCAAGGACCCGTGCAGTCAACTCCATAGCACGAGTCAGGTTCAAATACATTTATATTCCTCGACTACCGGCCTCAGCTCTGAACTTTACTCAGCATAGTCAGCTACAAAGTTTCATCTTCTGCACCTTTTAACATGCGTTCAACTAATTACTTTTTCACGGCCTCCTTGGTTCTGGGACTGAACTCATCGCTTGCCCAGGCCCAGATGAAGCCCATCTCCGAGTTCTTTAACATCACTACCTTCCCAAATGAGCAGAAAGAGAACGTTACGCGTCTTCTGAATGAAGGCAGGCGACTCGCCACCGATGGCTCAATTCACCAGTATTTCCAGGATCAATGCATCACCCAACAGGTATATCCAGCTACCTTCACCATGCCACCCGGCTTCGTGAACCCCTTCGCGGCTTTCGACAAATTCTTTTTTGTCGGCCATGCATATGTTCATGCCTGGGCGTATGATACTGGTGATGGCTTGGTCGTGATTGATGCCCTCGATAATCAGGACGAGATTGAGAAGATCATGATCCCCGACTTGGAAAAACTAGGCTACACAGGTAGCGATATCAAGCACCTTATAATCACACACGAGCACATTGACCATTTTGGGGGAGCCAAGTACATTCAAGACCAGTTTAATGCTTCTATCTACGCCACCGAGGCGGCATGGGAGGGCATGGCTAAACAAGGAAAGGATTCTAATACGCCAGTCCCAGTCAAAGACAAGGTGGTTGTCGATGGCGATATCCTCACCTTTGGAGATGTTGCCTTTCACATTGTGCAAACACCAGGGCACACTCCCGGTACGCTTTCACTCATCTTCCCGGTTGTTGACAAGGGCAAGCGTCATTTGGCCGGACTATCTGGTGGCACCGGTACGCCAGCAGATAAGACTGCGCGAGAACACAAAATCGCGTCGCAAAACCGGTTTGCCGACATATCCAAGGCGAAGGGGGTCGATGTCCTTCTCTCAAACCATAATGTCGCCGACCATAGTCTTTATAACGCCGATATTCTCGCCCACCGTGCCCCAGGCGCCTCCAATCCTTATGTCGTTGGAGTTAAGAATTTTTACAACTTTATGAGGATCAATGCACTGTGCAGCCAAGTCATTGCTGCTCGTGAGGGAATGGACTTGGATATTTAGTCTCTGTATGTTTGGAAGTAAGGTGTTGATTACCTATAAATCAGATAAGGTTGTATTAGAGTTAGAACTCTATTTATATAAATATTCTATAAATAGTCTCAGTTACATAAAGTAATTAGCATTTCACTTAATAATAGTTTATTAAGGAAGGTTATTTTTTAAAATAAGTTAGGCATAGAGCTAAGATAATATAGCTTTAATAAATAGCTACTTGAAATAAAAGTCAAAAGTAGCTTATATAAAAGTAAATCAGGCTGCCTTAAGCCCTTTTCCTAGAAAAGACCTTTCATTAAACTCTTGTTCCGCGACCTGGAAAAGAGGGAGACCCTGGAAGTATCCATTGCCTGTCGTTCCAACTGCCTCCCAGGTGGATTTAGCTTCATGCTCGCCAATCGTCAAAAGTGGTTTTCCTGATCCTGCCGAGCTCGCGTCGGCCAAAAGTTGGATTTGACAGCATCTCTCTAGCAGCACGAACCATGCGATAGTGGCCTCAATGGTGGGCCCGACTGTCATGATACCGTGGTTGCCCAGAAGAGCTGCTTTCTTAGTACCCAGAGCTGCGGCAATGGCTTTGCCTTCAGCCGGGGCCAGTACAAGCCCGGCAAAATTCGACCACAGAATATGATCGTTCCAAAATACGCAAAAATCCTGCGTGAGCATATCTAGTGTCCTTCCGGTGGCGCAAAAAGCCCGTCCGTAGGTACTATGCGAATGTGCCGCGCAGAGAACATCAGGGCGAGCCTTGTGTATCTCTGCATGAATAGCATAGGCCGCTAGAATAGAAGTATTAGAAATTATGGGTATTCAACCCAGTCCGAAAGGGAACAAACCATAATTCAATCGCCTATTTTTTCCTCCATCAACTACTTTAGCCTCGTGATTCACGCGAATCAGGTCTTCGTCGCGGATAAGGGAGAAGTGTAGCCCTGTGCAGAATGGGATTAGTAAAGCTGCGTGTGAAGAAAGGCGCAGGATCATATGCGGTCCGCAAATAACATACCGAAAGGGTTCACCCAGAAGCTATTGGGATCAACAGGATCCCTCACAGTTACATGTCCAGCAACGCCTTCAGCAAGACCGAAATTTGCTAGCACCCGGAATCCTAGTGCTAGCCGGTGTTTGACATACTTGCGCTCCTCATAAGGATCATCAAACGTCGGAGCTTTTTCCGCTTCATCATCGACAAAAGCCAGACTTGGGTCTCCGCTTCGATGTTTTTCCATGTTTGATGAGGGTGATATAATAACGAGTCGTAGTAAGAGAACGTTACATATGTATTAAAGTGTCTAAATAAAGCTTGTAGATAACAGGTTTTGTAATATCCGACATTATATGTCTGAATATCTCGGAATATTATTCCGATTTACTATCACAAAGCCTTTACCTATTTGAGGAAACCTCGGAATGAGGATATTTGCTAACAAACCATAGGCAAAGCTTAGAGCCATTACTCGTCATAATAATCTGCCGGTTTCTATCAGTAATAGCCGACGTAATGTGTTATCTCGGGTCGGATCTAAAGCCTCGCCTTACTCTGACCCCGCATTTCGGAAAGGCTGTCGATCCAAAGGCTTACAATGATGTTTGCCAGAGCAATGAATTCAATCTTCTATAGTAGGACAAGATCCCCCATCCCCTGTTCCGTATACTCATCAATAGCAAACTCAGCATGACAGGAATAGCCTTTGGCACTTGCTTTACATTTCTCTACCGTCTCTACGCATGCCTGCAAGAATACTCGGAAGTCGTTTTTAAACAGCACAGACAACTCCGGCCTAGGCTTCTTAATGAAATTCTTTAGCTCCGTAAAGTACTCTTCGAGTCGGCTCTAGCTCATCATTATGGTAGAAAGATGAATTATCCAACACCGATTGGAGGGGGGGGGGGGGGGGGGGGGGGGTGAGTCTTACACCACAATAAAGATAGCAGCAAAGATGGAAATAAAGCCGACTCAAGTGAGCCATGCAATCTTTTCGAACTTTCTGATAGCCGCAGGAAAGGCAACCATAAGAGTTGCAATGAAAACGATCCAATTGGTGCAAAGTGCATGAGATGA
The DNA here is from genome assembly GCA_020744335.1 of Fusarium sp. MPI-SDFR-AT-0072. Lineage (NCBI taxonomy): Eukaryota > Fungi > Ascomycota > Sordariomycetes > Hypocreales > Nectriaceae > Fusarium > Fusarium sp. MPI-SDFR-AT-0072. The sequence continues at coordinate 185,018 of JAHBOG010000005.1, read as the reverse complement.
CAAGGTGTTGAGAGCCACTGACACGCCAATAATTCCTGAGGCCGTGCAGATGACATAGACGACGAGAAACAGGACCCCCGTCACTTCGCGAAGAATCGGGCCCCCGATAATGTCGGCCATGTCTGCAATGGAATGGCACTGGGGGTATTCGTTTCGAAAATCGCCCAAAATGACAGCGCAATAGGTATTGAGCATCTGCCAGGCGAGCACGGTACCATGGCCGGAAGCAAACACTCCACCGGTGGGACCGGATTCATGAGCCATTCCGGCTTGAACACTGAGGATGCTTCCCTGGCGGGAAGCGATTTCGCAAAAACCACGGAGGCTTTCGTTCTTCTTGTCCATTTTGCTATGTGAGTTGTGATGAGAAGAAAGGGATCGCAAGAGATTAGGGGCAAGATATCAAGTCCTTATATCCTGTGCATTTGAGGTAGGAAGCCCGGCACCTCCTTTTATCTTGGGCTAAGGCTCGATAAGGGGAGGAAGAACAGAAAGTACTCGTCATATGTGACTATTATCTCCCAAAACCAAGATAAGGAGGCCAAACGAATCGGGTAGCGAATGGTAACCAGTAGGTTCCAGCAGAATTTCCATGATGGATGTTCTATCAAGGCGGATGGGATAATAATTAACAACTAGACTCATCGCGGAGCAGGTTTTCGAAGATTGTGCAGCTTCCGAACAGAAGCGGTATCAGGATCATAGGCACCACCGTCTGTGAGAACTTTTGCCATTCCACGTCGTCTTTCACAAGCGGTCAAGGGGAGGTTGACAATTCAATTTCAAAAGGCTACTCTTCTGGTGGCAGCACTTCTGGGGGAGCAGCTCTCGTTGGTGCCGGAATCGCAGATATAGCCATTGGTGCTGACCAGGTCAGGATACCAGCTGCTTTATGTGGTTGTAAGTAACTAGCTGGAGTTTCAAAACTCGAGACATCCAAGTATCATTTATTCTATGCTACTGACTTTGACGGCTTCAGGCGTCGGGTTCAAGCCCACTCATGGTCTTGTGCCGTATACCGAGTTGATGAGTGGTGATGCTGTTATCGATCACGCAGGGCCTATAACCCAAACTGTCCTCAATATTGCCCTGGCCATGGATGCAATCAGTGGTTACGATGGAATCGATGACCGTTCGTTAAATTCCGCCCCTCCTGGGTCTTTTTCCTTTGCTCAAAGGATTCGGGGTCTGGAAATCAATAATCTTTTGCTCGCGGGGCTGAAGATTGGTCTCATTTCCGGGGGATTTGATCATGCTTTAGTTCAGCCCGAACTACGAACACAGGTCTTCAGCGCGGCTATGAGATTCAAGCAACTAGGAGCTTCTGTGAACATAGTCTCTATCCCTCAGCATCTCGAAGGCCCGGCTACCTGGACGATCCAACAGCGCTTGGCGGGCATGTATAACTTGACAAGAAGACAACACGGACGACAAGGATGATACATGAGTGACTTTGATAGGGCACATCTTCCATGGACCAATGAGTCTTTTTCTCAGTTGTTTCCGTCAACTCAGTACGTCATCCTCAACGGACTCTACCTCGAAGAGACGTTTCCCGGCTTGTACGGCAGTACGATGAACGAGGCTCGCCGCCTCAGAGACACATATGAGACTTATTTGGCCGATTTAGATGCTCTTATCACACCGACGACTCCTTGTGTTGTACCCCATCATGGATCATAGGGCAAGCCGATGGATGCTTTGCGGCCGAGCATGGGTATGACAGTCAATACGTGTGGTTTGAACATCACTGGCCATCCCGCATTTAGAATCCCTGTTGGGCGGGTGTCAGTTGGAGGCGACTCGACCTTACTGCTCGTTGGAATGCAAATTGTTGGCGGGTTGGGACAAGACGAAAAGGTTCTCGTCTTTGGGCATTGTTGGGAGTCAATGGCGTCATCGACCAGTAACTCGACATAGCACATGAATATGACAAATTTGGCAGCATTGCATCTGCTTTTCCTACCTTGTTACTTCGGCTCCTAGTTGCGCTGTATTCTATACTGTAAGTGTGGCCTTCAATTAACTCACATGATTGCAGCCAACCCTTTTGCTAGGAGTACATCGATGTCTGCCCCAATAAACCCCAAATTTAGAATAGCCCAGAAGGTCTTGAATCTAATTGATAGTTTTCTCTTCTTACTTATTTTCTATCTTTATATCCCATTATGTGGAGAATGCATGTTATAATGCTTGGTGTAGAAATAACCGCATCTATGCGTGTAGTTATGCCAATGGGGAGGGTACTACGCAGATATTACTGTAGACAGGGCTACATCTCTATCTATGTGGAGTCAGTATTGTGGATCTTTAATCCTGAATACTGTCCGACGGCTGCCTTCAACGCCGAGTAGACGGACTATATAGTAAACCTGCCCCGCGCAAAAATAGATAACAAATTAATAATATAGCTGCCTGGCTGAACATAGGGAACAAACACTTAGGTCATGAAGATGACCGCATAAACATTTACCGCCTTATCTTTTTAAACCCGTTGCTTGCTATTTCTTTGATGCGTGTACCCGCAGACCCGAGCCCTGCATTGTTGACGAGGATGTTGAGGTGGGAGACCTTGAAAGCGGCCAGAGGAGAGGAGAGGACCGCTCCTGGCGAGGAGAGACATACGGCATCGGCCTTAATTGCATGGGCCGAGGAGTCAAGTCATTCGATTTGGTGCATGAGATCTTCGGCGTGTGTTGCTAACGACGCCGATATGTAGGTGAAAGTGACCTACAAAGCTCGATTAGGGGGTATATTCTGTCATTTAGGCTAATATAGACTAACACAGGCCTTTTGCACCTTCTTTCTCCAAGGTCAGGACGATATCTTTACCAGTCCCGCAGGCTCCACACCAACCCTACTTCGCTGGAGGACCAGTAGTTAAGGTCGGAGGCTAGACGGCTAATGCCAGAGAGCGTAGCGGCAAGCACGCCTGCGAGCTCGGCACCCATGTCGAGCGCAGCAAAACCGGCATCGCGGGCATTGTAGACGGGGCGGTCGAAACCGAGGTAGTGAGCCGTGGCAGTGCGATCGATGGGCCACGAGGTGCCGCTATAAGCAGCGCCTCTCAGTGGACTTAGTTTCAATCGGTCGTATGCTTCGAAGAGTCGGGACAAGTTGCGCGATACGGCCCGATGATGAGCGTTAAGGTAATGATCGATGGTGGTAGGTTGAGAATCCTGCAAGTGAGTGTAGCCGGGCATCAGAGCGCCGGCGTAACGCTCTGCAGTCACTAGGATCTGGGAACCCAATGCAACGAGCCCTTGAATCACCTCTGTGAGACTTGCATGATTGATGAGGCGCCAGTTTATGGCCTTTTGGTCGATACGGCTTCGGGCGCGTTGGATTTCGCGACCGCACAGGCCCAGTTCGTGCTCCGGGTAGTTTTCAATCTGAAGGCCGAGAGTGCCTACTTCTGGCTTTGATGTTGAACCAAATTACCCCCAAAAACGAAGGCCCCCGTTATGGAGATAACGAGGAAACAGGCCCTATATTTCGTGCCATATTTGAGGCGAGCATCGAAGCCGTATCGACGGCTCGTAGGCTCAAAAGAGTCTTGACCATGTTCTGACCATGGTGGGCGTCGAAGATGCCAGTGTGCGTGAGCATGACGGTGTGTGTAAGGTCCGTCAGCACATATTGGTATATGCTGACAAGCTCATCGTCCAACTCAACCTTGTTCACGTGTGTGACCAGCAGCGACGATGCTTGAGTCTGGAGTCGCGCCTCGGTGAGCGATGCGTGAGGGTGCTTTGCATGCACTCCATTGCTCGTCTCCTCGGTGCAGCAACTGTTAGTTATCACCGCCATGACTCAGACAATAGATACTATTGCCTTCACTTAAATGGGCAAGGCAGGGTCAGGCAGTCCTCGATACTCACCCCAGCAAGACATTCTTCTTTTATAGCCAAAGCATGTACATGGGTCAAGACAGGTGCAGTAGGATATTAAATTCTGACCTTCTCCGCTATGCCGACACTCCCCACAGCAAGGCCCATAGCCACCATGCCGCGCCCCTGGCTACGCTCCGCAGTAGCCTTATATTATTAGTGAGCCGCCCGGGATAGTGTTGTCAAGACATCTACGTATCTAAATTTCATCAAAGCAAAATACACTTTAGGTTCTCTGAATCGCGACGACTTGGCGATTCTATCCTGCGCAGTAGGGACTCTTCCTTCGAATCCACTCCCCATAACGCCAAAGCACAATTGGCGCCACAAGACAGATCAACATGGCTGTACCCGCAAGCAGACCATTTCCCCACGCAATCCCAACACGCTTATACATAGCAGGCGCAAACAAAGGAAAGCTGAAGCCAGCCATGGTACGGACAAAAGCAGCTGCTCCGGTAGCGCTGGCAGCATATCGCTCATACGAGTCGATGATGTATGTTTGAGCACATTGGAACGACAGAATGAGCCCCGCAGAAAAGACTGCTGTCCCGACATTAGGGATGATCCAGTGGAGTTTCAGGTGTGCGGAGACCCCGTATAGAACGAGACCCGCTGGCGTGACAAGCGCGGTTGGGAACATCAAGGGTACGCGAAATTCGGGTCGCCCAGGATGTTTATACCGAGTCTTGAGCATTGCATAAACCTTGGAGTGTTAGTGCAAGATCGTAGAATGAGAGGAGGTTAAGCACCTTATCAATCAAGGGACCAGAAACCTGAAGCCCAATTACAAATCCAATACCAAGCGAGACATAGTTTAGACTGGCACGACCAGGTTCTTGGTTGTATTGTTGTTCCCAGACCATGGGGAAGGAAGCAAAACTTGCAATGCGTAAGTCGGAGACAGTATGATGGAAATCAAGGGTTTGCACTCACACTAGATACATAAGACCATATAGATACGCCCTGTACAATGCCGTAATCTGAATAGCGGGCTGAGTAAACAGCATCTTGAATGGTCTCTTCAAGTTAGTTAATAGCAAACAAAGGAATGATCGATCTCTCTGCTCGAACTCGGTATGCAGAAGTCTATTGCCAGTTATCTTGCGGAGCTTTCTGGCCTTGGCCTTGAGAATCTTGGGAGGGTAAGTCTCTTGCAAGAACAGGAACGCTAGGATCTGAACGACGGCATCGGCTATGGAGACTACCCAAAAGATCCATCGCCAGTTCAGGTGTTGGGTGAGGTAGCCAGCAGCTTGAAGCTTGTTAGTCTGACGGTATTGTTGGCAGTTTAGAGGCTTTACCTATGGGCCCGACAGCAGGTCCTAAGAATGGGGCAAGACTGTAGATTGCTGTCGCAGTTCCTCGTTCCTCCTTTCTCCAGCAGTCGCTCAGCACGCCGCCTCCAAGCTAAAATTGAGTGATTAGTAGGTAACAATTAGCCAGTAACTATGGATGATCATACCGCCTGAGGTGCACTCCCACCAAGACCGCTCAAGAAGCGAAAGATGAGCATCTGCTCTTTGGTCTTAGAAAACCCACATACAGTATTGAAGATCAGGTAAAACATGTTGGCAGACTGAAGAACGACAACTCTCCCAAACATCTCCGATAAGGGAGCGAGCAAGAATGGGCCAATAGCATAAGCCAAGAGAAAGATGGACATGAGAAGGTATGTCTCAAAGTCAGATGAGATCTTGAACTCTTTGGCTAAATCAGGCAAGGCTGGTGCCAGCATGGTTGAAGAAACGGGGGAGATGAATGTGAAACAGGAGACAAGAATTGTAGAGAGCCATTTCTTGCGTTTGGTCCAATTGTGTGGATTGGATGGATCGTGGGGACCATCCCAGGTCACCTGGCCGTTGTGTTAATGGTTATGGTGGCCAAATGGTGCAGGGATAGGCAAAAGGATGGTTGAGATGAGGGCCAACTTACCAGGTTCGGGTCCTCATCTTGAGGCAAAAGAAGTGGTTCTGGGACTGGACGGCGCTCTAAATCTTCAGACGACTTTGCAGATTGGTCTGACTGGCTCGCAACATCAGGGTCTTCCGCAAGGGACGCCATTGGCCTTGGACGACTCGAACGGTTCGAGTCATAGCTTATGTCGCGGTCATGGTCACGTATCAGCCAAGGATAATTCTCACGCGACTTCTCATAGTTGACCAAGTCCTCGAGCATGGGGCTCCAGGACCTCCAAAGAGAGGAACGAGAGCCAGCTCTTGAGAGCGCTGGAGTATTGCTTTTGCTCATTGCTTGCGGGACAATAGCGAATGCAACGATTGACAAAGAAACGAGAGTTGTCTAGGGAAATTATATAAACTACAAAGAGTAATGATGAAACGAGAGAATGAGCAAGCGAATGCAGTTGGGTATGTTGGTTCCTATCACAGAAGGGCTGAGACGCTGAAATATATCTTGACATTGTAAAAGTGTCCTACTATGACAAGAAGGCTGTATCTTAGCTATGCTTGGTATCTAACGCTAAAGTGTTGAAAGATAAAGGCGTAGCATGCATAAGTCAAAAGAACAACTCGCCAAAACCACGCCATTCCGCATCATCTTGCCGACTTGATGGCAGGAAAAGACTGTCATGACTACACAGCCTGAATGCGTCACTGATGAGGCTACTGTCCAAGACACTATGCTGCTAGGCGTCTTCCCAGAATTGTTCGTATCGCTAATTGAGTGATTAAAGTGAATGACATTGGTTTCAGCTGTTAATTGTCCATGGTCGTCATTGGGGTGGCTTAGAAGTTTCGTTTCAATTTAGCTTGGTTGGGTTGGGGCCATCTCATTTGCTCAAGCAGCATCGCCAAGAGCTGAAGGCGGAAATGGCATCGCGCATCATCACGCCATGAGATTCGGAACATTTCAAGATACTGAGCTGATTGCCTTTGGCCTCCAGGCTTTAGAAGAGCCCTAGCCCTGAAGTGCAATTTGTGCGCGGGTTCCAATCGACAGTTTGTGCAATATTGATTTCTCGCTTTCACTCTAGGGCTCACACGCCATATTTTTAAAGCACATCGTGCAAATCAACGTGGTAAAAATAAACTTCTGTGACCTTCACACAGCCGAAGATCTGTTCCAGTGGTTTTCTATAAATATGCCTTTTGTGCATCGCGTGTCTCTCGTTGATTGGCAGACGGAGTGATTCACAGAACTTAGATAACGGCCAAGCAATGACGGCGCCGTTAGCACGCAACCTTGATGACGTTTAACTCAGCATTGCCCAGTCAAGCCACGAGACCTTGAATTAAGCTTAAATTTTATCCCTGTCACAGCTTCCATTGTCCTCCGAACTCTGACATGCCAAAGTCCTTAGCGAGCTGCCCAGTGATGATCTTCTCAGCCCTGCGATGAATGACGCGTCCCTTATCTCGACTGGCCTGATGGATGTCTCGAGGCAAATCAGGCTCTCGATGCATTCTATTTATGCCCGGTGGCTTGGGTGATCGCGTGACGCAAGCGAATTCCAGAAATGAAGACTTTGAGCCAACATTCGTTTCAAGACAAAGTGGCAGACGACCTGTTGCTATTCTGGGGCATGCCTCTTCTGTGATACAGGCTAGTGCGTCTTTATCGTCGAGGCTGAGTGAGAAGAAATGAACATTCACCGAATAAGATGCGGTCAATGGGCATAAAGGAAACCCGAAACATGGCGATAGATAATGAAGCATTGAAGTATATAATGATGCCGTATCCAGGCAGAGAAAGAAGCGATTCAGAACACTCAACAGCCTCATTCTCACATTCGCTTTAAATAATTTTAGCTGGAAAGCTTCCATTCGCTGCAACAAGCCGATCGTTTATACACTATCAACCCCTCTTTAGATTCTCTACAACGACGTACTCAAGTTCTTTGGCACGAACATAATGACAATGGGCTCTACTGTCGCTACAACAAGTATGAGAGTCCTTGTCTGTCCATCTGGCTTCAAGGGCAGCCTCCAGCCCAGTGAGGCTGCAGACTGTATTGAAGCGGGGATCCTCGCCGTTGAACCTAATGCCTCGGTCCGCAAGGTTCCGTTGGTTGATGGAGGAGAAGGTTTCACGCAGGCCATTGTCACAGCAACAGGAGGTTCATTGCACCGCGTACACGTAGTCGGACCCGTGGGAGAAGAAGTCACGTCATTCTTTGGTCTGCTGGGTCGCAAAGACGATGAGCCAACCACGGCCGTCCTTGAAATGGCTGCTGCTGCTGGCCTGAGCTTAGTGCCGCCCAATAGTCGCAATCCAGGCAAGACAACAACCTTCGGGGTTGGACAGCTCATCCTTGCTGCACTTGATGCTGGAGCCACCCGCATTCTGGTTGGATGCGGTGACTCTGGGACGTGTGACGGTGGTGCGGGGATGCTTCAAGTTCTCGGTGCAAGACTGGTTGATGTCCAAGGGCGTGTCCTTCCCCTGGCCGGCGGTGGCGAGTCACTCTTGGACCTTGGTTCCATTGACCTGACTGGAGTCGACAAACGTGTCTTCAAAGCCAAAATTGACGTTGCCGTGAATTGGCATAACGTGCTTTGCGGACCAGACGGAGTGGCAAATGTCTTTGGTCCCCAGAAGGGATCAACGCCAGAGCAGGCCGCTAGCCTCAGTCTTGCCATGGAAAAGTTGGCAGACGTTGCTACTGGCATTTTTTGCGACAATAACGTACGACTTGCTCCTGGAGGCGGTGCTTCGGGAGGCCTTGGAACAGGCTTGCGCTTGGTAGGAGCTACCCTCAGGCCCAGATACGAGGTCATTATGCAGTACATCAACTTGCACAGTATATTTGACGATTGCGATCTTGTAATTACTGCAGAGGGGGGCATTGACGATCAAACTCCGAGAGGAAAGATCCCCGCAGAAGTGGCCAGACTTGCAAAGCAACATGGACTTCCTGTGATAGCCATCGCTGGTACGATTGGCCAAGGGGCCAGAGTGAACTATGATATCGGGATTGATGCTTTTACATGTATCATTCAGCGTCCAATGAGTCTGGACGATGCGGTTTTAGAAGCGGAGAAATTAACCCGTGAGAGTGCTGAGACGGTTATGAGAATCGTTGTGGTTGGGCGGATGCTGGGCAAATCCCCTTGATGAGACACGTGTTATCTGAGTTTATTTTTCATTTAGCTTGATTGGATGAATTTATGAACGATGGTACTCTATTAATCAAACTACATACTTGTCCAACTAGACGGTTGTTTTGTTCGTATCAGTAACGGTTACCTCGACCTCATGGGCACAAGGGGAATGTGTATGAAACCGTGCAATTGGTCAGATACTATGTTATAATGTCTACATTGTAAGCCGGGAGTTTTATTTGCCCTTGAGACCTGTGGCTTGGGCTGAGAGCTTATACTCACCACATAAACTTAGTCCTTCCAGTTCAGGTAGCTGTCGTGCAGCAACGTATTTATGAAAACTGCAATGGAGATGATGTATATGCTACTTGGAACACAAGAAATTAAGTGAAATCCTTCTGGTGAGTTCAAAAGAAGTCCTCAGAGAGATATTTAAGTTCTAAAAGTTAAAAGAGAATTACTGTTGCCTTTTTTTCGTCTATAAATACCAGCGTGCCTCCAGATTATCTCTCCTCTTTCCTGTTCCTTATCGACAAATAATTCCACTCACACACCCACACAGATACTCATCTCACTCATCTTATATAAAAGCTACATCCGCCAACATGTGCTGTGGAGGTGGAGGAGGTGGCAAGCGACGGGGCGGCACGGAGCCGCCGTTTGCGACGGGGCCTATGAGGTCTGTACCGTCTATGAGGCAATCGTCTTGTAGGAAGAAAGCGACTGCCAGGCAGACAGCCACCCAGCTGCAGGGGGTTGTCGCTAACATTAGGTCGAAGCGTCAAGAGGAGAATCTCGCGATGATCAGCCAGAAGGCTGGCAGGCAGCAACTCGCGGATCAAGTCAATTCAAGACGCTTCGGCAATGCTTGGGATCAATCGTTTTACGGGTCGAGCAACGGCTTCCGGAAGGGAAAGTCCAAGCAAACAGCCAGCATGGGCAGTGACACGAGCAGGCGTGGCATTAATGGCTCATTCGAGTCCTTCCAAGGATATTCCTGGCGATAAACTGGTATGAAGGCGTTCAGAATAAACTTTGAATTGAATATACTGACACTTTTAGTCGAGGTTCGACGTTGCCTCGCCTCACTGAGAAGACACCAGTACATTCTCGTCTGAGACCTGAGTCATGGCTCTGACTTGATAAGTTGGGATACAAGATGAAGTGATGGATATCCCGTGTTCTATTGTCCAGGGGATATCTGGATTGAAGAGGGCTATCGTGTTCAACGACGTTTGTTTAGGCGCCGGGTTTGGAGTGAAAATTCACGGGTTTAAAAAAAGAAGTATTTGAGATCCTCCTTGGTCAAGGATACGAAAGACAGGTGGCATTCAATTAAGTCTCTTGTCTTCAATATTAAGACACATTATTTGTGCCATATACTTTGTGGGCCAACTTTCTTACTTGACACATAAACCTTCTCCCCATTAGGAAACACGACGAGTGCGTCTGGAGCCTGAATCACAGTGGCTTCCACCTGCAGCGGTTCTATAAGCATGCCTGCCCTCCACTCGAGAGAAACAAGCCAACCTCCCATAGCCCTGACATGAGTCAACTTCCCACCTGCCCAAGACGACGGTAAGCTCGGAAGTAGATGTATTATAACGACCTGCCTTGACGGCTCGGATCTTAGCGTAGATTGGACCAGACACTCCAAGATCCCAGCACATCCGCCGAAGTTTCCGTCTATTTGGAATGGAGGATGATTATCCAACATGTTTGGTAATGTCGATGTTTTCAACAACAGATCCATGTGGTTTTCGCAACCTTCTGAGTCTCGGAGACGGGCGTGAAGGTTCAGTAGCCACGCTCTACTCCAGCCTGTATGACCTCCTCCGTGCTCCGCTCTCCTCGCAAGAACCTTCTTCGCAGCCTTTATCAGGAGCGGCGACGAGTCCATACTGATAGAGTCATCGGGGTATAGCCCAAAAAGATGTGATACATGGCGGTGTCCGGGTTCAGCTTCTTTGTGATTCTTCAAGCCCCATTCCTGTATGAGTCCATCTTTATTCAGCGACATGGGCGGTAGCTTATCAAGAGCTGCGATGACATCGTTCCTTCGTGGATGATCTGGATCGAGGATGCTGATGCTCCAGAGGAAACTCTCAAACGCAATGCGCACAATTGTCATATCGATTACAGACCCTTCACAGAAGATCCCTGTCTCTCCTGACTGGGACACGAAGCTGTTTTCCGGGGACAAAGATGGGTTGGTAACCAAGTATCTGCCGCAAGAAGATGGAATGAGAAAGTCAAGAAGGAATTGAACACAGCCTTCGAGGACAGGAGCAATGCGACAATGAAGCGTGGGCTCGTACTGATATATGAGCATTCTGACGACATCGGTACACAGCCAGGCCCCTCCAAGCGGCCAGATAGTAGCTGGCATCCAGCGATCTTGAGGGTCCGTGTCAGCCCATATGTCAGTGTTATGATGAGCGCACCATCCTTTGCAGTTGTAAATCATCTTTGCTGTTCTTTTGCCTCTTTCCGCCATGCGTTCGAGAAGGTTAATCAGTGGTATAGCACACTGGATGAGACTGCATGGGATGGCTGGCCAGTAGTTCATTTGGAGGTTAATGTTGATGGTAAACTTGGATCCCCAAGGCGGTGAAAAGGAAGGATTCCATATCCCTTGTAACGTTGCCGGTAGAGCTTTGTCAGAGTTTCGACTTGAAGAAATGAGCAGATATCGTCCGTAGTTGTGATAAAGCGCCACTAAGCCAGGGTCTCTGTTGCTGGCGATTCTTTTGTTCGTTGGTAGATGGTTCGCGTCAGGGAATAACCGAAGGGACATTCGGCCGAAGAGGTTGGTATAATCGGATCGATGGCGGCGAACGAGAACATCCCATGGCTTCCGAAGAGCATCATCAACGTCCAAAAGAGCCGACCTTTCGGGGTCCTCTTTTCTGAACGTGGTATGCGCCCCAATGGCGATAACACATTTTGTCGCATTGACAATCAGGCAATTTCCAACCGCCTTGATAGTCCCATCGCCAGGTTCGCAGGAAGCTCCAAGAACGAGAGACAGGCGGTTACTGTTTGCGCCACCAGGTGTTGCGTTGAGAATAATTCGTGAGTCTTGCGCGAAGATGCTGTCGAGATACTCGTTGGTCTCTCCCTCATTCTCGCTCTGTCGATTCAACCGTACGACAAAACGGCTCTTTTCGGATGCTTGGACTTGAATGGCTAATACACTGTCTGGAAAGCTGGCAATGATATCGCGACGATACGATATACCGTTGCATTTGTAACGGGTTGTGACTTGGGAGGTATCCAAGTCGAGGCATCGTGTATAATCGGTCACCTCACTCTCCTCGTGATTAAACTCAATCTTGCATTGGCCCAGTGGCTCATAGTGCCTCATGCTCGATGGCGTAGCAAAGAATGCCTCTTTAACAAGATCTTCTGCATCCTTGTGCTTCTCATCTCTGATCAGTTGTCTGAGAGTAGCTAAATGACTGTGCGCATCTCGTGGTGTTCTGTCTTGCGGGCCGCCATACCAAACAGAGTCCTCATTGAGTTGGAGCAGCTCGGTCGACGTTCGCCCGTAGACCATAGCTCCCAACCGCCCGTTGCCAATGGGAAGAGCCTCAGACCATGAAGATGCGGGGGCGGCATAATGCAAGAGCATGCCTTTGTCTGTGTCACTTGACTCACCTTCATCCATGGTGGATGACTGGATATGCGCGCCGTTTTGCCGCGATGGATTCATGGCGCTTGATGGTGGAAAAGTGCGCATGGAATATCGATGCTGGGGCTAATTGATGAGGGGAAGTTGAATGAATCTCTTGTGTTTTTTGTTTGCCGAACAGGGCCGATTGTTGATGGATTAGACCCGAAGAGGATGGTCAACCCCACAAACCCATGCGGACGGATGAACGGCCCATGGGGTAACGACGGGCTCGGCGATGCTATTGGAGGGATTATTATTTAAGTTGACGATGTACCCACATGCCCCAGAGTTGAGAGTGGTTTAAAAACTGGAGGCATTTAGCCGACATCGCACAGACTGCAGCTATCACGTACATGAAGCATTGGGCTGTGATCAGAACCCACCAAACAGAGGAAGAATAGTCCAGTAGTGGTGTGATCTGAAGTTTGTAGGATGCGGTCTACACTCAATCGCTTTGTCCATGGCTCTCGTGCCGCACTCGACCTGGAATAAGTGCACCAACTAGGTCAAGACTATACTCAGCAATGGCGGCACTGAAAGCATTCTTTGCATATTATATAAAGACGATCTGAGACCCAACAGCAAAACGCATCATTTGAGATTGCTGTGTTTTTGACTTTATAAGATATCAGCAAGATCATACAGGATATCAATATGCCTATCCAGGCACGAAGAGCCTCTTTCGAGCGCCATAACATTTACCAAGATGTCCAAGCTGATGCAAACAAGTCAGGCGTCGCTGTCGAAGAGATCGTCACAGCGCGAATCACCGAGGACCATCTGATCACCAAGTCTCGGGAAGCTCTGTCTCTCAAGTCCAAAGCTGGCTTTCGCATCTTTCTCATCATGGTGACCATGGGATTTAATCAAGCTGCGTAAGGCCTTTAGCCGATCGAACCGTCATGTTGAGCTGACACTTGTGTAGATATGGTATCGACTGGGGTGTCATCAGCAGTATCAACTCCAACACCTATTGGCACGACTACTTCGGTTTCGCTAATAGCGGTTCGACACTCGGTGTCATCAACGCTCTCATGACCATTGGCAACTTTTGTGGGGCTCCGTTCCTCAGTGTTGCCGACAAGATTGGTCGGCGAAGTGTCAACTTTCTCGGATGTTTTCTCACTATTGTCGCTTCTCTTATTCAGTGTTTCGCACCTAATGTCAAGGTCTTTATGTTCGGCCGTTTCGTCCTTGGCTTCGGTACCGCGCTTTGCACGAGCTCGCAGTACATCGCAGAAGTTGCACCTCCACACATTCGTGGACAGTGAGTCCCTCTCCAATATCAGCCTCTGAGGCATTTCATAACAAGTTCTCAGCATCGTCGGAATCTTTGGTGCCTTCTTCCAGGTTGGCTCGCTCGCCATTGTCGGGATCATGATGGGATTCACCCACTGGGAAAGTAACTGGAGCTGGAGAGTGGCATTCCTGATCCAAGCCATCTTTCCTTTCTTTGTTTGCGTCACCATCTACTGGTTTTGCCCCGAATCACCGCGATACATGATCATGAAAGGCCAAAGAGAAAAGGCTCGCACCATGATCTCGAAGTATTTCACCTCCTCGGAGGACCCTAACCACCCGTTTGTTGAGACCATGATAGCTCAGATTGACGAGTCCATTGAGACTTCTGCGGTTGGATTCCGTGCTGTATGGGACTTTAGGGTCTTCTTTACCAAGGCTGTTGGTTTCCGAACATTTGTCCTTCTCCTTTATTCGATCTTCCAACAGTGGAATGGTAAGACTCTGAACGCCAACTCTTGTTGTACTTCTTTCTGACTCGTGATAGGTGGTGGCATCATTGGACTCTACATGGATCCAGCTCTTCAAACGATTGGTATTACCAAGAAGCTCGACGTTCTTGGTATAACTCTGGGTTTAACTGCCACTTACTTTGTCTTCACTCTTTTCGGTGCATACATCATCGAATATTTCCGCCGACGAACTCTAATCTTCGTGGGCTTGATATGCATCATAATTGCTCAGACCGCTGTCACAATCACAAGTTGGCGAGTCAATGTGCAAGGAGACAGGTACCTTTCTTATCTTACAGTTGTCTGGATCTACTGTTTCCAAGTCTGCAGCGCGTCCTTTATAGCGACCATGCACAACTTGTACCCAGTTGAACTCCTGTCTCTTCCTCTGAGAGCGAAGGGAATGGCACTGTACACGATGTTCCAGGTATGTCCTTCACCAACAATATTGCTTCAAAGACTAACAGTGAAAGGGCGCTGCTGGCGTTGTCCACAATTACGGAATCTCAGTCGGTATCTCGAAGGTCGGATACAAGATTTGGGCTGTCTACATTGCCTACAACCTCATCCAGCTTATCGTGGCTTACTTCATCTTCCCCGAGACTGGAAAGCTCAATCTGGAAGAGATTGATCACATTTTTGAAACCAAGAATACTAACCCCACCAAGCTGAGTGTCAAGATTGCAGACGCTAAATGGGCTTCAATCAAGGAGGAAAAGAGGCGGGCTCGTAACAATCCCACGGTAGCTTAATTATAGTCACTTTGAAACAGGACAGCCGTATGTATCAGTCAAGAATATTCGCGCAATTTCAATATGTGGCTTACCACGTCGCAACAGTCAACAATTGGTGCCCCAACCGCTTTCCGAGTAACTGTCAATTGATACGCGTATACCCACCACGGACGATTTGTCACGCGATGGCAGATCAAATGTAGTAGCATGCATTCCAAGTATTCTCCTTCCCTTTCCAGCTGTAGTTTAGTATATGCAGAGCTAGCGGATGATCTGCGCCGTGGATAAATGGGTAGACGGGCCGGTAGACATAGCACTTTTGCGTTTGCACACGACAGAAGATGTTTACAACAACGAAACGCTCTTGCAGATCTCTCCCACATCCCGATACTTGAATCGGAAACTTGGATCAAGTTCCTCCAGTAAAGTGACAAATTGGGGGTTCACAACATCCGAGAGACAATTATGCTAATTCATGGGTAATATCGCCCCCCCGCCTCAGTTATGCAGCTTCCCCTCTCAGTGCCGAGGCCTGTTACTTGCCAGTCATGATGTTAACTTGCGACAAATCTTTCTCCTAGCTCGCCCGTCTTGCTATTCTTCAGCAGTAGAACCAAGATAGCTGAAAATGGGTTCTCAACAATTTGACGAGTCCATCAGGGGTGCCTTGCCTCGTGACTTTATCTGGGGTTTTGCTACAGCGGCGGCCCAAGTTGAAGGTGCATGGAACAAGGGCGGCAAAGGTGTTTCAATATGGGATACCTTCGCGCATACCGCAGGCAAGGTCAAAGATGGAAGTACTGGCGATGATGCTGTAAAGTCTTATGATCTTTACAAGACTGATGTTGAGTGGCTTCTCAAGTACAAAGTCACAGGTTACCGGTTCTCGCTTTCATGGTCACGAATTATCCCCATGGGCGGAAAGGATGACCCTGTCAACGAGGAGGGTATATCATACTACAATCGCTTGATCGACGAGCTTCTTGCCAACAACATCACGCCTTTTGTCACGCTCTTTCACTGGGATATCCCCCAAGCTTTGGAAGATCGTTATGGGGGTATGCTGAACAAAGATGCATACACTCCTGACTTCATTCGTTATGCCCGGGTATGTTTTGAGCGCTTCGGCGATCGCGTCAAGAACTGGATTACATACAATGAACCTGGCGTCTATTCACTTGCTGGTTATGCTGCCGGAGTCCACGCTCCAGGTCGATCCAGTTTCCGTGACCGCAATGAAGAAGGCGACAGCAGCACAGAACCCTTCATTGTCAGTCACACGGAACTTGTGTCACATGCATACGTTGCCGATATGTATAAGCGCGAGTTTAAACCCACACAAAATGGCAAAATCATGATTACCCTTCATGGCAATTGGTCTGAGCCCTGGGATGTCGATGATCCGCTGGACCAAGAAGCAGCGGAACGAGCAAGAGAGTTCGAAATCGCCTGGTTCGGCGACCCTTTGTACAAAACAGGAGATTACCCGGAGTCCATGCGTGCACAGCTGGGGGACCGTCTCCCGAGATTCACACCGGAAGAAAGCAAGCTTGTACTGGGAAGTTCAGAGTTCTATGGCATGAACTCTTACTCGGCTTTCTATGTCCGTCATCGCGACGGGCCTGCTGATATTAATGACCATTTGGGCAATGTTGAGAAGCTTGATGAGAACAAACAAGGTGAATGGCGAGGACCTATGAGCGACACATACTGGCTACGAACCACTCCCTGGGGCTGGGCCAAGTTGCTGCGATGGATCTGGAATCGATATGGCATACCCATCTACATTACTGAGAATGGTACAACGGCGCAGGGTGAACATGAATGGAGGCCAAGCGGTCCTGATGATGTCTTGGAAGATCCCTTCAGGGTTGATTTTTACAAGAGCTACCTCACAGAAGTCGCCAAGGCATCACAGGAAGGTGTTGTGATCAAGTCGTACTTTGGATGGACATTTACAGATAACTGGGAATGGGCTGCTGGTTTCTCAGATCGGTTTGGGGCAACGTGGATCGATTTCGAGGCTGAGGATAAGACGAGGTACGCGAAGAGGTCTGGGTATTTCTTGGGGGAATTCTTCAATCATCTCATCCGGAAGGATTGATATGGAACCCTTTAGAATTCATACAGGTGTCGATTCTATAGAAGAATAGAATTTGGGAATTTAAAAATCATCTGATATGAAGTTGCGACGTGGAAGTCCAGAATCCAAAGAGCCATCTATTTTTCGTCCTTCTGAGTTAGTGACCCTGGTGCTCTGACAGTCTCAGCGCCTCATTCCGCAAAGCCTCAGCCTTCCAGTGGCATTATAACCAGTGGCTGTGCAATAACATATAAATAACAGTTATGGCGCCACCAACAATAAACATGTTGTGAGAATGACACCTTAAATCTAGAACCATTTCTATCTGCAGGGTAAGCGAAGTGGTGAGGAACGATGGCGCTACGCCACTGTACTTTAGTGTCGATCATATTGAGCCGCGAATCCGATTACCCTGGCCTGCGCGCTGCATCCAGTTAGATCGTGTTAAGGCAATAAACAGCGATGTGACGATTCATCTTCAATTGCTGGAAGACAAGGTGCAGTTACACATCTGGTTCAAATCGCGACACCTCGTATGACATTTCTCTCACGGGCCAGGTGATCTCACGTAAAGTTCACATTTCTTCAAATAGATCCTAGATCTCTCAACGTCGTCTTCGGCCTTGAGCGCCACTAAATCTCATTAGTGGCCAATGCTTGCACCTGGAATGTGTTTGCATTTGGCATCAGGTCTTCCGGACACAGTGACGGACGCCACAAAAGCTTTGACGCGTAGATGAGATATCATTTCCGGGCCGGCCCTCATGCCCAGACGTGATTCATCTTGATTTGGTCTATCCTCTCGAAACATGATAATGAGCCCTTTCTAAGCGCGACTGGCTTCAGTAAAGAAGCAAAATGCTTATATCGGTTGGAATAGTGCGGTCTACTCCATATGGTTAATACTTGAGCACACTATACTAACTTCTTAACAGGCCATCCAAGCAGCGTTATTGGGATTGGCACTCTTTGTAGTTATTCTTCGATGCTGGACCAGACTTTACTATGAGAGAAAGAAGCTCACTCTTTCTGAGTACTTTGCATGGATGGGCTGGATCTTCGCTCTGGGATGGTTCATAACCTCGACACTCTCCATGCTCATTCTGGTTCATCATCCCCCGGCTGGCCCAGATCTTCTCATCCCAAGTGTCGACTACCAGAAGGTGAGTGACTTTGAAAGCTTTCGATGGTATAAGCTTATTCATCCTCGATTCTAGACAGTCTGGGTAGCCGAATACTTCTTTGATACAGGAATTTACTGGCCGAAACTGTCTATCCTCGCCTTCTATTGGTATCTTATACCAGACGTTTTCCGATCCTTGAGAGTAGCGCTATATGCAATAACGGTATACCTGATTTCTTGTATGACAACATCTATCTTACTCAACACCCTGATAGCAAGACCTATATCAGACAATTGGTATGACTACAGAAAATGAATTCCTTGCATTGAAATTTCTGGCTAAAGTCACACCAGGTCAGTTGAGAACCAGCTGAACTCTGCCTGGAACTCCCTGCCCAACTTTCTGACGCAATGGTGTCTGAACTTCTCGACAGATCTATTACGTAAGTCTAGAGTTAACCATGGGGTCTTTAAGAGAGACATACATAGACTGACAAAACTCCCAGTGTTCTGTTTCCCATTTTTCGTCCTCAAACATCTGACTTTGCGCACTGAACAGAAACTTGGTCTTGTCGGCGTCTTTTCTCTTGGTGCAATCACGATGTCAGTCAGTCTTGCCCGCTTTATCATAAGCAACGCAGCTGACTATCAGCTGGATGAGCCATCTGGTAGTAAGTATACACCTTGACTCTCCTGGCAAACTCTAACCTGAGCGAAAGACACACTCTGCATGGCAGAAATGGCGACCGCAGTTGTCGTGGTTTGTCTTCCTGGCCTGAAGAAACTGATCATGCGATCGAGAACACCTACCAACACGACGAGTCAAGGGTTCAGCTCGGAGCAGTCAGGCTCAGGTCACTCTTCCAACATTACAGGATCAAAGTCGAGGACTGCATCGCAGGCTTATGCGGAATGGGGTGTCATGGACGATGAGATTGAGTTGGCTGATCATCCCCAGCAATCACACTTACCTGGAGAACTACAGGACGTGGGAAAACTACTGTAGTATCCTTAAAGACGTGGAAGACGATCCTATATGGCTAATAAAGTAATTTACTAAGTAGCTTTGCTGTCAATCTGGTGCAAGGAGACGTTCAAGTACGCCCATTCCTTCTCAGTCCTGCCCCTTTGGTGCTTTGGAATACAGCACCTGTCCATCCTTCTCAAACCCTGCAATGACATTCTGGCCTTTATCACTCACGAGCCACTTGATAAACTCGGATGCTTCTTTACCATTCGGTGCCTTTTCGCCAACCAAAGCATGAGCGGGATTGAGCAATGGGTCGTCCGCACTATCGCTGCCCGCTTTGTAAACTATAGTCTGATTCCTGAGTTCCGCATCAAGGGAGAGTATGGTACCACGATCAGTGATAGTGTACTCTTGGAGGATAATTGCCGCTGTAAGAGCCTGAATCGGGAAGGCGATGTACTGGTGATACCATGTGGAGTAGGCAGTTGCCCAAGGAACCTTATCGAATTCGGATATCAGCACAGTCAAACTCCAAATGGCTGTCTGTCTCTTACCTGTCCTATGCCGGCCCATAACAAAGTCTCTTTAATATTGGTAGCAGACTTGTCATAGCGGCTCAAGAACCGAACAGGAGGCTCAGTAGCAGGGCCTTCAGCTGCTTCGTGGAGGTTCGCAAACGTGGTCATTATGTCGTCACCTTTGGAGATATTGGCGGGATTTTCTTTGGGTCCAACTAGAAGGAAGTGATCTCGGAAGGCGTAGTAGCTTGGACTTTTGGCGATGCCTTGTTTGATAGCAATCTCTTCCGCAGCTGGGTTGTAGGTGATTCCAATGTCAGCCTCGCCAGTCTTGAGATACTGAATGCTGTAAAAGGTATCGCTTTTGATCCATGCCACTTGGAATGGTTTCTCTCCGTCTGAAACGCGCTTTTTGATATATGCATTCGCAAGCTCTGACCACCTGCATTAGCATAGTTCAAATCATGGACGCGGTGGTTTCACCCTTGATCAAACCGCTTTGACCAGCACCTCCGTTGGCGATGAGTAACTTGATGGTGTCATTCTTGTTGTGATCGAAGCCGCCTCCGTAGACTGCCTCGGGAGCAACAGCGAAGCAATTGCTGACAAGAAGAGAGATCGCGAGCAAATAGGCCTTCATGGTTGATTGTTGATGAAGATAACTTGAGCTAGTGAGAAGAAGAAGAGTTTAGAAGTCGGTTTAAGTCATGGGGGGAAAGATGACAGCTTAAAAATTTGGCAGTACTGGTGACTAGGAACGCCATGCAGGGCTCAAGAGATTGCAATGTCTCGCTTCTTCTTCAGCTGAGACTGTTGATTTGGTAACCGTGCTACCGGTTGGCAGTAGTAGGGGCAGGAAAGACATCAACCATGTGCGACAATAATACTTGTATATTCTTGGCATAAGTCTGGGTAGACTTTCCACTGGCGATTTTGACTCCCCAATTGAAGATCTCTGGTTTTGTTGATCCGTCGGGCCGTGATAAAAAGCCATGTCAGCACGCGCAACCAATTCGGGACGCAATAAGCACTAATGAGCTGAGTATCCTTGTTGAACTTAGGTAAATCTAGTAATTGATTGACGGGGCTGAAGTTAGATCGATTAAAGCTATGATTGATCGCCGACCAGCACCGAGTTATTGACTCTTGGCAACAGTAGCTGGCGCCAAAATGAGAAATAATCGGCCAGACCGCTTCTCCATTGCCGATCCTATTTGACTGCTACTGAGTGTACCCTTCCGATGCATCGTGGCCGGATATCCCGATACTTCAATCACGTCTTGAGCAGTTGTGTAATGATGCAATTCCCATTGCTCCCAAGAATGTTAACCACCTCATAGACATGTCTCAACGAAGAGACTGAAAGCGTCCGTCATCATGTATGTCTTAACAGCTTCTTGCCATGTTTCACTCTGTTTGAGTGCTTTAGTCGGAGCCTCGATGTTCTCATCTTTCGTTCCATTGACATCAATCTGCAGACATCAGTATATCTCGCTCAATGAAGGGTAGTCGAGAACCTACGGATACCAAAATACCACGCTTTCGATATTCTTCCTCGACAGGGACGGTCTCCAGCTCATACTCCTTGAAGCGCTTTTCAAAATTGTCTGCGTTGTCGTTGGTATCTCTGCCCCGGCTCAGATATCTTGCACTGGCGTTTTGCTTTGTGATCTGAAATGAGAGTACGAGATCCGCCTTGATATCCAAGCTGATCTTGCCATCGTCACCTGGAGCGAGAGGCACCGTATCCTGGAAAGGCCATGTCCCGAAGGAGTCCAATTGTTCAATGCATCGTGGATATCCGTCGACCAAGATACCCTTCACCTCGGGCTCATTGCGGTTGATGGCGTCGAGGGTTCTCGCGGTAAATGAACGGGTGGAGATTCTCAGAGGTCAGGAAGCCTTGATTGTCAAGGTTGCTTTGAATTTTGGTGGCAAGTTTGATGGGGCGATTCACGCGCATCCAAGCACGCAGGCCATCACCAACCGAGTGGTGCACGAGGTTGTATTTTTGCGTGAGATGTGTCGACAGAGTTCCTTTCACCACACCGGGAGCGCCTAGAGCATGGTTAGAAGTGGCGGATGAGATAAGTGGAGGGCAAAAGTGACTGTACTAATGATGAACACGATCGCAAAGCTGCGGCTATTACCGCCTGATTTGGCGTGAGGCTTCGTGGTTCTGCTAGTTTGATGATGGTTGTGTTGGGCTGTTGCTGAGGCATCAATCTTATCGTGACACAGCCTCGAGTAACACAAACACAATCCAATGAACCGTGAATCATTACCAGTCCAAAGGCGGTTCTTGGTTAGACTGTGAATTGTTTTGTTTGAATCTTGGTCGTTTCTCTTTCACAAGAAGTATCGAAAGATGGCGCTTCTTTCCCTTCTCGGCGATCTACACCTGTTCTGTCGCTTTTTTATTCTTGTTATTGGTGTCTTGAGTATCGGCTGGATCATCATATCCCGGGAACAGTCCAAAGCAGTGGTTGCTAGACATTCATCCAAAGAGTTCACCAAGGAATCCAATGTTTCCTGTGTCCGTCAACTACTTTCCTTCTCGAAAACGCAATTCCACCTGTGGGTTCTGTTTCCATACCGATACCTCATCCTACGTCCTCCCTATTGACGAACCGAAGCGCGGCTTGAGACTGTTGAAAGAAGCTAGCATGCGAAAGCTCAACATTGCTGGTGGTGAACCACTCCTCTACCCTCGACTCCTTATTGAATTGCTTCAGTTTGGCAAGGAGCAACTCGGCCTCGAAAGCATCAGCATCGTGAGCAATGGCAGCGGATTACAGAGAAATGGATGCGTGAGAATTGTCAATGGCTGGACATTCTTGCAATCTCATGCAATTCGTTTAATCCCGAGTCGAACAAGAAGATTGGACGGGGCGAAGATGGAGAAATTTGATCCGGCTCTTCCGCAATGGTGCAAAGACTATTGGATCAAGTTCAAGTTGAACACGGTTATCAACATCCACAATTGGAACGAAGACATGTCAGCTGAAATTGAGAGACTCGCGCCATTTCGATGGAAAGTGTTCCAGTGTCTGCTGGTTGCTGGGGAGAATGAAGATGCAACCCGACTGCGAGATGCGAGGACCTTCCTCGTGACCGACGAACAATGGAAGGCATTCTGCGATCGGCATAAACATCTTCCGTGCTACGTACTAGAGAATACAAATGCTATGGCAAGCAGCTACTTGCTTGTGGATGGGTACATGTGCTTTTTGGACAAGGGCGAGGGCATGATGCCAAAGAGCGAATCAATCTTGAAGGTCGGCGTTGAGAAAGCAATGGGTCAGGTTGTCTGGGATAAGGTTTCTTTCCTCGATCGCGGTGGCATTTATGACTGGGGCAGGTCCGATATGGTGCAAAAAGGTGGTTGCCGCGGCGGTGGTAATGAAAAGCTGCAGTGGTGATGGTCAGTCGCATCAATGTCTTCGTTTACACGGGCTGAGGAGTCAACATCGGAAAGGATGATAGTGTCGGAACTGTATCAATGCTGATTTACATGTAAACACGAGTGAAGAAGGAATATGATTCGTCCTCGCATAGTCCTTCCTCAGTTGGTCTAGTGGTTCACCTCACAACGCGATTCCCTATCTGGCTTAAGCTTATCCTGTACCACATGACAACGCCTCCGCACTCGCATTGAGATATCGACTTCGCCTATCATGTCAAACGCGGGGAACAAGTTGGTATAAGTCACCAAAAACCCCTACCAGCCGTTATCTTGCACGACACGGGTCAAGTTATATAACTCGTATGCCTTTCCCCACATATCAATTTGCCTCTTGAGACAAATTCTTATTCGCCCTCCTGTACTACCATCATCCTATTCATTATGCACCGCGAAACAGATCAGCCGAGTCTTAAATCACAAGATACCAAAGAGGTCTCGGAAATGCCTGCCAAGACAGACAGCGATGCCGTCGAATGCGGGTCAATTTCTCCTGGCGGTGTTACCGTCCAGACACTGAAGCCTTTCACAACATTATCTGCCCTTGGCATCGGCTATGGCACAACCAACACCGCCGTCGGACTCCTTCTCGTCCTTGGAAGTACTCTTCCCATGGGCGGATCACCTCTTTTCTTCTGGGGGTTCCTCGTCATGGCGGGTGTTGGTCTTGCGACAGCTACAACATTGGCAGAGCTCGCATCGGCCATGCCTCATCCCGGCGGACAGTATATCTGGGTCAATCGTTTATCCCCGCCCCGATATCGTCGCTTTCTGTCATACACAATCGCTGTTGTCAGCTGGCTTGCCGCGGTTGCTACAGGCGCATCGGCATGTCTATCAGTACCTACGGGCTTTTGTGCCATCATATCTCTGCTGAACCCCAACTTTGTGTACAAGCGCTGGATGGGATTTGTTGGGTTTCAACTGTTGAATATCTTGACCGTCATTTGCGCCAGTTTTGAGCATGCCCTCCCACGAATCTCGAAGATCATGCTCCTCTTCAGCTGTATGACGATCGGTGTTATCTTCATCACGCTGTTTGCCATGTCTGACAGTCACGCTTCTGCGAAGGACTATTTCACAACCTCGGTTAATATTTCAGGATGGCCAAAAGGAATTGCGTTTATCATCGGGATGAATGGTGCCAATTGGAGTTTCTCATGCCTCGACGTCGCCACCCACTTGGCTGAAGAAATGCCATCGCCCAGCACCGATATTCCCAAAGCTCTGATGTGGACTATCGTTGTCGGATTTGGGTCCGGGCTCTTGGTTGTGACCTCGGTTCTTATCAACGTACCAACTATAGATGGAGCCGCGGATAACTCAGCTCTTTCCCTATTCTATATGATTACCAAGAGCAAAGCGGCTGCTGTCGGCTTGTGGATTCCTGTTCTTATCACGACGGCTGGCGCAGTTTGGTCAATCCAGACATGGCAGTCCCGCCTTGCTTGGACCATCAGCCGCGAAGGTGGCTTTCCATTGCATCGCCATCTCAGCAAACTTGCACCTGCTCCTTTTCATACACCCATCTGGTCGTTGATCTGGTCCGCCTCTGGAACTGCCCTCTTCGGCTGCCTTTATCTTGGGTCGGATCTCGCCTTTAACTCTCTGATCTCGACGGGTCTGTTGCTCCAATACATTAGCTACAGTGTTCCCGTCGTATTAGTTCTTCTGCAGGGACGCAGCAACTTTCAGCACGGCCCGTTCTGGTACCCCAAGCTCGGATTGATTGCCAATATTGTCATGCTGTCATGGACAATGGTAGCTCTTGTTTTTTATTGTTTCCCTTACTACACGCCTGTTACGGCTGTGCAGATGAATTATGCCTCCCCGGTTTTGGTCGGCATTGCCCTGTTGTCTATGTGCTTTTGGTTCTTCCATGCTAAGAAGAATTACGAAGTTAAAGAGATTTGGAATGCCTGAGAAATGGACGGAGTAGATAATGCTTAATGTATGTTAGTTACCTATAATTGCAAATGTATTTATACAGGTTGAGTTTTGACATTGAATAATCCAGTATGACGGCCTCTGGCAGTGATCCCTCAATTGAACCAGGTTTATGTCAATTGATTGAAAGTTTGTAGTGTCTCCCTCCATGAGATACTGAGTCAGATACGGGTCTAAAACACGTCTCATTGAGGCGCTAAGTCAGATGATCTGAGTCTGGACTTGGCTAGTCACTAACTACTCCGTAGTTGTTGACTGACTTATCGTAAAAAGCGGGGGAATCCACCAACTTCTGCTTGTAACCCCATGCCCTTGTCATATTCTCCCTCGTGCATCTTCAATTGAACAAACTGCCAGATGCAAATGAACTACGCTACTGCCTGAACTATTCATAGTGACTATGCAACAATCAGTTAAAGCTTCACATTCAAAGTCTCGCAATGGATGCCTCAGATGCAAAGCAAGAAAGGTGAGTACAGCCAAAGAAACGTGTGCCTATCTACTCACATCTCGAGAGGTTAAATGCGATGAGCGAAAGCCCGCTTGCGCTCGTTGTGAGGACCAAAAATATGATTGCCCAGGATATGCACTCAATGTGCGTTGGTCACAAAAACACCAGACACGACCAAATATTATCGAGAGCCCTTTGCGCCAAAGGAAGGCAAAACCTCGTATGAACGTCGCTTCGAGTTCAGTAGCCGAAAGCTTCCACCAGATGAACGGATGGCTCGATCCTCCATCTCAACTGGACTTCCTCATGCCAGCCGACATATTCAACATCGACAACATATCACAAGACCTCCTGGAGAGCGAGTCGTCGGCGCGCATCAACGATAATATTATAGATTCACCTGACGAGAACATGACAATTTGGACTCTTCCAGAAGATTCAGGATCAACATCCAACATTATCGAACCAATGGGAGTAATTGGCCAATTCTTCGATAATACTGCGAGAAACACACCGTTTCAATTTGAGTCGCCGGCGCGTGGACAACAACCCCTTATCCAGGTTCGGCATCCATACCCTGACCCGCATCTCCGCTTGTCCAACATGCCAACCACTTTATCTGAATATTTTTTCCGCGATGTTATCACTCTTTACTGTTCCTGGGATAGTGAACTCAATGTCATGCGCAATATCATCGAGAAAATGTGGCAGTCTTCCGGAGTGCTATATCATACCATTCAGAGCATGGCTGCCGCATGTTTGTCAAAAGACTTCCCGCATCTGCTACCGGTTGCTCGTCAGGAACGCTCACAAGCACTTTATCTTGTGAAGAATAGACCTCAAGAGGTGGAGAAACAAGTAATGTTACTTGCATCTATGCTTCTTGGCCATACCTCGAGCTGGCTGAGCCCTCATAATCTTGCAACCGAGACCTTTCGAGCAAGCCAAAGCATACTGGACGAGATCGCCACCGAGAATAGTGACAGCTTGGAGATGTCCTTCTTCAGAGACACCATGGACTATTGGGCTATGCTTCTGGTCTATCTCACGGATAAGAACGAGCTAGGAGAGTACCATCGAGAGGAACGGGTTGGACCACCAAACTTAACGAAACCAATCGAACCACATCCCTACTCTGGTATCTCGCAAGATATGGTTCGCGCACTGACCGATACGGGGATACTCATATTTCAATACCGGAAACACATGTCCACCATGAAATTCATGACTGAAAGCGATCTTGACGTGTTCAGAACTGCATTGCGTGAGGGCAGACGGTTGGAACGCATGTTCCTAGCACACCAAGTGCCAAGCGCAGTCCAGACCAAGAACCCTGGCGATCCAAAGACACCACTGAGGCATTTGGAGCTTATGGATGAAGCGTATAGATGTACAGGGTTGTTGCAGCTCTACCGCGTCTTTCCCGATCTTTTGAACGAACGATACTCACCTTGGAACAAGGATCACATTCTACGGCCTTTACCAGCACATCGAGTGCCAACAAAACAGGAGAGACAGCTGTGGCTAACACAATTTGCTCTGCATATCCTTGGTATCTTGGAAGAGATTCCGTTTGAGTCAAGGACTCGCAGTGCTCAGCCGTTTGTTATGGTTGCCATATCCGGTGAACTCAGACAGAATTCTCGCAGTCTTCCAGGGTCCGGTGTCTCTATTACAGATGCCGGCATGCTGAGCATTGATAGTGTCTCCATCGAAGTCGCCTGTGCCCGGAAGTTTGTGAGCTCCCGGCTGTCAGCATATACACACATCTTGCCCTTGCGAAAGAGCCAAGTCATTTTGGAGCTCATCAATCAAGTTTGGTCAGCGATAGATGAAGGACAAGAGGATGCTTACTGGTTGGATATTGCTTACGAGAAGAAATTGGGCACAATGATGGGGTAGTGTAGTTGGTGGTTGAAAGTCATGTCGAGGGAGTTCATGATGCTATAGACTATTATATTTCACTGTCCAACATTCTACAACTTCCCCTCCTTGGCACCGCCGGGTAGAGCGATCTTTGCAAACTTGAGCAACGTTTGATCAGCTGTGAGCTTGGTCTGGAGACGTTCTTCCGTGACGAGGAATGCCCGAGGAAACCACTCGCTGACATCCTCACCAAGTATCATTTTTACCAACGCCTCACCCGTCAGCCAGCACTTGTCCATCCCATACCCGTTGAATCCTGCAGCTATCCACTGTCCATCGTCACCAATGGTGCCCGTCAAAGACTCGGGTATCTTGCCAACTATAGGAAGTCCATCCGCTGTATGTCCTTGAATGCCTGACCAGATAGCCTCGATCTCCGAAACGGTCTCCGATCCCCAGCCATCTAGAAACAATTTTGGTAAAACAGTAGAAAGTGCCTGCCTCGCTTCTTTAGGAACATAAGTATCATCTGCAGTCAGGATATCCTTCATAAAAGCCGTCTCGTTCCCGATCCAAATGCTCCCCGTCAGAGCATTTTGCTGCAAATAATAGAGGCCAGTGTCGAAGAAGCCAGTTTCAGCATCCAGGGTTGACTTGTGAGACAAGCTCCAAGATCTAGTTCCTTTGTATTTTGGAAACAACGGTCCCGGCTTTTGAACTGACATTGTTCCTCGGAATGGATAAAGGCCTCCAGCTAAGTTGGGCAGCAAGTGCGCCGCGTGCCCATTCGTACAATGGATGACTTTTTTCGCTCGGATGCTCCCCCTTGGGGTAGTGATGGCGTAGGGATATAATCCCGGGGAGAACTCAACACGAGTGACTGGCGTGTTTGTCTCGATATTCAGTCGATCAGAGTACTTGTCCAACAGGCGTTGGTAGATACCAGTCAGCAGTCGATAGGGCCAAATTGCACCAGCTTCATGTTCAACAGCCCCAGATGCATTCTTGATATTCCATCTCTGTAATATGTCAGACTTGCTGTAACTTCATTACAGCATGAACTTGGAGCATACCTCTGGAACCTGGTCTCTTTCAATTATACTGTGATAAGCGCTGTACTCTGGAACTTTGTCCTGGAAACCCAGGACCGAGCTCTTCGCAGAAGCCCATGTCTCGTCGTCTCCAACAGCCATGACTTTCAGGACATCTCGTATCTGGCACTCTTCTTGCAAAGCAGAATCGAATTCTCTGACCAGTTTCATGAAATGCTCAATATTCATGATGCTAAAGCGAGTGATCTCTCTTGCCGCTTCAGTTCCATGCTGCTCAGCCAGGGGACCGAATGTATGCCCAGATGCTGTGACAAGATGTCCCCCATTGCGTCCTGTTGCTCCACTGACAAGAGTGCGGGCCTCAAGCACCGTTACACGTGAGTCAGCTGCAGATGGGTGTTCGAGGAGTGCTTTTGTGACACTACAACCAGTAATGCCGGAGCCAATCACCGCAAAATCAGTAAACTCTGGAAGATCCCTCGACTGTATCGAGGCCAGAGACGAATGAGGAGGAACCTGCCAAGCTGACACTGTTGGATTTGGCCTGGGTAGTCCCGGGTCTTGAAGGATTGCCTTTGACACGCTTTTGAGAAATCGGGCTGTAGCTGGGTCTGAATTAATTCCCGTCAGTAAGTGAGCTTGTGTTCCAGGTCGCAGGGCATACTGAGATACAAGTTCAGTTCGTCGTCCGAACCAGGCCCAATTTGGCTTTCAATCTGTGTCTTATCGGTCGCCATGTCTGCTACTGTTCTGCGTCTAGCTAAGTGAAAAGTGAGTAATCTCTCTATCTATATCACGCTGGACAATGCCCAAGCTAGGACATGGAAGTGACTGCACCAGCCGAAGACAAGGTACCAAGGTACCACTGCCTCCTTGTCTAAGTCCGAGTTGAAATTGTGCCGACGCTGCGACTTACTGTGTTTGGAAAGTGTATGCGAGGTAGATAACGACAACGGAATGCGATTGGCGGCGCCAAGCATCTCCCCACTTTCAACAAGCCATGAATTTCCAACTAAGCTTAATCCGAGATAAGCCACAAAGTAGCTTCCATCTGAAGAAGCATTGTGAGGGGTAATAAGTCATCCCTGCCTCAATCTCATTGTTAGTCTCGTGTGAGTTGAATCTGGCGAAGTTCATGCGAAACCGGGGAGCCAAGTATTACTCATTCTCGATCCTATTTCATACAGAGCACATTTCTTCCACGGTAGACCTTTCGATCCTAGTAACAAAGATATTACTACGTTTCGCAAATCTACCAATACCCCTTCCAGTTCACTACTAATTAATTCTCAAAATGGGGGTTTATATCACCGACCTCACCGAGGCAGACATTCCAGGAGCAGTAGAAGCAGTACAGTAAGTGTGAAAGATATCGGTTAGCTATGTAATTGCTGACTCGACAGGCAAGCCTTTGTTGGAGATCCTTATAACGTATGGGTTTATGACCAAGCGAAAGTGAGTGAAGAACATCCGTGATGGAAGCCTTTCACAATGTTATGTTTCTAATGCTAACGCTTATGCAAGTTCGACCGCCAGCGGAACTTTGAATCTCTTGCCATTCGAATGAGGTGGGGAATGCGCAATGGAATCTTTCACGTTGCCAAAGAAGAAAACAGTGATAAAGTGCTGGGCGTAGCGATGTGGTTGCGTCCCCAACCCGCAGATCAGCCTCCAACATGGAGTGACTGGTTCGAGAGCTGGAAGCTATACTTTGGACAAGTACGCATGAATCTGTGGTACGGTCGTGGAGGATTAAATGTCAAGGTATGTTGCCTGAGATCGTATCGAACACAAGAAGTTTCTGACCAAGACCAGCGATATTATATCTGGAAAGATGCCCAGGCCAGTGCCCAGTCGACTCTCTGGACAGACCCCCGGGGCTACTTCTTTCTGAACATCATGGTTGTTGTCCCCGAGGCTCAAGGTAAAGGTGTCGGGGCAAAGTTGATGAAGGCTGTCACAGACGAAGCCGATGCCAAGGACATGAGATGCTACTTAGAGTCAAGCCGTGACGTCCCCAACGTAGCCATCTACGGACGTCTAGGGTTCAAGTTCCAGAAGGAAATGATTTGCGATGATGACGGTGATGCAATTAAGCTGTTTACAATGATAAGGGAACCTCATGCTGAGCCATCCAGCGGGAGGTAGATGGCAAAACTAGGTAGGAACCAGTCCTTCGAGAAAGCATGACCAAATGAAATCTTTATCTGGCATCTAGTGCCTGTGGTAATTTGTTCCTTTTCGTGTTTTACCTAATAATCAGAGATAATATTAAAACAAATTTAGTAGGACCGTGGAATAACAACAAACACTCTACTTGAGGATCCTAACATATTGAATCACAGTGCATGCCACGCACAACTCATTAGTTCAGCTTCAACGCTGCTCTGAAGTTTATAATGATGTGTATTGTTTGTAGCAATATGTAGTATTACTGCTGGAAGCTGTCGGTGGTGAGGCAGAAACCCAAAATGCAGCGCTGCTATGATAAGATCGTCAAGAAAGCAAACCCTAACACCTCCTGTTCTTCGGACTATGCCGTTTTGCTGTCTGAGCTGCTCCTCAATCAAGCGCGTTGAGAAAAGACCGCAGTGCCGCCATCTCATCCGTCTGAATCGCGCAGAAGCCAGCCCGGAGCAGCCGTCCCCAAACTTTTTCGGGGTCCTCCAATGCAGCGCTGTCAGCAAAGCCTGGAGAGGCGACACTATCGAGAGTATTGACCCAGAGCGTGATTCCGGCATCGTGGAATTGCTGCTTCATTGCGTCGACCTGCGAGAGGTCCCGAAATGAGGCTTCGCAGATTAGGGGCTTCAGCTCGAGAGCAAGCTTGGCCTGTTCTCGCCAGTCATCATGCTCGAGATGGGTGCGTGCAATGAATGGAACGTTATGCGTGGTGATATTGGCTTTGATCCAGGCTAGATCAAGTTCCGTCTTTAGATCAGCCCAGAAATCCACTTGCTTTTCGATACCCATCTTCTGTGCATAGTCCAGCACTTCTGGGATGACATGACGATGCTTGATGTCGAGGTGGATGAAAATCTTAGGTATAGATTAGTCTTTTGTTCACACTGACATGCCACTTCAATATGGACCAAGAGGCTTGTCCCCATCGCAAGTCACACCAGGAACCATAACTACACTTGAAGAAATATGAAATGGGGAGAATGCCTATTCTACACAATGTGACAGGCGATGTTTCCTTAAGATCTAAATCGTATGTCTAAAGCCCTCTCGGAAAGGTCAAAGATGAAAGTCCTATCACAGCAATAGTCATCAAGTCTTGGTATAGAAAGAAAGCCGTCATGGATGCTAAATGACGCTTATTATATTCTAAATGCCAGCATAACGCAAGAAGCGACGAAGTCCTCAGTAACACAAAACTATGTCTATACCGGAGACAAGGCCTAAGATTCCTTCTTGGAAGCAGCGGTGGCAGCGGCAACTCTCCTCTTCTTAGCCATAGTGTTGAAGAAAGTTCCGAGACAGAACCCAACCAAGCTGAAGAAAGGAGCCCATGCCTCTTTTGGTACGAACAAGGTTGCAATTGTGATTAAGACTGGGTGCATGGCGCACATAGCTTTCGTCATGGGCACCAAACCGGCACGAACCGCAGCGCGAGCCTGTTCAGTCGTGCGCGCGCCAGCAATGACAGCCATTGATGTAAGATAGACAGCATTTTGAATGGGGAAGAACTGTAATAAGTCATGTAAGTGGCTGAGAGGAATTCGTGGCGGCTGGAGAAGCTACGTACTAAGAGCATGGTGATGAGATTTTGTAAGATTACTCGACCCGGGAGACTTCGTTGTAGAGTCGTGTTGAGAAAGTGGGTCAGTGGTGCCGCGATACAGGCACCATAA
Organism: Fusarium sp. MPI-SDFR-AT-0072; assembly: GCA_020744335.1. Taxonomy (NCBI): domain Eukaryota; kingdom Fungi; phylum Ascomycota; class Sordariomycetes; order Hypocreales; family Nectriaceae; genus Fusarium; species Fusarium sp. MPI-SDFR-AT-0072. The sequence goes on along the minus strand of JAHBOG010000005.1, from coordinate 152,574 downwards.
AATGCCATTTGGGGGACACGGGCAGTAATTGTTGGGCCGTGGCCAGGGAGCCCATAGGCAAACCACGATGCTATAATCTCCGTCAAGGCTGACAAAGACCCTTGAGTAAGCATCTTTGTCCTCAGTGGCTTTGACTGTAATTGTTTGAGGTATGCCTATGTCGGAAATGTCAGCTTTATCTACAAAGAAACAAAGTACTCAAAGCATACACCCAACAGCGCCTTGGCGTCAATCGTAGATTTGCCATTTGGCGTATGCGTTAGAGATGACATTTTGTTGGCGTGGCGCGACTTGTCTCTGTTAAGTTTCCAGGGCGCAAGTGGGTGTGAGACTGGATTAGATAGAGGCAGTTGAGAAGTGTGAAGGTGTCCTTGTTTGATGACGGATAGGAGAAAATTAAAGATGCCTGAGGCTAAATGTCCTCCCTCATTAGCCGTGCACATCAGCCGGCGCCTCGGTCCCATCTCCCCAGACCCGCTTCCCCTCTTATCGGAAGATTAGTGGTATAATGGGAATAACAGAAAAGCAAGGGTTATTTCCAGCTAACCTAAACCTGAAATTTAAAACACAAATGCCAGGAATGTACAAGAGCCTTGCTGAAATACTAGCTGCTGAGCTGTAATAGTTTTAGATTAATAATAGAACCTTTTAAATTAAATTCTATAACTTACTAAATAGATAATATAACTTATTGACCTGGGGCTTGGCTGAACCACTGGTGGTAATTAGAAAATTGGAATATTAGTTATAGGAACAGAAACTACGTCAAGAAAGATAAAAGGAGAAGTTCATGACTAAGATTTACCTTAACACAATGTTAAGCGTTAGCTGCAATAAAGATTTTGGTATAATTAGGTGTAATAAAGAACAGCTACTTAAATATCACAGTGGCAGATACTATCCTTGGCACTTGTCCTATTGCTGATTATTGTAAATAACAGATATTACCAGAGGTATGCCCTCCCCCTTCTTCTAACAATTGATTATAGTCTATGATAGACAGATTGGCATCGAAGACGAGTTTAACCGTTAACTCAAAACCAAGAGCCTTGTATACAGAAAGGAGGCAATGATATTGCAATATATAATACCTTCTAAGATAATCGATCTGGCCATTCGGGATTACTGGAAGACAAAAGCACCATTAAGACTGGCTTATTTCAACTGCTGCTATACCCAAAGGAAGTGGGAGGAGAGGTTGCTGAAAGATGTTTGGTTTGCTGTAAGCTATCTAGACCCGGAATACCAAGGGCTTGATGCAACCAGCAGTGCCAAGACCAGTATATAGCAAGGCTTTGCGCTGCTAATTCTTCAAATTGACTGCTCTGCAAGGAATCTGAGAGCTAGTTGTAATATATCTTGAGCTCCGAGGTAAACGGATGGATTCTCATACAAGAGCTGTTTGGCAAGTGCTGTTCCATCTCTAAATTAAATGTAGAGTAGCCCATCAGGACGAAAATAACAAGCCAGATAGAGACAACGTTTAACACAAGTAACAGATCAGAATATGAAAAGCCAAAGGTTGACAACTACTTCTGGATCCACCTCTGACCTTAAAGAGAGACTTAAACAGGATAAGGCCTTTATCCGAGGGATCGTAAGGAACCGAGAGCAGTGATAAAATTCGTATTATAAATGACATGAAAAACAATGGCGAAAGTATTCCTGACGCTACACAAGTACAGACGGGTAGAGGAAAGGCAACGGGACAGACGTTATTAGTTGACTGTGCCACTGGCGTAGCCTTAACGACGAAGACTTAAACTGTTGAGAAGCTAAATGAGTCGATGAATGAGTGTATATTAAGGTTTATTGAGGAAAGCTATCGATGAAGGATAACATTGATAAGCTTATTTTACATGGCGCTCTTGGTTCTCAATTCAAGAACTCCTGAGCTTCTTGTATCATGCATGGTATGCAGCATCTGTTGTAGAATGACTATAAGTTGAGCACCATAGTCCTTCTGCTTAAATGAAGACGAATCGCTCCGTCTGCAAGAAGAAGAAGCGGAGTAGATACCAAATCGAGACTCGCCGCATGAGAAGGTGACATGCTTATTATTAAGGTGTTGGCTTATAAAACCATGACCCAGGTGAATATGCCGATCTTCCCGCCATCCACTAAAATACTGATCAATCTTGTTAGCCTTTCATTGAGAATGCACTGGCTTAGCTACTCCTCCTTCTGGTGGCCACTTAGCAGCAGTGCTGTTCGGATTGGGGTGTGAAATTAAAATTTGCTCGTCAACACTACGTAGAGGAACACTGCCATACCAGCAAATTCCCCAGCAACAGCACTACCGGTATTGGGCCTTTCGCTTAATGACCGATCATTTACTAAACCATGCGCCAACATTTGCACTATCATGCCGATTTGCCGGGTGGCACACCAGTAGCCAATGTGAGGGTCGAGACCATGCGGGAAGAGTTGGAGTCTCCCCACGATTGGTGGGCATTGCCCATACTTCCCCATGGGGAGCCAGGGTGCGGGGAAGAGTCCTCCCTCACACGGATTACCGGCATCATAGGCCACCCAATATCAGGAGCTGATTACACCTGGTTGGCTTACTATAGCCAAGGTTATCTTAAATGGGAGATTTCTAGCTCACCTCTCTATATACAAGGTGAGTCGTGAGGGGAAAGGTAGCTCTGAAATTCGGTAAAAGCATCGGCAGTTACATTGCTTTCTTATTTAATATGCAAGGCTTGCATATATGTGAGTAGATGTTAAACACAGTATGCCAGGAAGTCTGATTGCTGTTTAATACTTCATCGACATAGCAGTGAAAGAACGAGGACAGCGGTATCACCATGGAGATGAATTCTAATAACGAGGTATATCATTTAAAAAAAGTTCATCGCCGCTTACATGCTAATGGTAATCGCAGGAGATCCATGCCATTGAGGCGGAGCTTCATACGGAGATTCTCCCTGGAACAGAGATTATGAGAGATGTTGCTTCGCATCACTTTGTCAAGGATCGCTCGGGGTCCAATCGCGTCCTCATTCCGCAACCCTCAGACGACCCGGCAGACCCTCTCAACTGGTCACTTAAGTGGAAAATGCTAGCTATCACTGGGGCCAGTATCACCTCTTTTTTCCAAGGGTTTGGGCCACTGTCTCTTGCACCCATGTTTCCAGATTACATTGAAGCGTTTCACTGCAGTCTAGCAGATGCTGTGCAGTTTACTGGAGTCTGTATCTTGGTTCTTGGCTTCAGCAACTTCATATGGTACGTTCGTGGCACCCGAGCCGACAGGGCCTTTCCCAAGCTGGGACAAATCACTAAGAACTGCCAACAGGGTTCCATTAAGCACTTCATTTGGCAGGCGACCGGTATACATTTTGTCTAACTTGATCTGCCTGGCCTCTATGATTTGGAGAGCTCGTGCGCAGACTTATGGCAGTTTCATGGGAGCTTGTGTGTACGTTTTCTGGAGCAAGGGTTGACAGAACACTTTCTGACTATGATACAGGCTGAATGGTATCGGCGCTGGTCCTGCAGAGTCAATCCAACCTGCCGTCATTGCTGGTAAGCCATCACACTAAACATGTTAAGGTGTACACATCTAATTGCTTGTTAGATATCTTCTTCTTACATGACAGAGGCAAGTGGAACACCTTGTACTGGGTCGTCTACATGGGGTCACTGATGATTGGACCCATTATCGGCGGTTCCATGGCTCTAAACGTTGGCTGGCGCAACTTCTGGTGGTTCAACGTGGCCCTAGGTGCAGTTGTGGTGATCTATATCATCTTCTTGTTCCCAGAGACTAAGTTCGTCTTTCGAATCCCCTTGAACGCGCCGAATATCAACTAACAACAATCAGGTGGCACCGCCCTCATCCTAATGAGATCATTGAGGAAGCCAGAGCGAACGAGAAGATCGAGGGTTCGGCCAATGTTAGCCACGCCGAGGCCTCTGGACCTAATAGTGATGGCATAGCAGAGCACGCCACCAGCACCGAAAAAGAGGGAGCAACCCCGGAAGGATTTGCCGATCTATCAAAAAGCGAGACGGCTGCAAGAGATCCATATCTCGGGCGAGGGGAGCCTGCAAAGTGGCAGTTCCGGTTCTTCCAACCCAACCCGCATCCTTTCAAGGCTATTTTGCTAGACCTATGGATTCCCTGGAAGTTATTCGCATTTCCCATCGTTCAATTTGCCAGCTTTGTCGTCTCTTGGAGCTGCTCTTCTTTCCTCACCATTAATCTAACTCAAAGCCAAGTGCTTGCTGCGCCACCTTACAACTTCTCTACTCAGACCATCGGCTTCACCAATTTTGCTATCTTTGCTGGAGCTTTGATCGGCCTGGCCACTGGTGGTCCTCTGTCTGATTGGGTGGCTGCCAAGCTCACTGCAAGGAATAACGGTATTCGTGAGCCAGAGATGAGGTTGGTTGCCATGATTCCATTCGTTCTTATTATGTACCTTGGCAACATCATCGTCTCGGTTGGATATGAGAACCATTGGCCATGGGAAGTCATTGTGCTTATTGGATATTCTTGCGCCGGCATCCAAGTTGCAGCCCTCCCCAGCATTTCAAGCACGTATGCTGTTGACAGTTACAAGCCTGTTGCTGGCAGCTTGTTTGTCAGCATCACAGTCAACAAAAATGTTTGGGGTTATGGATTTAGTAAATTCATTACCCCTTGGAGCATGAAGGCTGGGTAAGTTGTCTACCAGTTCCTCAATTCAACTGTTACTAATTCTTGCAGTTTTATCCCACCTATAATGACGAATGGAAGCTTGGTTTTCCTCTGGTGTCTGTTTGGTGTTGTGTTCTACTACTATGGTAAGACATTCCGTCGTTGGACTAAGAATAGTAGTGTCCATAGGCTTTAGTTCTTCGGGTTGATGCTATGATATTATTCAATGGACATGATAGTTAGATAATAACGACCAGAGATATGAGTTTGCCTCTAAATCTCTTCAAATCCTCTTTGTGCAAATGAATATTTAGCATTGCTAAATAATGTCTATAAAGCCCCGGTCTCACTTTTACCAGAGATGCTAGAGGCATCTAAGTGCCTTTTGTAATTGACGCTGACATGGGCCTTTTAAGTACATACAGAAACGCTTCAAATCGAGAACCGCCATTTATCACCTTCGCCTGCCGCTTCAACTTGTCCCTCTTCTAACCGCCCCTTAGCCGCAAGTTTCTTGTTAAGCCATAAATACTGCGCATTGGACACAATCGCAAATACCAGGGCAATGGATGCCAGGGTGAGAATGACCGTAAACCCTGTCCTATATAGTGGCGCATCGTGTGCTTGGAAAATCTGAGCACCCGCCAAACCAGCCGCATTGGCAGTCATGATAAGGAGAGCCATCGTGATGGATCGTTCTGCAGGATTCCGAATGTTGACGGCAAGCCAGGAACCGTTCAAAGGGTGAGCGACAGATCCCCAGAGCGTGGTGCAGGTGAGGATGCCATATTTGAGATCACGATTCGTGCTTGTGGCCAATTGTCTAGTCGTAAGACAGAATGCGAAACTCAGGACAGTAGCGAGAAGAATCAGGAAGCCTCGCCTCTGAGTTTTGTCTGCAATCCATCCAAACGACAGATTCAGCACGATGACAATCCAACCGCCAACAGATGAGAGTGCGTTTGCTTGAAGACGATCATAGCCGTAGCTTGCAATAATGGACGGTTGATATGTTCCGAGTGGTGAGATAATGGCGATGCAGCAGAAGGAGACAGTCAGCTGCGGGTAGATACACCACCTGGAGAAAGCGGACTTGATGTCAACCCACTTGACATATTTGTGTCTTGGACCTTGAGTAGGATTGTCAATGGTAACACGGTTGGTGAGGATGTGAATTTCTCGTGGTGAGAAGTATAAGTGACCGAAAATGTTTGACGGGTTTGCGGGAGAGTTGGGCATGAGAAAGGCGAAAACAACACCGATCACTATTGTGATAATACCCTCGAGAAGGAACATCCACTGCCAGCCAGACAGTCCAGCTATACCTCTCATCTGAAGAATACCATAGGCAATGAGACCACTTGCCGCCGAAGCAATCATGTTGCCGAGGAAGAAGGCAGTGAAGCGCCTGCTAGTCTCATTGCGTTTGTACCACTGCGTCAGAGTGTACAAGCCAGCAGGAATGAAGCCAGCTTCCAAAAGGCCAAGTAAGAGTCTAGTAGCATAATATACACCAACGCCTTTCCCTTTGATGAATGCTTGAAATGTGGCGACCAAGCCCCAGCAAAAGATCTGGCAGCTGATCCATTTCTGAGGACCTAAGCGATAGAGAACAAGGTTGCTTGGCAGCTCTAGTAGTACAATTCCCAGACTAAGGAGCTGGTTTCCAATATTGAACTGGAATTGAGTGATGCCTACTTCACGGAGGAAGAAGTCAGTGAGGGCGTTGCCGATGTTGCCACGGTCGAGTTGCAGGACGAAGAAGCCGGCAATGAGCAGAGGCATGATAAGAAGATCGAGCTTGCGAACGAGAGCTCGTTCTTCGGCTTCGGACCAATCAATGAGGGGACGCTGCTCAGGGCCATTGGAATCATTGTCTCGACCCGAACTGTAGTCATCCACAGTGGATGGAGGTGGTTCTTTTTCGCTCATCATGTCTGAAGGTGTAATTGAAAGGACAAGGGAATTCTGAGTGTTGAAGCAACAATGTTTCGCAGTCATCCATGGTACAAGACAGAGAGCACATAATAAATAATTCTTGCAGCAGCCTCTTTTACATCTCGCAATCAAGATGCGGCATTTCGCAATACTCCAACTTCCAGTCTATCGCACTTACGTCTTCGTCAAGTCACAAAGAAGCTGAATCAAACAATCTGTAATACCCTGCAACAATGGAAGTCGCTGTGTTGTCGAATCGAACGCACCAATGAGGCCATGATCCGAGCGACAGCCCGGTCTTTCTGGCTTGCTTAGCGTTATCATGAATGAGGGCTAGCTTCGATCTGTCAGACGCCATCGACATGTGAATCTTGCGTGCTTGGAAATATTGAATCTGGAACCAATGGCAGCATCATCCGAGGTACACTAAAAGCTGGAGTTAGTTAGTGAGTGGGGGCCCTGCCGTGACAGTAATGGAGTTTTGCATCTGCAACCAACAGCTTGCTTCTCGACAAATATCTCGAGGTGACTGCTTATCGGGTATCGGCGAAGTGCTTCTGCTAGACCATGATACGAGTAGTAATACGTGTGATCGCTTACATATATAAAATATCTCCTTGTTCTGATCTGATTGTAGAGTCCATCCCAGTCCCTCTCCACCTTTGAATTCCCCTACATTCTGGTCTGCAATCATGGTAGTTGCCGAAAGACCCAATTTCCTTATCATCGTCGCCGACGACCTTGGCTTCAGTGATGTAAAACCATATGGCTCTGAGATAGATACCCCTGTCTTGGACCGCCTCTCCAAAGATGGTATACGCATGACCAACTTCCATACCGCCCAGGCATGCTCACCTACGCGAGCAATGCTTCTCTCTGGGACAGACAACCACATCGCTGGACTTGGCCAGATGGCTGAATTCGCTGAGATGAAGAAGAACCTTACTGGAAAGTATCCTGACTACGTCGGCAAGCCTGGCTACGAAGGCTACCTCAACTGGAAAGTGGCTGCTCTGCCTGAGATTCTTTCTGACGCAGGATATTTAACACTCATGTCTGGAAAGTGGCATTTGGGGATGACTCCTGACGTGTCGCCGAGTGCAAGAGGTTTCAAGAAGAGTTTTGGTTTCTTGCCTGGTTGTGGCAACCACTTCAACTACGAACCGCAGTTCGGGGCCGACCAAGATACTATGCTCTTGACCTCCGATGGATTTTGGATGGAGAACGAAAGTCCGGTGGATAGAAAGAAAGACCTACCTGGAGACTTTTACTCTACCAACTTCTTTACAGATAAATTGGTCGATATGTTGAGCAACAGAACCAAAGAGGAAAAGGAGCAGCCCTTCTTTTCATACTTGGCTTATACGGCGCCGCATTGGCCAATGCAGGCGCCACAAGATGTTATCAAAAAATACAGTAAGCTCTTAGCCCATGCCTTCAAGTTTTCATACTGATGAATACAGGCGGAAAATACGACAATGGCCCCGACCAGCTGAGACTAGACAGGCTGGCCAAACTGAAAGAGCTAGGTCTTGTGCCATCTGATGTCGAAGCGGCCCCTCCCGTGGGCTTTGAAGCTGGTGTGAAGTGGGAAGACCTCACTGATCACGAGCGAGCTGTTTCTGCGAGGAAGATGGAGGTTTATGCAGCCATGGTTGACCTCCTGGACCAGAACATTGGGAGAGTCGTCGATGCACTTGAAGCATCTGGTGAACTTGACAACACTTTCATCTTGTTCATGTCAGACAATGGCGCAGAAGGATCTACGTTGGAAGCTGCACCTGTTTGTCACCCTTCCATTCAATGAGGAAGTTAAAACTGACTGTGAGATCTAGCTCTTATCATCGTTCAAAACACTTGGTGAACTCATAGCTGCACACTACGACAACAGTCTCGAGAATATTGGAAAACACGACTCGTATGTCTGGTATGGCTCTCGGTGGGCATGTGCTGCTACTGCGCCTTCTCGTGGGTTCAAGGGATGGTCAACCGAGGGTGGCATTCGCTGTCCTTGCCTTATACGCTTCCCTCCAATCTCATCAGCTCCCGAGACTATTTCTCATACCTTCACAACAGTAATGGACATACTGCCCACCATCCTCGATCTTGCACAAGTGCAGCATCCAGGCAAAACATTCAGGGGTCGAGAAGTTGTCACTCCCCGAGGGAAGTCATGGGTTAGCCATCTCTCATCTCCTACAGAATATCCAACCGTTCACCAGGATGCGGATCATATACATGGCTGGGAGCTATTCGGCAATCGTGCCATACGCAGGGGAAATTGGAAGGCAGTTTTGTTGGCAAAGCAAGGCGGCGACGATTGGGAGCTATTTGACGTGGAGAAGGATCCGGCTGAACAACATGATCTATCAAAGAAGAGGCCTGAAATTTTGGAAGAAATGCTTGTGCACTGGGCTAAGTACGTTGCCGAGACGGGGTTAGTGGAAGACGCGTTCTGAGGCATGGATTGCGTGATTGCGTGATTGAGGTCCACAGTGGTGTTGAGGGCTGTGGACAAGATCCCTTATCACCGCCCGACCCGGGAAATTGGAGTAGTATTGTATTGCATTGACCTGCTGATTCCATTTAAATTCGTCGAAATGACCTATAAAAAGACACGGACTGGCTGCCTGCAGTGCAAGAAGAGAAAGGTCAAGGTAATAAACAACATCGACTGACTGAGATGAATGATCGCTTACGGCCATTGTAGTGTGACGAAGCGATTCCATGTACAGCCTGCGTTCGCCGTAGCTCGACATGTAGCCTCATAACCCAAGAAAAGTCATCGCGCAGCAGGACGCAGTCACCACAAAATAAGACTCTGGTATCAAATATTGACATCACTCATTTCCAACGAATCGCGCCATCTCCTACAGATGGCCTGGCTGCACATGATAGAGAGCTGCTATGCCACTGGCACCAAGTTGCTCACACAGCCATTGTTCATCAACGAGGGTCAGAGGACCTTTGGCAGCATGAAGTCATTCACCTCGCATTCGACCATCCAGTTATCCTGAACCTCGTACTGGCTATATCCTCATTCGAACAGGCACATACTGCCCATCAATCACAAGTAGACGCGCCGGGACATCGGATACGACGGGATATTTACGCCTCCCTAGGACTCAAGTATTCTCAAGCCGCCGCGGGGATGATGAGACACGCGGTAGCAAAAGCCAATATCAATAACGGCCCTGTCTGTCATCTTGCCTCAGTTCTCATGATGATCAACTCCTACGCCCAAGGCTCAGTCAAAGAACTTCTACGGGTGAGAAACGAGCCTTCTACCATGCTGAGCGACCTGCTCGTTACTTGCAGGCTCACGAGGGGCGTCAGGGCTATTGCAGAAACATATGGCGTCATACGACCAGATCGTCACGAGCTTATACTCTTTGTCACTGAGGCCGAACCACTAGACCATGGGCCCCTCGATCCCGTCCTCCACATGCTTAATTGTTTAACATTTCTAGAGAGAGAAGAGGATCCGAAAATCAAACAAATCTGCCAGGACGCTCTAGATCTGATGAAGTGGCTGGTAAAAAAGGCGCAGACATCCGAGTGGTGCCCGGCACATCGAGCATCATTACAATGGATTTGCTTAGTTGGGAAAGATTTTATGAGGCTTGTTGAAATTCATGAGCCTGCGGCTCTCGTGTTGTTCTCATACGGCTGCTTCTTGGATAATAGTTATAGCCGTAATACCTTTGTGATGAGAGGATGGAAAGAGGGTGTTTGTGCTGAGATTCGAGATATTGTTGGTTCAGAATGGGCAAGGGCTGTTTTACTATAGATATAAAATAACCAGCTTTAGGACACGCGCGGTGAGGACACGGGATCACCGTATATTATCTGATCGGATGCCATACTTTGTGATTGGGCTTTTTACAAGCCTGAATTAATTGTAGATTATGCTTAGGCCTTCGCATTTAGGCTTCGAACAATTACTTTTCCGCTGTAACCGCGTATTGAAATCTAATTTCTATGTTATAAAGTTCTGTCTTTTGACCTTGGGGGTTAAAAACTTCTGACATTGAAGCAAGGTGTTAAAATTAACTGGTCTAAAGGTCTACTAAAAGAAAGTAAACTGAACTAAGTATTCTCATCGCTTAGGATCAAGGTCCCAAGTTTTCTTGCTTCCTCCTGGGTAATATAAGCTCTCAGCCACAGGTCCCAACTGCAAATTAACAAACCTTCTTAAGAGTTTCCCTCATCACCCTTGGTGTAAGGCCAGTGGCGTTTCCATCTCCATCGACCTCAAATTCGAAATCATCAACCCCAATGTTGCCGTAGGTCAGCGAGTCGACTCCTCCCCATGACAGGCACCCACCACTGAAAGGGCCAATGTTCGCATCTGTCGCGTTCGTCTCAGCCTCTGCTGTCGATTCATCCACGGCTCGAGCTTCGAAGACACCTCTGAAAGATATTCTCTTATTTCCTTCCAATCCCATCGGGTATAGCCTTAGCACCGGTGTCACATCCAACCCCGGCCATGTAAGCCCGGCTTGCATGGCCATCACATCGACGTCGCCGCGGGTCCAGTTCCGTACCACGAGCGTGTCGTCCATAGTGACTGTCAGCTGACTCTTGGGGCCCTTAAAGGTGCCAGCAAACCGCTTAACGGCGGTGTCACGGGCCGCGTTCTCGGCGGCTGGCAGCAGTGTTTGCGCGAGGAGGTCAGGAAGGTAGCTTAAGAGGTAGGCACGGTTAGTTCCTGCGATTAGCGCCACGTATCCAATCTCGTGGTCCGGTGAAAGGACAATAATCGCAGTGTAAAGGCCGATGGCGCCGTTCTTTGTGTAAAGATCAACGACCCGGGTTCCGCTGCGGCCGAGGGGGATGTATGTGCGCCGGATCTCCCAAGGCATACCAACGGACATGTGGACATCCGCGGTATGGGTAATGGGCTTCATCCAGGAGCGGGTTTCCGAGGGGCTGAGTATAGAAGAGTTGAGGATAGATTGACCGATGCGTGTGAGGTCTGCAGCTGTGGAAAACATGCCGCCATAGCTATGGAGGGTTAGGCATGTAAAGTGTAAAATAAGGGTGAGCGAGCTTACGGGCTGCCATCTGCTGTGGTAACGTTCCACCACGAGAGTTGCTCATTCTCGGGGATCATGGCGTTATCCTTGCTCTTGGGGGCCTCTAGGCCTGTGCGCTTCATGGACAGAGGATCGAGCAGGGAGGATTGAAAAGACTTCTTGAATGGCTTTCTAGTCATGCCCTCGAGAGCATAGGCGAGTATTTGGTACGCGAGGTTGGAGTACACGGGGGTGTTTGCAGTGGATGTGATGGGGAAGAAGCTTTGAGCCGTGATGCCCCGGAAAAACTCTGTGGGCAAAACATCAGCAAATGCTCTCAAAAAGAGAACGAGTAGGAATATGTACCTTGGCGGGAGCAAGGTCTCAGAGATGAATCTGAGACACTGCAGTGTGGTTTCTCTTTATTATCTAGGATGGGGAGACCATATAACTCGGGACTCTGGTTAGTAGATTCGATGACGGAACTCATATCAAAGAACCCGACTATATGCTAGTATTAGAAGATGTCACTTTGCCTCTACTCGGGGCGGTACTTACAGTTCCGGCTGATGCCTGCTAAATGCCCGGAGAGCTGCCCGATAGTAACCTCATCCCACTGTACTTTGCGGGTGGGATCACCCTTGTTCTTCCTGGCTGCATGGGCGAGCTCAGGCACCCACTTCGTCACAGGATCGTTCATGCGCTTCATTCCAACCTCGGCGAGCAGGGTATAGACTGTAAGAAGCTTCGAAACACTACCCACGCGGAACACGGTATCCTCGTTGAGACTCCCTGAAGTCAAGAAACCTTTCATGGAGGGAGGGACGTATCCATGTTGGAAAAGGGTGTCCGAAGCGGAGAAGGCCTGGATGTAGAAGGTAGTGTTGAACCCCTCGAGAGTGCCATTACGGTCAAGCTCGTTGAAGGTGGCGTTGAGCTGGGCAATGGTGTCCGAGAAAGCACTGGACTTGAGCGGATGCTGGACGGGCGGAAAGATAGCACCTAGGAGAGGGCATGGGGTCTCTTGAGCATTGGCCTGCTGCGGTAAGGTAGCAAGGCCCAGAGAAAGGGCAAGAGTAAGGTAGTTCATGATGGGAATGAAAGAAAGGCCAGTGTGAGAATGAGAGACGAAGAAAGAGTAATTTACAGAGAGGGTAACATCGTCAACTTTATAGAACAAGGCGCGTGGGTAAAAGTCAACGGACGTGCGTGTAGGTGTCTAGGAACTCCATTACACCAAGGCAATAACAGACATGATCTGGCCAAGAGTCATTCTATAATATCCAGTAAGCCCTCTGAGTGGTCGGCTCGCTCAAGGGACTAGAACTTGAGCTCGTGTAGCTGTAATGAAATTCCGTGAATGATTACGGTATACAGATGGTTATGCTTACACTACTAAGAGACAGACAAATCAGCATGCGCCTTTGCTGTACTTGTGCTGTGATTGGCCGGGTCGCTCATTTCGAGTCATGGCAATTTACCGCCCCTCTCTTTATCCATGCTAGTCTTGGTTGGGCATAGATTATCTCGTCTGATCCGTCATGGTGTCGGGAAATCGATAACCCGAGCCTTGATGCTTGCAACTTATCTTCCCGTTTCCCTTGTCAGCTGCGACCAATTGGCATAGACTTCAACTATCCATTTCATCGTAGATACTTCGGTGCAAATAGCGAATTGTTACACATTGTTTAGGTGGGCACATGATGGTTTAAGTGCTCCTCTCCGCTAGCTTGGACCTGAAAATCTCTGCAGAAGAAAGAGACTACACAGGGAACCGTTTGCTTCTTAACTCCTGCGCCATGGTCGACATCGCCTCCAAAGCGTCTACAGCTGGTGCAAGTCGACCGAGGCGGGCATATCACCACAAGGTTAAGACGGGCTGTCGGACTTGCAGGTCAGTTCAGAGGCCTCACATGCACGCCATGTCGCTAGTACGATGTGCATCCCTTACTTTACACTCCAACACACTGACGCAATGACCCTGCCAGGATTCGCAAGGTAAAGTGCGACCAAGGCAAACCTGTTTGTGTGCGCTGTACATCCACCGGCCGCACATGTGACGGGTACAATCCTCCTCCATCTTCATCCCATTCATCATCAACCTCCGCATCACCTTCCCCTCAATTCTCTGACTCCCTTAACGCTGCCGCTGATCTCAAGCTCATCTTACCACGCCACAGCCCCGAAGAGGTACGTAGCTACCGTTTCTTCCTTGAAGTCACGGCGCCATCCCTCGCCGGGGCTTTCTACGCCGACTTCTGGCTCACCGAGGTGCCGCGCGTCTGCATGTCCGACGCGGCCATCTGGCACGCCGTTGTCAGCCTCGGTTCTGCCCACGAGGACTTTGCAGAGCATGGCCAAGGATCGCGGAGCGTGTTTGCTCTGAAGCAGTTCACTTCGGCCATCCGCTGTCTCACTGACTCAAGGTCGCCGAGACATGCAGATCGGTGGAGAGCGCTTATTGTCAGCACTATCTTTACGTATGTATGCACGATCAAAGGACTTCACGATCAGACGCGGCTACATCTGCAAGCTGGATGCAATCTCCTCTGCGAACTCCAAAGTCTCGCCACCAAAGGCAGGACAACTTTGAATCAAAAGCAACTTCCGGAGGTTGTCCAAGACGAGGGCTGGATCTCGTCAGTTCCGGTATCAATTGCTCCGATTCAGTCAATTCTGGTCGCCCTCGAGCTGCAGTTAAAAGCGCTTGACCATGGCGGCATGACTAAGAGTCCGACTCTGCTCTTACAAAACAAGACCCTTAACACATGGCGCTACTACACAGCACCGCGGCCTTCGCACCGCCCAACTCCAGACACTATTAATCAAGCCTACTGCGCTGCTGAGTCTCTCTTCAGCGGACTCATTCTATTCTCCCAAGAACATGCCAAGCAGCTCGGGGATATTCAGTTGGGTAAATCCGGACCAGCAGGACTAACAATGCTAGCCGCGCGACAAAAGCCGCATACGCGATGCTACAAAGAAATAAGCAAAGCAATGAATGTCTTCCAGCACGAGATAGACACAACCTCAAATAGTCCAGGACATGTAACCCAACGGGAGCTGAATACCATGCTCCCCTTGCGCCTCTTCCAAGCCGCTAATCGCCTCCTCCTGATCCAGGACCCCGATGAACATGACCTGGTCAAGCGCCAAGATGACCTCCCTGCCTTGTACAGCTCTATAGTCGACCTCGCCGAGCGGATCATGAACCTCGATCCTGTAAAGACCCGTCGGGTATCCTATACCCAGCACCTCTTCCTCGTCGCCCATAGTGGTATCGGACAGTCTACTCGCCGCCGTGCTGTGGCCCTGCTTCGGCGCCCGCGGCTCGAGGGTGGCTGGGACAGCCTTATTTCTGCAAGTCTCGCAGAGGCGATCATGGACAGGGAGAGGGAGGCGGCGTGGGAATACCGGATGGAGCAAGGTTTAGATGCTGCGACTATGGGGGTTGAAGGGAAGGAAGAGGAGTACGTTGACCCAATGTTTCGCATATTTAGTATTACATTTGTGTTCACAGGACAGAGAGAGGCGCGTACTGTGCTGCGGACGTGGCGAGAGAAACTCAACGATGTTGCTGGGCGGACCAGGGTTATACGATGGTAATGATGAATATGTCGAGAACACTACCAATAATCCCGAAAAGCTCAACCCCATTCAACAGCAGGCATATTTCCACCCTACCGGAAAGGCCGACATCAAAACCCAACAACTCAGCACTGGTATCGAGCGGAGCACGATCAAAGTCCATCACTAGCACTATACCCGGCCTTGTGCAACTGCGGCAATCCTGTTCCCTCAAACAAGGAACTCGTTTAGGCTTCCTTTGCGCCCAAGTCGGCAGTGACACCTGCACCATCCTTGATATAGACTTCGTGCTTTTGCTTGGATGTTTTGACAGGGCTGGGACTTTTGAAAATCTCATCGATCTCTTCGAGAGACCGGCCCTTGGTTTCGACGAGAGCAAAATACATCATTCCCCACTCCACAAAATGCAAAATGAGGAAAATAGTGTATGTCTTCCAGCCGATCTTTTGAAGAGCGACTGGTGTGGCATACGTGTTGATGAAGCCCGAGACACCACTGAAGAAGCCAGAGGCGGCCATGCCCTTGGCACGAATATCATTGCGTAGCACCTCGCTTGGGTACAAAGACTGTAGAGGCGTCCAGCAGAAAGACCAGAAAATGCCATACAAGAAAATCATCGCAATGAAGGCGTAACCGGTTGATGTGTCAACATGACCGTGCGCTTTGGCAGCGATGACGTTGATGGGGATATAGACGAGACCTGTCAAGAATGTGCCTGGGAATGTCAGCCATGATTGTATGTGAGACGGACGGATGTTACTCACCCCAAAGAAACAGAGGCCTGCGTCCAAACTTCTCGACGCAAAATGAACCTGCAACGCCGCTGAAGAACCCAAAAATGACATTAACGCCATTAAGCAGAAGCTGCTGAGAAGAGCTGGTGATGCCAACGTTTTCTAGAATGACGGGCATGTAGTAAGTGATTACCGAACCACCGATAAACTGGGAGAAGATCGCGACCAAGAAGAGTAAGTAAAAGCGGTGCAAGTTCTCCCTGTTGTCGAAGAGCATGCGGTAATCCCACCACTTTTGGCTTGCTTCGATTTCTGCTTGGTATTCGATGGATGCACGCATCTCGTCGAGCTCCAGTTTCACGACAGCTGATTCGGGGTTGCCATCTCCGTGATACTTGATGAGGACAGCTCGGGCCTGCTCTTCCTTTCCGTGACTCATGAGCCATCTGGGACTTTCCGGGATGAACCATACGCCGCACAGGATGATAGTCGCGGGGACGACCTGAATGATGATGGGGATCCTCCAGGACCAATTGGAAGTTAATCGGCCTGTTCCATAGGCAGTCCATGTAGATGCTGGCAACATGTCAATTCAAGGCCCGCGATTTTAGTTGTACAACCGAAACTTACTAAGTGATCCAATATACCAGCCGCCTACATTGTACAGACCAGCCAGAGTTCCACGCCAAGAAGGGTAGGCCATCTCAACTAGGTAGATAGGAGATGCAGTTACTGCGATGGTGCAGCCAAAACCGAGGAACAGTCTCCCCGCCATGAATGTCCCGACATTCTGGGCCGCCGCTTGGATCACCGTACCAATGATGACAAAGATTGACCCGGTGATCATGCCAAACCTTCGCCCAAAGATGTCGGCAGCAGGCGCCGCAACAAGACAGCCAAGAATGTTTCCGACGCTGTAGAGCGCAAAGACAGCTCCAATAGAAGAGCCTTGCATTTCAGTGCCGAAAAATTCATGGAAAGGGTCCATAGCATTAATGGAGGACATGATGGTTCCATCAAAACCATTGCCGCAATTATCTGTCGATGGTCAATACTTATAGGGTACGTGCTTGTTACTGTCAGGTTCCTTACTTAACGTGACAAGAGCAATTATCGCATAGAGTTTGAAGATGGACGTTGCCCGCGGAGAGAGGTTATCCTTGGCGATAGCATCGCTATAGGCAACATTTTGGACTTTTGCTGTCTTCGATGTCGCCAAATCAGTGGCTGCCGAGTCAGGGACTCTCTCCACGGTCTGGACTTTATCGTCTTCCTTCTGCATTATGATATGAAATTTTCTGAAGAGGAATACCACAGGGAAGGAAAGATAATGAAGACATCACACTGTGGATCACAACAACTTAAATATCTATGGCGATGTCTCTTGCGAGTCAGGATGGTCTTGCACGGCATATCCATGCCGAATCGGCTTTGTTAGATGCGGGGGACGGGACAACCCTAACTGAGCCCAATTGATGAGTTAATGTTGGATGCGAGGTCGGAACGAGGCTAACCGCGCCTGAACGAGTTAAGTTGAGTGGGGGGAGACTGTGATCCGCTCCCATGGCTACAGCTATGTCTTTTGCGATTCAGGATTGGTCGTTTGGCCAGAATATCTTGCCGCATAACCATGCCGAAGTGACTTGATTAGAAGTGGGAACCGAGCCTGAATCAGGTTGGAAGGAGACTAACCGCGCCTGAATGGGTTAGTTGACCTGAGGAACGAAAACTCCAGTGCAAAAGCGTCGCTCCACTTCCCCGCGGGGGATGATCAACCAAAGCACACAATACAACATCAAATGATCGAATGATCGAATGCGGGGAGGCAAACCAGCAGGGATAAAGCATGTAATGAGCTGTGAGAAGAAGGGACATAATACGATTAAGTGCAAAGAGTCCGACAGTGCTACAGATTATCTATAAGGCAAATGCATAAGTATAGAGATGGTAGAGAAATATTATAGAAAATAGGGATATTATGTCCAATATTGCATAAATATTATAGTAATAAGGTTATGCGCAGTGCCTGGTTCTAATCATTGTATGATATCGGCGTGTCAGGTCACTGGAGCTTAGCATCCACTTGTAATCAGTCTGTGACAGCACCATTGCCAGGGAACCCGGTTTGATCAGAATAATTAACAGGTACCAGGGATCGACTTGTTCCGTTTAATTACCCCCAAGATGATACGCAGCAATATTACCGCTTCCGGTTCGGACCTTGGGACGAGTTTGTTAAATTGTCCCCGGAGGATGTATCAGTCCCTTGTTCTACGTCAAGACACCAGCAGCCATTATTGTCCCAAGAGACTGACGTATGACTACATATATATATTACTATAGATGGCCAGCCACAGCTTAATGCAAGCCAAGTCACTCATCTTACCAAATACAAGCCTTCTGTAAAAGCACCCTGCATCTTCGATAGCTATGAGAATATTCACTTCACTCAGTCTGTTTGCTCTTGCAGTGGCATCGGCCGTCAAGGGCCGACCAAGACAGAGAGAGGTAGCACCGGTTTTCAGCATCGACGGGAAGAATCAATACTTCGCTGGCACCAATACCTGGTGGATGAGCCACCTCACGTCAGACGACGACGTCGAACAAGCCATGTCTCAGATCGCTGAGAGTGGACTGAAAGTAACTCGTGTCTGGGCGTTCGGCAACACCAACACAGGCACCGATCAACCTGTCTACTTTCAGTTCCTCGACACGACCAAGAAGACCATCACAATCAACAATGGCACCAACGGCATCGCGCGCCTCGACGCCGCTGTTGCTGCCGCAGAGAAGCACGGTATTCAGCTGGTTCTACCTACGCTGAATAACTGGGATGACCTGGGTGGAATCAACACCTACTGTGCCTACTTTGGATGCACCCACGAGACCTTTTGGACCCATGCAGAGGCTCAGAAGGCGTACAGAGACTATGTGACCTTCATCGTCAATCGTTACAAGGACTCCCCAGCTATCTTCTCCTGGCAGCTCTGCAACGAGCCACGGTGTCAGAACTGCGAGACCAGTGTGATCACTAGCTGGGCCGCAGAGCTATCCAGCTTCATCAAATCTATAGACCCAAAACATCGTGTGTCCTTGGGCGACGAAGGCTGGCTCTGTTCGAACGACACCAGTCTCGGCTATGCGTACTCCTGCTCTGAGGGTATCGATTTTGAAGCCAATCTGAAGATCTCCACACTTGACTACGGTACTGTTCATATGTACCCCATTGGCTGGGGCTACACGTACCCTTGGGGCAACCAATGGATCCGTGACCACGCAGCACTGGCGCTCAAGTACGGCAAGCCTATCGTTTTAGAAGAATATGGCGTTGAGAGCACAGCCTCAAACCGCACAGCTGTCCTGCAGCAGTGGCAACAAACAATCATTGACAGCGACATTGCATATGATAGTTTTTGGCAATTCGGGACAAATCTTCCAAGTGGTGCAAACCCTTACGATGACTACGCAATGTTCTATGGCACCCAAGAGTACCAGGACGTGGTGATTGATCATGCTCAGGCCATAAGCACGAAGCCTGTCTCGACTGCCGCCCGTCGCCGAGTCTCCTCTCATCGCTCAAACTAGGATGACCTCTAGGTGGTCGAATTCTTTGCAGCATCGTCGATCGACGTTTTTTCCAACGTCAACGGCTTCACCAGCAGCAAAGAATGAAGCAGAATACAGCACTGCTTGTGGACTGGACTTGCGGCAGCATATGTAACATCTATTTCATACGCAATAGTTTCAGTATATATGTTTTTATTTGATAACCTATTCTCTGCGGTAGTATATGATGTGGTATGTTGTATTGGTCCTTGAAAATAAACACTCCTATGGTATCCTAACTGTGTATTCTCTGCTCACTATTTATATTACCCTTAGACACCATAAATTGACTGTAAAGCTTCTGCAAGATAAACAATATTCAGTTGCAAGGTAAACGGTAATCTGTCTATCTCGCAGCCTCTTCCAAGCAAGTCAGGAGTCGTCCTTGACTACCCTTGATGCCGCAGGTGGATGAAACCTAATCCACTCGGGATACCACTCGTCAGTCCCTTCTATCCGACATTCGGGAACTTCTGCTTCAAGAACACGTAAAAGCTCTTCCGTGTAGATTCCATACCCTTCCTGGTTCAAGTGAAGACCATCGTAGAAGAGTCGCCCAAGTTCCATGCTGGGGACTGTCCTTGAAGACCCAGGCAATATGCCATCAACAGCATCATCTTTCCAATTAGCGGTGCGCATCATTGCAGTCCAAAGGTCAACGACGGGTACATTTTCCTGCTTCCCAATATCCCGAATCGCGTCTGCATACATCGCCACTCGGTCTGCCCTGCCCTTTCCGTCATGTGGCAGCCGATACTCTTCCACGGGAGAAGGCGTCACAAGGAGTACTTTCGTCTTGTGAAGCCTAACACCCTCCCAGTTCAAAATACGTCTGATGTTTGTTTTGAACGTGTCGAGGTCGCAATGCTGAGGCTCGCCAGGGCTACAAGAGTCGTTGGCACCAAAATGAACCGTCATAGCAGCGACACGAGGAACAGTTCTCGAGGGTGCCACTGCTGGGAAGAACGACGGTAGGAGAGTCAAAGCTGAGTTTGTGTTGTACCCACCAAAACCCCGGTTTAGTACATCGAGCCGGCGAACGTACCGTCCCGCCAGCTCGCTTTGCAGTGAGGAGGCGCCCTGTGTGATGGAGTCTCCAAAGAGGAGGAGTTGCGGTGGTGGTGGAAGAGATGCCACTTGGGCAGCAAGTTCTGAGGGCGATTGGTATGATTGGACGTTCATTGGCGCAATTTGAGGTTGAGACATGTCGCTATGATATCTGCGCAGCCTGGTCCAGTATTAATAACAAAGCGAGTTTATCGCCACCTTAAGCAATATAAAATAAAGCAGAAAGAGAATTTATTTATCTTATTGAAAGCAGGAAAATCAACGCCTTTCCAAATTTGCATTAGCCTCCGGGTTTCCTATTTGGGCACGGGATAACCTGTCCCGATAAATGTTTTACTAAGGGGAAAAAATGCAAGGATGCGCTTTTAGTTCCCTTTTGGAAGAGATGCAAAGTTGAGTTGGTGCCGTCAACCTAAAGCTGAACATCTCTAAACAGCTCCACTCTGGTATGTTAGGTTATGCTTTTCGCCGTACGAATCGAAACAGGCACCTTCCGCAACGCGTAGTTGGTCGAGGGCAATTTGGTGGTCGATATCGAGCTAGGAGACGAGATTAGTCAGGTCCGTCAAAAACCAAGACAGGAGCACCAACGTCTGACCGACTTCCAAGGATGAATAAATGACCTTGACATATTAGTCTAGGTCTTAATTACTAAGTAAATATTCTTACAAGCCCAAGCCTGTTATTCCTTATCTAAACAATAATATAACCAAGCTATCTAAAGCGAAAATGTTCCTTTCTGCTTAACCTTTTCACTGATAATTGCCTGATATGGTGCTTGGCCTCCAGAAACAGGTGCCCTTCCAGTAATAACAATCTTACCCGAAATCGCACCATTGTTTTCAAAAACCAGATTAAAGCCTCCAGTAGCCGGGTTGTAAATATTGGCAGTAAATCCGCTCCGTGCATTAAAAACAGAAATCTGGTTTGCAGCAGCAAGAGATGTATCAACATTAACTGTTACCGTGTTGGATGTAGCATAGACTCTTGCAAAGTCAAGACGTGTCAGATCCCGACGACCGCTGATAAAGGGATTAAGATATCGATTAGTGACATAGCTGATGCTTCCGGCTATCGGGTTCGAGATAGGGGTGCCAATTGAGATAACTACATCATATGGGTTCGCGCCGTTCGTGGTTCCAGAGGAAGGGATCCCTTGAACGAGCAATAACTCGCCCTTGACTTGGAAAGGTTGCCAGTTTGCGTTATTGGGGCCGTTGAAAGTGACATCGCATAGCAGGTAGGCTAGGGTCAAGGCTCTCTTCTCAAGAGTATCCCTGGAATGAAGGGTGAAATTAAGTAGTCCAGAGTCGGGCTGATTAATGGTTTTGATGGAATTGTCGTTAAAGATTGTAAGGGGAGTAAGGGGAGTAGGTGAGGCCCAACTGAGGGTAAGGAGAGATAGTAGAAGAAATAGGGAAATCATGTTATATATTGATTGGAGTCGAAGTTGAGTGATAATTGTTGAGTCTTGATGGGAAGCCTGGTGACACGAGTTTGAAGGCTCTGATCATGGGCGAGGGCTACCGAATTTATAGTTAAGGTTGACGCATCAATCACATGTTCTTGATCTGATCCCACGCTGTGATAAATACGACAGTCGAATAACTCTGACAGGTAGCGCTTTGATTCGTTACTCATGAGCCTTTTAGCTGCAGCCCCCTTGCCAACTAGTGATCAGATGAATGGCCACGCTAAATTTCAAGTCCAGAGCGGTTGTGGTAGCGCTTTGGCAGATGCGGAGAATCAATTCACCCAGAGTTTATCAAGAGATAATGACCCAATCAAGGCACCTTAAAGTTCCTTTTTTGTATTGCTTGGATCTTTGCCCTGGCTGGTGACAAAGTACAGCGTTGATAGAAAGGCAAGAAGGTTGATAATGGCAGCAAGTAATTGCATGAGCTTGTCAACTGCAATGCCCTGGCAAGTCTCCTTCTGGAGTCCAAGGTGAACAAGGAACATATTCCTATTGCCATGTAAACCGAACTAGTCAAGGCTCTTCTGTGGGGATTTCATGTAACAGGAAGCCAACTTCTGCCTTAATTACCAAGCTTTATGTGACCATTTGGTACATAGAGTCTAGACCATTTTATGATTCCTTAAACGGCTAAGCCAAACGCGGTGGTTTTCAGATCACAAGCCACTTTTTAAGCTGGTGAGGGTCTAGGCTCATACCGCCTAAGCCAATGCCTCAATCAATGAGCCTAGGCCTGAGTCGCGGCGTAAGACGTTAAAGACTGTTAAAGAGAAATGCTAAGTGCTAATAAGTAGCAAAAAAGAATTGAGTAAAGTAAGGTTGAATTAAGAGTAAATTTAAGAAATATTTTAACTTTTTCTTTTACTCACTGGAGGTCTTCCATCTGCTGACTCCCGGGGCATAACTGTTTCTCTTATTAGTTGTATAACCTATTTAAAGTTCTCATAAACGAGTTATTCATTGCGTTCAGCTCGGGAGACATTTCCGCGGACATTTCCGTTGATGGCGGCTTACTTGCCTCATCGCTTTCGCCACGTCCTGATCCGGCGACATGCTCGATTTCTTCGACATGATCTACTGTACTGTGTCCGTATCGGGACGGAGCTGATCGATGTTGGCGCCAGATAAATCCGAATTTGGTTTTCACATTCCTCTTAGACGATGCCATTTAGATATAGTGTGGTCAAGGCATCTAATTTCAGCTAACTACTATAGAATAATAAAAGGACTAGGGGGATTAAGGCTATATTGCTTATGCAGAAGTCTGACTTTATATATAAGATAATTAACTTTAACACAGCCTAGGTGCCTAATGTTTCTCTAAGTAAGACAGAAGCTAAAAATGGCCTTGGTTTAGATTTTCTTATAGTGCCATTTAGCCTATTATAAAAATATAACATTATTATATAATAAGTATTATTAAAGGAAAACTAATTAGATTTAATAGAGCTACAGGGAAAGTTTTAGGTATTTAAAGCCTTTTTATTAGCTAAGTATCTAAAATAATAATAATTATTATTTTATAATATTTTATTTTATTCTTACCCCTAGGTTTAAGTATATATATATTATTCACTTTTTTTATTATTAGTTTATTTACTTATAAATTTCAATATCTATTTCTTATTTAATTTATATTTTTTACTAATTATGTATAATTACTACAGGCTAAGATATTCTATTCATAACTACTAAGGTAGAAGGTAAGGTACTATTGCCACTTTACATCATAGATAGTTGAAATATTCCCAGTGATTGTTTCTTTACCCTTTTCTAATTATATGTCCTCTATTTTCAAGAGACCAACCTTTTCTGTACTACTTGCTGAAGAGCTCCATTCATCTTGAACTTTCGATAAGTAGAACCCTACTTTTTCCTCCCATCCCAGCAATTCAGATACTGGGGATTAAGGTCGCGCAAAACTGGCCAATACTTTTAAAGTTTGTAGCTGTATCTTCCAATATCAGAGCCTCTTCTATCATGGCATCCAATCAAGCATTCAAAGAACGGCAATTCTTTTACAGGGAACGAACTGCAAGGCCAAAAGAATACTTGTGACCCCATATTACCTAAGAGCCGAAAGGCACTCTAACCAATGGTATGAGTTATAAGCATAGAAAGAGAGTGAATTAAATGGATACAGGGAGTATATATCAAGAAATCACCTGTTAACCGGCCCCCTAGCATAAGCATATTAGGTATCATCACTAGATAAGGACTGATATGGTTATACATTGCTAGTATATGGAAGAAGATTCAGGTTTCAAAGTCGAGATGAATGCACTGCAGCCAGATGGATACTTCACTGCCATGACATGCCAAATATAGACTCATTATGTATCGTAGCTGCGGAGTATTTCTGGCCGGCCTGCGATTGAACGCGACTCTAAGTCAGGATACCACCGTCACTACGGGAAGGTAAGATTGTGCTCTATATGTGAGCAATATATATCCCGCCTCGCCATGTCGCCACTTCCTGTCTGAGCAACGGGGTCAGCGCCGACCTTCAGTCTCGAACTTAATTGGGGGACAAAAGATGAGGGAAGAAGAAACAGTGAGATGCTCGCATGTATAGGATTTAGAGTTAGGGAGGGGTATTCATGACCGGCAGATCACTCTACAACATGGACAACTCGAGCTTAACACATGAGATGTAACCGCTCATGGGACTTGTTCTATTGTTAGAAATCCATTATAAAATAGCCTGTAATTCTGTTCACCTAAACTGTAGTTCTGCTCGAATCCTTTGTTTCTTTTGTACCTGAGAGTTTTTCACACGGTGATGCATATTCTTGGGGGTGAAATAGCTTCCATTGTAGCGTGGCAGAAGCTATCCAAGGCAAGGTCACAAGCGTTACCATGGTGCTTCAATTATAAACCTTATAAGCGCTATCTTTAATATATTCATATTGCCTCTCTATCTGATTTTTTATAAGTGTGTTACTATCAGTAACCTCTTAGTAAAGTCCTTGCTCTTGCGATACTCCTCCATTTTCTTATATCTAATAATATTTAGACAGAGCATTAGCTCTCATTGCCACACGTCCCTAGATGTAGTAAAACAGTGGGAAATTCAAATAATTATTATTTAGAAGTTAATACTTTCAGAGGGTTATATCACTATCGCTCCTCCTACTATTATTCCATCCATCTTCTGAGATTCTTTCTGGTGCTACTTGCTGTATTACAGTCGTTGTCGTCTGGATGCCCCCCTCGGCTGCTTCCCGGCCCCCTCCACAATCTTTTGATTCTGTATTCTCAGATGGCTGGTCCTGCTTTCCTCCTCCGCTAATACTCACAATAATAGCTGGACATAGCCGCGAATTAATGCTGTAGCTGTGGGTAGGTACTGGGATACCGGAGTTTTCATTGAGCGTCATTGTGTCGTCGGATAAGCTCCTCTGGGACTTGCCTGTCCTTGTCCTCTTCATGTCATTCAAGTATTGACTACTTGGAGCTTGGATGTAGGGTCCATACTGAGGTGGGCCAGTGCTTCGGCTTGATGATGCAAACATTCTGGGCATGAGTTTGGAAAAGAGAGGTCGGAGGGTTGGTAGACAAGCTGCAATGGCGGCTATGGCGACTTCAAGGAACGACCATATAGCAGCATCCACGTTATCCCAATTAGGGTCTTTAGTCGAAGCCGCCACCCTTAGGGTTTGAATTCGAATAATTGAGATGATGCAAGTACTAGTTACGTATAATGTCAGTCACACTTGTATGGCGAAGGCCATTTCTAAATTGACTTACAAGAATCCAAGACAAAAGATAGCAAGGAGCATAGCCTTTTGTTTTCGAGGCAGTTGAAGGCTCTTGATGACGGGAAGAGGGATACAAAAGATGCCTATATCAGTGACCAGGTTGAAACCAGCCATGACATACCATACTGTCAAACGATTGATGCATCTGCCTGTTATGGTTGTGTCCCATACGGCTGCCACCGGGACACAAACAAGGATGTTTAGGAAAGCGATCGTAATAGTCCAAGCGATCATAAACATAACTCCGTAGAACGTAATAATCTGTATTAGTCGGAGAGCAAAGACTCGACGGTATTGAAGTAAGATTCCGATTTTAACAAAGCATATGCCGATATTATAAACGATAACAGATGCATAGAAAGCCTAATGCAGAGCGTAAGCTAACATTTCAAAAGTGCGATGAGAATGTTGAGGAAATCGTACCTTCATGTAAGGAACGTAATTGTCTTTGGGTTGTTCCCAAGTGTGGTATCCAAGCCCGTACTTATTCTCTTGAAGTCAAGTCAGCATTTTGTGGCCCTTATGCTGTCTGTTATTTGCTTACCTAGTCCAATCGCAATGGCAGAACCAATGGCGAGTATTTGGGCAACAACCATAAGTCCATCGTCTAAACCAAAGTTACGAAGGAGTACAAGTCGTATGTAGGTCCGTAGGGCAACGGTAATAGTAGACAAAACAGAGAAAGTGGCGAGGACGGCGCAAATCTCCACAGAGCGCGATGCGCCGTCTAATGAGCGGTGGGCCATGCTCGCATGGGCCTGGTCAACCCGAGGTAGATGTATAATAGAAACGAGGGTAGGGCCTAGGTGTAGAAAATTCCTCACAACCTAATCAAGTGGTGTATGTCGACCAGGAAAAGCGATGTCTTAAGTATTTGCATCGCAGTTTGCAACTTCATTCCCCTGTACCCTGTGTCCGAGCGTGCTTAACAGTAGACTGCTCACACGTTCCCATTTTCGATGCTACGGTATGCGAAAGTTCGATCCACCATTGAATAGTCCACCCAATCAAGGCAGCAGTTATGCTCTCCTCAGATCACTTGAGCCGCAGCCGGAGCATCCATGTTAGCGCTACACGTGTTGGGACCAAAGATCTACATCCACTATAAAATGTCCCATCATCGGGGTAGCCAATTGGATTGGATTGGCTGGGATAAAAGGTCCAAGCACGCCAAGTGCCACGTCTGTCAGCTGTCAATCACGACTAGGGTGTGGGCGATTTTGTCTTGTTTTTATTTGCTAGCGTAGATGACCGCTGATCTTAATAGATTCATGGTCAGGCATCACTTTGAGTCTGGTCATTGACCAATGGCCGCCGGCCTTTACTGAAGATCTCTAGTGGAGGATTTCCTAATGTAGCAGTCCTCGGAAACGAAACAAATGACGTACCTGATTTATCATTGGTTTCAGTAATGATAGGCCGTCTCGGTAACCGAGCGTGATCAGGTAGCACTATTTCCTCTCTTCTAATTTCTTAAAGCAGACGATGGAATGTCACCATTCATTAAACAAGTCGTTGATCATGATCTACAAAAGATCAGTGCATATACTTTAGTTTCTAATATGCTGTGCAAGGTAAAGGAAGTCATTCACTTTGAGCTTTAATGTTACTTGTAATCTAGCTAGTCATAGCGTATTACCGGAGCTATAGCCGTTAAATCAGGCTGCAATCCTAAACCGAGGTTATAGCAGACCTTTTAGCACAGTGGTCAACGCGTCGTGCTTTTGCCTTATTATTCCCCCTCCTTATGGAATATAATCTACCAGGAAGTAATCATAAATTTTACAAACTGTAAGAATATAATAGCTTAAAGGCCTAGAAGATTTATTATAGCTATGTAGTATAGGCTGTCTAGGCCCGACATATATTAATATGTACCGTAACTTAGTTAGTTAATAACTAAACTAATTGACCTTTTAGTCTCTTAGGACTTGCCTACCTATCTATAAGCTCTTGTCTATTAGTCTGGTTTAGCTGGGTTTAGATTTAAGAAACACAGGCAACATTACTGGTACGTCGTTGCGAACTTGGAGGTGAATCGAGGCCCTGTGGAAAAAGTCCAAGCCTTTGAGGCTACTCTACCTTTTGATCCCAGCTGTCTTAGATGGGATCTTGTTGTATTGCATCTTTCGTCGCCGAAATATCCAGCGGCAAATGGCAAAAGGACGAGATGGAAAGTATGCTGGTAATGAATGTGGATTCGGACAGATTGTCAGTATAGTAATGTTTCTTCCTGTACTAATGGATATGGCTTTTGCTGGATGGACGTGTCGCATACTAGTTCCACCGAGGTTAAAGTAGCCTGGCTGGGTGTAGGATAGGATTAGTATGTACTATTTAAGCTATCTCTCTTGCCCTAGCTTTTTTTCAACTTTAGAATATAACCTCTGATATTACATGAATTATAAGGAATAGATTTATATATAATATAACAGGAATATCAATAAATTACTTTTTCAAGACCTCTCGTAGAAGTCTCAGATCCTGCTCCAGATCGGCATGTGCAGCAAATTGTTCAAAATCTACAAGGGATACCAATAATGCGCATCTGTGCCACGGACAGGTAAAAAGAAGTTTAAATTCTCCCTTAGATGTCCTGGTATGTGTCGTGCTAGACAATTTATACGACTGAATTCGTGTTGAAATCCTCATGATCGGCAGAAGGAACATGTAAGCCCATTGCTAATGCAAAATCGCGGATATCTTGATCAAAGTCAGCTCCATTGGGTTTGATGTCTGATTTTAGAGACCTTTTTAGTAGCGAAGGGCTAATTTAGCCCGGTTTAATGCCAAAGACTTAAATTGCCTTTTCGTGGCTCTCTGCACTGGGTTTTCTAGCTACTGGGCTAGTGCCACTAATGTCTTTATTAGATTAATTCGGATGGATAAATGAGGTCCCCGTCAGAAGCGTCTGCCGATTTTGCGAATAATACGTTCATGTTAGCTCGTTCTGGAATATTATAGTCCTTATCTTCTGGCGTAATAACTACAGCAGCCTTTGTACCCTCGAGTTGGCGTTTGACTTCATCTATGTGGACCGTTGTATGAAACTCCTCAATAGCAGACCGCAAGTACATGGCCTTGAGCGTTTGCCTTCCATCGATTGCGTTTGCGTTGTATTTTTCGTATTGTTTTCTCATTTTCGGGTTAGTGGCCGCTTCTCGGCTTCGACAACCCTGTTTCTTCCACTTTCTCATTGCAAGTGTCCTGCGCTTGAGATAACTGGTTAGCTTCTCGTCTGTGTTAAGTTGGGCTAATTGTTTAGTGGTTAATGACTTAGGTATTCCGATATGGTAATGAAGTTGGGAAGCAAGTGTGAACATGTCTCGTTTCGGTGCAGTTCTCGAGCAAATAGACTGGCAGTCAGAGACAATACAGTATGACATATAATTTTCTAAATACATGCTCAAGTCGCCTTTCCAATGCCCCACGGTTTGATTATGTTCCTCTAGGACAGAGTATGTATCGACAGGGTTGCGTCCTTTCAAAGCTCCATATTGGAAAGTGCCCAGAGAGTTTAGAATATATACCGCAAAATATGAAGTGACCACAATGTACGCCCGTAACATCCATAGAACCTTGAATTAATTCATCTAACCAGCATTGCGTCCGTCAAGTTATCAGCCACCCTCAAGCGAGCCTAAATCTTCTAAATCAGCCTATTTAGTCTGAGATTCAGAGCATGTTCCCTATGTTTATGATTATTGCCTGAGAAAAAGGGGCACAAGCTTAAAAATGGGAGCTGCTTACCCCGAACTCCACTCACAATAGTACCTCTCGCACGGATTGCGAATTTCATCTGCTTGTTCTCGCATGCTCACGCTCCAATGTCATGTAGCTTGATACGCACAAAGGGCAAGCATAATGCCGCCTCAGGTACCATAGAGTAATGCAACCCGAATGAAATATATGCCCGCACGATAACCGACGGACGATAGCACTATCCGCTACCGCTTCCAAGCATATAGCGCTATTAAGAATTGTCAACTAAACACGAAACTGCCTATTAGTTTATGTATTCCCTACCAGGTAATAACCTCGTGGGGACACGTAGAATGCTCCTCTGAGCCTGTATTTTCCATTCCTGCCATCACTTGCTTGTATGCCTGCGGTGGAGCAATCGAGTCCAACCGCTGCAAGTCGCTAATCCCGAAACTTATACTCCTTGCTGGCAGATCGCTCTCGGAATCCCTTTGGATCGGGATCTGGTTGTTCCTAGACTTAAGTCTTTGCCATACTTAGCTTGTGAAATGGAGGTCTCGAGACTTGTTGGTGGGAGATGGCATACTCGTATATGATGAGAAGGGCATAAAATATGAAAATAAATACAAAAAAAATAATAATGGGCAGCGATTGGATCCATTCCCCTGACTTGATGCATCCAGGGCTTATCATAGGGATATGGGATACATTCGCTATCGCCATGATGGTTCAAAATTTCTCAAGGCTTTCTACGCTGACCTTGGGAAGAGCCTGTCGCGTCAGAAGCCTTTATTTAAAGCCATACGCAGCTTGAAAGTTATGCTGCCATCAGGCGCACTTGGCGTAAACCTTTTTGGTCAGATCATACCGAAAATTCTGGCCAGTGAACTCGGAATAGTGACCTGATCACACCACTTCAAGCTCCAGAGTGCGAGGGAAGCATTACTATCGGAAAGGAAGCTCCGGCTTTGAGCGCCTATTAGAGGTTAGAGATCGAGTCATCTTAAGTTCTTGGTTATCCTGTCCCTAAATCAATTCATTGATCAAGGGAAAAGGCAAAGCTCTATTAATAGTTACATATCTATCTAAAGGAATACACCATTGTCCAGGCGTAATCGACTAGACAGAATATACTCGTCTTGTGTCGATAAATGGTCTGGTCAGCTCACCGCACATGACATGGCCCTTTGCGCAAGCAGAAGAGGTTGAGCACAGGGTAAAAGTTAACTTCGATAATATCCCAAAATTCTGTTACTAAGGGCCACAATCAAAGTGAATTCAATGGTTGGCACTACCGCATGGGTGTCTGTTTTTGGGTTTCTTGCCGAGGTAGCTGGACGAGGTATAGGTAGTCATTTTCACATTGCTGGTCATCCACTTAGTATGTAAAACAATGTAATCAAGAGAGGAAGCCATTGGTACAAGTCACTCGGGGATTATGTTAGTGAGGTCATACATGCGTAACGTCCAACTTCATCATGGCATCATATGGCAGTCCACTGGACGCCTCCGCACGCTATGCCACCCATAAATGTTCTCCCCGCAGCAGCTTCAGATGACCTTGAAATGAATGCATTGATAGCCATTGCAACCGGTTCAGAATAATTCAACATGCTGGCTCGGACCATCATCTGGCGTGCTGGACGCGGGGCGCTCTATCAGGTGCATCGAAGAGCGTATGCCTCGACCGCACTGACTCCGGAGCAGATCAAAATCGTCCAATCGACCATCCCCGCACTAGAAAAACACGGCGTCGAAATTACAACGCTCTTCTATCGCCAATTGCTCAATAAACACCCTGAGCTCAAGAACATGTTCAACACAGCCCATCAAGATACAGGCGAGCAGCCAGCCGCCCTCGCGCACGCCGTGTGGGCATATGCCGCCAACATTGAGAACCCTGAAGCCATGAAGGCAGCCATTTCCCGCATTGGAAATAAACATGCGAGCTTAGGAGTTACTGCGGACCAATATACCATCGTCGGCCAAGAGTTACTCTCGGCGATTAAGCAAATCCTCGGGGACAGAGTTAATTTAAAAGTCATGGATACTTGGGGCGCTGCATACCGCCAGCTCGCTGAGTATTTCATTAATTTTGAGGAAGGATTATATAAAGAGGCCATGGCGACACCTGGCGGCTGGAAAGGATGGCGCAAATTCTTCATCTCTGACAAAGTGAGAGAGAGCGAGGAAATTATCTCATTCCATCTCACGCCAGCCGACAAGGGAGCTTTGCCATCCTACAAGCCTGGCCAGTTTGTCAGCATCCGATGCTTTGTTCCTGAGCTTGGGACATACCAGCCCCGGCAATATAGTCTGTCTGACGTGCCAAATGGAAAGTATTTTCAAGTTTCTGTTAAAAGAGAATTCGCATCGGATATAAAACCGGCCGGCCGAGTATCTAATATCCTTCACGAGTTGCTGCCGGGGGGGTCGGAGGTGGATATCAGCATGCCATTTGGTGATTTCGTCTTGGACATCAACACTACAACGCCCGTGGTGCTTATTAGCGGAGGCGTTGGACTGACACCTATGATGGCAATGCTGAGAAAGATAACGGAGGAAGGTAACCCGAGGAGAGTGGTATTCATCCATGCTGCACGTAACTCACGCGTCCATGCTATGAAAGATATACTTATCGAGATTGTGAGAGACCATCCGGAAGTCACCCGCCTTGTTTACTATGAACGGGTTGAAGAAGACGATATACTGGGGCTTGATTACGATCATGAGGGACGCGTGGACCTTGCAGAGGTTAAGCATAAGGTGATTCTGCCAGAAGCGAATTACTATATCTGCGGGCCATTACCGTTTATGAATTCTCAGAGCGAAGCACTTCGGGACCTGGGTGTTGATGAGAAACACATTCACATGGAGGTATTTGGGTCGCCAACTTCCTGATACTATATGGAAGTTTCCCCTTGTCTACAACAGCTTAAATTTCAACTCAACCCAGCAATTCCAACTATTCCCTGGCCAGGTTATCGCGACATTGCCAAGCCTGGTTCTTAAACTCCTGAGTCCACCACTGCTTGCGCTATGGCAGACTGTTGCGTCGGTTACAAGTACCCAAACCCCAACACTGTTTTCTTTGTCATACCCTTGGCAGTACAAGTAAGAATTAGTGTCTCTGGTTGTCTTTCTGCTACGTGAACTTGAGCGATCATGGTTCATGTGACTTTATCAGATAGCAGGAATGTTTACATTAAAATAAATAATTAGGAAGGCTTAACCTATATTTGTGTAAGAAAAAAGCTTTTAGCTACGCTTATTATTCCTCTCTACGGAAGCAAATGGATAGTCTTAATCTGTGGAAAGATAATACGATCTTTATTGTCGTACAACGTGGGGCTATCTTCCTCTCCTATAGCTTGATCGTTCTATTCCATGGTCTCCCTCGACCCCATCCATTTCTAATCAACCAGTCTTTATCCTCTTGCTCCTTCCACTCCTTCCTACGGTCTTGAAAAATTTACTTTGTTGACTTTCCCTCCGCATTTGGCAGGTCCATCAATGTAGTCCCTCCAACCTCCACCAGTTTCGCCAAAATATTCTCTTGCGCTTCTGTTTTTTCCGCTGTCATTCTGTTGATGTCCTTTACTCGACAGAAACTACCACCAGCAGCCCTGTGAAGGGGCGTTTCGAGTTTCGAATTCCTCATAGCGGGATTGGCGCCCTGCCGGAGCAGAAGTGAGATAGCATCTACTTGATTCAGGCAAGAAGAGGCAAGATGCAAGGGTGTGTTGCCATTGTCATCTTTATTTGTGACCTTTGCGCCGTGGGCTAGTAGAGTAGCTATAGCATCTGCGTCGAAGGGTTTATAGCTACTGCCGCGGAAGAAGCAGGTCTGCAGATGCGTTTCGCTCTTGTTGTTGCGTATGCTCGCATCTGCGCCCTGTTACATAGTAATTTAAGGATAGTTGTTTACTGCTTGCTCCTTTGACCATAATTTTGGGCGGGGTAATGTAAAGGCGTGTTTCCCTCATTATCCTGGACGTTAATTGTCGTAAGATCGATATCCAAGAGAAAATCAATAACCCTTGTCGCGTTTTGGACCCTATCTTGAAGGCTCATTTGAAAATGCGATCGATTTCGAGCAACCTAGTGGAGAGGAAGGCTTCCTCGGCTATCGACAGGCCGTATCATATCTACAGCATCAATTTCGTCACCTCGATAATCAAGCAGAATCTCTATAGCGTTAAGGTTTCCGTAAACGCACTCAATGAACATAATCATATTGGCTATGAAATCCCAAGTCGTGTTGGCCGTTTCGTACCCTGGCATGGACATCAGCGCCGCCTTGAATGAGTCTTTTGGCCAATCCAGGGCCTGCCCATTTCACAGCCAAAGTAAGGACAGTAGCGCTTGTTTTCTCTTCAGCCACCGGCAAGTCACCATCAGAAGCACATGCACCCCAATCAAGCGGCAAGTTCATGATAGCCTCCTTTCTATCAGAATGCCCAATTGTGAATGCTCTCCTAACCTTATCGCTCAATCAACCGTCACACACATTACCAGTCCAAGAGATAGATCATTCTTGTAATGATCGAGAAGACTTTACGGCAAAATGTCAGCAGCTCTCCCTGGGCGCTGATCGCCTTCGGGTAGCTACTTCTTGACGTTTCAGAAGATGTGGCTTCGTGTACAAATACCACAATGGCCAAAGTTCTGTTCTCGAGCCCTACAGTGACAGGTTGTTACCTAAGGGTGTCGAATTCGGCATTACTCAAGGAGGGTTTTCAATTATCATACCGAACCAGCTTTTCATTGCAGACTAAATAGTGACGCGACTGACATATGTTTCTTAAAATTTCTAGCCTGTCTACAACACCTCTCTGATCTTCCTTTATACCTTCTTTTTCATTTAGGATATACCTTCTACACTCACTAAACCATAACTGATTCCTTGCAACTTCAGCATATACCATACTAAACCCCGTGAAAAGTATGCTATAATGCACTTCATGGCATTATAGCCACTCTATTTTTTTAGTGAGCCTAGTGAAGCCTGACAATGTATTGGAATTGAAGTGCATCGCTGAGAAAGAGGGATATCATAAACATGAAATGCGTTCCATAACCCACCAAAGTCAGCAAAATCCAAAGGGTGAGGTCTCATTACTTCTTCCAGCCCACGGTCCAGATAACATGAGCAATGTCACGCGCGGTATTAACCGTATCTATAATACGGCCAAGAATGCCGTCCGCGGATGGTATTTCTTCCTCCTCATACGGCATGAGCATGCCAGAAGGAGTTATTCGCATGCCCACCGGCTCTTCACAAAGGCTGTTCGAAGAGAGCCACGAGGGAAGGCCGCTGCTAGTATTTTCAGCGGACGATGGCGGCCAGCTTTTGCAGGGGCTCAGCCGTACATCGTCGAGACTGTCTTGGTCCCTTTCCTCGACAACGAATATTTGGGTCTGCTTAGCAGGTCGATGATTATCTTCTGACGAAGAAGGCATGATTGGGCTTCGAGAGTGCTTGCTAGCCGTCCCTACTTGTTCTGGATAGTCTTCCCAATTCTTGATAGTAGTGGACGGGAGCATGGCAATTGTTTTTCCTTCAGCTAGCTTTGACTCTGGAGTGTCCCGTTCAAAGAAGGGCCACGTCCTTGTCTTCCTGCACTTCACCATCAAACCATCGTCTGGATCACTATCATCGCCATATCGGCCAGTGTCCGGCTCATCATCATTGTGGATGCCTTCAACTTCGACAGCAATGCATTGCTCGACTTGTTCGTTGAAATGAGTGCGTTTCCGCTCGCCATTGGGGGATATAGTTCCAGAAGACTCTGTGACTAGAGTGACACTGCTGCTTGCACTCTCCAGTTGACCTCTAGGAAATGGTAGAGAGAGATCCTCGGCTGATAAAAAGCTTATATGAGTGCAATCTCCGGTCTCCTGCATTTTACCAGCAGCTCTAGCTTGCTTGGATATCGAAGCTGTTGATAACGATCGTTGTAGTATTTCCTCGGACATGCTCCGCTTCTTCAGGATTGGCTTCCTATCGAGGTCCACATGTGAATCGGTTTTGGGCAATGCTACCTCGGACAGCTCGGTCTGGGTGGAATCAAAGGGATTCGGTACCGAGTGTAGAGGACCATAAAGCCAGGTTATGTCGCAGTCCTTGAGCCTTAGAGAGATGTAAGTATTTAAGTCAGACATCATGTCGAATCCCAGGAGTACAAACCAATTGAGTGTCTCGGGAGAAATTGTTGTTAGGTCATATTTGGTCTTAATCCACGTTCTCCAAACAGCATTTTCTAACCGTTGGCTGTCAGACAAATCTCCTCGGCGCATCACAACGTAACGCCACGAGGACCAAATATCCTCCTCCCGCCAATCATGGGATAGGTAGTCAACCTGGTGCGATGGCCTGCTAGAGAGAGCCATGTCATCTTTGGTACACTCGCTATCTTCAGGTGCACCAGGCCTTAGGATGCCGTTAGAGAGTTTTGAAATTGCGTGATCCTCGGTAGAGATCGTGTAAGAGCTGCCATTTCGAAAACTTGAGGATGTTTCTCGGTTATTATCAGTGTCAATTTCCTCATGGAAGTAGAACTTTTCTTGTGCGATAGGAGAAAACATGGCGTTGCATTCATGTGACCTTGTAGGGTCAAGACCGTCGTCGTAGTCTCGGGCACCGGAGGGATTGGTTGAAGGGGTAAATATGAATAAGAGACGGGCTTATTTGACGTGGATGGCCCTGGGAAGCAGAGTCAATGGGCAGTTAGGGATGGGATTGTATAAATGCCAATATAAAAGACGAAGGAAAAAGCAGAAGACTGAAAAATGGCGTTGGGCTCAAGCGGGCGTGTCTCGGGGAGTCCTGTCTAAGCAACTATCATTGTGGGAGGGGAGAATAACAGCTCTGATGAAAGTTGAAGAGTCGACTACAGATTAGATTTGACGCTGCAAAAGCCAGAAATGAAAGTTCAAGGGGATTCCGTGATTAGCGACTTATGAAATTTGCGCCCGCTGATTTGGTGTTGGTGGTTACAGTGTGTGTTTGTTCTTGACGTAGGAGTGATGGTTGGTGCACCTTGATACGTGGAAGATAAGGGAAGGAGGGAGGGTACGATGGAATAGGTAAATAAATAGGAAATAGGTGAGAGATATAACTTATAAGAATGAAGTAAAAAGAAGCGGAAAAGGCATAATAAAGATATGGGAAGCACTACGCAATAGAAAATGGGACGTAGGGTGAGGGGTAATGAACAAGTCAAAGCGCAAATGTCAAAGAGGAAAATAGTATACGATTAAACGCGAAATAGAAGGGGCCGGTAAGGGAAAGTACAGGGCGTAAAACTAGAAACTGTGTAAAGAGTGGTAAGGGAGAGGGGGAGTATGAGTAAGGATGCGCCATATATGAAACTGTGCAGGCGTGTATGCGGAGTACTAATAGCGATCAACAATGGGATCACTCCTTGGTTTTTCTCGCTTTTTTTGGGGGGGGAATTTTCAAGCCAAAGCCATGACCGGCAAGTCTATATTAAAGATATGCAGGCTTATAGAAACTGGCAATAGAAAAACATCAAGGAAATCCAAGGACCGAAAGACAGCCCACTAATCATATGTTCTCAATCAGAACTATGATTTTCGTGGATGTTGAATCCACTATACCGCAACTGGTTATCCGAGGAGTACAGCATGTGGGAAACAGTGCGCAAGCCGTGATGCCATACCAGTTTGGCCTTTCTCAACTCGCGGTTCCTGTCCCTTCGATCTCACATTTCCTTTCCCGAAATATCAGTCCTGTCCGCCATTCAAACTTTCAAGCGGTGGGTCCATCCCCCTCTGACCCGGAGGCATTAGCCCGGGGATTAAGTTTAGTTCTGGGACAGTCAGCATGCAACCCCCGCACCCTTGAGGGTTATGATACCAGAACAGTGGAAGCCAAAGCGATAAGGGCGCGGATATCTCCGTTTCTTTACAGGAATAACAAGACACAAGAAGAACCTTTCTTTCCCCTTCCTTTGGTTCTTTTTTTTATATTCTTATTTTTTATTTTTCCTTCGTTTTGCCCTCGCAGACCTTATTCATTAGTAAGTAAAGCAGGCATCTGTAGATAAGAGGAAGAAAAAGTAACAGAGGCTGTTAGATCGCTTTGCTAATTAAGCTTTAAAGTAAAGACTAAAGTATAAGCTGCAATATCAAAACTGATTGAAAACCCCAATGACAAAATATCCGGGTAACTCCTGCCTCGCCGCCACCTGGCCCTGTAAGATGTTTATTACGCCGCTAGGGTCGGTCTCCCCCAGCCATAAGGTCCTTGAAACATACGCCGATTCTTACGTCACATTAAGTCGTGCCTCTGATTGTGCTTTTGCGTCTTGGGTGGCGTGCGCCCTGCCCCTAATTACCGTCTGTGTGCGCAAAACCTAGGTTATCTAAAAACGCTCCTGTGTGCCTATTAGAACATAATTACAGATGAGTTAAGAGAATTAAGAAATTTCAGTAAAACGAACTTTCAAAGCAATTGCTCTTTTTTTATATTTTTTTATATGGCGATTGCAGTCCCGTTGCCATTTCCAGATGTAAGAAACACGGTATTTCGGCAAGCAACTTCTTAACGGTAGATCGGCTTGGCAAGACACTGTAGGTCGAGTCGCGGGGCTAAGCTAGTGTTACAGAAGCAATTAAATCTGTCAGTGGTACAGGAGAGGCAAGCCAGAGCCGGGTTTAACTGCGTCACGACGCCATCATGTTTCAGCAGCATGACGAACACGGTCGTGCGCAGGCCTTATCCGAGGTTACCAGGTCTCCGCGGGGAAATCCTGACTGTGCTTGAGAAGCCAACTGAAAACGGGGGAAGTGCTTGATGCTCGGCGTCAAGGAACTTGAATTTTAACCCCAAAATTACAATATGCTTATTCACATGCCTGCGTTGAATTGTCGTCCAGCTTCTCATATACAACGCGGCTCTTCTTATAAAAGTCTTGAAACTGCAACTCCGAGACTTAGTATAGCCCTTAGTCTGCTTTCAATATACCGTTGGGACACTGCACAAGAGAAGCTTGCGAGCCGTATCAGTTAAAATGGATTCCAATTGTCCATCTGCGGCCCTGTATGTACCTCGACCAAGCCCAGGGTGCCCGGTGCATCACAAGCATGCAGTTTCAAAATTTGATGTTATGATGATGGTCTTTGGCTGTTGAGAAATCTAGCCTTTGTTGCCGGGAGATACCTTTCTGGTACGGACTAATGGCGGTTCTTGAACGGGGCGGTAGGCCATGACAGCTAGGATTAGCTCATTTCGACGACGTTTTGGCCCTCATCTGTGTCGGCCACAGGGACCGCCAAAGCTTTAACCAGACGTTTATGTACGAGATGGTATTATTTTTTTTGCAGAGTGGAAATCTTTATCGGAAGGCGATGGTTGGGGATTTAAATGCGCATCACGCTCATCTATCCAGTTGCTGCTTAATATCAACCACGGCCTGTTTCCGGGGCTAACTTTGTCGATACCGTAGGTTCACTCTCAGGCTCTGCGGAGCCTTAGTGATACTGTCCATCTTCTTGCCGGTCGCAGGAGATGCCTCGGGCTACCTTGCGAAGGTTTATTATCGTCGAAGACGCTTTTGTATCACGGGATCATTATCTGAAGCTACAGATTTTATAGCAGTGAGGCTTATAGGTCGCTATGTACTACTTAAGTATTAGATACTTTAGGCCTTACGCATGAGGGCGCATTGTCGTTTTCTTTGCCTTAGAACAGTCATATTATCGACTGACATATCACTGCCCAGGTAATGCTTACTGAGAGAGTAGAACTTGCGCGCTGGAGTAAGAGACTGTGGAGTTCCTTGCTGATGCATGCTGCCATGGAGGAAAATTCTGACGATATCAGAGACGCAGACCCAAAGAACAATCAAACACGGATATTACACCAGGTTTGACAAAATGGTCCTTGACATGATAACCACTCATGATCTAGTGTCTAAGATCCCAGGGTTGCACAGACGGGGTTACCAGAACTCCCCAGGAGATCGACAGGGTACCCGGCTCCTTGGCTACGGTCCTGGTTATCTTGCAAAGCAAACAACAACCAGAGTGCATCCTGCTATAACGAGGTATATAATATTTATGTTTTAAATAAGTGTGACTTGTGATATCCTAGCTGAGAACCGGAACCCGGCCTTGAGCCAACTTTTGGTGATAAAGGTAATTGCGTCTAATGGTCTCATCCAGATGTAGCAGGCCGTTTCGGACCACCTAAAGCCGACTTTGAAAGCCCATTAACTCAAACAGCATTTGGTGTCTTGGTTCATGCCGAATATCATGCGATTTTACTGTCACCTGCATGAATGACCTGCCATAAAGTGTATGAGCGTTAGAACCGAGGAAGGGTGGCGTCGGCATGCCAGTCGGGTTCATAGACCGATCAACACGCAGGGTAAAGGCCCGGAACGCGGATGATGATACCGGTTGTTGAAACGACGCACTACAGAAGCGGGACGATGGCGGGGAAACCCTTTATTCCTGAATTTGCGTAACATCAGAGGGTTAAGATTAGGATTTTCGGTCTCCCCAGCTAGCTGCATGTGAACTTGGCAAAATGGCTTGAAAAAATCAGTCAATATAGGGCTCAAAGGATAAAACGTTAGCAGATATAGATCGATGATTGGATGATCTCGTTGAATCAACTTTCTTGATACCCATAAGTAAATCTCTTTTTTTATTTTTTTATCCAATTGGGAATTGCCTGCCGTGGCAAAAGATACCCTTGAGCCCTGTAGCTTTTACCAGCCTGGTCCTCGGGCCATGACCCGTCCCCCCGGAATGCGCTAGCATATTGTCTAGACTGTGTCTCCCTGAATGCACGGATATGTAACCTAACCGGACATATGCCCCCTGTATCCGCCCTGACCCGGGACTTGCGTCATATTACTTTTTTCCAACAGCCCAGCAACGCCACACATCATTCAATCCTAGCTCAGAGCCACTTAAGCCCCTGTTAACTGAATCATCGCTTAAATCCGACCGAATCATAAACCCAGCCTTAGCGCCTTTTCATCTTAATTTTGGCTCATGATCTTGTCTTCCAACAGGGGCTTGTTTTGCCATTTCTCAACTTGATGAGGCTTGACTACTGATTTCGCTGTTATCTGAACATTGGAACAGAAAACCTCATATAATAATGATAGCAACTAATGTTGCCCTGTCCGTCCTGTGCCCAGGCGTGAAGACGGTGCGCCTCATGATTTGGCGTCCTCAAGTCGTTGCGATGCGACATGTCGCTGCGCTACGGCGTGGCTGACATTAGTACCTGCGATGGGGGTCCCCTGCGACATGCTGACGAAGGCTGGTACCACTGCGGGTTCCCAAGCCGTCCTACGGAGTACTTCTAGCCTAAGGCCCGCTCTCAACGACGCCAATACCCGTTTAATTACCCTCAGAAGCGTGCAGAGAGCAACCCTTCTCCCATCTGATCCTCGAGACTTGACTGAACTGGTTTTAGTCTTGCCCGTAATGGAGTCGAATGCTCATCTGCCGCATAGCTCGCTTGGACCGGGGGCTCTAGGTATTGTCACGCCCTTTCTTATTGTTGGTATTCTTGTCTTCTCAGTGAGGATCTACACTCGTGTAACCCCGGTATACAAATTAGATGCCTCAGACTACACCATCTCGGTCGCTGTTGTAGG
Organism: Fusarium sp. MPI-SDFR-AT-0072; assembly: GCA_020744335.1. Classification (NCBI taxonomy): domain Eukaryota; kingdom Fungi; phylum Ascomycota; class Sordariomycetes; order Hypocreales; family Nectriaceae; genus Fusarium; species Fusarium sp. MPI-SDFR-AT-0072. Next base: position 111,389 of record JAHBOG010000005.1, on the reverse strand, counting down.
TACAAGATAATCTAGATAAAGAGATAAGACTGACTTAAGTGTAGATTATCGAAGTCATCGTCTACTCGCTCTTCATAGCAAGTGTAACTTCTGGGCTAGGCCGTTATAGCTATGATGTATCTCCGGAGCAAGGCGTTAAGACTCTTCGATATGTTTATGTGGTTATCTTACTGTCAACGTTTGTGCCCGCCCTCGCCAGGATCTCGGTCGGGTTTCTACTGTTAAAGTTCGTGTCAACCAAGGCCTGGCGCGCAATAATCTGGTGCACGATTGGTATCCAAGCTGCGTGCATCATTAGCACTGAAATCTTCCAGCTTATCCAGTGTCGACCAATCAATGCCTATTGGGAACAGGTTCCAGATGCACGGTGCTTGAGTGCACGGCAGATCTGGATATGTGGCTACACGACTATAGGTAAGCTATCAACCACGGCATTGGCCCTCGTTGCATGATTCTGACTCGTCTTGCAAGGAGTTGCTTTATTTGGCGACTTGGCTTTAGCAATCATGCCAATGTTCTTAATCTGGAAGCTCAACCGCTCGACTCTGGAACGGTGTCTTATTAGCGTCTTGATGGCACTTGGCCTGGTTGCGACTGTGACCGTCATCATGAGGCTCGTTGAGATGCGCACATTGGACTTTGCTTCTCCGGAAAGGTTCAGGACTCTGATACCGGTATACTTTTGGCTTCGAATGGAAGAGGCCATTTTGATAATAGCTTCTTCGGCGCCGATGCTCAAGTCCCCAATCGAGCATGTCCTCCATCGATTCGGCCTGCCTATGTTCCAGCCCAGAGTTAGGAAACTGACCTCATTTCACTCCAGTAACCCGGTTTCGGATACAACACCACGCTTGCACCATCAACGGTCGCAGCAGGAGCTACTAGGATACGAGCAACCTATCTTTATGCATGGGCCCCGGCTCGAAGGCGCAGAAGACCCTCCATCAATATCGAACGATATGCGGCCTCTTAGCGATATTCCCCAAGCACTGACGCGCTGATTATCTCATAGTGAATTGCAGCAAAGGGCTTTGAAGCCTGATCTGATAGCTCGAGATGAGACACGACTAAAAAATGAAATCCTTTTTAAATCCAACCCAAGACGGTAATAGACGTAGTCCTCGTGGAGTTTTTAAATAGTCTATTTATTATAATTTACTTATTTTGTATAGATTTACTTAATAACCTTTTAAATTTATTTTTCCTATCTATAACCTTTATTAGAGTACTCACCTTACTTTAGTTATATGTATTATTTTTTAAGTTTAATACTCGGAATGTCAACCTATCTCTGTTTCAGTCTTGGACCTCCTTTCAGCCGTCTCTCATCAGCTTGTGATTCTGCAGTAAGTAACGCTATGTGACCTGGTTGAAAGTTGTGATTGCTCCTGTTCCCCTCCTGTTAAGCTACCTTTAGCATCTCGACACTGTGTGAGGAAAACCAACATCCTGTAATGCTTTCTGTTGGCACTGAGAGAAGTTGGTCTACGGATACAAGTGGATGGGAAAATACAATGGGATGTTGAATAATTATGGGACTAAATCTGTTCCTGGTGATTATAAAAGTAGCAGTTCTTCTCTTATCAGAACCAACATATTCTACACAATAGGACCAGAATCACCCTCAACGCAGAGCCATTATCATGACTTTCCCTAAAGTCGACTTCAATCTTCGGTGGCAGGATCAAAACGTGGTCAAGAAATACGGCCAGTGGACGGTTGACGGTTAAGTGTTATACCTTTGTGCTAACGGGATCATAGAGGATGTCATGCATTCTGCGAAACACTTACAAGCAACATGCTGATACCTTGTGCAGACGACCTACTGTGAGCGTTGCCGTATTTCATGTACACCAGCCACCGAATTTGCCCAATAAGACGTGGCTTGGGTTGCTTGTAACAGCTCCTCCCAATGCTGGTGAGTATATTTTGTTTCTGTATTCATATCTTCTACGCTTGCGGGAACTTGCTTGAACCCAGACATTGACCTTGAAGCTTGCATCAAGCAATACCGACACGGGGTTAGCTACACCACCTCACACTCATGCCGGCGCCGCCATAGTTGTAACAGTGATACGGGGTCATGTTCTCACCCAAATGGTGCATACCCAAGTCGACCAGGCAACGGGTGAGACGCGCATGCATGATAGCGGTGCCAAGGTGTACGGGCCAGGTGAGAGCTGGTATGAGGCTCCAGGCTGCCACCACGTTCGTTCTGAGAATGCAGGTAACGATGAGGCTCTCTTCATCGCGAACCTGGTTGTTAGTACCGACGTTTTCAAGGGGTTAGATGTGAAAGCTCGGAGCGGGGAAGAGGACTTTGCAAAGATTGGCCGTGTCTTTATTATTGACAAGGATGTCGACGAGTAGAACTCTATAACGACTAGAGCCAAGAGTTGGATAGTTTAAAAAATATATACAATTATCCTCTCAATTATCACAAGACTCCCACTAGCTTAGTTCAGGGATATCTGCCCAAGTCCAATGGATCAATGAAGTGGGCATTATTCACTGCTGAATGATCCTATGGTTCTTGTCCTCATAAGATTGTGACTTGCAAATGGCACTTCATCCCTTCATGTGACTGGTTATGGATATGTGAAAGAAATCGTATATCTATGTATAGATGCTGTCCTCAATTGTTAAATACCTTATCGTTGACTGCCACCACAAGAGCGGTATAGTCTGGGTTATCAACATAATCGATGTAAACAACGTTAGGAAACGAAGTATTGTTAACCACAGGCAGTAGACGCGTCACCAATTCCTTGTTGCAGGTATATGCCAATACTCTAATTGGTTTCAGGAATGCGACAACCTTGGTAACAAAGTCCACAAGGTTGCCGTTCCAGGATGGGGCTTGCTGTGTAAGCGTCCAGGATAATAGAAAGAGCTGTTTGTCTTTAGTAGGCATATGTCCTTTCATTTTCTTGATCTGGTCGTTGACCATGACTACTGCGTCGTCCGTGTTAGAGTATTGGTTGTAAACGTTGAGCTGCGAAGGCTTGTAGAACCCCTTGTTCTTAAAGTCTCTCATATCAAGACCTTCATTTTCCACGACGCAGACGACCGCTCCACGCCCGTTGCCGATAAAATCCCGAAGTGGAATAAGGCTTAGGTCTTGCGCCTTCTTCTCGTCTTGTACCACATATCGGTTCTCAAGCTTCAGCAGCTCGCCCATAAGTCTGCGCCACTCATCATCATTGAATGTCCTCCAATCACCTCCGACATCGGTCTGGAGGGTGTGTGAGAAATTAAGAATTACCAGCTCTGGGTATTGCGACAGGAACGAATTGACACCAGAGATGATGCTGGCCAGTGACTCCCCGCGGGCTCCAATCTTGCCCGTGTAGTGACCCGTCCAGAAACCACCGCCAGAGATTTGAGGACGAATATCGAAGTAACGAGCGCCGTACGCAAGCTGTCCGTGAACCGGAGTGGCTTGGCAAAGCACGTAGTCGTCGATCAGCCCGCTTGGTATGTCACTGTGGGATACAAAAGACATGCCCGAGTCATGGCTGCCAAGCATGCAAATTTGTGACAGCGGTCGAGGTCCTAAAGTGGCAAGATTTTGGTGCATCCAACCGACAGGAGGATTGGTCGTGTGGAAGCTGCCTTGCTTTCCCGAAAGTACGAAGCTTACAATGCCATCATGTCGCCACCCTAGCTGTATCGATGAACCCCTTGGGTTGTTAACTGCGTCTAACGATACAAGCTCCACCCAGATTCGCGATGGAGCATCGGAGACATGGATGCGAAACGAGCAGCCTGTTCCTTCTAAGGTATATGCAGTGATACCTCTGGTGTCTGAGCGCTCTACGAATAGGCCTTGCTTGAACTCAACGTAATTGCTTGCTACAGTGCCTGTGCTACGGTTAGTCGTCTCTTGTATGTTTGTTCAACTTGGGCATCTACCTGGGTCGATCCATTCAAGGAGGTTCCAAGAGTTCATCTGATAGCTGCTCTGATTTGTTCGGATCCATTTGTATGGTGTGCCGTTGACGAGCGCAAGTGTTCCGCCTTCACCCATCGTGGTGACGATCGATCGTTATAGAAGGTCCTGAGCTGGTCTGTTTTGTTTTATGAAGCAGTGGAGGTCAGTCAGATGGAGGCATCTCACAATCGAAGAGCAAACGATGGGATTATATACTTGTTCTTTGTGGGTGGCTCGCTATTGGCAACACCGACCATCGAAGCATCACTCTCGCATATTATACATTAGTTCAGCCACAGGGTTGCATTTTGGGTCACAGACTCTTCAGTATGTTCAACTATTTTCTTTCGCAGAACATAAGAACTCATGCTAGGATCGGGCCGCATGATGTCGCTGCAATAAATGGCCGATGACATTGGTTGATCACTTTTCCAACTTGTGCTTGGGAATATATAGGAGGTATAACACACATCAAATAAGCTGGAATCCTTATCTGTAAACAGCTTGTACTTCCTGAATATCCCAACGGATAGAGTGTGCTTTTTAATTTCCGTGCAGCTGGACTGATCATGAGACGGTATCATGAGATAAAGGAATTTGGCTCAGGTGGCCTGACTAACCGCTTGGGGTAACTGGGCAAGACATTGTGTGGATGAAGTATCACCTGTGATTCTGCGAGTAATTGTAGACTCAGCGAAAGGCATCGCATCTTCCGTTCCATAATATGGCAAAAGTCTACCCTGCATTCTCTAATGAAGTAGCTGCGGCATGCACAAGTCCATGAAAACTACAAGCAACATTGTGGAATCTCCAAGGATCAACAAGCCACGAAACTCTTCTACCAGCAATAGGTCAATCCAACACTAAGACGTCTACTCCGAGTCGGCAAGCGAAGTAGCATAAGGGCCATTATATGCCCGAGTAACTGCTAACTAAAGTTCGTTGTTATTATAGCTTTGGACACTTGCAGCTTTTCTTCTAAAGTAACCTTGGATTTTAGACGTGGCCTCGCACAGTATAAATGTCGCGACCATGAACGACTGTGTACTTTAGGGCCTTGAAACCTATGACAACATTCTATCGTCCCTGGGTGTGAGAGGGAGGTTTGTTCAGATTCAAAATAGGCTGATAGCATTCTCAGATTGATTTACCGGAGAAACACCAACTCCTTCACAAAGGCGATTTATCACGGGCTCAAAATCATGGCTCAATTGGGGGACAAGGAACTATGGCGGCTTCAGAAGGCAGGAGGACGGACGTTTCGAACTATCGATTTAGACTCCACTCCCTCGGACTCGCGCATTGACCTCGTGACTATGATGAATGGGGTGGCTTAGAATTAATGGGTGTGTATGAGGAAGTTAGCTAGGCCGGTAGGGGCCAGTCTAGATAAAACTTAAATAAAGGAGATAAGGGCTTAATATATCAGGCTCACATCTCAATACTGAATACCTTATTCACCCGAGTTAAGTGCATTTAGGGCCCACGGCCAAAAAGTAGAAATAGGCTTCTAATTCCGACAAAATGGCCGTTTATAAGGTAAATTGATCTACTAGGATGTCGCCACCGTAGACCTGGAAGTGGGCTTGTTATTGCGAAGAGAAAACTATAAATTCCCAGGACTGTACCTGCTATCGAATAGTGGTAACTAGGGAAGATAGCGGCAAGAAAAAAAGGCGGAAAAACAATCTTCTTTTGGATAACTTCTATTTACCTTATTTATTACTTTTAAAAGACCTAAGGGTCACCTGGCGAAGATACAGGCTCTTGATTAGTCAATATCTGCTATTGCAAACCCCGCATCTCACATTATTATCATCATGTGGTAATCTAGATAGTTGGGGTGGGGATGTCATCGTCCTCAGTAAAAGAGGACTAAAATAATAAAACATCTTAGAAGTAAGTATACTTTTAGAAATCGCTTATTATCTTAATATCAACTTAATATATCTTAAACCTTAAAAGTTATTGATATTAAGTATTAAAAAAGAGAAAGTAGAGATTTTAAATTATCTAATCAAAAATCTGTGCGATTAATATTAACTACCTTAATGCTAAGAGATAAACAGCATTAATACAAGCTGCAAAGGTTGGTGACAGAGATATAGTTAAATGTCTGCTTGGAATTAAAGGCATTGACGTAAATGCCTTAAATATAAGTAGAAGTTATCTGCTCTTGTGCCAATTCAGAAGTAGATCAATGCGCTGCATTTCATGCAAGACAGATTAGAATTCAAGAGTCTTGGTTAGCATGACTATATATATTTAGCATTTCCTCCTATATAACAAGGTAACTAACTCCTATCTTGCCATATTTGCTTCCTATATCTGACATATCTAAGGATGACAGAAGAACCTTGGGATTGGGGATTCACTGGAACTATATGAGTTGATATTCACTGCCCAGGCATCATTCTTCCTATCTGCTTTAGTAATCAATACACTACCTCCAATACCGCTGCAGCTATCTCAGCTTCCTCTCCCTATTTAACTTATCGGAAACCGGCGTCTATGCGCCAAGGTCTGGGTCACATGGCTCCAAGAAAATGGTGTTATCAATAGCTCGAAGCAACCAATGAAGAGAATGGTAAGTCTATGAAATGGAATGGATCTCAGCTTCAGTAGTATATGTTTAGCTAAGGGTATTCATTTATATTCCCATATGAAGATAGAACGATCAAGAGCCACTGAATTGCCCCCTACTCATGTATTCGACGCCCTGAGAACCCGGTCATCAAGTTCATGCCATATTGTAAATTTCGGCTCCTCCAACGGCGGCTTCGTCCCTTCAAACATAGCAAGACTGATGAGACTGCGTCTCTTCCGAAAACATTCCAAGCTCCTGTTGAGCGATCTCGTCATATACAAGTCGTATCCACAGGGATCTTCGTTCCGGACTCTCATTTAGCCGCAGATGAGTATACAATTCGTTACACAGGCTTGTCAAATTGACACAACACTTATCAAGGGTAATCCGAACCCCCCAGTTATTCCCTGTTCCAGGCCCATTCTTTTCAGGCAGTACTGCCTCAATCTCAACCTCAATATGCATGGTGTCTAATGCCATCTTCGAAACCTCGACGGCCGTCCACGTAGGCCGATAATTCGGGAAACGGCGCTTTGAAACCTACACCAGTGGCTCAAAGCTGGATCGCAGGTCGGTGTGAGACGATCGCACCGAGTAGACGTCGTCAAATGAAAGCTCAGAGTTGGCTGGTTGTAGTGCTCTTCAGATGTTGTCGTGGGTGGTCTCAAGCTCTTGCTCGATGACGCAGGGAATCTCGCCGGTCTCGTTCCAGCCACCTTGGCCAGAGAGCTTGACAATGTTGCCGACTTCAACAGCTTGTGAGTAGTAACCGAAGTCAGAGAAGGCCACGCCTTGGCCAGGGTAGTTGAAGAGTTGGAAAAACATGGTAAGAGGGTAGCAGAGAAACGGTATGAAAGTCTTAGTAGATGATAGGCAGTTCACAGGCCAATGTATGATTTAAGCTTAATATTTAACTTGAAATGTCATGAGAGGTTCGTGTGTAGTTATAGATGTTCGAGTTCCCTTCTTAATAAGCACCTGCCAAGCGATATGCATGATTAGTCACATGCACGTCAGTATTGCAGTACGCATTATAGTAAATTTGGCCATTAATAGGGGTTTCCAAGAAGCTATACGGTATGTGCAGGCTGATAAATGCTGACTGTATACAAGCAGAGTGATTGTCATCATCCCTCACCTTTGTCACCGGAGTATTTTGCTTGTCTTGGCTGCACAGCGGGGTCGCGTTCTATGCCGTGGGTAATAACAAGACTTTTGCTAGTCCTTGGCTGTTTAGTTTCACATTCAAAATGATTCTTATTCATCAGAGTATTTACTTAGGCAACTCTGGGCCTTAAGGGTAGGCCAGGCTATTCCTAGCCACCAAGATAGTAAATCGCTTCGGAGTATGGGGATCCATCCTCATTGATGAAAGGAGAAGATGTATCACCGCATTGGAAGAGAATCTCGTCGACATTCAAGACGTCGTTGACAAGTCTATTGATTCAAGCAATCTTTTTGGCTCTAAGGCTGCAGAGAATTGCCTCGTCTACACACCAATTCTTTTACTCGTAACCTCTGCGCGACCTTCCTTCCCTGCACATCCTCTGTAGTGTGCTTTCATCCCCGTTACAGCGTCTTCTGTATTGTAAGGGATGCGCTGCAAACTTAATCTTAAGGACTATAATTTAAAAGATCAAGCGCGAGGTCTCTTTTTCTAACTATCTTGCTTTTCTCCTTCACACTGTTTCCAAGCTGCCTGATCAGGGTTGCTTAGAACCATCTACTATTATCTCATTCGTGATGAAAACCTGACTCAGGTCTGACCCAAGCCGTCCAGCTCCAGCTCCACTCTGACCCATGAGAGTTGACGTGTATTTGATGCCACTTGGGTGATATCGATCGGCTGCATGGCTCTCAAAGTCGGATACTAAGCCGCGACCACTACCATCATCTGAAACAGCCAGCTGGTGGGTTGAACTGGACTCGTCGTTGGGAGCACTCATGCTTATGGTATCGAGGCGAATGGACTGCTTCCTTTGACTGCGGCTGTACGAGTTTCCGTAGCTGTTTGAGCTTGCGCCAGTGACTGTTCTCGGGTTTGTGCAGGTGAAGATAAAGGTGCACGCTGGACGGATTACAGGGAGAGAAGCTGTAAAATAATGTTAGTTATTCTATCGCATTTATACTGAGGGTCGAGAGTAAAACATACCAGAAACATTAATAAGGTTCACCTCGACTGTTGCCCAAATAACGATTGTTACTATATTCCACGTCAGATCTGGTGATGTATCGTCAAACACTCTAGCGGCGACAATCAACCGAATGCCGGCCGCGCAAATACTTCAATTATTAGCAAGTCCATCAACGAGCATATGTAGTAAAAGCCGCTTACAAGAAACCGAACGTGAACATAATCATAATGCCAGCCTTTTGCAGAATAGGCAGCTGCAGCTTTCCAATCTCCAACATAGGCAGAATCAGGATGGCGATATCAATAATATTATGAACTAAAGTAGTGCCGAAGAAGAACTTTTTGTCCTCGATGGCGCAGTACCCGCCGGCAGTAGAGTCCCAGAAAGCCTGTACGGGGACGCAATGAAATATCCCCATAAAAATCTTGTAATAATTATTAGATTCAATTCCTGGTCAAGAAAGTAGAGTACTTACTCGGAATATAATCCATGTTATAGAGCATCCATATAGAATTTGAATTGGAAGTCTAATATTCGTGACGCTAAACATACGCCAGTACAGACTTAAGATAGAGACCTTGGCGAAGAAGAGGCCGAAAGCATAGAAAAGCTCTGCAATAAAGAGCACGAGCTTGCTTTCGTAGAGCGCTTTGTCGAGCGTTATGCCTTTGACATTCACAACATCCATGATATGAAGTCCAAGGCCGCGGTTGATCCCTTTCCAGTTTTGTCAGCCAATTGGTCAGCCAACATGCGCAGATGAACCTACAGTAAGGGATAATGATGATCCAACCAATGGAAATGGCCTGTAAGAGTTAGCAATTTGGTTGCTTTACAAGTCAACGCAGTAGCAAAGACGTACATAACCGCAGAGCGCAAAATAGTCATCCCATGACAGAGAATTTCTCTTGAGTCTTCGACTCAGCAGACGGAGTATTGTGACGATAGTCGCCGCTGTAAACGTGACAAAGAGCACCACCCAGAGATCAGTCTGTTTGGACTCCATTTTTGTCTCTATGTATAAGATATCAATCCAAAGCACCGTCAAGTCAGGACGGGTATGATTTAGCACTTTAGCCCATCAAAAATCAGAGGGCAGCGTGAACTGGAGAAAACGCAAGGATAAAGAGCATCAACATGAGGGGATTGGACAGATTATGTACAGAAGACCCCCTGACAGTTTGTTGTCCATACCGCATCTTGCTAAACAAGCAGAGGCCTGTAACTTTCTTCCTCTTTTGACTTTGAGAAGTGCGAAAATTAGAGGCAGTACTCAGCACGTAGATCTCGGTGCTATTTGGTTAGTTTCTTATAGCGTTACCTTTTCGTTGGATAACTCAAGTGCCGTAACAACAACCCATATCGGTACTTGCCGCGCTAATGACTCAATAGTATAGGTATAATTACGCGGCGAACTTAAGAAAGAAAAGATTTGAGTGGAGGTGCTAAGTGGACCACAAAAAGGAGGATATAAACTATAGCGATCTTCGGTGCCGGTGTTGTAACAAAAAGTTGCTAAAATTCTCGCACCCACGCCATCGGTGACAACCATAGCGTTGGGGAGCTACAATGCCAAAGCCGAAAGTCTCCTAGCGCGTTGAAGTTCTCCAACGAATTTCATGAAGATATTCGACTAAGGCTGAAGGGTGACACTAGTGACTGGAGCTAGTCCGTTGATGTTACAGTCACTAACAGACATGTCATCCTCTCCAGGAGAACCTGTTCTCCCAAGTTCGATAATTAACGGTCATAGCTTTTGTACTTTGTTCCAGGTCATCCCTGAATTGTGTATAAAGACAAGGCTGCGCTCCTCTACCACCCTGATGCAAGCAGCGAGATGGTTTATGAATCCAGGTCAAGCACATGTCGAAAGGCTAAAATTAACAGTGACATGCAAGTGGAGATTGTACGTAGAAAGGTGCAGTAAACTGCCTGAACCTTAATTCTCTTCAAGCCCAAGTTTATTGTCACGGAATTTCCCGGTGGCTTCACAAGTGGCATGTCAGCTGCCATCACTAGTCGCAACGGTCGTTTCTATTGCAGTTACAATACCCCTGGCAGTGACATTTTTTCCCTTGCCCTATGGATAAAGGAAGCTGTCGATCTCTATAGCCTGGTTTGCTTATTCCGGCTTGCCAGGTCCCTTATTCCGAGAGCCGTTTACTTTGATGTTGAAGGAGGGAAGCTCGCTCCCTCTGCTCCATCCCCCTTTCTCATCACCGAGACAATCAGGTCTAGCTTGCGGAACTAGCAGTGAATTGGCGACCTCCGCGGAAGTCCTACTTTCAGTTTTACCCCACTACATGGACTCAATATCCTGTTTCAACATGGCAGATACGCGGCCGTTTTGCATCGGAGCGATCCACTATGGTGCCACAAAGCGCCTTTAGTATATATTGCGGAGACTTAGAAGCAATGAGCATAGATAGAGAATAATTGCTACTGTTAATTTCTGAATAAAATTTAATTCGACCGAAGAAGTATTGCAGTTAGTTTCTGATATGTTCAATTCCCCCACACCAAACTCGCTGGATTGAACGCGTTGCTCGAATGTCGTTGATGGGGTCATCACGGAGGAGCACCAAATCGGCTCGTTTTCCTGGCTCAATCACCCCACGATCACTAAGTCCAAAGCTCTTCGCGGGTAGAGACGTTGCCGCCCGCAAGGCGTCAACCGTCGACATGCCGGCCTCAACCAGGAGCTCCAATTCATGGTGCAAAGCCTCTCCGTGGCGGACCTGAAACGGTGAGTCTTCCTCCTCGTTTGAATCTGTCCCCACCAACACAGGCACACCAGCACTGTATAGACGCATAACTGACTCTTTGCAATTCTCGTACGATTCAGTCCCGATAAACCATCTCCTGCCCTTGATGACGGTCCACAGGAGTGAGGGCTGAAGCAACAGTCGCACTATGGCGCTCCAGCCTAGAGGCTTGCATATAGTTTCCATCATGGTTAGGGTAGGGACGGATACCGACTTGTCAGTCATCATGCGTGTCACAGACTCATCGTCAAGTGCCTTATCCCGCGGGACGTGCGTGATGACGTCTGACCTTGCCTCAAGCGCCATTGTGAAGGGAATATATGTCGCTGCATGGGTAATCACGAGCTTCCCTTGTTCATGAGCTGCAGAGACCAGGGCATCCAGCGTTGGCTGATCCGGCCCCGGAAGGTCGGCAATAACTTTGATGTAGTTTGCCCCCTCAGCTAGCCGGTCTCTCACAAAGCTTGAAGCATCTCCTGATCCGGAAACGAGGGTTTCTGGAGGAATCGGTAGTAGCTTGCTGTGAAGACTTCCTGGCGTTGTCGCGGGAATACATGCGCTTCGGATGTCGGTAAGGCCTTCACGGTTACGTAGTGCGTGTAGCTTCTCTGGCCACCACTCTCCCATCCCCAAGGCTGTGGTTACACCCCAGTCGGCCATTCGTTGCAGATGTCGTTCGCCTTCAAGGTGGACGTGCGAATCGATCAGTCCCGGAATGAGAACGCCGTTGGCACCGTCAATCTCCTGTGCTCCAGTAGCATCTGACACGATGACTCCGCCATGAATCACGACTGACGTGGGCGCGGTGAGTTGCTCGCCATGGAAAACTCGAACATTCTTGATGGCTACTTTCTCAGCCGTCGTTAAAGCATTAGATATGGGATCTTTTAGAGACGCCATTTGGATTATGGAGTGCCCTGTAAAGATTCTTGCTGTCGATATTTGTATTCACCTGCCTTGTAGAAATACGAAGCATGTGAAATTCATATCCCCTCAATTGCCGAGGGCTCCCGCCAGATCATTTAATGGATATCTGCCCAATTAGAACGCGAGAAGGAAATGTGCATAATTTCCTACCTAAGTTAGTCCACGATACATAATTCAAAAGTAGTTCAAGTTACAAACCGCATCATTGCTTTGCTCAAATCCCCAAATTAACTGTTACTTCTTCTTATTGTTACTGACCGGCGCATATGCCCTTCTTTCTTGGCCTTGGCTACTTAACCCGGTGACCCTAATAAGCAACGCAATTAACAGCGCCGCCAAGACTAGATGGCGACAGAAGTACCTTTTGCTTAGTGCGTTTTAATTAGCTATTGCCCTTATAGTGACATAACTCTAACCTTGAGAACTCTTTAGAGATAAAATTATATTTATATATTCTAATCTACTGTGGAACCTGATTTTTATTTAATTTATTTATAATAGCAAACTTTCTATTTTTTAAATACTTTTATTATATATTCCTGCTGCTACTAAAACTGAACAGACATTCGCCATCCCTTAACCCGGTCCTACTTGACCTTTTAACTTCCGGTCTTTAAACCATGCTTGGGCGCCAGATTGCCGGTATTTCTAGCTAGATAACGCAGAGACGGTATAACCGCGACGCGGGATGCGAACATGACGCGAACACGGCGCGATTGGCCCTCGGAAGATTACAGGAAACCAACTTAGCTGCAAGGTAACGCGCATCGACAAGCTAACAAACCTTAATGTAACCCCAACCCTCGGAATTACACAGGAATTAAGAATGAAGAATTCAAGGCGCGTAGATATGCTGAAGTAGGGATAAGGCAATTGCAGACGGAGGTTGGACAAGGTTATGCACATATACCTAGACATGGCATTGTAGAAAAAGAAGAATGGGAGAGAGAATAAAAGTAGAAGAAAACAAGATAGGAAAAAGAAAAGAAACAAATGGGAGTAGCGTGCCTGGCAAACGGGCGCCACAGCAACTGTGGAGCTCCGACCGCTACAGAAATGATGGCAAAGTGACATTATGTTATCGGCTGGGCGCGCAACGCTAAGGACTTCTTGCAGCAAGCCAGGCTTTCCAGCCATCGTTTTGACACCAACTGCCTTTAACCAAGCCAAAATAGATGTTACCCCTAGTGACAGTATTAATATTAGGGCAAAACAATTAAGACTCCAAACCTTCTCCATCGCGCACTCATTTCCATTGTCCAGGTCCCAAATTCCCCATCCACACCAAGTCTTACCCTACAATCGCCTTCAACCTAGATATTTGCCTCCAGAATATCTCTTTTATCACCGCCTTTTGCTTTGTGCCTCGTGCTACCACTTCAAGCGCGTGCTCCGACCTACTTACTGTGCTTATCGCTGTGCTTTCTGCCCCTCCAAAAGCACCAATACACCATGTTCTATTCCGAGACTCTGCTCCAGAAAAGCGGGCCTCTTGCCAGCGTCTGGCTTTCGGCTACCTTCGAATACAAGCTCTCTAAGAAACATGTTCTGCAATTGAATATCGCCGATAGTATAGCGGTCATTATCACACCCAGCCAGGCGCCTATGGCCCTGCGACTAAGCAGTCAGTTACTACTTGGTGTTGTTCGAATTCACCAGCGCAAAACGCGCTACTTGCTCGATGATTGTGACCATACTTGGGTAAGGATGAAGATGGTATATAGCATTCTCTCTTCCTTCCGACATCATATAATAAAATGCCTAGGCCTTCCGACCAAGCGTTGAGCATGATCTTCCTGTCAGCCGACAACTTCCTGATCGCGAAGCACTCACGCTTCCCGATAAGGTGATGCCTTACGACGGCTTCGAGCCACCACCTACTCTGGACGTGAACTGGCTTCTGTCCCAGATAGAGGAGGTAGAAATAAGCCCAATCAACCGCAAGCGTCGCGTCAGCTTACGTGACATTTACTTACCAGAAGAATTCAGTCCTAGTCCTGACATTGGCCTGCATGGGGAAGTGTTAGAGTCCATGGAAGGCCTTGATCTTCAACTGGATTTTGGTATTGAGCTTGGCCGAGAAGCGCCAACTCCTCGCCCAATTGAGGAGGAAATGGTTAGCGAGCTAGGAGCCATGCCGTCCGAGAAAGAGGACGCTGAGCGCGAGCCGTCTCTTGAACTAGGGTTAGCCGGGATTCCGATAGGTGGTGAGGAGTTCGAGTTCCACCCGGCCGACATCAGTCGCGCTCGAATCACCGAATCCCCTCTCTCCGAGATCGACGAAGCACTTGCTCAGGAGGTCGAGGCCGAGTATGACGCGATCCGCCAAGCTGAACTCCACGAGCCTGAAGAAGAACACGTTGTTATGCGACGGCCTGAGCAACGCACCAAGAAACAGAAAGTCTTAGTCCCCGATGAGGAGATTACTCTATCCAGTGCCCAAATTCGGGAGCAGCAAGCTAATCGTGACAACATTACTAAACCTACGGCATTCCTCCCTCGGGACCCTTTCTTGGCCACTTTGTTAGATATGCAAAAGGGCGGTGGTTTCATTTCCTCTATTATGATGGAAGGACGAAGCTCCGCGTGGGCACCCGAACTACGAGGGATGCTCTCTCTAGATGCTATTCAAGCATCGAGAGAGCTAAAGCGGAAGCGCCCTATTGAAGTCCCTGAAGTTGGGCCCGAATACGGCGTTTCAAAGTCACCACGTCTAGAACTTGGCGACGAGACCATGGCCGGTGAAGAAACGACTTTTGAAATCCCCACCTTCGAGGAGATCACTGCCCCTCTGGCTTCCCCCGCCGAACAACCCCCTATCTCGATAGCTACCGAGCACGCCATCCACATTCTGCGAGACCAATTCGGTCCTGAAGCTGCGACCAGCCCCAGCAGGAGAGCGACCGCGTCTGTCGTCTTCCAAGACCTGCTCCCCGAGCATCGGACCACCAAGGCCGAGGCTACTAAAATGTTCTTTGAGTGCCTGGTGCTTGCCACTGAAAATGCGATCAAGGTTGAGCAGGGCCCAGGGCTGGGAGATGATATCCGGGTGTGGGCAAAGGAAGGCCTTTGGAGATGAGCCAAGTGAGATGTGAGCGGCGAGACATCGCACCCATCGGAGCAGTCTTCCATACTGCTAAAATATAAATACCCGAGGTTAGCCATTTTTTACGCACCCATAAGCAGCGTTCAGGCCGAAACAAAGACCACAGGAGAAAGTAAAACACACTGCAAACCTTATTAAGTTTATACTATCTATGTAACTAAATTAGTTAATAGCTAAAATACTTACTTTATTTACTTTTATTATTAATATTCTAACTGCCTATTAAAATAATTCTCTTTTCTCTAAGGTGTGTATTCATAGGGAGGAATATTACTGGCTATAATAGTAATTCCTCTTGCTTAGATTAAGGGCTATTAACTATAATGGTAGCTGCTGTCAGATTCGGCCAAAAGGCGTCAATCACTTCTCGACCAACCGAAATATTGGCGAGACTGGCTGAGTGTCGGGAAAACCGCGGGTCATATCGGACGGACCGTAATTCTCTGAACAGCATCTCCCCTGTCTGAAGCCAAGACAGGTCATTCATAAAATTATGCTCCAAAAGTCTGGATGTGAGCTAGAGCAGGTCGGTCAGTCACACAGAGATACGGTCAACAAGGTCAAAGTTAAGGTCATGAATAGATAAGTTGTATTATCTAAGTAGGTATATGGAATCTGGGTTAGAATTTATACGTGAAATGCAGTCATTCACCCAGGTTGCTGCCTGCCCTGCCTAACTGGCCTGTTTGCCCTCATCTTGGTGTTTGTCCTGATGATTGACAATCACGTGGCCTGTTTGCGGGCCCAATCTCACTGGAAACACCCCACCCTGTAGCAACTCAATCTATTCAACCGCGATAACTTCACTTATATATATTTAATTTAAATAAAATCTAATAATATTAAAAGTTATATTATTCTAAAGCCCTGATTTTTCTATTTAATATTTTATATACCACCCCCTTGCGCAAATGCAGGCGTTAAGTCGGCCAGGGAGTGAGTCGATTAGACAGTTAATCTGCTCTGGTGTAATTGCTGCCTATGCTAACTTGATATATTCTATCAACTTTGCTCAATTAGACTTGTTATTTTTTAAGAGATCTAATTAAGGGAATATCTTTTTAATATTTAACTTTAATTACTTCTAAATATACTTAATTAGGTTTAAATCAGGACTATAAGCAGGCCAGTTAATCCAGGATATGCCGTTTTCCAGCAGCCAGTTTATCATAGACTTTAACATATATATATAAGTATTATCTTATTAAAAATGGCAAAATCTAGTCTAAATAGGAAGTAAACCTTCCTCTAAAGCCTGTTGATAACTTAAAGAAGTATATCCTCTTCTTTATGTAGTCTAATTGCAGATTATAATAATAATATTAGACTTACTGCCTCTCTAGATTATTCCCTAAACTATAATAGATAATTATAACTTTCTATAAACTATTATATTAACTAATTCCTTTATAAACTTCTTATAAGGCTTATAGAATATCTAACCTTATTTATAATTTAGTTATAATTAAACTAATAATTTATTACTAAAAATAGTCTAAAGGTAATATTAGTTAGGTAAAAGATTCCTAGGTAATATCTATCTGTAAACTTTAAAATAATATACCTCTAGTAATTCTTTAATATCTTCCTTCTAATCTTAATACTATAAAAACCACTAATAAGTAATTTCTTTAGATAGTAAAATTCTTTGTATAGCCCTCTATTTATAATTATAATAATACCTAATTACTTAGTATATTATCATCTAGAAGATTTTACTACCTAGATAATTAATAAGCAATTTATATAACGTGGTTGATAAGCGAGCGCTCCAGACAAGCGAGCGCTCCAAAAATCCCTCAACCTTACATCTAACTATCTGATCAATTAGTTCTCAACCACTTAATATGTCACAGTCCTCAAATGAAGCTAGAATCCTTCTTGCCCTTCAGGCTCTTCAAAATAACCCAAAATTAAGTCTCCGACGTGCCGCAGATATCTATGAAGTCAGCCGCTTTGCTTTACATCGTCGCCAAAATGGCATTCAATCACGATGCGATTCTATCCCGAATTCACGGAGACTATCTGATCTAGAGGAGCAGATAATAGTCTAATTCGTTCTTGACCTAGATTCACGAGGATTTCCCTCGCGATTGCGTTTTGTAGAAGAAATGGCCAATTCTCTGCTTGCAGACCGCGACGCGTCACCTGTCGGCAAGCGCTGGGCTCATAACTTCGTGAAGCGATAACCAGAGCTAAAGACGCGTTTATTTCGGAGATATGACTATCAGAGAGCTAAATGTGAAGATCCGACTATTATTCGCAATTGGTTTAGGCTCGTACAGAACACAATCGCGAAGTATGGTATCCGATCAGATGATATCTGGAACTTTGATGAGACTGGCTTTATGATGGGCCTCATTATGGCCGGAATGGCTGTCACAGGTTCAGAAACGCAAGGAAGGCCAAAATCAGTGCAGCCTGGAAACCGGGAATGGATTACTGTGATCCAGGCGATTAATGCAGAAGGTCAATCGATCGCGCCGTTCATCGTTGGTGCAGGCCAATATCACCTTGCTAATTGGTACCGAGAATGCGACCTCCCAGGCGATTGGGTTATCGCAACGAGCCAAAATGGCTGGACAAATAACGAGCTGGGTCTTGAGTGGCTAAAGCACTTTGATCAGTCTACAACTAACCGATCAACTGGTCCCTATCGTCTCCTGATCCTCGATGGTCACGAAAGCCACCACTCGGCCGATTTCGAGAGATATTGCAAGGAGAACAAGATCATCACGCTCTGTATGCCTGCTCATGCATCTTATCTACTCCAGCCTCTTGATGTTGGGTGCTTTGTAGTGCTAAAAAAGGCTTATGGTCGAGAAATAGAGTATCTAATTAGATGCTCTATAACTCACATTTCCAAGACCGAGTTCTTTTCTGCCATTTATGCTGCCTTTAAAGCTACTTTTACAGAAAGTAATATCCGGGGGGGTTTTAGAGGAGCTGGGCTTGCTCCTCTTAACCCAGAAACTGTAATATCAAAGCTTGATGTGCAGCTACGGACCCCAACGCCTCCTGAGGAGGCCACTCAACTATTAACACCATGGGCTTCAAAGACCCCAAAGACAGTAATTGAGGCCCAATCTCAGTCTGAATACCTCGAAAAGCGAATTAGAAGGCATCATAGTAGCTCCCTAGAGTCTATTATTGAAGCTTTAAACTCAGCTACTAAGGCAACAAAGGCAGTTATGCATGAGGTTACCTTATTGAGGGCTGAGCTTTGCAATCTTCGAGATGCAAATAAGATACTAAGTCGGCGCCGTAGGGCAAAAAAGACTAGACTACAAAAAGGAGGGACTATGACTATACAGGAAGTATCACAAGTAATTAATCAGATGGATGTTGATACGCAGGTAGTGGCTGAATTATCGAGAAGTGGTGGTCGAGGAAGGTCGGAGCGACCGGGCGGTCGGCGCTGTGGTGTATGCGGCAAGGGCGGTCATAATGCAAGGACTTGTAAGCATGTTCTTGAGTCATCTGAGGAGGAGTTTAATGAGTGAAGGTGGCCCTTTTCAAGCTGCAGCTCGAGCTTTTCGAGCTGTAGCTTGAAAAGGTTGAGGAAAGTGGAGCGCTCGCTTGTCTGGAGCGCTCGCTTATCAACCACGTTATAATCTTATAGTTATATTTAAGTAAAATTAATATATATTAAATCTGCTAAACTATAAGTTTTCTAGAATACCTAGAATAATACTTTTTATCTAAGGTTTATTAAGTTTTCTAGTATTAAAAGATCTTAAAGATTATATTAGTTAAATATCTAGCCTTCTTACTAATATTACGGTAAGACCTTCTGCTCTCTGTAGCTTAAATAATAAGAGCTCTAGTAACCTTACTGAACTTATAATTTCTTTTGCACTTAGTATATATAATTAATAAAATTCTATTCTTTTGCGATATATTTTATTAAAGTTATAGATATTTAAAGAAATTAGACCAGTTCACTTTTATCATGTGGATTACACGTTAGCGGGGAAGGGTTTCCAGACTTTTGGAGCATAATTTTATATTGGTTGCTGTCATACTTCGAACATTTCAAAAATGTGAGATGTTTTCGTTTACGGGCGAAAGGAGGATAATCATATTGTGATGTAGTCATTCATAGCTAGAGGCATTTTTGGTGCTTTGATTGTAGGCAAGAATAGGGATGAATTAGATACCTTTATTCTAATGCACTCTCACTAGCTATAACCCTCTGTAGGGAGCCGGCGACAGGTTCTCCACAGCTAAGGGATATGTGCTGCTTTAATGTAAATCGAGGTTTCCAGAAGCGAGCTAGTTGGGACCGCCAGACAGTTCTCGGGTGACTGTGAAATCAATGGTAACCACGACAGTTCCCTCGATATCCGGTTTCCGCGTTTCACCGGGCGTTCTGGTTGTAGATAGTGCTGAATTCTGGCCATAAGAGATCAGCTCTAGTTCGTCGTCCAATGCTTCCTCATCAATACGGGGCCGTGATGCAAAGGGCCTCTTACTAGATGGTTGACGTGAGGGCGTGTGAATGTAACCGTTGGTACTACGGTCTGATGTATTTCTGGGGGACTTCGATTGTACGAAAAGGCTTTTAAGTCCAGGGAGAGAGACAACGATCACTGCAGTACATATTTCGATAGTGCACCATGCATCAGTAGAGATGGTTAGTATATAAACTTGAGAACAATTCTTTTGCAGTTGATAATAGAATAGTGAAAAGCGATTGAAGACGTACTGCCTGAAAGGTGATCCAGTTCATAGTCTGTTACAATATATGCAACAAAGCGGGCAGTGCTGATTAGCATTGTTATCAGTCCTAAGGAGAAAACGCCGGCCAGGACTATCCTTTGCCGCCGGTGAAGCTTCAAAGAGTTAAGGACAAGGAAGGGGAGACAGAAGACTAATAGTCAGATAATCAATTAGGCGAGGCCTTGCAACAACTAAATCATAATCAACGTACGTGATATCTCAGTAGAGATATTTAATGCCCAGTTGACGGTAAAGTCAGTAACGGAGATCTAAATAGATTCTAACTGGTTCTCGAGCGACCTGAAGACATCGAACAGTTAGCATACAGACGTGCCCCTATACAAATGGGCTCCTCACCAATTGTTCGATATAGGGCGTGTGTGTAAAGTATCAGTCAATATTGACACAAGGAAAGCCGCGGCCACAAATCCTGTGGTAAAATATAGTGCTAGCCTTAAACGCCGGAAGCTTCGTGAGATTAACCACCAATAAAAGACAATAATTGAAGCCTTGGGCCAATAAAGTCCTATATCGAAAAAGTAGCATCCTATAAAGATAGTCTGATATAAGTTAGTCATTGTCCACATTGTTCATTATTTGAGCGTCTGTTTCTGAAATAATATAAAATACCACTCCTACAGCACGTACCTTTAAATATTCGACAGAATCAGTGTAACCTGTTGCCAATTCGAGGGTTAGGGTTAGGAAATGGAAAGGCTTAGATGTAGCTGACGAGATTATCTATATTCCTCCATCACGAGAAGCATCACCAACTCCTGAAGAAGGCTTTTTCTATAGTACAGGCGGTTCAGCGCAGCAGAAGTGCTTCTACGAGCGACTTCGTGATGCCACCGCTGCTGGCTTTTATCGAAGTCCTCTTCAGGATATGCCTGCCGCTCCTTTGAGCGATGGTATTAAGATTACACTCGGTAATTCACAGCGAGATCCAGTTTATAATAGCCTTACTTTTGGAGATGCTAATAACTTAAAAGATAACGAACAAGTCCCTGATTTTGTTGATCTATCTTAGGATATTAAGGAGCCTAAGCGGCCGCCGCTTTTAACGCCGCTGCCTTCATTTAAGACTAATTATTCCTCTACATATCACAGAATTATAAATATATTACACCCCAAAGGCATATATAATAAGAGACTATTATCCCTTTCCGCATTAGGTCCGAGGCAGGATTAGAAGTAAAGGCATTGTAGGGCAGGGAAACACAGCTAGACGGCCCTGCGGTTTAATCCACATACTTCCAGCCATAATACTATAAAAAATATACCTTATATAGTAAAATACATTTAGTAATAACTTTAATATAATAATTGATTGACTATAGTAATTTCGAATTGATTATAATAAAATTAAAAGCTATAGCCATAGATTTCCCATTTTTCCTACTAATTTAAGAATATTATTTAAAGATATCGCTTAAACATACCTCGATTACATAGTCACAAACACTCAATACGTAGGGATTTTGGCGCCATTTGGAGGTTCTAGCTGCCATTCAAAGCACATATTCTGGTTTCTTTGCCCGTTTCGAAGCGTTGGGGCGGATCAAGATGCCTATACATCTCCTCACGCGTCTTCAGAATATCTAGGACTTTAGCAATCTTCTCATTGTTACCATAGGTAATCTTCTTTCACTTTTGGGCGTAGCTCCTCTAATTAATACTCTAGAAGACCTAGTACAAGATCGTGACTACTCATCATAGTTTTTGACAGTCTAATCCTTCGCTGATCTAAGCGGGGAATAGGCGAAGTGATTGACCAAGCTTCCGCGCGGAGGGAATATCACTTCCGCGAGATGTAGCAGCTTTAATAAAATCTGGGTTAAGAAAGGTTCTTAGGCATGCCATTTCTTCGGTAGCGTGGGCGGCTGGTATGCCGGCTTGCCCGTCGTTGGGTTCATTAAACGCTTTGCCATACTGATTAACCATAACCCGACGTTGCTCAACCTATTTCGATTTCTTTTGAAAGTTATTCTGGCCTTCCTATCTTCACTGTAGCATTATAGGAATATGAATTTCCCTAGTGTATGGTAATCGGCGAGGTCACTTAGCTTGGAGATCTCTCGGCGATCCTCATTCTCCACAGGCCCAAAGGCGGCAACGCCGAGCGGTCGTAGGACAAGAGAGGAGGCAGGGACTAGAACAAGAAGATAAACATCAGTAGAACAGCATTTGAACATAATGCCATCACCAGCATGTTACCCGCAACCGTCAGTAATAACAGCATTTTATCTTCTTGCTAGTTTTGTCTCCGGAATGAAGATTGTTTTCAGCCATCTTACGAGATGTCGGCATTATTCCAGCCTTTCCCACTCGCCGTAAAGTCCCATTTATCAAGAAAGACAGGTTCATCAGAAAACCACGATCATTGCAATGTTTTCCATTCAATAATAATCAGCGGAGTCGGCGTCTGGCCAAGTTCTAAGATGCATTCCATTATTCTGGTACGATTTGGTGATTCCGGACGTCTTCATTATCGCGAGCTTCTTACTGCAGCTCCCTAGCACTGGACCGTTGAGACACAGTCCCTCCTCCCTTATCCCCATTTCGTCCGGCGCAGCCCTAGCTTCGGGGGCGCCCTGTCACCGGGGACATCATTTCCGAGCTTATTTGCACAAAATCCCGTCCGGTGCTAGCATCATGAAACTCTCTGCCAGGCTTTTCACCTCAAGTAATATTAGCCACTGCTGCATGAGCTTCCTTTCCTGGCCGCAATTACTGACCTAGATACTTGCATTCACCCGCTTTGTACTTGTATTTATATCGAATGACAGCACGACGATGCGTCAACGGGATCGCAATTCTTGTCGGGGCTCATGGTATGACTGGTCGTGCTATTTCTTTTCCCGCATCCTGAGATTTTCAATCGGTTCAGATGTCAGGCCACCAGTGACAAGGGGTATGACTCGTGGCACCAAGTGGACGCAGCCCAAAAGAACACCGCGCTGTTAGGGCACAATTTCTACACAGGCATCCTGGAAGCCGATACCAAATTAAGCTTAATAGATAATCGATATTGGAGCCTTGATTCTACAATGACAATACTTTATCCCTCTAGTCGGCATGCCCCTACAGAGCGTTTACAACGAGGGAGTCTAACCCATGGAGATATGCTAATCAGGCTGTGCACACCAAATATGTACAAATAAGCCTTATCACTGATCTATAAATCCATCTAGGTACAACAAAAGTCGAGCTGTTCGAGAAGGAGAATTAGTCTTGTGGCTCAATACAAGTGCAGGCTCTTGTTGTATGGGGGATTAAAGGGGCAAGATACCTGCTGAAAGGCCATGCCGCCTAAAGGAATTGGTTGCCACACGGAAACTTCCGTGGCCCAGGGACATAATCTTAATCCAATCGTCGAGAATGGATTTTCGTACCGTTGTACGTCCACACTCTTCCATATTGGCGGCCGTACTCCGTACAAGTGAGAACAATCCGTGCTTTGGTAATTGTTAATGTCGTGGTGTATCTTTTTTTTCTTCTTCCCTTCAATAATTGGGATTCTAGACTTTCAGCCAGAATTCCTAGAGACGGAATAGACTCATACAAGAGAGGAGAGGAGAGGATGCTGGTGAAATGGACTTAAGCACGGAATTAGTCTAGGCAGGTTGTATGGGATCATTGTGATGTTTCCTTGTGGGTCAGGGCTTGGTGGATAACACAACAAGTGTTCCACGACTCTGGGTGTGGAGTGAATATTTCGCTCTGATTGGCTGGCTTTGATATAGCGCAGAACTCAAAGGGAAAGCGTCAAGGCTGGGTAACTGACAAGTAGGCCGCAGGCCGATGGTGTCTGGCTTGCGGTCCCAGCTAATAATAAGCCACCAACTGGCAGTCCTAGCTGATCCTGTCTGCCGAGTTCATTGTGAAGCCTCCAGCGTGTCTCATCTCACACCGTTTCCCAGACTCGCCAAGATTGCGACAAAAGCATCAATCATACGCCAGGTAAACGCTGTCCAGGTTATGACATGAGCATCGGTATACACCAGACCCTCTTGTTTTTCATCCCTATGAACACTGCTCATTAACATTTCAGGAAGCCTGGGAGGTCGGTAGCCCATAGGATCCAGGGTTTCTTATTGCATCTCTGGTTATCTAGGCTCTAGGGCAAGACATGGCTCTGCGTCTACCCAGATTTCCATCTGCACTCTATACTGCACTTAACTCCGCGCATAATAGTCTGGTGTCTAAAGCGCAGGATAGGTCGTGACAGCCTATAAAGCTTTCATTATTTTGACAGCGCCCTTATCCTCCTGAGTTTCCGCCCAGATCCACCCCCAGGTTATCGGAATCTGGCGAAACATTAGCAGGTTAAATACAACTGATTACTTGTTAGGACATGATTCTCCGTGTCCAGACGGCATTGCTCTAGTCCAAATACGGTTGTTTATGTACAACATTCAAAACGAGCTTGTGGAGGACCCGACGCGTAAAGATTGGGCCGCTGAGTTGTATGGAACCCTAGCAATACAACAGAATAACCAGAAAGCGGGACTTTCCCTCTGTAGTTGTACAGTACGGAACCGTATTCATACATTTCCGACCCTTGTAACCTGTAAGTTTTTGTTTTTGAATGGGCTTGGTCCATCCCTCGTACCGGGAGCCTGTCACAGGAGTAATCTGATTGGTTATTCCTGAGTTACGCCGAGATTACGAAAATTGATGTCCATCTGTCTCATTCCTTATGCACAGTCATCGCGGCTTGTTAGACGAGACGTTAGCGAGACAAATTTTGACATCCCGTTGCCGATTTTGCGCGTCTGGTGTGCATTATCGGTTCTCGATTTGTTGAGGCAACCCGACTGTCTTGATGAGACATCGGTTTCTTGGAGTGCAGATCTCGCTAAAGCTAGTCTTAACCCCTGTCGTCTAAAATTGCGACAGATCGGCCACGAATACAATATTAAAATGATGGTGTAGATATTGGGAGGAGTCGAGACCTTTGGAAGTCTCCCTAAGGTCTTAAGGAACGGGATTTGAGGCATGTCGAATTTACACACCCTCCCTTGTGTGTATTTCTTGGAGGCTTGGGACATGGAGGATACTACTAGTCTACCATCGCCATGCAGGTGGCTTTACAAGTTTGGGAGAAGAGAGATACACTCGCATAAAAACAGAACAAGAAGAAATAGAATACTTAATATCGCTGGCCCCGCCTGCCATCATCTTTTAGTCGACTTTCTGTTTCCTCATACACAATAAACATGATCCAATCATTATCGACAGAGCCCGTGAAACCCAAGCGAAAGAGTAAGTTGCCTATTCTCTTTCTTTTTAATCTGATGCTATGGATCTCCGATATATTCTATTCAGCAGAAGGAAAGGGAAGGAAAGCAGGGCAACCTATTATTATCATACTAATATAGCGTTGTTTAGAAACCAGAAGGGTTTCTACCCTTACTCCCGAACAGCTCGCCCGCAAGAGAGCCAACGATCGAGAAGCCCAGAGGGCGATACGCATCCGCACCAAAGTGCATATAGAGCGGCTAGAGCGCGAGCTAGCGGAGCTCAAGAGCAACCAAAGTCGTGATCAGACCATCCAAGATTTATTAAGCCGTAATACGGCTATAGAGAGAGAGCTGATTCGACTCAAGGAGATTATGGGCGCGCCAGCGGCCTCGTTATCTTGCCATGAATCAGGTCCAACTGCACGACAACTTTTATTTCCCGACAAGTTCTCAACAACAACAGCAGCAGCAGCAGCAGCAGCAACAACAACAACAACAACAACAACAACAACAACAACAGTTTGCAATGGCAACCCCAGCACGGGTAGCGCTGCCATTCCTAGCACTCACAGAGCAACATTCATAGGGGACTACAACAGCCACCACGACTATAACCAACAATATATCCCCTTTTCTAACAACTGCGAATCCTTGGCGAGCACCATCTCCTGCGCCATCCCCTCCAACATCTCGAGCTCCTCAACACCAGGCGACTATAATGCTGGAAATATCCAGACCAGCATGCCCACCTCGGTCCTTCCCTTCAGCAATACCAGCCCCTCAAATATTTGCAATATATATGATAAGGATGCCATCAAGGTAGAGTATATCGAGGTAGGCTACCTCGGCGCAATACCGCAAGCGCTTTATCAACCTGACATGAGGTATGGCAAGTAGATTAGTCATAATAAATATCTAGAAGCCAAGCTCATCGTTAATACTCCTCCGTTTTATCCCGACACTCCTTACTCTTAACCCTCCGTACTGCATCACTAGCAGTAGCTATCTGCCTAGAACATATAAATAATGTACTACACTCAGCCACATTCGTTAGTTCAGTAAATTGCCCCGGCAGTTGAAACTGGTGTGTATCCACATGAATGTCATTGACGTGTCGCCTCGATGATCTTCTGGTCAGCTTCGGCCAGAACTAACGCTGGCAGACCCAGGAGACCAGGCTACGACGACCTGCCAGATTATGGGATACTTATAACCCCGCTCCCTATGCTCTAATTCCATACCCTCATATGATACTGCAAGCCACGAAGTATATTACTATAAACCACTTCCAAGCTTAGGGTCACATTACCAAGAGACTCCCGGATAGCTGTCATGTAACTGGACAAAGCTTGGCCTCCTAAGACAGTAGGACTAACGTGCACGATAAGCATGTCGATCAGACAAGTGTTACGACCTTAGCGTTACGTCACGTGTACTCCACACCATTCTTCCAATCACGAGTGGTCACCACACACTAAGGGATTCCATGAGTTACCGCCAAGACTCGGTCACTAACATCAGACCAGAATCACCAGTGACTCTTAAGAATCACTTAATGACTATCCTCTCAGACCATGACCGCCTTTAGTATATAGAATACACTTATTCACACTTTCATAGAACTTAGCTTACCAGCTATCAATAAGACTTCTTTATATTAATAAGCCTAATACGCATTACTTTGATTATTAAGCGACGTGACACTTCGCATCGCTCAGCATCACGCCCTACGTTATCTGCCAACATAAACCTAGTATGCCGATCAGTCCTATTTTTATAATAAAGGAAATTTTTTTAAATAATTCCTAAGAGTTTAAACTAAGCCTAAAATGGCTATAATTTTAACAGCTTATATTTAAGTCTTAAAATACACTAAATTAACTTTCTTAAATCTTTTATTATTTTGTTTTATATAATTAGTTTTAAATAGAAATAGATTTTATTTTGTATAACTTAGCTTTACTATATAAAATAAAATAATAAAAATAAATTTTTTTTTATAATAAATACTTATACTAAGCTTAATTATATTTCTCATAAATTTACAGCTAATTTATTTAAGTATTAAAATGCTATAGGGTAGGCTATTTTTAGCTACACAGTGTATTAATCGGCATGCTTGTCTGAACGGCATGCGTATCGTGCACGTTAAACCATTTAGGATTAGGTTATTGACCTGTATTCTGCAATTGTAATATTCAAGGCTAGTCTGAAAGATGACACATTGTCCTTGGTTGCGTCCTGGTATTTAAATAGCCTCTTACCGCCTGTCACGGGTGGACTTTGATCGCCGAGCGGTTGCCGTAAGAGGGTCGGCCGAAGGCGAAGGCAGCCACTTTTCTTGCTTTTTGCTGACAGTGACAGCTCTACCAGTTTGACCAAAGTAAGACCGCGGATGTTGTCCCCGTTGAAGATTACGGCTACAGCATATGTACCGTTAACAAGTTATGTTTGGTATAGAGGAGACAAGTGACATAAAGCTGATTCCTGATGGTTGATGTTATAATTTTGTCTCATTGGAAATACTACCCAAGGTCTAGGGGAACTCTTAAGGCACTGACTTCACATTTCTAGGAAGACCTTCCTCCTTTTCATCTAAGATTAGATGAAAACTATGAAAAAGAGCGTGCTTACTTGATGTTATTAAACAAGCTGTTGTGATAGAGTTTATTTTCCCCTTGATTGTAGTTCTGAGGAGATGTACTTACTACGTACACCAAGAATCGAGGCGATGCTACCTTGTGGGTCAGGCTAGACAAGGGAGGGCCTAGGCCGTGATTACTTTCGCCATTAGACCGCGGTCTAGAACTCGCCATGGTACCGAGGGTTTGAAAAATCCAGTTCCGAGGACATATGGCCATCTTCACAATAATGTACAGTCTCAGAGTTTTAACTTTGCTGATTGTGATATTCCAGGCCAGATCCTGTGCATCCCACTCCTTGCTTTACTTGAGCATCAAGGTCCTTAGCCTGGCAGGCGTGCAATAATAGTCACCGCAAAGGCAGGCAGTATGGCGGTCACGGGTTATACTTTCAAGACTGAAGGTATGTAAACATTAGCCAGTCTAAACTAGTAGTTCCTAAGCTAAGAATGCTAATCAGTTCAGAGAATCATATCTAGCTTGTCATTTAGGAGCTGCGTGACATGGACTGCGCTGCCTGAAGGGCCATCAAGCACCAGCAAATGGTTGTGGAGGCCAGCTTGATGGAATGGAGACGCAGCAAATTATGACCAAATACAAATAACAAAAGATTTATGAATGATAACGTATCGACGAAATTGACAGATAGCACTCGCAGGAAGCCCCAGTGCTCTACAGAGCTAGGTGAATGCACAGCTATTCCTATACAATAAACCCCTCACCCCGTACCTTGCGCAATCTTATGTCCCCGATGGAATAAACGTAATTTAACTTTGGACGGCTTGTTGACCGATGAAGATAAACAAAAGTGCCGTAAACATGCTAGCGCAGTTGGCCATACGAGTCCTTCCGGGCGGAATGAATTTATGCATTTATTGACCGCCATTGCCACCCCTGTTCACACTGGGAATTTTGCATGCCCTCGTTCATTGTTTCACGGTGGACCAAAATGGAAGATGAATCTTCAGTGCTGACGACTACTCTGTCGTCAGATCCAGGCCGCGGACAACTCTCCAGCAAAGGTGACAAAGCATGTCAGCCTCCTCATATTTCGGCTGATGTCTCAGCCCGACAACCGTCGCCGCCTGACGACTCAGCGAGACTTCTCTATGAATTCAACTACTTCGCAAAGCTACCGGCAGAAGTCCGAAGCAAGATTTGGAACCTGGCGTTCTCTCTATCTTCACCTCGAATATACATTCCGTACGCACGCCGAATAGAAGAAAGTGGGAGGCAGTATCCTCACTATCGACATGACTTGCCAGGACTTATGATGTTGAGCAAAGAAGTCCGGGAAATCACCATCAGAAATCGAAAACTTTCTCTCATATCGGGCAGGTATGATGTCTGTAACTTGAAATATGTCGACCGCATATATGGCTGGGTGGATCCAAAACGCGACTTACTCTATATCGATCTTCATCGGGGCATCCAAGGTCATTTTTATTATATCGAGAACGTCTTTGAAACTGTAATTCTCTGTCCAAAGAACATCGGGAATGCGCTTCATCTAGAGGAGCTTTCTCATTGGTCTACAACACTATCTCATTTTTATTCTCCAGAATCGGGCCCATCATATTCATCGAAGGTCAAAGAACTACAACTCGTTTGCCGATCATACAACCTTCCAATCTCTAGGTTTTCGGTCGGAACTCAGAACGACTTTTTAGTCTTAGATCTTGATAAGGAGAATGATGTGGATTGGCTTTTAGCATTACGGAACCGTTTTCCAAAGTGCGACATTCCTTGGGATACTATTGAGAATGATTTTCGTCGAGAAAGAAACCTTGATTGGCAACTTGGAGTACTTAACGATTGGAGTACAGGAGTAAAGGAGTTCCAGGGTCAATATCATATTCGCCTTGGCGATGCCGACAGAAAAGACGTGCGACATCTTCCTCTGCCAACGGATGTGCAAGTGGATGTTTTGGATATTGTTAATGATACTTGGGTTGATCCAGATGGTATAACGGATAGTTTACATGGCTATTTTTGGTTCATGCTGCCGTGGGTGGATTATGCGACTTTGGTCAGCCAAATTTGGGCCTCGTCTATCGGCGTAGCAACATTTCCCAAGGTGCGACGGGTTGTACAATTTCATCTGAAAGGTTAAGGCACACGATTGACAGCTTCAGGACTGAAACAACGTATGCAGTTTTAGATGAGTTTCGCAAAGCTGCCCTCAAGCCAATTGATCAGATTAGGACCTAAAGCCGATGTGAACTGATAATTTGCCTTCTGTATCTTATATGGTTAATATATGATTAATGTATGATATTTCATACCGTATGCAAAGCTATCTTTAGCCTTGGGGCCCTGTCCTTAGGTTCTGACTAGCCCTGTTGCTGCTTCATAGCCCCCCTAGACTAATACACCCTCCCATAACAGCTCTTCAGTAGTTGGACCGACTCAATGCTCAATCCAAGCAGAGAATGCCGCTTTAAGGTGAATGTAGGCTTCATCAGACCAAATGCTCTCTCACCCGGCTGCCAAGCACGGAATAGCAAGGACATCCCACGCAAATCTGCTCAAACGTAGGAAAATGTTGTTTTAATTAATTTACCACCGAATAGGATTATCCACACGCTCTGGCCCAAGCTTATAGTATCTTTCAAGCACACTGCCTGTTACTGGGAGCTTTGGCTATAAGGCTAGAGCAAGGCATTCAGAACACGGCAAAGTCTACATATAATACTCCTAGTAAAAGGAAAATATAAGCAGATGTAGTGTTAAGTTTTTAACTTTGGTAATAGTAGTCTATATCGTAGTGTACTGCTCTAACTCTAATAGTCCAAAGTAGAGAAACTTCAACATAATTACAGACTCCTCTCACTAGGATATGACAGGCTTTCCCCGAACTTCAGTGTCCAGCAGCCGACTGAATCAAAGTATTCACTGTCCCAATAACCAAACATCATCAAACATGCACAGCAAGTCTCTGAAATAAGCTATAGTAATTACGCTCTGCTGACCCCTTAACTTGCCCCCTTTCACTAGCCAGAAGCCGTTCTTCACTACACCCAATATCAGCCCACGATAAGCTCGTGGGGCACTTACGTCTGTGTTTATATGTTGGTGTTAGCAGGTGATCAAAACTACCGTATCTACAGCCTTAAGGTCTTGATAAAAATGGTAACTATTGTGAATATCACTTCAACTAGGCTTGATATGCGGGAAAGGAGTAATAGGTATTTGTAGCTAGCTGGTATAGAGTTTCCTTACGTTTCGTTAGTCAATTTGAGTAGGGATAGCTAAGCTCGAAATGAATAAGCCTGTTAAATGATATATAAAGGCATGGTTGCTGGTATTGCTCTATTGATGTGAGACTCAAGAGGATCTTTTATGTAAACCGAAGTCTATCTTCTCTGCTTGAAATAGTCCTAAAGATGCGTAAAAAGAAAACATTTTAATAGATAATAGAAATGCTGCGGCCCTACTCGCCAGATTCTAGGCATCAATAGTGTTGCAAATAGATATACAGAAACCGGCCAACGTTGACGGTCCAAGAATCAAGTATTAGTACACGTCTGGATTACGTGTTGTTGGAAGGATTGCGGTATGAGCAAGGCTAGCCTCGAGTACCCACCAATCATTAACGGTAAATTTCCCTAGGATGGTCTCTTAATGGTGGATGATTTTTAGAATATCTGAACTGTAGTCAAGAAATGATACGGAATGGTGGCTCCTGGGCCGAAACCACCCTGCAGCAACTCTGAGCCTCGCAGCTGAAGTACTTTTTCGGGTTATGGACGGATCTAACTTGCTTTGATTTGACGCTTCTTTTTTAGTTTGGCATAGTGTAAGCCGCATGCGTTACACAGTGTCCTCATTCCATTAGGTCCGCGGCGCCATTCAGGGGTCTGAGTTCGGCCGCATTTTTGGCATCTGCCAGTTCGGGACGCACACTGTCAATACGTCAGTTTTAGGTTTCCCTCTCTAATAACTAAACTTACTGCCAGTCGCTTCGTGATTCCTGTCGTGCCAGATTCGGGCTGCATAGCATATACAGAAACGGGTGCATGGTTCTCCTCCATCTTGGCTCCTTCACGAGCCCGCTCATTCTGAATCGATGTTTGCACCAAGTCCTTAATATGTTCTAGAGAACGCTTTATGAGCTCCATGTTACTCAGCATGCTGCTAAGTTCCCATTCCGTTGGCAGCCTTTCTGATATCACGTGAGCCCCGTGCTGCTCACAAGCAATTCGATTATACTTTTCAGCATAAACAAGAATGGTGCGGGATAAGGAACTAATCTAGATATAGTTAGTTTTGCTGACCTTGCACTGGGGCTTATGTTAACTCACTTGACTTAAAGAATCTCGGTAGCTCCAGCTCCTAGGGTGTCTTTTGACTGAGGCGTCATATTTGGCTTGAGTAGCAAAGTCGTGCCTGGGAGGGGTTGGATAAGGGGCAAGAGGTATCTTGCCAGGAGGTAGTGGGCGGGGCTGAGAGTAAATAGGATCTGGAGGGAGAGATGGTGGAGCAGAGTGAGAATGTACTTGTCTAAAAGGAGGATGAGGCTTCTGCGTCTTCTGCTGCTGGGGTTGGCGATGCTGGGATAGAATCTCCGCCTTGACTGAGGGACTCTGGCAACATTCAGAGACAGGACGAGGTGATGGAAGGCTGGCGAAAGGTGGCGGTAGAGGATCCGAGAAGACAGGTAGGGTATGTTGTCGGGGAGGGAAGGATGAAGTTGAGAGCAGTTGATGCAAAGATGGGTTCTTCCCTGTCTTGGGTAGCGGTCGATGGATAGATGCGAGAGGCAGGGAAAGTCTAGACTCAGTCTGGGCGCTGGAGAGAGGTGTATGAGTATAAGTGGGTGGCTTAGTGTCTCGAATGAACTCTGAGATGGAAGGCAGTGGCTCCCGATTCGGAGACATATGGTAGTCGCCATGCTTTCGGGGTACAACAGAAGATGTCATGCTGGAGCCCTGAGCACCGGGCGATGGATGAGAATAGTCCGAATATAAACTGATTCTGTTTTATAGTGAGTGGTCGGTGTAGTAAAGGTTGCTGTAACCGTAGTAGGAGGGTGCCTAATAAAGTCTTCTGAAAAATTCGCTTGAGATGGACTAGCGATATCGATGATACGAGTACCGGTATGGTCGAGGAAGACGGTTTGTCTAGAGATGGTACTGCTCTGTGAGCGAACTAATTGTTATTATGGGCGTGACTGACACAATCAAGAGAGGATGTTGTGGCAGCTCTTATATTGGACTTCAGATCAGATAGATGTCACTGGCTAGGCATGACAACCAAATCGATCTGTCAACTACCAATGTGGCCTAGCTTTACAAGGGTCCGCGGAAATATCAGGAGTTGAAGAAGCAAATAACCCACAGGCGAGAAGCGCCTCTTCAGCCAGCAAGGATTTACCGCGACTGATACTGTTCAGTAAAGAAGGACCCCTCCCCGCTTGGAGGAAGAAAAAAGAAAAGAGAAAAAAAGATCCCGGAGTACATAGCCGTACCCCCGAAATTCTGCGTCTCTACCTATTTTCCATTCGTCATTATGTCGTTACTTTATAAACTTGAGCAACATAATGCGCAGGTGGGAGTGAACAGACCAATAGGCAATATCTACGTGGTTCTGGCTGGCGTTAGCTTTGTTTTCTCGTCTCTGGTATGGAATTTCTTTATTAACCACTGCAATGCCCGGGCTACCATTTTGTCCGACTTTCTTTCTCCTTAGAATATGTGGCGCTTCTTTCTATTCCTTTACGTGGCATAACCTTTGGGAAAGCCAGTCACACCGCTCGTGTCATGTAATAATGTCAGCACACGAGGAGTACGTGGAGGACTAAATATTTTCGTAAAGTATTTTCAACCAAATCCCAAACAAATTTTTCGCAATTTGATTGATGAATGTGGATTAAATACTTGAAGGAACGCAGGCATATAGTGCCTACAGCAGCGAGATCTTGAAGACCTGAAATTGAGCCAAGAAATCGGGCACGATATCGTGCCTTTCAAGACAGAAAACACATTTTCATATGAACATATTGTTCCCAGCACCACTAGAACTATTACGCGTCTATTGTCTTGTTTAAAAATAGGTCATCTATGAGGAAGGACGGGCTGGACACGTCCTCGAAAATGGCGCAGCTAACAGCTGGAATATCTCGGTTACGAGCAACAAAAAGATCGTAGCCCCAGGGGAGGATGCCACTATCAGAAGTGTGTATGGATCGGGTTCCTCATTTACCCATATAGTCACGCGGAAACCCCGGCAGCAAAGTATGGTAATGTTCCCAAGCCACGAGTCAACAACATCGATTCCCCCAACAGTTAGGACTATGGGCTCAACTTAATCGGGATGGAATGCATGTAAGCTTTGGGAAAGCGCTAGCAAGTGAGATCTGTCTCAGAACCAGGGTTATGGGACTTGATGCGCATTGACCCCTCTCTCCCCCTCTTACCTGGAACCCTGACCACTCGATCTCGCTTTGATCTCATCCCAGGGGGAAAGAATGTGAACTCTTGATGTAACGCTGTTGCTGGCGCCACTCAGTACCCCAACAGGAATATATTGGCTTTTGGTCTTGTGGTGGACCAGCATTTATCTAGCCTGTGTGAACACACCATGAGGCATCCACCTTCACCTTCACTGTCTACAGGGAAAACTGTTATTTTTAGAATAAAACTAAAATAAAACCCTGTTCTTGGCCAAGGTACTAACAATCTTAATTCCCCGATAACGACTGTTTCAATTTTCACATCCAAGGTATGGGGAATAGATCCTCAAACAAGCTAAACCGCCTGCCAAGTCTTACCCGTTAGTTTCTGCAAACCGTCTTTAATGGAACGATCTAGACTCGACCTGGCTGAGACAAGGGTGGGGAAAAGGCTGGATGTATGTTCGAGAGGTAGTTGTACTCTGAGTTGGCCAGTAACATTTTACTATCTCAATCCCCTAATCGTAGCTGAAAGCGGCGATTGACGGCTTCCAAAGTGTGTCCTTCCGAATGGGACCTGACACGGTAATATGATGTTAGCAGACGCTCTATCGGTCAGAGTTTCGTGTGAAAGGGAGGTGGGGGATAAGTAAACACTGCCGAGCATATGTTTTGCGAGGTCCCATGCCTATTATTTTCACTTTCCTCGCTGGCACATATTCAGACTTATTCTGAAGAATAAGAATTGAAGGATGACTCAGGCAATGCCACCCAGCACACCTCCACCAATGTGATGGCATAGATGGCATGCTTCTTGTCTATTAGTCGCCGCAAGAAATTGTTCCCGCTACTGCGAGCAACCTCCTGGAGCCCAGTTCACAAAGGATTAGGCTGTAGCAAGGACGGGGCTTTTACTTAATTTATTTCATTAGTCAGTTGTCCATAGCACTATTATTTTCACCTGCTGACTTTAATACAGAAAGCTGCATCGGCGCCAGGAGACAGCAGGGGGTTGTGGAGAATTCGTAACCAGATCGAGATCGGCGGCCATTATTTAGGTAGCATGATTTGATGGGGGAGATCAGGGTCACGACGAACATCAGGGTAGCTCCCTGTCAAATCCTAGTTTTCAGCCCGAGGCTGCACGATACCGCTTGGAAATTGCGTCAAAGCACAGCGACGAATGATAGCTCAGCTGTACGTGTTGCGGCCCCCTTGTAATCCCTGGTGGAACCCAGAATCTCGGGGAGGCGGGGTACAGGCTTGTGCTTCGAGTTGGTGGGATCCAGGGGTTTGGGTCAAAATGGGGAGATGGTGGAAATTAGCCTAGGTCAGGAATGGCAATAGAGTGGGGACAGACAATAAGACACCGTTTGCGTGCTTCTGCTGTTACAGACGAAAATGACGTGTATTTCGCGTCATGATTTATTATGGTCCGACATACCGCCGAATGGATGCCTGCAGATGATCAATAATCTTCACGGCTCGCTCAGCCGCCCTGACCATGGGTCATACTTGATACTGTATTGGGGCAAATCGGTCTACTCCAACCCTGCCTCCTCTTCAGGGTTTGCTCTGAGTGCGAGATTATAGACATTCTGCCGCTAGAACGAGGCGTTGACCAGACGGAGCGAGAGATAAAATGAGTTTTCAGCGCCGCCACGAGCCGGAGGTTGTGGCTGGGAAACGCATCAGATTGATCTCATTGTTCGCCCGAGTGTGAATTTCGCATCCCTGGACCCCTAATTAATGCACCCTTGAACTGGAGTCGTGACGCAACGCTCTTGCAATGCTTGTGCCCGCACGTAGAGAATGTAAACCTATTCCCTCTTGACCTCCCCGTGGCCTTGGCTCTATTATATGCTCCATTAACCTAGTATTTAGAGTCGTTTGATCGACATCGATATCTTTTTCGACGGTATGAACTGAATCATACATAGCCACACACTCGGGTCGGAGCTTGCATTCTTCCCGGATCCCATGGAACTGACTTCCGAATTCCCCGACTGGCTGTTTTGCTGGTACAGCCACTCGATCCTCTCATCCGAAACTTGAACTTAGACAGGAAAGCAATTTATATCAGCTGCGATTCTCAGCAGCTCGTCTAATGCACCCCAACTTAAAAATACATTTCTTAACATATCTGTGAAGTCGAGCAGCCACTCTCTGTGTGTACTTTACCCTACCATTTATTATAATCGTGAATTGGCCAATTCACCTTTTCCCAGAGTGATAACGTGTATGATAAGCGAGTACTCCAAAAATCCCTCAACCTATACTATTACTATTTAATTAGATATTTCTTAACAACCCAATATGTTATAGTCTTTAAATAAAGCTAAGATTATTCTTGACCTTTAGGCCCTCTAGAATAATATAAAATTAAGTCTTTAAAATACTATAACGTGGTTGATAAGCGAATGCTCCAGACAAGCGAGTGCTCCACTGCACTGTATAACTAAAAATAGCCTGCCCTATAGCACTTTTAAGCTATAAATAAAATAGCTAAAACTCTAATAAAAATATTTCTTATAATAGTATAGCTAGCTTTATTAAATTATATTTTTTAAAGATTTTTCGCTATTTTATTTTATATAAAAAACCTTAAAATACAGTGTATTTTACAGTATAAATAGACTTTAAAGTTTATAGCTATATAGGATATTTTTAAAAATCTATAAAAAAAAGATAACTAATTTTAAGACTTATATATAAGTTATTAAAATTATAGCTATTTTAAGCTTAATTTAAACTTTTTATAAACTTTTAAAAATTGGATTTTAAGGTGTATAGGGTAGTGGAGCACTCGCTTGTCTGGAGCATTCGCTTATCAACCACGTTAATTATATATTATATTAACTGCTTTACCTTATACTTGTTACGACCCTAGCGGTTCCATCACGTGTGCCCCACATTTTCCACCAATCACCCGAACTCCCGCTGAAGACGATCAGCGCCAAGCCTTTACGATCATGACTGATCCACCACGATCATCACTGATCGATTGAGATCAGTACTGATCCTGAGATAACTTCACTGATCACTACCAACCACCTTTAGTATATAGAACACATTCGTTTGCATTTTCATAGATTCCAGCTCAGCAGCTATCAATAAAACTTCTTTACATTGATCAAGCCTAACACGCATTGAATCTACCATTAAGAGACGTGACGCTTCGACAAGCTCAGTTACACGCCCTACGCAATCTGCCAACAATAAACCCAGCACGGCCTAGTTTAACATAGTTGGACCCAACCGTCACAATACTGCTATTAGTAAGGTATTTGATTATAGTATAATTTTATCCTAAAATTATAGACACTATTTAATTAGGAAGAGTAAATAATAGATTAATTTATTCTTAACTTAGATTTATAAGGATTTCTCTTATAATTATTATATATAAAAGATATTATTAATCCTCTACTTATTATTTATAATA
Organism: Fusarium sp. MPI-SDFR-AT-0072; assembly: GCA_020744335.1. Taxonomy (NCBI): domain Eukaryota; kingdom Fungi; phylum Ascomycota; class Sordariomycetes; order Hypocreales; family Nectriaceae; genus Fusarium; species Fusarium sp. MPI-SDFR-AT-0072. The sequence goes on along the minus strand of JAHBOG010000005.1, from coordinate 73,486 downwards.
TATTATATATTAGTAAGAATTAATATAACTTTATTAAGTAGGAACTAGATTTAAAGATATATTAATTTTATAAGTATAATTATTAAAGTACTAAATGTAAAAATTCTATAATTATTTATAGCTAGTTTTAGCTTATATAAAAAATGCTTATAAAATATAATATCTAACTAGATAACATATAAAACTTTAATAAGACTAGCTTTATAATAAAACTAATTAAGTAATTAATTAAATTTTATTACCTCTTAATCTTTAATAGTTATAAAAGTTACTACTTTATTAAATTTAAGAAATGTCATAAAGAGAATAAGATTATTATATTTTATATACCTACTTATACCTCTTATTTACTTTAACCCCTTAATATAAGGTACTTTAGGCTACTAAAAAAGGCATATAGTTAAGAAATAAAGTATCTAATTAGATATAATATAATCTATATTAAGAAGATTAAGTTTTATCTTATTTTTTATATTACCTACTAAACTGCTATTATAAAAAGCAATATTAAGGGAGACTTTAAAAGAGCTAAGCTTACTCCCTTTAACTTAAAAAATATTATCTTAAAGCTTAATATATAGCTATAGAATCTAATACCTCTTATAAAGGTTATAATACTATTAACCCCTTAGGCTATAAGGACCTTAAAGATAGTATTAGAGGCCTAAGTATACTTTAAATATTTATAAAAAAGAATTAGAAATTATAAAAATAGCTCTTTTAAGTTAATAATTTAAGTTATAAAGTATTTTAAAAAGATAATAATTATTATTATATATAAAATAATTTTATTATGTAATAGGGTTTAATAACTTAAATAATAAAATAAGATAATAAGGTAATATTAAAAAGGAAAAAGAACTAAGATATAGAAAAAAAGGCCTTTAATTATGGGGAAAGTATAATAAGTAATTAATTAGATAGGTTTTAGTATTTTTATTAATCTTTTTAAGACTTTTAAGTATAAATTAATACAGTACTTACTTATTAGAAGTATTTACTTATTATATATATTAGAAAATATTAAACCTTATTAAGCTAATTAATTATATTAGTTAATATATTTATCTTATATATAATAATTTTAATAAATACACTGCCTAATTACTCATTAAGAAGTAATTAATTAGATAATTTATTTAAATTTCAAAAAAAAGTACTTTTCTAAAGAAATAACTAATTTAATATATTTTTAATAAGTAGAATTATTTAATACTTTAATTTTATTCTTTTAATTTATAATAGCTTTTTTTATATTTATAATTATATTTAAATTATATAATTTACTAATAGTATTATTATAGATTCTATGTATTATAAGAACAATAATTATACCTTGGTAAAGGGCTGTAGTGGGTAACCTTGAGCTTGGTATAGCTGCTTAGGCGGCGCACTGAAAGGTTGAGATTGATGATTAACGATGGTTACAGGATGTTCCCCAGGGAGAGGGCATGCACCAGCCATGTCAATGTGCTTGTTGCCATTTTCCTTGCTCCACGCCGATGGTGACATAATGAGGCTGCTTGAGTCCGTATGGAAAACCGACGTCAAGAGTCGCCCAATAGATACTTGCTTAAGTCTATGCCTAAGGAGGTCCAGGTTCGATTTCCCTACGACAGCCATTGCCGTAACACCAATAGTAATGAGGCCTATGACCAAGATAAGGATGAATGCGGGTATGCCGAAAACCCAGTGGTACTTGATCTTGCGAACAGACGGTATCACCTCTACTCGAGCTGCTTGGTCAGGCTCCTCGTTCCGGGCCCCGAGTACACCCTTGGACCCCACCAAGGCGGAAGCCGCAAGGTCATTCCAGAGCAGCTTAAAGACCATAGGCATCGAGTCTTCAGAGGAAGAGAGCCTTTTCCACTTCAGCCACAAACTCATGCTTCGCTGGGCAGTGAAGTCAATGACTGGCTCTGAGCTATCGCGGCTATTGACAATAGTCGCGAGTGCAGAGATAGGTACAATTGACCCAGGGATGTTCATCTCGGAGAACCCAGGGTTGAAGCCCGACGTTCCAAACAAATTCTCTTGGGCTGATCCAAGCATATATAGCGATGGCGCTCGGAGAGTGCTAATGTTGCGAAGGTCTTTGAACGCAGGATCCACTAGACCCCAGATTGGTTGAAACTGAGCGAGGCCCAGGGACGAGTCCTCCACACCCCAAAGCGGCATGTCATCCACGTTCTTGTACTCCTTCTCCTTCACCTCCTTGATAGTCAATCGTTCGACACTGTCGCTAGTACCGTTGTGGAAGAATGTGACTGCCTTGACAGTTGCCTTGACAGCTGAAGCGCATGTATACAGGGGCGAAGACCATTTGCTGCCATCTTCGAACAGGTTTGGAGGGCCATCATCAACCCTGTTGGGGACACCGCGGACTAGACTGCAGGATACATATGTATTGTTGAGCTTAGGAGGAGCATTAAGCGTGGTGGCTTGGCAAATGAATTCTTGGAATATACGTCAGTAACGCAAGAAAATGACTCCGTGTGCTAGGGAGAAACTTACTTGCAGCGTCATAGTCTGCAGCCGTGATCTTATAGGGATTATCATAAATTTGTCCCGTTTTTGAAGAGTTACTCGACGACTTATCCACACCCATCATATTACCAAACTCGTTGAAGAACTCTAACGACTGGTAGTTTGTATGGTAGATCTCGGTGATAGGCAACTTCCACTTTTTACCCATCTTGGAGTCAATTCTGTCGAATGCCTTTACCCCTTTGATCTTATCGGTAGGGTCCGAGATATTCATAAAGAGCATATTGATGCCATTGGTGTACCAGGCCGCTTGATATGCTCGTGTTTTCAGATCTGGCTTATTGCCGTTGTTCTCTGCATCATGCTCGGGGTTGGTCTTGTTGATATGAACCAAGCCACCGTGGTCGGTCATGAAAAGCTTGGTGACGGCTATACCAGAGCTCGACTTGGAGCTGGTGCTGATCTCAAAGTCTATAGAGACATTGAGATTCACGCACTCTATTTCAGGCTCAAGGAAAAGCAGGTCTTCGGTCCAGGTAGCGCCCTGCGTGTGGCCGACGGGTAATGTATGGTTCCTTAGGCCAACGCCACCATTTTCGCTATCGACGATGAGACCTTCAACTGGTCGAATGTCCTCTCTCAATGCGAACGACTCCAGGGGACGGAAGACACCAACTGCAATAGGCGTGCCGTTGTTGTAGTTTTTGTTATACTGTGCGGTTATCTGGCGCCATTGGATGTCAAAGTAATTGGAGATGGTGGTTCGACGCTTCTTGGTTCCGCTCATATAGATGTCGTGGAGGATGTTCGGCACAGTTGTATTTGTGCCGTAGAGTATTGAACAGTTAGACTGGAGACCGTCGGATGAAATAATGGTGACATCAGAAGTGTACGGACAGGGAGCAAGGCACATTGGTGAATAATTGCAAGTCCGTGTGAAGGTCTTGTTATCGCGCGGTGAGGTGCCTTGCAGGAAGGTACTCGTGTCTTTCACGTACTGAAAGGTTGCCGAGATAGATTCGCTGGCATTTTCATCTTGTTCATACAATCCCAGAGGAGTGATCACACCAGCAAGGGAGATGAGCAAAGCCAGCAACGGTACCATCGAGGTCATCAAAGAAATAGACGTGCGGACACCCTTTTGTTGGGTCGAGTCGGCTCGGAGAAGGGTAGGCCAAAGGGAGCTTTGAAGAACCCGCCCTGCAGCCGTCCTGTACTTTGTCAGACTACTTCAAAGTAGGGAGGGGTTGCACGAGTTTACCATGTCCCCGCTGTCTCACGATCGCGCAGCTGGCCGGCAATAATTAGGGTAATGGCTGTTGGACAAAACAGCTGGGCTACCACCCGAGTTAGAAGGCCTCTGATGTTCTTTTTTTCGCGCAAAAGTCTTCTCGGATTAGGAAGCAAAACTTACCAATCACGATGCCAAAGGCAATGATACCAGCAACGTAGCCCACGGTCAGCTCAGTCATCGTGTTTCTGGACCCGGCTGTAACGCCTTAGTGATCAGTACTGTTCAATCTGTTTTCACTGTGAAGTCTTGAGTTCTGAGCGACAAGAGAGAGGTGTGTATGTTAGTAATTATTATAACGGCTCCTTTTTGGCAGCATCCTGGTCCTGGCTTAATTTAGGAACCTGTGCGAGATTGACTGTAGCTGTTAGCCTTACATGGTTCATTGAAAAACTAGTAAGCCATTTAAACATATTTCTCGGTTGGCGGACATTACTGACTGACCATTAGTCTTCGAGAATTTGACCTTTCTCCAGTTTTCATGAAGATCAGCTATAGCCACTAGTGATACAAGTGCCGACAAGATGTGTGACTCTTGAAAAAGTGCCGCCGGAAGAAGATTGGGAGCGCAGTATTTGCGAGTATCATAGTAAGACGGGATGAAATTTATCCCGTAATGACCCATATCTGCCCTGGCGTGGCACAGATAACCTATCGGAATCAGAGTATTATGCAGCTAAATGCAGAAAATAAAGCCGGGCGTTTGGGATCAACGCCACCAATTTAAAGCTTGCAGACTATTCCAGGGACCTTCCCAATATGTCATAAAGCGTGGGTTTAGTCTGCCAGGGCTGAATTTCTTGTGGCCAAGGATCGATGCTTAATTTAACGAACTTGAAGTCTTTTTCTAGATCGGGCATGTGTACACAGTTTTCAAACTCTCACATTTACAGAATCGCAACTTAGAGATCATAATGGGGCTAAGCGTGTTTCGTAGAGTGCTAATTAGCCTCTTTATCGCCCATTTGTCTGTCGCGTTGATCAGTGAAGAGGGCCGCGAATACTGCACAGGAAAAGGCTCTATTTGCGAAGCCTACAACAACGTCGATCGAAAATGCAGAGATGAGACCGGCCCCAAGTATTATGATTGCACCTGCAAGTCAGGATGGGTTCCTTTGCAGAAAGCGTAAGAACAGCCGGAGCCCAAAGTTTACACTAAAGTCATTGTTAACACCAGAGTTGTAGTTGTTACGATTGCAGAAACGTTATGGGTGAATTCATGTTCGATACAGACGAGAGGAACCGAGCGAGCTGCAAAGATGATGGATATCAGGTTGCGCCAATCCCTTCCAGCATTATCTCTCAGCAAAAGGAATACAACAAAACTGCCAAGGTCCCGATAATGTCAGCGACGGATTCATCGACAGATTCTGCAACCGAGATCAACTCAGCTTATGCAACTCTCAGTCATGAGCCATATACAATGACATTATACGGGCAGAGTGCATCAGTCACTTTACCAGATATTCCCGTGCGAACCGAACAAAATGAAGATAAAGAGAATGCAGCAGGAGGCCGTGGCAATAGTGGTTTGATAACCTCTGTTTGTGTAATTGTGTTGGCGATGTTGATTACTTAAAGTTGGATATCTATTCTGCCTTACACCTATATATACTATCTTTTCTAATTACTTTATTACTAGATACTTGCCGTAGTTGGCTTCTTTAGTATAATCCATCAAAGGTTTAGTGCCTATAGTTTAACCAATATCATTATGGCTCGGTGAATTTAGGGAGGAAATAAACGCAAGTCAACCCAGCGCCCATATCAGTTAGTAATTTTATTGGTTGAGGCGAGCTACCCTACTATCTATTGTAATAGTGAATTGGGCAATTTACCTTTTTTTAATATAAGAGTTTAGCATAGTGCTAATATATTATAGGTTAAATTACCTTTTTTATATCTTATAATTTATATTCTTAAAAAGAATTAAAAAGGCTTTTTTTTTATAATTAAATTTATTTAAAAAAATAAATATATATTATATAATTATATAATTAAATATTTAAGCTTTTTTTACATATTAACTCTAGTATAACTATTACGATATTAAATTTTTTTTAAGTTTATAAATTAGCCTTAAAAGATATATCTAAGTATTTCTAAAGTCTAATATAATTTAAATACCTAATACCGCTTTAGGAGGCAAAGCTTTATTAAGTCAATATTATCATAATTAGCTGCCTTAATTTTCTCTTAGTTCATCATCGCGCTCCCTCTCCCGCATGCATCTAAACCATGATCTTGCAAAGCTCAGCCTTGGCATCTTTCTCGCTCCATTGAACTAGCTTCCTCTCCTTTTCCTGTCTCATCTTCAATTCAACAAAAGGCTCCAGAGCGTCGAGTTGCTTCTGACTCAAATGAGGAAGCCTTGCCCGATAATCAGCATCTTCGTTATTGCCAAAGTACATGGGATCCAAATATCTCCAATAAGTGAAATCGAAAGCCCAGCTATTTCTCGCTCCGTATCGAACCATCCACTCTTTGCTCTCCCAACTTTTCTGCATTTGCTGCGAAGTCGACATTCTCCCATTGTTTGAGATATCAAGGTGTTTAAGGTCATCTGCGACTTTTCTTCCTGCTTTCAGCTTTCTCTCCTCGTCCTGTAAGACAGAAATGAAAGTTCTGAAACGAGGCTCGTTATATCTAATTTACATGCCTTCCCAAACCGCCAAGACTACTTGGTCTTGCTAATCTGTAATCCTTCTAGTAATGATGCCAAAATTGGTCATGCCTGTATGTAGAGTAGCCTCATTGCGCCTGTCGTACTGTTCCTTCGTCCAAGGCCCCCCGACATCCTTATCTTCTATGTAATCCTTGGATGAAGAGTTCCATTTGACTGAAATCTCATACTTTTCCAGCGCCTTTGCTTGTTCGTCAATGCTCATGTCTTTGTGCCAGCGAGCATAAACCTTGTCTCCGAACCAGCGACCATAAACCTTCCCGCATCCCATAACGACCCCAACAATAACATGTCCGTAGTCTGCCCGCAGGTGAGTAGGAGGCTTACGTCTCTTCACAAGAGGAGCAGGCCCGTTTGTGAATTCCCCATCTTTACCTGGTTTCATGTCTACGCCCCAGAGAACTGAGCGTCCCCAGTTTGTACGGATCTGTCTTACGTGTTAGATCAAGTCGCTTTGTCTGAGATTCACTTACTTCAATTGCCTCGGGTGAAGAGTCACGGCCCAAGACATGGTGAACCCTGACTTCTTCAATTCGCTCGCCGCCTGGACCGTCTGTTTTGAATGTATCCCAGCGTTGCTCAGGCCAAATAGATCCATCATCGTCTGTTTCTCGCAGATAGCGAGTTTCTTCGCCTGCTGCGACGCGTAAGTTGCCCACATCACAACAATGATTAGATCGATCACTGTAACGAAACTTGTCTCGTATAAGGTACGCAGAAATGCTGCGTATCTGCGATAGTTCGTTTGTATCATTGGCGAGAACGAGGGTATTGAGTGGAACAATACTTTGCCAACGCTCGCTATCAAGAACGCGACCCTTGCATATCTTTAGTCTGAGATCATCGCCTGGTGAGAATATACTGTTGAATATGCAGTTCGCTGCATTCCAACATAATCCTTCGTGGGCTCTAAGTTCAGGAGTCTCTAAAGTGTTTTCCCCACCATTGGTACGGGCTTGTAAAAGCGAGATCTTCTCGATGAAAGGATGGACACCAGGTCTCTTATGTGCCTTTTCAGTCGATGTTAGTGTTGTCATTTGAAAGGATCCGTAGTGACCTACTGTAAGACTTCCTTTGATACCAACTATGGTCATGTTCTCGGCTGCAGCAAAGGGCATTTTGAGTAAGTGCTGGCCATCCTGGCCATAAGTATACTCGGATCCATCAGTGAGATGCACCTAATAAACAGTAAGCATTTACACCCATCTTGATGTATCATATTTACGCACCGTGACGCCCTTGCAAGACGAATAGTTCCAGGAACGAGTCTCCCAAGGTCCAAGAATGGATGAAGCGTAGATGTGAAAGACGAATCCCTTGATCCAGACACCGCCCAAAAAGAATGCTGTCGTCTTACCTGACTCTTTTCCCTGCGGCTCGAATCCGAAGATTCTCAGGTCTTCCCCAAAGCTAACGGCTATGCCTGACAAATCTGCCTCCGAGTTCCAGAAAAGGTTAAGAGTCCATGAATGGAGTAGCTCGTGCCAATTTCGCAAAAGGTCTGCGGACCTAAAATACAAGCCTGGCTCTCTTGTATCTCCCAGGCTTAGTTGCGCACTTTCGATTGCCTGAGACCCGGTGTAACTCTGTGACGTAAGCTTTTGTCGGGGTTCTTGAGTGTAAAGCTTGTCAATTTGCTGGCAGACCCTCCAGATCCTTCGACGATTAGCGATCGGGAACATGAATTTGGCGACATTAGGCCGAGGTTTAGAAGCTGCTTCCGCCCATAGGAATATCTTTCTGAAGTCCCTGCCCATTAAGCTTTGAGAGTGTTCACTCAGACATTCGTGTAGCTCAAAAAAGTAGGGTAAATGATTCCTTATACGAGTTTTCCAGAAATAAGTATCGTCCCTCAAGCTTAAAAATGTCGAAAATGAGGCACAGCAGAGATTTAAGAGGCTTAGGTTGTCTAGAAACTTCGTGATTCCGAATATGACCGTCTCGGGGAGAGAAGCCAGTGGATTTGACTCCAATATGGCTACATGGTGAGACTGGTGACGATTTGCCTTGAATTTTGCACCAGAGATTAACGTGATAATATCCTCCTTCAGTTGGGCATTATACCAGGGGCTGAAGACTGTATACTCTTTCCCGGGAATACATTCCCAGTGATGAATCTGAGCCTCGTTGGCGTCCCCGTAGTCCAGGGAAAGGCATCTGTACTCAGGATTCGGGCCTTCAAATCTTCTAATGACGGCGACTCGGTCGAAAGCCCTATAGAGTGCTCCTTTGTTAATCTTGGCGGTGTCGGGCGTTCCAGTCATATACCGCGCCAAAGTCTCGTAGCATTCCCAGTGGAAAGGTATTACTCGCTCAGGGCATTTTTTATTTTCGTAAGCACTCAGAGACTGAACGTCAACACCTTCAAAAGCGGGATCTTCTCGAGATCCACCAGGTATGGGAAACAACCTAGGAGATCTACCTGCAGATACATAGAATCTGGCATGATCAGCACATGCTAGGTGAAAAGATTGGTCAACGTACTTTGAGCTCGAAGCTGCTGAGGAATTATAACCCAAGATATGGGTATAGTTGGTCCACTCGGCATCATTTGAGGAAATGAGATGTTCATCGTACCCCCTTTCGCCGCTGTAAAGGACGTGGTATATAGTTCTCGGACCTCCGCAAATAGCGCACCATGTATTCAAACGGCTTGATGCTGTCATTTCAAACCACAATGTGATATTGAACGGAGCGGTCTGGAAGGCGTGATCAAGGGATGCTGGCAACAGAGGAGGGACAGATCAGATTTGCGACAGAGCAATAAATTGCAAAAAAAGTGCAACACAGTTCGAATGAGAATAAAATTCAAAACGCTTTGGCAGTTATGTGGAGTCCGTGAATGTTGTTATCGCGTTGTCTTGTTCTTTCGGAGATTACCTACTAGAGCAAAGCGTAGGCGCCAGTCTATAGCTGGACAAGGGTTCTTCCGCCGCATCGGCCACTGTTTTCAGTATCCACTAACAGTGTAAAGCTTAGCATGTTGCAGAGGGCTTCACAGTAGGAGTGCCGGGAACACCAACACAGTAGTAGTAGCTCGCCTGTATTCCGCTGCAATCTTTGTTGACAGCTGGATTCCACCTGAAAAAGGTATCGAAGTCGAACGTGCCGTACACAATCATTTCCATCTAAAAAACGCTGCCCACTAGGAGCTGACAGTTGAACGAGTGGTTTTGGGCACCTAGTCTTAACTCGAGAGCAGTCGCCGAAGAACGGTAAGGCGAAATCCCCAAACCAAACATGCAAATGTAAACCTAGTATGGACTAGTTTCCCTGTTTGAAACCATAACCGTCACATGATACCATGGCCTGCTGCCTCTACTACGGTCTATAGCCTATGTTTAGAATTATAGCATAAGCTATAGGGAGCTATAGCCTAGGCTAAAGAAGCTATAGTTGGTATCCTATTACATCCTACGGGAGGATCTCTGGGCAGTATGCGACTGCAGAGATCGGTTAAGCAGCTTCCGAGCTGTAAAAGGGCAACGAACCATGTGGGGTCCGTGCGTCAAGGTCGAGGGGCCCAGAAAGTCGAGCAGCCGACTGCTTGTGTTGTTCGGGCAGCTAAAGCTGCAGTAGTCGGTCGAGGCAGCGTTGAACTGCAGGCGAAAGTGAGAGTGAGGGTGCGATGACCCTCGATGCCAATCAGCAGGATGCTGCGAATGTCGTCTGGGCAGCCGAGGCTGCAGAAGTCGGTCGTACGGGAAGTCGAGGGGCACAGAGGCCGGAATGTCGAGGTGCGAAGAAGTCGCAAATACCACATATGAAATGGCGCTCGGGGACGATGTCAAGAGCTCGCGAAGCTCAGTGTCGTTGAAGACATTCGTCACGAAGAAAGGTCAACTCACTGATTCCCTTTCTTCTAGCAGCCTTTAAGGCCCTGTTGGTCCCGCAGTTGCTTTTGTTGCCATTTTGGCCTGTAAAAATTCTTTTCCTTAGCAGAGCGCTAACAGCGGGTGCCAAGGAAGATTTTTTACAGGAGAGAGTTGCCGCCTCTTTCAATTGAGCAAGATAATGACGCTCGAGGGTATATATCTCACATTAGAAGCAATGAAAATCCCCCAACTTCCTTCTCCCCGCTTTAAATTCTTCCAACTGTCTCGTTCCCAGCCTTATTTCTAGGGTCTGTAGGTTAAGTAGAGCTGATGAAACCAGGCAAGTTTTGGGCCCAACTTATCAGTTATTGCGTTTTGGCTAAACGCGTGATCCTGTCTCTGGACTGCGATTAAGAATTTTCACTCATGCCTTACATCACTTAGGGACGTTTCCCTGCTAAACTCTAACTAATACGTGCTGCGCGACGTCACACCATCAGTACTCCATCTAATTTTCGAGATTCTCCCAAGGATTATGTAGCAGCCATTCCGAATACAGAAATGCTTTGCTTAGTTGTGATTGGCTCAAGTTAGCGAGCGCGCTATAACCAGACAGGTAATGCTGTCAATATCTCTCATTTGCCAACATACATCTTCAGCTCGCTCCATTCTCGGGACTTGTTTTTAAGCGAACTGACATATCTGTACGGCGCAGCAAAATACGGGTAAGATAAAGGAAATCCATGTAACTTTCCACAAACCAGAGAAGCTCTGCGACATTAGGTACTTCGGCTTTCGGTTAGCTCGGTATGTACTAGGATAAATTGCCGCTTATGCCAAGATCCAGGGTTCCGGATTTCCAGAATATATCAGTTTCCATTGGGCGAGCGTATAAGAGACGGGCATCCACCCGCAAGCCAGGAGAAGGATGCCTTCTAGTCGGTTGTCTTCCTCGATTTTATCTACTACACTTTCTTGTTATATTACTTTAATTATAATCATTTTTATACAAAAGTCTGCCTCTTGTCATGGCATTTTCAACCATGTTGGATGACCCATCCACAATTCTCCACCATGAGGTCACTTATCCCCTCTTGTCGCCTTGCGAGACTGTAGTCAACAGCACTACAACACCTTCAGATATTATATATGGGGTACCTAATCTTCCTACATATTAGCACATGAATCTTATGCTGACCGCGCATTAGAATCTTGGAGACGTGAATTTTCAGAACCGTCATCTCAGCAGAGTGATAGCTTCAACTAGCGGGTTAATTGCTAGTCCAACAATGGCTCCCTCATTGGACAACTATAAAACACCAATTGGCCTGGAAGGCTGCCCCATCCCTACAGTCGGGAATGCAAAGAGCGTACGAATGAAGTGTTCTCAAAACCAAAGCATTGACGGACTGATCTATATTACAGAGGCGTCGATTGAAAAATCGAGAATCGCAACGTCGCTTTCGTGAGCGCAAGGACCAATTACAGAAGGCTCTCCAGCAACAGCTGGATCATTCTCGCACAGAATATGAAGCACTCCTTTGCAAATACACCGAAAGCACAACCGAAGCCGCTCTTCTCCTTCAAGAGAATGATTCACTTCGGTCAGAGGTCAAGAATCTTCGGCGACATCGACAACTAATGTTGAGCGTCATGAAGTCGCTCCAAAACTCAAAGCTGTTATCTGAGTTTGAAGATAATGGAGTGCTATTGGGTGATGTGATACACTACCTTGCGGATGTATCAGATGATCCGACAACACCCGACACAAACTGAGTTTATCGCCTGCGACATTGTTGGTATAGGTGGCCTTTGACGACGGTCTCTGGCATCCTCTCCTCGAATCTCATCGTTGTGTCATATTATAGACTAGAAGACCAATGATCATAATGTTTTAGATATTTTTTTCAGGTTCCCTTATCTTTATGGTACTGATTTATGGCTATGGAAATGAGGGGTTTTAGCCCCACCACTCTACCAGATGGGGAAAGAAGGGTCCAGAATCTCCACACAAAGAGATTGAACGACATCGCATCAGATGCCGCCACGACGTGGAGAGAGCCAGGAGAAACGTCTCATCTTCGTCGGAGGCCCGGCGCTGGTAGACAGGTCAGGGCCGATTCGGTCCAGCCTTCTTCAGCAAGCACATCGCCAAAGGAAATCCCAGCAGAGGCTGAATGCGGCAACGGAGCGAGAACTTCTCCTGAGGCAGAGGAGGGATATGTGTGCCTGCAGCGACAAAGCCTCACTTCCTACATCGCCAACTCTAGGAGTCTCGGGCGATACACGGTATCGGCCTATTAGGCCAAAGGGGTATGCGACCCCTGACGCAGGACAAGGCCTTTTGTGTTCTGTCTGCGGGAAACCATCGGCTTGGCCAGGCCAAATTGTCCCTTTGCAAGCATGGGATGTAGGGGCGGGGGCTTTCGATCCAATGATTCCATTGGACGAGACTACCTCTCAATTGAAAGTCCAGGAGATTCTGCATTTTGCATGCACTTCTATCTGGCCAAACTTCCGCCCCTTGACCTATGCGTCCAAATGCTATCAATCTTGGGTATTCCCATGTGATAACAAAGTACGCCTGTACACGGTTCTATGGGCAGCTTCCTACCATCGAGACGTCCTCAACGTGACCTATGGCGGTCCGACCTACCAAGCTGGATCTAAAGAGCAACTCATTTTGAAAGGGTTGACTCTGAAATCCCTGCGGAATGAAGTTGAAGCATTCACCGGCGCAAAACCTCTCGATAGTATTATCATGTGTATCCTCTACTTGGCGGTTAACGAAACAACCGATGCACGGATATATCGCGACCCCAGTCCTTTCAACCCTCCATTTACCTACCTCCACGCCCTGAATATTTATGGTAGTCGAGATTACCACCCGGTTCATTGGACAATTATACAAGATCTACTTGCTCGACATGGTGGAGTGGAAGCTCTTCAAGATCATGCGCTTGCTTGGCTTCTTTCATTATCTGACATCATGGGCGCGGTAAACACGCTGCAGAGGCCAATATATCCCTGCCTGGATATCCATGGGAAGAGAATGGTCTTGGAATCTCCTCTGACTCTGTTTAGACCTTATGCCTCGCATTTTGCTCTGGAAAGTGCTGGATCTGGTTTCGAAGAACTACTTTCTATAAACCCCCCTGTGCATCGAGGAATTGTGGCAACGTTTTCACAGATTGGACAGCTATCGTGTGTGCTACAATACTACACGATGGAGTCATTTAGTCCAGAGGTCCTTGACCTTCTCGGTGATTGTCGAAACTATGTTCACCACAACTTGTTCTCTTCACCCGACACTAGTTCCGCTGTGGAGGAAATTCTGCAACTTTCTGACCAAGGACCCGAGGTAATCGAGTTGTCACGAGAGATCTATCTGACTTGCCGGCTTGCATTGTTCCTGTATGCAACGCATGTTACCTTCCCACTTCCAAGGTCGGCTACTGTCAGAAGACAACTTCTACAGCAGTTATGTTACAAAATTGAGTTTCTGGCAGAGAGAAGCGCGGCTAGACGGTTGCTACTATGGTGTGTTAGTGTTGTCCTTGTCGCCTCGAACATAGGGCCAGAGAAGGCGATAGTCGATCTGTTTAAGATGTTATGCTACGAGTTGGAACTCACAGACTTAAACGGTTTGCTGATGTTAGTTCAAGAGTTTGCATGGTTGGATAAAGCAATCGACCATCATTATGAGAGGTTAGATGTTATATTAACCATGGATCAATAAATTATACCGTAGCTTTACTATGCCATTAATATTTGATGTCTTATTGTGGACTGGTTGCATGACAGAAACAACGACTTCGTGCCTTAGTCTGCCAATCTCAGTATCCTCCCGCTGAACTATCTGCCATTGGTTTGAACTGGACTTTGGTAGGCTGGTCCCTTATCCCTCTTCTAACTGCCTCTTCCATGATCGCCACCGTAGCCGTAGCGCCGATGCGGGTTACACCCAGTGACATAACACGCAACAAATCATCAAGGGTACGGACGACACCAGCAGCTTTGATCTGAACTTTGTTGTCTGATTCTGATCGCATAAGTTTCAGATGAGGTACCGCACCTCCTTGGTAGGAGTACATCCCATTGGCCTGCTTTACGAATCCATGTCCAGTCGAAGTTTTGACGAAAGCCACTCCAATATCCGAGCAGATCTTACAATGACAAACAATATGCTATCGAGGTAGTCATTTTCAAAGATGACTTTTAAGATCGCGCCATGCTTGACAACTACGTCGTTGACTTGACGTATCTCATCGGCAACGTAGTCCCAGTTGCCGCCAAGTGCTTTGTCGATATTGATGACCATATCAATTTCACGACCTCCCGACTGACCGCAACTAATCATCGAAACATGGGTTAAAGATTGGACGCAAGCGATCAGCTGACCCAACCACCTACTCAATAACTATCATCAGAAACGCATTGCATTTCCCTACCATTACGCCCTTTAGCTTCTATTCTATTAACCTAACTCAGATCATACAAGTATCTCACGTCCCGTCTATGGTCCTATAGTCCTAGGGAATACATATGTCCACTCCTCTATCTCTATCTGCATAACCTGCTCAAAGGTTGCCGCCCCTTATCTTACTTTCTGCCTGGCTGTCTCTATAGGAGGATCCCAGTAAGAACGAAGGCTGCGCGGTAGATAACTGCCCCCATGGCCATCACCTCTGCTTATTATCTTCCTAATAGTAAACTTATTGCTGAATTTCTAAATAAGGAGCTTCACCACATAGGAAATATCCTTTATTATCTGATATATTATAAGGTTACTACTATCCAGAAGACCGCGCCTATGCAGCACTAATATAATATATTATGGGTTTGTGAAGAGAAAGATATCTTAGAGATGTTTCTATGTCTATCTAGCGGCCTTGGATATCTTATGCTAATAATGTTTACTGCCTGGGTTATCTATACCGCTGTTACTATTGCAGCCGTCCTCGTGGAGATAGGCGTTATTAAGTGCATCGTATAAGTCAACGATTACAGTAATGCTGTCTTTGATTAGCAGGGCAACGTGAACCTTTGTTTCGTAGTCGCTAAGAGTATCGCCTATAAACTCGCATAGCCAGTGTAGTTGCATGTTGAAATGGGTTTTGCCATAATATATATCATATGTCACGGGTCAGGCTCGGGAATACAGGTGAACAGGGAACGCTTTAGGCGGATAGGTTCTATTGCTACGGATAGGCACTGCCGGCAGGTCAGGCTCTATTAACAAGACGTAGCTCAAGGAGCTACGTTCGGGAGCTATCTGGCGGTCGGTCAAGATCTTCTGCGATAACGTATCGCCACGTGACTGAGATCCACTTGGCCTATCGGTCTAGGGTAACCTGGTCTGGTCTTGCGCTGTGACATATATAATATTAATAAGATTATAAAAAGAAAATAAGTTTAAAAATATTATTTTAAAGTATTAAAAAGTACTTTAAGCCTTAAAATTAAGTAAAAAAAAGTAAATTATAAAATAAGAGATAAGAATTTAAATTAAAAAGTTAAGAAATATTACTAAGGCTTAATATTTAAATACCTAGTTTAAAGACCTTTAATACGCTTTAAATTAATACTTTAAGATCTTTTTATAAATTAAATAGAATTAAAATAAAGAAAAAAATAAAAATAAATTTTATTTTTTATTAAACTTTTTTATTTACTTTTAATAAAAAATTTAAAATAATAAATAAAAAATAAAAAGATATAAACTAATTAGGCTATAAAAGAAAGTTTTAAATTAATACTTAAAGCTTTAAACCTAAAAGTATAAGGTTTATTAATTAAAAAAAAAGTAAAATTAATTAATTACTTATAAATTTAAAAAAGGCTTAATAAAATATATATAATTATATATTAAGACCTTTAAAAAGTAAATATTATAAATTAAGAGTTATAAGTATCTTAATAATATATTATATTAAGTAATATTTCTTAATATAATATTTAAAAGGATTTAATTAAATTAAAGATAATTAATATATATAATAAGCATATAGGATAAATAAGTATATAAGATAAATATCCCTTACCCTATATTATTACTATTAGATTAATTAATTCTTAACTAAATAGTATATTATAAGCTAATAAAGAGGCTTGTATTACTATAGCACTTTAAGCCTATTAGGGAAACCTAAAATTAAGTCTATAATAAGCTGCAAAGATCTATGACATTTACTTCCAGACCCTCTATTACCAATCTTAAGGCAGGCAGGCCTATAATAATTATATCCCTAGCTCATGGAAATTAAATTATTAGGAGGAATAGGTTATAGTTATATATATTTTAAACCTAGATTTATAAGGATTTCCCTCTTAATATTATAATATTAAAGAAATAATAAATTAACTTCTTATTAATTATAATATATTACTAGTTAATAAGCGCTAAGTTATTAATTTTATTTAGTAGTAATTAGAGCTTAAAATATATACTTTTTATAAATATAATTATTAAAGGGCTAAATATAAAGATTTAATTATTATTTATAATTAGTTTAAAGTTAATATAGTTAATAAGCAAGCATTACAGATAAGCAAGCATTATATTTTTCCCTCTTATATCTTACTTTTTATTTAATTAATTAGTTCTTAACCACTTAAGATATTATAATATATAGATAAAGCTAGAACCCTCCTTGCCCTTCAGGCCCTTTAAAATAATCCAAAATTAAGTACCCAACGCACTGCTAAGATATATAAGATTAATAAACACCACCTACATCGCCGCCAGCAAGGCATTCAATCATAACGTGATTCTATCTTAAATTCGCAGAGACTATCTAATTTAGAGAAGTAGATAATAATCTAATTTATTCTTAACTTAGATTTATAAGGATTTCCTTTATAACTATATTTTATAAAAGAGATAGCTAATTCTCTGCTTATAGATTATAATATATTACTTATTAATAAGTACTAAGCTTATAACTTTATAAAGTAATAACTAGAGCTAAAGATATATTTATTTTAGAAATATAATTATTAGAGAGTTAAATATAAAGATCTAACTATTATTTATAGTTAGTTTAGGCTTATATAAAATATAATTATAAAATATAATATCTAATTAGATAATATCTAAAACTTTAATAAGATTAGCTTTATAATAGGCCTTATTATAATTAGAATAGCTATTATAGGTTTAGAAATATAAGGAAGGCTAAAATCAGTATAGCCTAGAAACCAGGAATAGATTATTATAATCTAGGCAATTAATATAAAAGGTTAATTAATTATGCCGTTTATTATTAGTATAGGCTAATATTACCTTGCTAATTAGTACTAAGAATATGACCTCCTAGGCAATTAGGTTATTATAATAAGCTAAAATAGCTAGATAAATAATAAGCTAGGTCTTAAGTGGCTAAAGTACTTTAATTAGTTTATAACTAACTAATTAACTAGTTCTTATTATCTCCTAATCCTTAATAATTATAAAAGCCACTACTTAGCCGATTTTAAGAGATATTATAAGGAGAATAAGATTATTATACTTTATATACCTGCTTATATATCCTATCCACTTTAGCCTCTTAATATTAGGTGCTTTATAATATTAAAAAAGGCATATAGTTAAGAAATAGAGTATCTAATTAGATACTTTATAACTTATATTTCTAAGATTAAGTTCTTCCTGGCCTTTTATATTACCTTTAAATTTACTTTTATAAAAGGTAATATCTAAGGGGGTTTTAAAGGAGCTAGGCTTGCTCCTCTTAACCTAGAAACTATAATCTTAAAGCTTAATATATAGCTATAGACCCTAATGCCTCCTAAGGAGGCTACTTAACTATTAATACTATAGGCTTCTAAGACCCTAAAGATAATCCTTAAGGCCTAATCTTAGTTTAAATACCTTAAAAAGTAAATTAAAAGGCATTATAATAGCTCCCTAGAGTTTATTATTAAAGCTTTAAAGTTAGCTACTAAGGTAATAAAGGCAGTTATATATAAAATTACCTTATTAAGGGCTAAGCTTTATAATCTTTAAAATATAAATAAGATACTAAGTTAGTATTATAAGGTAAAAAGGACTAAATTATAAAAAGAAGGGATTATAACTATATAAAAAGTATTATAAGTAATTAATTAGATATATATTAATATGCAGGTAGTAGCCGAATTATTAAGAAGTGGTGGTCGAGGAAGGTCAGAGCGACCAGGTGGTCGGCGCTGTGGTGTATGCGGTAAGGGCGGTCATAATGTAAGGACTTATTAGGTAGTTCTTGAGTTATCTGGGGAGGAATTTAGTGAGTAAAAGATAGCCTTTTCAAACTGCAGCTTGAGCTTTCGAGCTGTAGCTTGAAAAGGTTAAGGAAAGTGCAATGCTTGCTTATCTGCGATGCTTGCTTATTAACTACATTATATTATAATAATAATCTAATTATTAATTTAATTATTATAAATATAAGATATAATTTAATATATAATAGTAAAGTATATAATAATAAAATATAATAAAATTAACTTTAAGTAACTTTTATTAAAATATAAAAAGATTTTAAAATAAGACTTTAAATAATTAAGATATTAAGAGGTTTCTATTATAAGGAAATATATTACACTAGTAATATTAAATAACTAAGTCTAATTATATAATTTTAAAGTAGTTTAGCTTAAATAAGCCTTAGTTTAAGAAAAAGCTAATTGTATAATTAAAAGAAGTTATAAAAGCAAGATAATAAAATACTAAAAAGAATAAATAAAATTAATTAAATATAATTATATTAATTTAATTTAATAGATAATATAACTACTAAGTGTATAGTAAATAGTAGTAATATAATAATTTATTTTATATTAAATAAAAAAAGGTTTAAAAAAAAAGATAAATATAATATATTAATTAATTATAAGGTAAATATAATAGGTAAATAAGAAGGAATATAATAATAAAAAAGAAAAAGCAGGGGCAAGAGTAAATACAAGCCTAAGAGGTAATTACTTATATTAACTATTAGTATTAAGTCTAATAATATATATTTAATGTAATTAATATAATTATATTTAATTAATCTTCCTCTTTACTTTCTGTTATCTTATTGCCTCTCTTTTATAACTCCTTCTATTTATATACTTAGCTTCTTCTTAAACTAAGGCTTATTTAAGCCAAACTACTTATAGGATTATATAATTAGGCTTAATTACATAATGCTACTGGTTTAATAGTAAATAGTAAGGTTTTATTAAAACACTATTTAACAATAGCTAATAAGAAAAAGGGCAGGTATATTAATTAAATAAAATACTAGGCAAGGATTAATTATAAATACTATATTAAGTATTTTCTTATATTTATATATATATTATTTCTTTATATAGAGAATTATATATATCTTATATAAAAATATATTATAAATAATTAAAAGTATTTTTTTAACTTATATAAAAGCCTTTAAGATTTATATTAATATTTAACATAGTTAATAAGCATATTGATTAGATAAGCATGTTGATTAAAAATCTCAGCCTATAGCTTTTAAATCCATTTAAAAATACTATAAATTATATAATTAATTAAATTTAATTACTATACTCTTGCCTAGATAATTCCGGAACTACCTGATAGGTCCTTGCATTATGCCTGGCCTTGCCGCATATACCATAACGCTGACTACCTGGTCGCGCCGACCTTCCTTGACTACCACTTCTTGATAATTCTGCAACTACCTATATATTAATATCTATCTGATTAATTACTTGCAATGCCTCCTATATAGTCATAGTCCCTCCTTTCTGTAGTCTAGTCCTTTTTGCCCTCCGGCGCCGGCTTAGTATCTTATTTATATCTTAAAGATTTTATACCTTATTCCTTAATAAGATAACCTTATATATAATTATCCTTATTACTTTAGTATTAGACTTTAAAGCCTCTATAATTAACTCTAGGAAGCTGCTTTTATATCTTTTAATTTATCTTTTAAGGTATTTAGACTAACATTAGGCCTTTATTGCTGTCTTTGGGGTCTTTGAAGTTTAAGAAGAGGAAGGTTAAGCTGCCTCCTTGGGAGGCATTGGGGTCTATAACTGTATATTAAGCTTTAAGATTATAGTTTTTAGGTTAAGAGGAGTAAGTCTAGCGCCTTTAAAACCCCCTTAGATATTACTTTCTATAAAAATAGCCTTAAAGGTAATATAAAAGGCCTAGAAGAACTTAGTCTTAGAAATATAGGTTATAAAGCATCTAATAAGATACTCTATTTCTTAACCATAAGCCTATTTTAGTACTATAAAACACCTAACATTAAGAGGTTAGAGTAGATGAGATGTATAAGCAGATATATAGAGTGTAATAATCTTATTCTCCTTGCAAAATCTCTCAAAGTCGGCCAAGTAGTAGCTTTTATAATTATCAAGGATTAGAAGGCAATAGGAACCAGTTAATCAGTTCTTCATAAACCAATCAAAGTACTTTAGCCATTCAAGACCTAGCTTATTATTTATCTATCTATTTTAGCTTATTATAATAACCTAATTGCCTAGAAGGTTATATTCTTAATACTAATTAGCAAGGTAATATTAGCCTGCACTAATAATAAATAGCATAATTAATTAACCTTCTATATTAATTACCTAGATTATAGTAATCCATTCTTGGTTTCTAGGCTATACTAATTTTAGTTATCCTTGCCTTTCTAAACCTATAATAACTATTCTAGCTATTATAATACCTATTATAAAGCCTATCTTATTAAAGTTTTAGATATTATCTAATTAGATATTATACTTTATAATTATATTTTATATAAGCCTAAACTAATTATAAATAATAGTTAGATCTTTATATTTAGCTCTTTAATAGTTATATTTATAAAATAAATATATTTTTAGCTCTAGTTATTACTTAATAAAGTTATAAGCCTAGTATTTACTAATAGGTAATATATTATAGTCTATAAGCAAGGAATTAGCTATTTCTTCTATAAAATGCAATTACATAGCAAATCCTTACAAATCTAAATTAAGGAGGAATTAAACTATAATCTATTTCTCTAGATTAGATAGTTTCTATAACTTTGAAATCTAGTTATATTATAATTATATGCCTATCTTTCGGTTATATAGGGTACTAAATCTAATCTTATATATAGTAGTAGCGCGTCGGAGACTTAGTTTTAGGTTATTCTAAAGGGCCTGAAGGGTAAGAAGAATTCTAGCTTTATTTAAAGGTTATAATATATTAGGTGGTTGAGAATTAACTATTTAGATGGGAATAATATAAGGTGAGGGATTTTTAATTAATATGCTTATCTAATTAATATACTTATTAACTATATTATATCTTTTAACTTTATAATATTTATTAATATTAAATTTTCATTTATTATTAGCCTTATATAAGGTTATTAAGCTTTTAACAGCTTTATAAAAAATTAAATAATAAAACCCTAATAATAGGTTATTAATTTAAAAGTTAAAATTATATAAGATTTAATATATTTTATAAGCAAGTAACTTATATAAGTAAGTAACCTAAAAATCTTAATCTTCTTAATTAAATTAGCAATAAAAATACTACAAATTATTAGATTAATTAAAACTAATTACTATATTCTTCTAAATTAACCTTAATTTCCTCCTAATAGGTCCTTATATTATACCTAGCTATGCTATATTTACTATAATATAAAACCCTTAGTCCCTTTAACCTTCTGCAACTACTACTTCTCGACGATTCGGCTACTACCTGCATATTAACATCCATCTAATTAATTACTTATAATACCTCTTCTATAATTAAAGGCCCTCCTTTCTATAATCTAGTCCTTTTCCCCCTCTGGCATTACTTTACTATCTAATTCTCTTATTTAACTTATTAAAGCCTATCCTCTAGTAGGACTATCTTATAGATAAGGATACTTATTACCTTCTTAAAATGCTTAATAGCCTTAATAATTAACTCTAGGGAGCTGCTCTTATGATTTCTAACCCTTCCCTATAGATATTTAGAATGCAATTAGGCCTCTAGTAGTATCTTTGGGGTCCTTGCAGTCTAAGGGGTTAAAGGTATCATGACCTCTGCAGGAGGTATTAGGGTCTATAATTGCATATTAAGCTTTAAGATAACATTTTCTAGGTTAAAGGGAGTAAGCCTAGCTCCTCTAAAACCTCCTTTAATATTACTTTCTATAATAGTAGCTTAGTAGGCAGTATAAAAGGCAGGAAAGAACTTAATCTTAGTAATATAGTTTATAGAGCATCCTATTAGATGCTCTATTTCTCGCCTATAGGCCTTTTTTAGCGGCCTAAAGCACCCTATATCAAGAGGCTAAAGTAGATAAGAGGCATAAGCAGGCATACAGAGGGTAATAATCTTATTCTCCTTATAATATCTCTCGAATTTGATAAAGTGGTGGCTTTCATAACCATCCAGGATTAAGAGACAATAAGAACCAACTAATCGGTCCTTTATTAATTAATCAAAGTGCTATAGCCAGTTAAGACCTAGCTGGTTATTAGTCTATCTATTTTCGCTTAATGTAATAACCTAATTGCCGAGGAGGTTATATTCTTAGTACCAATTAGCAAGATAATATTAGCCTAAACTAATAATAAATAGTGTAATTAATTAACCTTCTGCATTGACCGCTTAAATTATAGTAATTCATTTACGATTTCCAGGCTGGACTTTCTTTAATATTCCTTGCCTTTCTAAGCTTATAATAACCATTCCGGGCTTAATTATATCTATTATAAAGCTAGTCTTATTAAAGTTCTAGATATTAGCTAATTAAATATTATATTTTGTAATTATATTCTCTATAAGGTAAAACTAGCCCTAAATAATAGTTAAATCTTTGCATTTAGCTCTCTTATAGTTATATCTCTGAAATTAATATGCCTTTAGCTCTGGTTATTATTAAATAAAGTTATAAACCTAGAGCTTGCTGACTAATAATGCCTTATGATTAGTAAGTAGAGAATTAGCTATTTTTTCTATAAAATTACACCGAGGGGGAAAACCTTAGGAATCTAGGTTAAAGATAAATTAAACTATTATTTATTCCTCTAGATTAGATAGGTTCTGTGATTTTATAGTTATATTATGCTTTAAATAAATGCTATTCCGGCGGCAACCTAAGGTGCAGTAATTAACCTAATATATAGTCACTACCTTTTAGATACTTAATTTTAGGTCATTTTAAAGGGCCTAAAGGGCAAGAAGTATCCTAGCTTTATATAAAGGCTATGGCATATCAGGTTATTAAAAGATATTGAATTGAATAATAATAATGTAAGTTAAGGGATTTTTAGGTCACTTGCTTATATGGGTTACTTGCTTATAAAACACATTATCTATCTTAATAATATATTTACTATTTTAACTAAGCAGTATTAACACTACCTATAGGTTTATTACCTCTTAGTAAGTATATTAACCTTCTTTCTTTATTTTACTTAAAGGAATATTATACCTAGTGTATATAATAAGCGAGCAGGACAGACAAGCAAGCGAATATTCTAGGACATGAAAAATGGATTCCTTATGTGGCTAACATTTGCCAAATTCAAGTTAGGTAAAGAAACTTTAAATTAACTTTAATAGCAATAGCTGCTAAATTAAATAGCTAGGGCTTCCAGCTACTGGCCTTATGAGACTGTTTATGAAATGCTGTGCCATGTCTGATCTGCAAAATGGGAACTAGGTTTAGCAAAGAGCGGCCTCAAGTCGTGGAGGGAGAGGAGCCAAAGCATTCTCATAATACTCCACAGGCAGCTGGAGTTGAGGTCGTCGAAAACTTATTTAATTACATACGCTTCAACGCAGCCGCTCACTACTACGATATTTAAGGATTGGCTCAACACGCCAACTCAAAGATCGAAGCATGTTGAGAAGTGGAACTTGAATGCAGTCTATCTATGGAATTACATCAACCTTGTAATAAAGGATATGCAAGCTCTAAAGGCAATTGAAATCCGCTCAGATGAGTGTCTAAACTTTAACAGTGTCTGAGAGAAATGAAGCACAAACAAAGAAACTTTTTGTTTTTTGGAGCGGGATGGGACCACATGAGCCCCCAAGTTTTGACCGATATATGCCGCCATTGTAACAAGGAGTTCGGCTGCTACTTAGGACGAAGGATACAAACGAATTTCCAGCGTATCTCCACTGCCGCAAGGGGTGTCACTGTCTGTATCAATACATCTGTCTAGAAGGTCTCTACGGTAGGGGCTGTGATGACATAATATCAGGAGGTTTCTAATACAGGTTAGAGATAAATTGGCAATTGGAATCCTCGATTATGTAAAATCTCTTGCAACTCTGGCATTATTACGACTTAGCCTCTGAATGCACAAAATGCTTGGCGGACTTAAATCCCGGCTTGGTCTCCAGGAGGCCCCTCATTAGGTAGTTTGTATGTCTCTATCCGTATGCAAGTGATGCTTTAACCAAACTCAGACCCTTTAGGTGAAGTACACTGCCTGTTGGTGGGGGAAGAGCTTGCTTGGCAGCCGAAACTAAGTCAATAACTGATCTGGTATTTCAGCTCGCCACAAATACAGAAGCCGAGCTAAATACAGCAGCTAGCCGCCGGCGCATTCCAATCACTCTAAAGACGAAAATCCAGATAGACGAATCGAACAAGCCACAAGCTGAAGCTAAATTAAGCACTATTAGACACATGTGCAAAAGCACTAAATTTATATTCTCAAGTAGAGTAGTTAATTATATGCCATTTTATTTATCTATTACTATTTATTTAAAGAAGAAATAATCCTAAAAGTAGTTTTATTATAAGTATAAATTGTAATAAGTTATGCATATCTAGCTAAATAAAAGCTGGGAAGGGAGAGATAGAGGAAAGCTAGTATTCTGAGTAAAACAAGGTCCAGAACACGACCGGCTGCAGCTCATACAGTCCTCGCTCCTATAAATAGCTGCTTGGTATAAATTCAAAGACACTGACCTAACCGAGAAAGGGAAAAGCTTTTCCCAGTCAAGTCCGGATAAAAGTAGGCGTGATTTAGCTTTATCTGAATTTGGAATTAAGCTTTCATAATATCTCTGCTAGGTATTGGCTCAAGGAGGAATGTGAAAGTGTCCGATTTGTCATAAGCGAAGAATCCAAGCCCACTATAGCGGACCAAGCCTCAAGTTACTTGAAAAAAAGAATAACCAAATTGTACTGAGAGGTTGTTGGCTAGAGCTTATCTATGTCATTTGCTAGTTACCGTTTGAACTAAGGACAAATCAGACGGCTAACTTTGGACCAAGTACTCGTGTGTCTAAACCCTAAGCCTCTTCGCTTTTAACAAGGCCTAGACCAAGCAGGGTAACTGAAACGGGAAAGCTGAACAAAACTCAATTCATCTGTCACACGGCCTGTCAGAATGCGGCCTGTCCCAGACGTTGTTTTGCAGATCACTATTAGGAAAAGTCACCACCATTGCTACTGCTGCCAAATCGTTAGCAGCCTCAGGAGAGGCTGGCTGATAGCGGTTTACGGCTTGAAGGCCATCTGTTCCTAAAACCCAACTATAAAACCAGTTATATAGCATTTGAACTGGAATGAATGAATATGCCGGGGCAATCATTTCTAGAATTTGGCATGTGACTATCACAGTTGGCTTGCATGAATGTTGACAATCATGCCACTTTTTGCACTAGAATAACAATTGGAGGGTGTCTGGAAAAGTGAGATGGTTAACTTGTTTAGATAGTGTACGTGAGCGAAGCTATAATATGTATTTAAATAGAGCGACCGAATGCTACAAGCAAAGCGCAGAACTGATTTCCTCACCAAGAAATAAATTAGCATTATTATAGTCTTCGAATTCTACCACCATGGCTCCTAACCAATCCAATCTCAGTAACCCAAAGTACGGCTATGACTTTGTCGTTGCCACCACCCAGGAAAGCATCAATGCTGGCCTAGTTCAATATCTTCAAAACACTGGAAAAAACCAGGATTATACTTCCCTTTGCTTTTTGGCCGATGAAAATGGAGACCCGAGGAGCGAAACGTCCCTCGAAGAGATTCTTAGGTTGAGCGGCGGAATCAACCCTTTCGACATACCCGACGGCACAGACTGGAAGGACGAACGCATCCAGAAGCTGTGTGAAGTTCGTCTGATCTGTGCAATCAGGATGCGAAGTGGAATTCCGCCTGGATGTATTGTGAACGTTCCCAACATGGGTCCGCAGATACTGTTGCCTGAACCAATCGTCACCTTGGGCAAAACCTCTGAGAGTGTCACTTTCAACATGTACTGCTCTGAGATTACCATTATCAAGAATAATGTCCCCAGTGGTGAGTCAGGACCGAACTAAAACTTTGACAGTTACTCAGGAACAACTGTGCTCACACTATGTAGGATGGGGGTCAAAAGGATCATGGACGTGGTTCAATCAGCCTCCCAAACAGCCATGGTATGTGAAAACACAAACCAACCTCCTGAACTCGGAGCTGGACAAGAACCTCGACACTCCATACTTCAATGCTCACCCAAAAGAGCGTGATGCACTCAAACTTCAATTGCAAAACCTTTCGGACTCAGCATTCAGCCTGCAGCAGCTCCTTTTCAACCTCCAGAACGCTATCGCTCAGACAGTCCCGACGTTTGTTGGAGTTACTGATGAGACTGCTTCTTACCTCCTGGGTAAATCTTTCATTTACATTTGGTCCAAGATAGCCAAGCAATATGGTTTGCCACTTATTGGAGTCACTGCAGTCGCTCAGCACCCAGATGGGTCGCCACTTCGGCTGACTGCACTTGAGCGCTGGGTCAGTCCAGTCATTGATGCTTCTTCTGGTGAGCAGATCAAGAATCCGTCTGCAGTCCAGATAGCTGCCACGACGCTCAACTATCTGTGCGCTACTGATGGGCACCCTCTACCAGGAGCTTCATCTTTCAGCTGGAACTGGATCGAACCACAAGATCTTGCTCAGTCCAGCGGAGTGCTCTCTATAAAGAGGGACACCATGGTGCGATACCTGGTGGACCAAATTGTCCCCAAGGCCCGAAGCAATTGTATCAAGCCCAATGTAAAGGTGACAGCAGAAACTATTTTTGGACACGTGAACTACGAGTGGGATTTCACACCTGGACAGAACCTGCATACAGTCGAACTCCCAGCTTCTGGTCCGATCGTTGCCAAATTGGACTACAGCTTTTCAGTCCAAGATGACGACCATTCCGCCGACACGTCCGGGAAACTCAAGATCAGCTCAACCTATTCCTGCACTATTGTGTTCGGCGAATATGATCAGACCAAGAACCCCTCTGTCTATATAGGTGGTAATACCTTCACTGTTATCCAGGGTCTCTGGGTCTGGGTTTCCATCACGTGGGCCGAAACCACAGAAGAGTCGTACGTCGTCAACCAGATTCGCACAGACCAGTTTGTCATTTCTGTCGACGAGAACGGTGGCCTAAACTCTTCGAAGATCAAGAACTCAACTTTGACTGATAGTTCGAAAGAAATTGACACGACCAAGTTCGACTTCGGCGGCATCAGAAACAGGCTCAAGGAGATCAAGAATACCATTGGGGCCTTGCCAAATGCGCAGCTCACGAGTATTCCTTTCGAAAGTATCAAGAGCTTTGTGTTTCCCGGGGCCAAAGTGTTCTCTTTCAAAGAGGCGTCTTTTTCCAATCACTCTGATCTCGCTTGTCTCATCACTTATGTGAGCCCGACAGAGGACCCCTGGAAACGCAATGCACCTGGCTCTGATAACCGGATCGATGGTCCTCCCAAAACTATCTATCTTGATGAGCTTCCATCTCTTGCAGCCTTTGTTCTACGTCGCCGGGCTGAGGAGCTGCATCGCCTGGAAAAGGAGGGTATGGCTGAGAAGCCACCGCTTCCAATTGAGTGTTCACCTGTCATGAATAGTGATTGCTCCGGTATTATCATTGCCCAAAACGGCGACAAGGATGACAAAGTCGAGGGTACGTCTACCTCCCTCAAGCACGAGTCACCCGCCGTCCAAGTCAAAGTCAAACAGCATGAAAAACGAGCAGTAATCACAAGCAGCACAGAGCTTATGCTAAACTACGTGCAGGGAGAGCTAGTCAATCCTCAGGGCAAATTTCGGGCTCTCCAGACTGCCAATGGGACCGCGTTGCTCTTTGCAATCGACTCTCTGGGTGTCCTCAACGTCATTGAAGAGACTGTTGCGCAGACACAAACCGGTTGGAGAGCTACCGACTTATCGACCAAGATCATCAACGAAAAGTTCTCGTCTGGAGCAAAGGCTGTTCATTTCGACGTTGGACAGAGTGTCATGAACAACCATAGTATAAGCTTGGCTATGTCGATTCGTTCCAATGGGTCGGATAATTTATTCCTTTCACTTACCAACTCGCCTTCTTCTACTTCTCAATGGATTTCCAAACCCGAGTGGAGGTCGTTTCCTTTCGATGCGCAAAACCGACCAAGCTCAATTCAGATAACCAATATTTACATTTCCGAGACGGACCAGCAACAGCAGTACATCATGGTTGACATCCTGCGTATTCCAGGCTCTGAACTCAAGGCTACGTCTCGCTATATTCTCGACCCTTTCTCTACAACAGGAGTTTACTGGGTGCCTCATACTCTTCCCTTTGAGGTTGAGCAGGGCACCTATCAGAGCTGCTTGGGCCGTGTCCCGGGTGCCTTTGTCGACGGCATCTATACAGCCGGTGCCGTTAAAGGCGTCGCTCAACTGTCCTATGTACCACTCTTCAACTCATCGGGTAGCGCTGCGCCCATGCCTACCCGTCTTCCTCTCCCCAACAAAGCTTTGGCAACGGCAATTGCCTCAGCCCGCTATGGCGACGAGAGTTCGTCCCTGTATGGTACTACAGACTTTTATGCTATTAGCGACTCCACCCTGTACAGATGGAATCCTAACCAGCAACTGCGCGACAGTACTGTAGGGACAGCCTTGTTGACCAGCCCTGTCTTTGCTGGCACTGATACTCTGATTGCACTTATTCATAATGAGATTACAACTATCTTTGGCAAGAATGCCAGCGATGCAGTCTACTACACATCATGCCATATCAACCACCTCGCCGAACCTATGTGTTGGAGTGCTCCTGTTCCGGTACTCTATGGAATTGAGCGCATCACCTCACTAATCAACCTTAAAGACGGTGGTAACACAGTCTTTGCGGCAGGCGGCAATAAAATTGAGAAGCTTACACAAGCTACAAATACAGAGTCAAAGCTGTGGCATGCTCAACCTATCATACTCGAGGCAAGTCTACAGAGCAAGCCTATGTCCTTTAATTCTTATACCACTACAATCAATGTCAAAGGACTAGATGGTCAGCTCTTGGCTGAAGGCGAACTTTCTCTTGCGACGGAGGCACATACCCCGGTCTACATTAATGGGCTTTATTACATCCTTTCCACCACTCCGGTGACTGTCCCTGTCGATGTATCTGGTCAAGTGATTATCATCCAAGCGACTGACAGTATTGTTGGGGCTACCATCAGTATAAAGTTGGGTGAAGCTGAGCATGTTGTCAACCCCATGGCCATTTCATTTGACAAACTCGCCAAACTTTCAACTAAGGACGCTTTGAAGAATGCCCAGATTCGAACAAATACTGTCGCTGGTGGTGTAATGGGAAGCTCTGGTACGGATTCGTTGGTTTCATCCTCGGTATCTGACTCGGATCTTGAGGCGACAGCAAAGAATATGAAGTTGTTGACGGACACATACAAAGTGAACCGAGCTCGGGCACATCAGTCGTCACTCGATATGACAGCTCCTGTCACTTCAAGAATGGTAGTATCGCAAGGTAGCAAAGTCTCCGGGTTCGGTGATTCCATTGCCATAGCAATTGGAGACTTGTTCAATTGGCTCAAGACGGGAGTTGAAAAGGTAGTAGACTTCGTCAAGAACGCTGCTACTGGACTATGGGAGTTCATCGTCAACATTGGTAACGACATTTATCGTGCTGTTCTCGATACAATCGATGCTGTCGTTGGGGCTGTTGAATGGGTCTTTGACAAAATTAAGACGGGAGTCAGCAAGGTTCTTCGATATCTTGAGTTCTTGTTTGACTGGGACGATATCCGCCGCACCAAACAGGTGGCACACAACTTGGTCAAATATTGTCTGGTTGATATGGTATCTGGCATCAAGACTGCCAAAGGAGAATTAGACGAGTGTATAGGCGAGGCCCAGAAAGCAGTTGCTGAATGGTCCGGTATTAAAGACTGGTCAGGGCTGGGTGATGCAGCTTCGAAACCGCCATCGGGAAATGCAGTCGATACTACCAAAAGCGAAACTTCTGGTTCGCAAATGATGGTGGGACACTTGAAGAACCAAGCCGATAATATCACGATACAAGGTTCAATGCCAGAACCGAGTCTGGTGCAGGGTTTAGTGGATGACATGATCGCAGCGTTGGAGGCAGAAGGGATGGTCTTCCTACGGGCCTTTGGACAGCTTCAAGACCTCGCAAAAGATTTCTCGACTCTAAGTCTAGAAGATATACTCAAACGACTTGTTGGAATTCTCGCCGAAGGTGTTCTTGGAACAACCAAGGTTGTCGTCGATGCTATACTGGACGTCTTGCATAGACTTGCTGGGACTGTCGTCGAAATGCTCGACACCAAAATCCACATACCCATCATATCCGATATACTTAATCTGATCGGAATCCCCGATATTTCCTTCCTTGATCTATTCCTTTGGGTCGGTGCAGCAGGTATCACAATCGTATACAAGATTGGCACAGGCGAAGCTCCATTTGCAGACAACGCTACGACCCGTGCTTTAATTAATGCCACAGATTGGGCTTCATTCTCAGCAGTCGTCAAGCAACCGCCTCGGCTATCATCTGATGAGAAACACGACGGCACTTCTCACCTGAGTGTATCGCGTGAGATAGGGCGTATCATCTATATCGTGGGCCACGGCCTTGCTGGTATCATCGTCATGGCAGGAAACTTCATCTTCTACCCCGAAGCTATAGATCCTAACCCCCAAAACCCACGTCGTATACCCTCAGCTATACTTGGTGCAGCGGGTGCTGTTGCACTTGTTGCCACAGATTACCTGTTTGGAACAATTCCCCTCGAGAGCCCATTCGTCTCTACCCTTCGCAAGATCACCGGTGTTGTTACTGTTCTTTTCAAGTGCATATTCTCTAGCCCGGCTCAGAAGTTCTTTGACAAGTACCAATTTCTGAATGTCCTTACAGCTGCCGACCCTAGAAAGATCGGGGCCATATTCGACATGGTCGTTGTGGCACCTGCCTTTTTCTGCACATTCTACCACTTCGATGAGCTCCGCGAGAAGCCTGCAAGTAGGGATAGGACATTGGCCATTATGGAGGAGTCATCTCGTATGATGGCGTGCTTTGCGCGGGTGTCGTATACCGTTGCTGTTAACACGCCTAACCAAGTCGTTAAGGTTGGAGCAGCCAGCTCTATGTCAGCATGTCACGTTGTCACTGGTGCTTTGGAGTTCACTTGCTCCACGATGATGTGGAATTAAATTGATTTTGTCTTTGGACAAGAGTGATTGGGTCTAGGGGCTATGATATGTGGATCTGGGAGGTTTTGCAATAATAAGAAGAGTTTGAGGATATGCTGAACAGATAGCAATGTTGGGCTTCTTACTAAATTAAACCGATTTATACTTTTGCTAACCTTGCATTTATAGCGGCAATGTTCCTCTGTCCGCAGTAATACAATACATCATATTTGATATTACTACACGCACGGCCCGCGCACCTTGTCCGTGTCCTTGCCGTGTGGGATCGGGATTAATTGCCATTAGCACATATCTATGATGGTTGGAGGGGTCAGGGTTGACCTTTGCGCTCCAAAAGAGCAAAAAAACAAATTTCGACGCAACATCTCCCAACCGTAGCGCTATACAAGCTAAAAATAGAACCATACTATAGCAGAAACTTGCAAAAATTGATTTAATTAAAGAAATAATATTTTTTCCACCTAGGGCGACCTACAACGGGCAAAAAGGATGATTCTGAAGAGCATATAGGGTAGGTGGCCATCAAAGTGTGCTCTCCACTTTGCTTCGAAGCAATAAATCAAAGTCACTTAAAATACATAATATCCCTGCTGCTTACTTATAAGCCAATGAACGCTCATTTAAAAGTCAGTACCCCTAAAGATATCTACTTGCGACACCCTGACTGATTTGTTATATTTTGTGGACTTGTATTATATAATAAGTCCTATGGAATTATATATTTCATAACTGCCGTTATTTTAATTTAACTTAAACACGTAATTAGACTTATTTAGAGAGTTAGCATTTCTATTATAATAATTAAGGAAATTTTAATCCCGCTAAAATAGAATAAATAACCAAATTAAAGGAAGCAAGCCCTTCCTTCAGTATGGTCGTCGAGCCTTCACAAACCCATCCAAGATCAAAAGCGAAAGTAAGCAGGCAAGGAACCGCCAGAGTCGACGGCAGGAGAGACACCAAGGCCTGGCTCGTCAGGAGCGTCTTACTCACCCTGTCACTTATTGTAATGGTGAATTAGCCAATTTACCTTTTTTATATCCTATAATTTACCGTTTACTAAAGTAATAGAAAAGTCCCCTTTCCTGCAGCTAGATTTATTTAAAAACAAAGTATATATTATATAATATATATAATAAGTAAGTGTAATATGCAAGTATATATAAAACTTTTCCTTCTTATACCTAACTTTATAATTAATTAATTAATTTATTAACTATTAGTTATATTAGACCTAATTATTAGGCTAGAATACTTGTTGCCCCTTAGGCCTTTTAAAATATCCTAAAGCTAAGTATTTACTATACTATAGATATATATAAGGTTAATTATATAACCTTATATTACTATTAATATAGTATTTAATTAAGATATAATTCTATTTTAAAATTATATTAATTATCTAATTTCAAGGAAAATATTCTTTTTTATTTTATTTTTAACTTAGATTTATAAGGACTTCCCTTCTAATTATATAATATAAAAGACATAATTAATTAATTACTTACTAATTATAATATACTACCTATTAGTAAGTATTAGGCTTATAACTTTATTATATAATATTAAAAGCTTAAAAATTCTTTTATAAATATAATTATTAAAAAATTAAATATAAAAATTAAATTATTATTTCTAATTATCTTTAATTTATAGTAAATATAATTATAAAATATAATATTTAATTAAATAATATTTAAAAGTTTAATAAAATTAGCTTTCTTATAAATATATTTATAAATAAAATAGTTATTATAGGTTTGAAAAGACATTTAAAGTTAAAATTAATATAACTTAAAAAGTTAGAAATAAAATATAATTATTTAAGTAATTAATATAAAAGGCTAAGTAATTTAATTATTTATTATTAATATAGCCTAATATAACCTTATTAATTAATATTAAGATAAGAACCTCTTTAGTAATTAGGCTATTATAATAACTTAAAATAGTTAAATTAATAATAAAATTAATTTAAAGTAATTAAAGTATTTTACCTAATATATAACTAAGTAATTAAATAGTTATTAGTATTATTATATTCTTTATAGCTATAAAAGTTATTACTTTATTAAATTTAAAAGATATTTTAAGAAAAAAAAATTATTTAACTTAATATAACGTGGTTGATAAGCGAATGCTCCAGACAAGCGAGTGCTCCACTACCCTATACACCTTAAAATCCAATTTTTAAAAGTTTATGAAAAGTTTAAATTAAGCTTAAAATAGCTATAATTTTAATAACTTATATATAAGTCTTAAAATTAGTTATCTTTTTTTTTATAGATTTCTAAAAATATCCTATATAGCTATAAACTTTAAAGTCTATTTATACTGTAAAATACACTGTATTTTAAGGTTTTTTATATAAAATAAAATAGCAAAAAATCTTTAAAAAATATAATTTAATAAAGCTAGCTATACTATTATAAGAAATATTTTTATTAGAGTTTTAGCTATTTTATTTATAGCTTAAAAGTGCTATAGGGCAGGCTATTTTTAGTTATACAGTGCAGTGGAGCGCTCGCTTGTCTGGAGCATTCGCTTATCAACCACGTTATTTATAATAATTATAATTTCTAAGGGATAAATTAATTTATATAAGGTTTATATTAGCAGATAATATAAGGTATAATACTAAGTGCTATAAAGTATTATATCTCTTAATAATTAAATAAAATATATTAGGCTTATTAATATAAAGATATTTTATTAATAGCTAATTAGATAAGTCTTATAAAGTACTAATAAATAATTTTTATATATAAAAGGTAATTATATAAGAGTAATATAATATAAGATTATTATTAATCCTAGGATAATATAATCTTATAGTATTATTATTCCTATACTTATTAGTCCTCTCCTTAGTTAATTAATATAATAAACTTTTTATAAGATATATATAATATAATGACTAGGATTATAATAATATTATTTTATTCCTTTTATTTACTTTAGCCCCTCAATATTAGGTATTCTAATATATTAAAAAAGTCTTATAATTAAGAAATAATATTAAATTAAATATTTTATTATTTATATTTTTAAAACTAACTTCCTTTTAGCCTTTTATAGTATATATATAGCTATTATAATAAAATAAAATAAAATATTAAGGGGGTATTTAAAAGGGAATTGATAGAGCGGCATGACGGTTTTGATACAGAGGCATGACCTTACAGCGGCATGACTTTAAATAACATTCAATTGGTCAGTTCTTCGCGGACCCATAAATACTTCCTGACAAACTCAGTGTGACCAGCTCTCTTAACATGACCTTATTCTTACCTCAAGCTCTCCCAGTGCTCAAGATCTTGGCATAGTAGGGTGTCTCAAGAGGTCTCGTTTTGAATGGAAAATTCTTGCTCTGTTTATTGCTCAGGAAACACGTCTAACGCTCTACTCTCTGACTACTATAGAAGGAAGTATATTTTCATCGCTGTCAACTAGCTCCCATTGACTCCTCATCCTCCGGATGCTAGGTTGCGTCCTCCGACCGCTAGCACGGACTCCTGTTGTTCGTCCAGATGCGAGGGTGGCTGACTGACTTCGTGTCTGACACTGAGTCGATATGCTGCTTACCTCACTATTGACCTGCGTGTTACTATGCTGGCTTGGTTCCAACGAGACCCTGGTGAGTGTAGATTTATTGACGATTCGCGGCGCCCGACCTCGCTTACGGCCTGCTGGCTGGCTTGCTGCTAGGCTGGTCAGTTGACTGACGGTATGGCTGCTCCCGCCGATGGCCATTCTCGAAGGCACAGGCTGCGCGGTATTCTTGGGTCTGCCACGTAGAGCAGTGGCAATCCTAGGATCAAGAATCCGTCGGTATGGATCTTGGGATGATGAATCTCGTAGTCGCCAACGTGGATGGACATCATATCTAGTGAAAGACGTTGCAGATCCCAGCTTCGCATAGACTTTATGACAACAAGGGACCCCAAGCTCGACAGAAACCGAGCAGTCATCGTTACAGTCTGAGAGAGGCTCTGGAAAGGGATTCTTCCCAGTAGGCATCGCCTTACGAGCAATACGATATTGCTTGTTGATCAACCCAAGCGCCTTCGATGAAATCACTGTTGGTAGATCACCTAGGTAGTCTCCACTTGATCCTAGATATTCACGGGCAGTAAGAACCTCATCCTGTGCGCAGGCATCTTTGAAGTCACGTTCTTGATCTTTCATCATGTCCTGCATTGCCTCGACGAGTCGATACAAGTGGCTCATGCCGTTCAAGAGATAGCTCTTGATATTGTTGTTGCTTGCCTCTGTTCCGGAGGTGACGCGGATACCAAAGTTGCGATGCTTGCGGAGGAAGCAGCGCGCCCACTGGGCCCTAACCGGCAGATAGGTCCCATGGAGATAGCGTAGGATGACTCTTTGGTCATCAAACTTCTTGCAAAGGTCTCTCCACGCCTTCTCATGGATCTCCTCTGTTTCAGCAAAGAGTACACGCTTCCACATCATAAGAACCCCTCGGTAGGTGTGAGGAATCTCGTCACCGGTAAGCGCGTGGACCAGCTGTTTGTTCGTAACGCTGAGCTCAGCCTGTGTCTGAGGGGCAGAATCCTCCCAGTCACTGGCGTCAGGGCTACTACTGCTCTTCCGTTTCTTAGCCCACTTCTGCTTCGATTTAAGCAGGACATTCGAGTTAATGTGATAGATGCAAAGTTGTTGCTGCACATCAGGAAACTGATCATTGAGGGCGGCCTTCATAGAGTCGTCGAAGTCGGTGATAATGACATCAGGTTGCCTAATGGAGTGCTGGTCTATAAGCTGGCGAATGCTCTCAGCGAGGAATTGGAAGCCTTCTCTTCTCTCATTGTCGATCAGGCCGAAGGCTGCGTTGAATACAGTCCCAAGACAGGTCTGACCGGTGGCTTGGAATAAGGGAAGCTTGAATCGATTAGTATTGTATGTGTTGTCAAAGCTTATGACCTCGGGGAACCGCTTCCACATCTGGATGCAATAAGGAAACGTCCAGACAAGGCCAAGTAGACGGTTTGGTTGGTCATCAGCCCACTTGACAAGGTAGGGAATCTCCATCTCGTCGAAGAGCTTGATTAATGCCGCAGTAGGTGTGTAGCCATTTAGCTTTTCCCGGTTGATGAGCGCGCGGGCGTTGTAGATATCCCTCTGAGTAAATGACGATTCAGGATGTTGCTCTTCGACCACGGCCCGAACATCACGAGCCCGGATGCCGACTCGACGGCTTGTTGATTCAATGGTTGCCCTTACTGGCGTAGTGAGTCGTCTATGAGAGGGGTGCGCAGATGATGTGATACTAGGTCCATGGTTATGCTTGCTGTGTTCTAAGTTTGGATGTTGTCGTAGAAGCCATTTGCCCTCTTCCAAGGCTTCAGCAATTACCATCCACTTACAGCCACACTTCCGAGATTTACGCTGTCGAATGCCTGCGCCTTTTGAAGCCCCTGGCTGTCCAAATCGATCACACTGAAGCGAGTATCTTATCCGTCGTCCTTTATATGAATAGGCATTCCTTGGAACGATGCCAAACCCGTTTTCTTTCGCGAACAAATTGACCGAGTCGAAGAGAGCTTCAGCCGATGGCGCCGGATCGCCTGGAATAGGTGGGTTAGGGATTGGGCCTGGAGAAGGTGAAGAGATTTGTTGAAAAGGTAATGATTCCGGTGATTCAGCCCTTGGTGATACTTGAAGAATCTGTGTAGGTGACTTGCGCGTTGGAGAGTATGGTGGAGATTCGTAGGCGTCTGAGCTGAGCGGTGACCAACCCCATCGCTCTCGCCATGCACGCACTCGTTCGTATGACCGAGCAAGGTCAATAGTCAGTCTCTGGCCTTCACCAACAACCTGCCGTACAATTTTCATAGCAGATTCGAACTCAGCTCTTGTTGCGGTCGGTGGCCGTTGGGCTGGCTCTGGTGGGGAGGAGAAAGGTGCAGGGTCGATTTCGGGACCTGGAATAGGGGCCCTGACTCGCTGAAGTCGTGTTCTCCCTGATGGAAACTCATTTAGAAGGTGAATCTCGTAATCAAACCGCAGATCCCACGCAGGTTCGTGGAGGCCCTGCGAGCCGTGGGGCAGTGGGAAGGTCGAAAAAGTCTGTGGATAAGAAGCAAAGAGATTGCTTAGCGTGTCTTCGTCGCCTACTCCATAGTATTTGCCGATGCTTGCTGCGGAACTGCTTGCAGAGTTCGGTCGATTTACGAGTGAAGGAGGGCTAAAACTGGCTTGTCGGCTTGTTCGCTGTCGTTTTTCACGGTGTATTTGATTGCTAGGGCTTAAGCTTCGCGGCCTACGAAGGCCTATACGTCGTTCTACTGCAGGGGAAGACATCATGGAAGTGATAAAAGATATGAGGTCAAGACATGGGAACGCGTCTACGCGCCTAGAGTTATTACGGCTGGTTCGGAGCTAAGGTCGAAAGAATGTGGAGAGCTAAAACTGTAGTACTTTTAGTGCAGGGGGCAGAATCCATAATCTACTAACAATTAAAGATTTAGCGAATCAAAGCTCGTGAAAGTCATGCCGCTGTAAGGTCATGCCTCTGTATCAAAACCGTCATGCCGCTCTATCAATTCCCATTTAAAAAAGCTAGGCTTATTTCTTTTAACCTAGAAAATATAATTTTAAAGCTTAATATATAACTATAAATACTAATACTAGTTAAGAAGGCAGCTAAACTATTAACCTTTTAGGCTTTAAAGACCTTAAAGACTATACTTTAGGCTAGATCTTAGTTAAAATATCTTAAAAAATAAATTAAAAGGTATTAAAATAGCTCCTTAAACTTAATTTTAAAGGCTTTTTAATATCTTATAAAAGGAATAAAGGCTATTATATATAAGATTATCTTATTAATAGCTAAGGTTAAAGACCTTCGAGAGGTAAATATAATACTAAGTTAATACTATAAGGTAAAAAGTATTAAATTATAAAAAGAAGAGGTTATAATAGTAGATTAAGTAAGAGAAGTAATTAATTAGATAAATATAAATATATAAGTAATTAGGGAATTATTAAGAAGAAATAATTAAAGAAGGTTAATTAGGCTAGGTAATTAATAATATAATATATATATTAAGCCTAGGTATAATATCAGAATATATTAGGTAATAATTAAGATATTTAAGGAAGAGTATAATCAGTAGTTTTAATTAATTAATTAATTTCTTATATTTTTATAATAATTTCTAACTTAAGGGTATAAGAAAAGTATTATACTTATAATATAAAATATTTATAATTAACGTGGTTGATAAGCGAATGCTCCAGACAAGCGAGTGCTCCACTACCCTATACACCTTAAAATCCAATTTTTAAAAGTTTATAAAAAGTTTAAATTAAGCTTAAAATAGCTATAATTTTAATAACTTATATATAAGTCTTAAAATTAGTTATCTTTTTTTTTATAGATTTCTAAAAATATCCTATATAGCTATAAACTTTAAAGTCTATTTATACTGTAAAATATACTGTATTTTAAGGTTTTTTATATAAAATAAAATAGCGAAAAATCTTTAAAAAATATAATTTAATAAAGCTAGCTATACTATTATAAGAAATATTTTTATTAGAGTTTTAGCTATTTTATTTATAGCTTAAAAGTGCTATAGGGCAGGCTATTTTTAGTTATACAGTGCAGTGGAGCACTCGCTTGTCTGGAGCATTCGCTTATCAACCACGTTATATAATTATTATATTTTATTTGAAAAATATTTTTATTTATATTTAACAATGCCTAATATATAATAAGTACTTAAGATCTCTATTAATTATAACTAAGTTAATTTATCTTAAAATATATAATATTTTAAGAACTAGGCTAAGAACCTTATATTAATTTATACCCCTGTTTTTATTTCTATATAACTATTTTATAAAACCTTAGCATAGATAAATAGAATATATAATAGCTAGCTTTGTAAAATAGATAAATATAGATATATAAACTATCTATTTCCACGTCGTCGATACGTGGTCGGTAGACGTGGACTGGATCGCCAGCCTGGGTCCGGCCCAGAGGTTGCCGAAACTGCTATAATAAACAGCTAAAGCGTTTATATATCTGGGCATTCGACACGAATAGTCGTATAGCAGCAATTAATAATAACAATAGCCGTGACGCTCTGGTTAGAGTATTATGCACGGCGCTTTGCAGAATGTATGAGCACGTGAAAAAGGTATGAGGACGAAGCAAGATGCCATCTAACAACATCTACGAGGATAAGGGAGAAGAACAATGACTAGACTGGAAAGAAAAAGGCGAGATTCTTAAGGACTCGACGAGAGCAAGGCAATCACTAGATACGTTATGTACTTCTAGCTTCAGAGCCCTTTGGGCGTAGGCCTACCGGGCGTACTAGACTTGTGTATGTGTGACTACTAGGGGAAATGCTCTTATGGACTTCTTTCTTGAGGATGCAGATGCTACTCAAAATCAGTTTGATATCGGTCAGCAGTTGCTGCCTTTAGGCATTGCCTTACTTGAGGTGATTATCTCCGGTTGCGTTCGATCGTATCTCACTGACTCGCATCGAGATTCCCAGTAATTTGCCCTCTACTGCGTCGGGCCATCACTATGGATAGGAACTCAGATTATTGCATGGTAAGCAACATTCAACACGAGACCACACTGATGCTTACTTCATGTCATCGGTCAGGGGACTTGTTGCTGCTTTCCAGGATTTCCAGAAACGCCTCTCAGCTTTCTTGATTACTCGACTGCTTCTGGGGCAAGTACGGTTCCTGGGTTTCACACAGGCTTATCCTCATCAGAATAGGCTATGTGAGGCTGGATTTATTCCTGCGGGCGTATATACGATTACCAGATGGTACAAAGGCGATGAACCTAGTGGGAGATTTTCCTGGTTCTTTGTCGGGAATCAAACAGCATCTGCTTCTTCAGGCCTCATTGCCTATGGAATGTATGGCATACCACCCTTCCACTCTCTTTGTCAACTAAAATCCTAATTCAGTCTAAAATGAGAGGTGTCTGGTCCGGCCAACTGACGATGGCTTCTCATTATAAGTTTTTATGTCCCATTACAAGATCCAGCCTAACATTGCTTAGTTGGGGATGTCTTTATTGTCTTAAAAGGATTCATTTTCCTTTTTTGCTTTCCGAAATCCACCTATAATCCCGCCTCCCTTCTGGGTTTCTGATTCTTTAATGATAGAGGAGCCCAAATCATCACTCAACGAATCATACGCGATGATCCATCCAAGCTTCAAGCCAAGCCTAATATCAGCAAAGAAGAAGTGAAGAATGTGGTATGTTTCTGATAATCGCCACATAATCAAAGATTTGACTCTAAAACTGGCTAGTTGGCCAACTGGAAGCTGATTCCGCATATGATCTTTGAGATCGCTAGTCTGGCTCTCACCACAACCATGCTTGCGTACGGTCCTACTTTCGTCAAGTCATTTGGATATGAGCGTCTCAACTCAAATGCTACGGCATCTATAGGCCCCTAGATTCTCCTTATAGTCAACACATTTACCGGAACAATAGCGTAAGTCTTACTAAACATGGATATGATGTACTCTGCCTAACTGCATTGTGTTTCCAGCGACCGGCCTCGTGTTCGCGGGCCCGTGGCGGTTGTGGCTCTCCTGGTGTTCTGGTGTTTCACGGTACCTGGACACTGGCAATTTGAGGAACATGAGGCTAACACCTTTCTCTTTTTTTAGCTGGGCAACTATCTGCTTAGCGATTCTAGCAATTGACAGGCTCAAGTTGCAATTCTAACATGCGCTTGCGTTTGCCCAAAACTGGCGTAAGCAGTCCCTGAGCTCAGCCTAGCAATTTGTTAACCTTAAGTAGACCCCTTGAACGGCTCTTGGATGTCTCTCAACGCTGGCTCAGCGGGCGAACGTGCCATTATGATGGCTGTATTCATCATGTCAGCGAACATTACTGGTATTTTCGGTAGACAGGTCTTTCAATCACAGGACGAACCTTTGTATCGGACTGCTAGGCCGCCATCTTAGCTCTTGTTCCATTCAGTTTGGTCTTGGCAGTCGTAACGAACCTGCAGTATTATATTCTGAACCGGTCTAGGTCAGCAGACAAGAAGGACAGATATTCAATTCTCCTCGATAAAGGAGGCAGTTTGTATCAAGTATTACTCCATTGACAACCTCCAAGTAGTGTTAATTATAGTGCTATCTCGACATTGCCACCATCCTTCAAATCTCTCCCACCCATGATAACCTTCCCGGACTTCGAGATCGCAGCTCGGATAGATTCGAATGACTGATCGTCTGAGGCGATCACTGTGACCTTTTGTTCTTCAACGGACGTTCCACCGATTCTATGCCTGCTTGGGCGTTCACAGCTTTTTTCACTGCTGTCGCACAACCTGTTGTTATGTTAGCCCTCCTCGTGTGATTACGCTAACGAGTCTTACCATTACAAGCCATTTTGACGTCGTACTGATAAGATACCATTGCGATAGTTAGAAAAAAACGGTGGAAACTTGAATGTTGAAAATGTTTGACGGAAAATATTGCTGGAACTGAACGTGTAGTTCTTAAGGCAGGATGAGAAACTTGGAGCAGACTTATAAATATCCAGGAGACATTGATATGTAAACAGCTTGCCAGCTTGCTGGGCATGAGACGCCACTCATTACCGCCCCTGAAGGTTAAAATGACTTACACAAAACGCTCATCAGTTCCAAACAGCCTGATGTGTAATCAAGTCCATCGCAACATCCACTGGTCATCCAATGGCTTCTGCTTGCTTCTAGGGGTCTCTGAAGGTCTCTCTGGTTGCCATGACAGGACGTGTGCGTGGTTTGTGCGGCCAGTTGAGCATACCTCAAGTGGCGCGTGGATGAGGGAATATCGCAGGTGGTGGGGGGCTTCTGACGCAAGGAACATGACATCACTAGACCTACCCGAATGGGTTTTAGCAAGATGACTACGAGCATGATCAATTTGTCCACGAGCTATTGGCGCTACAGGTAAATGGCTTGCTGCAGTGCTTCAACAGCTGTGATCCTGACAAAGCACTCTCCCGCGGCTTCAGACCAAGAGGAATCCGTAAGCTTCACGCCTTGGCCTGTACGAGACTGCACTGGTCACGTATCAAATAGCAAGGCAATGGCAGAGATGTACAATTTTACGTGTGAGACTACCAACATGACTATTATCTAGAATAAAGACCGGTTTCCGCAAGCGATCTTCATAGTAATGAAGATTTGTGTGTAGTGTCCACTATGCTATGACAAATGACAATGACTGGAGAGGCGTTCTGCGCCCGACTTCTATAGTTTTGGAAAGACACGGTCAATTTCTTCTAGCATCATGTGCCGTTGTTGCTGCATTCGCCAAACTTGTTCTGTAGCTGACACGTCACATCATCAAAAATTTGAGCTCCTTCGTCAGCCTGACGGTACGTCTCTAGATCAATGAGACAGGTAACTGCTGGCCTGTCTTCCTCATCATTATGAGAATATCTCAAAACCTAACGCAGTGCCACAGTATGCATGCTGGCCGGATTCCGAGCCGATTCCCACTTCCACACAGCTTGTTTGTACTCCACGAGTGAGCCTCGCGATGGAACTTTGCGACATCACAGACAGGAGCAATGTGGCA
Organism: Fusarium sp. MPI-SDFR-AT-0072; assembly: GCA_020744335.1. NCBI lineage: Eukaryota > Fungi > Ascomycota > Sordariomycetes > Hypocreales > Nectriaceae > Fusarium > Fusarium sp. MPI-SDFR-AT-0072. Next base: position 30,157 of record JAHBOG010000005.1, on the reverse strand, counting down.
AAGACACTCTCGAGACGGTCGAGTGTGCCTGATTGACCAGCGTACGTTGGTATGAACGGAGACAAAATGGGGTGCTGATGATGATCTGAAGACGTTGCGTAAGGACTGAGGATTTTCTTGCACAATGACCCCAAGTGATCTTCATGCCTTGTTCTGACATGTTGCAATGTTGAATTAACGCTTTGAGGCGACATGAAGATGGGTTGCATTGAAGAGTGAATTTGACCAGATCGGCTAAACTGACTGGCGAGTCATCCGTCAGCTGGAGTCGGGATGGGGTGTAGTATTATCTGGCAGATGAGTCCATAAAGGCAGTGCTAAGCAAGGAACGCCTTCTGAGCTTCAATACAGATCCCGGCTCCTTGCCGCCTCGGTAGTCGCAAAAGCAGATTGAGTTTGATTGGGTTTCGCCACCGCAAAATCAGCTCTCGGCCATGCCATGCTTAGGTTAGCATGTCCTCCGGGTCGCACAAATCACTCACTACGTCACCGTGACAAAGCGCCCAACGCAGTTCGAGTGCCCTTACCTCTCAAAACGGCGCAGCCACACAGTATGAAGCATGATCTGATACACTACACCCCAATGTGGTATAGTCATGTTCATTGGTCTGGGTTGGAATTGGTAGCACAAACCCACGCAAATCTCTTGGCTGGGGAATGCAATGGAAAGCCCCTGACACGAGATCGTACTCTAAAGAACCATTCAGGTCTTTTTTTAATTATTCAGTTACAAATTCTAGACACTTGTATTCCATATATTAAGTTGCGAGCATAGGCTCTAGTCGATCAACCCAAGCACAACCAGTCAACAATAACATTACAAACTATGGCGGAAGAACCTTAGCCATCGTCTTTACGAACGACAACCTTCCTTCTACCTAATATCCATTGCCCTACCTGCACATCTTTCGTAGCCGAGCTACTCGACAGCCTGAGCCCTAAACCATCCTCTGTCGAAACCTCCATCGTCTCCCAAAGTGTCACCGTCGAACACAGTCCAGCCCTCGAATCATTCACCATCTCCAAATCGCTTGCGGATGCAGGCTACGAGGTGGATAGCATAATACAGGACCAGCCGAAAAACCTCCATCCAACAGTATCACGAGGCTCAGCCGACGATGATTTTCCCATCTCCTGGCTCAGCAGTGCTGTTCAGAGATGGACAGGATCATCTCCTGTCGTCGACTCAGAAACTCTACGGGCGCGACACGCGGATCATTGTAAACAGTGCCAAAATGAAAAGGGCGATACACCAACGGAAGAAGTTTCACATCACTCCCTGGTTGTTATGGACTCTCCTCAACAACCCAAGATTTCTCAAGCCATTATTTCTATCAACGGGATGAGTTGCAGTTCTTGCGTTGGAAAAATTACAAACGCTCTGGAAGAAATGGACTGGGTCATGAAAGCCAACGTCAACTTGCTTACTGGAACTGCTTCCGTCGAGTTCCTCACACACTACGACCCCAAAGAATTAGTCAAGGTTATTGAGGGACTTGGATACGAAGCAGAGGTTGAACAAGTTGAAGAATTTCCATCAAAAACCCAAGACAGTAGCTCTACTTCGACCAACCTATGGCAAGCCACCTTCTCCATCGGCGGCATGACCTGCAGCTCTTGTGTCGGCACAATCACAGAAGCCCTTAAGAAGAAACCCTGGATGAAGACTATCGACCTCAACTTGGTTAGCCACAGCGCCACCGCGGTCTTCGAGGAGAAGAGCAACCTGAACGAGATCATTGACGAAGTCGAGGGACTTGGCTACGAAGCAAGCTTCAACGATGTCATTGATCTTAACAAGAGCAAGACTCACGACGCTCGCCGAGTTCTGTCAATCAAGGTTGAAGACCTGTACAGCCAACATTGCCCTGGTCGCATAATGGAAACTGTCAAAAGCTTCGGCGATCATATCACTATCGAAACGGCTGCAACAACAAACAACCCCGTCGTTATACTCTCATACCTGCCTCAAGCTCCAGACTTTACAGTCAGAACCATTGTTTCTGCTATCATAAAGGCCGACAAAGCATTTAAAGCGACTATCTATCACCCTCCGACCCTGGAAGATCGTTCGAGACAGATGCTGGCACGATCCAGGAGACGAATCTTCTACCGCGTGTTGTTGTCTGTTATCGTCGCCATTCCCTCCTTGATCATCGGCATCGTGTACATGAATCTTATGTCAGAGCACAACTCGGGCCGTATGTACCTGATGGAGACTCTAGGAGGAGTATCTCGTGCTGAATGGGCTAATTTCATCATGGCAACTCCAGTTTACTTCCTTGCTGCCGACATTTTCCATCGCAGAACGATTCAAGAGCTGTATAACCTTTGGAAGCCAGGAAGCACTGTTCCTCTGAAACGCCGTTTCTATCGTTTTGGCAGCACGGATATGCTTATCTCTTTCGCCACTACTATTGCTTACGTTGCCTCCATTGCCGAGCTCATTATCGCTGCGACACTCCCAGAAGGCAAACATATGAAGGGTAGCGTTTCCTACTTCGACTCGGTAGTCTTCTTGACCATGTTCTTGCTCATTGGTCGCATGATCGAAGCATACAGCAAGGCCAAGACAGGTGTAGCAGTGACGAAGCTGGGTGATCTGAGACCTAAAGAAGCGCTGCTTGTTGTGTCGGGCGATAAAGAAACAGAGTCAGCTGAGACGGTCCCTACCGCGATCGATATGCTGGATGCTGGCGATGTGATCAAAGTTGTTCACGGCGGCTCCCCTCCGTGGGATGGCACTGTTATTCAAGGAGAGACCGAGTTCGCAGAGTCCAGTCTCACCGGCAAATCTAGGCCTATCAAGAAGAGACTTGGTGACCCCATATATGCAGGTACAGTCAACAAGGGCAGCCCGATCTCGATCAAGATTACGGGTGAAGCCGGAGATTCTCTCTTAGATCAGATCATTAAGGTTGTGAGAGAGGGTCAAGCCCGTCGCGCTCCTATGGAAAGAGTAGCCGACACCATCACGAGTTACTTTGTACCTATCGTCACCCTGATTGCTATTTTGACTTGGATCATCTGGCTAAGTCTGGGTACATCGGGTCGCCTACCTAAAAGCTACCTTGATATATCGGTTGGAGGCTGGCCCTTTTGGTCTCTACAGTTCGCTATTGCTGTTTTCGTTATTGCTTGCCCCTGTGGCATTGGTCTTGCGGCTCCTACAGCTCTGTTTGTCGGTGGAGGTCTCGCGGCTAAGCATGGTATTCTCGCGAAGGGTGGTGGCAAAGCCTTCCAGGAAGCGAGTCATCTAGACGTCGTGGTTTTCGATAAGACAGGTACTTTGACGGAGGGTGATGAACCTCAATTGACCGCCCAGCTGTTCCTCACATCGGATGCCGCCGGGGACGACCGTTGGAATCCGCAGACTGTGTTGAGTTGCTTGGAAGAGCTCGAGTCAAACAGCAGCCATCCCATTGCAAAGGCAATCGTCATGTTCTGCAAGACTAAGGATAAGGTGCCGGTGAAGACCAGGAAAATTGAAGAAATACCTGGAAAAGGAATGAAGGGAAGCTTTGCCATTCCCTCGTCGGACCATCCCGTGGAGATGCTGGTCGGTAATGAGGCTCTTATGAAGGACTACGAACTTTTCCTTGACAAGCTCTCGTTGGAGACTCTCGACTCATGGAAAGATCAGGCCAAATCAGTAGTGCTCACAGCCATCCGAACAACAGCCCCTGGTCATGACTTTTGGGCACTTGCTGCGATATTTGCCACGTCCGATCCGCTCCGGCCAGAGTCAAAGCCTGTCATCGAGGCTCTTCACAAAGAAGGCATCGACGTTTGGATGCTTTCGGGCGACAACCAAAAGACGGCCAATGCTTTAGGGAGCTTAGTTGGCATTCCATCAGACCGCATCATCGCTGGTGTCTTGCCTGAGCAAAAAGCTGACAAAATCACTTATCTTCAGAAGAGCCAAATCAAAATCGAGTCCAGCTTCTTTGGCTTTGGAAAGACTAAAACACGCCGAGCGACAGTTGCCATGGTTGGTGACGGCGTAAACGATTCGCCTGCGCTGACGGTGGCCGACGTTGGCATCGCCATCGGCTCTGGCTCGGATATAGCCATTTCAGCGGCTGAGTTTGTGCTTATCAACTCGAATCTCACCACCATGGTTACCTTGGCGCTGAGCAGTATCAGTGTTATTTGCAGTAGCCTGCTGTTGAAGACTAGGCTTCCCTTGGTTGGGTTTAGAGGGAAGTAAATGGAGATTTAAAGGGATGGAAAGGTTCGGTGCAGGGTAATGGTGGTTCATAGTAATAGACTCAGGTGAAGATGGTGTGTTCGCCGTTGATAGTTTTTGATCTGTTAAGCACGGTTTTTCTTTTAATAATTATGTATGGAAATCGCCGTAATATAGTTTCAAGTTGGAGAATCATTATGTTCTGCCTCGCGTTAACTTGGCATATAAGAGTAACGTTCAATATGAATCCAGCGTTCTTCGTAATAAGTACGTTTCGCGCGTAGTTAGTCTCGGTCTCATGGAATTAGCGCCACGGCCAGCCAAAGATTTTGGGGGCTTTGTGTCCCCAATACTGGATAGCGGACAAAAATCAAGCTTTCTGCCCGACTATGTCTTCGTCTCATTTCTTCCCTCTTCTCTACACTGCGATCCAACCACTCTTGTCATATCTTGGCCACTTCATAACGTATCATGGTTTTGATCTCTGTAGATTCGCGGCGAAGCGCATCACCATTGGCTTTTAACAGCCACTCATGAGTATTCTATACATGTGATATATGTCTATGATACAAAAAGAAGATGAGAAAACGTCAAGTCCATTTAGACTTTAGTGACACGCCTTGCCGTACTTTCTTAGTCGAAGGTAGTTGTAAGGCAAGGAGGTGAGAAATCCCGCTCCCATCGAGATGATAGTAGCCAGCCAAAACTGAGGTGAGTCAAAATGAACAGCTCCACCGGTAAGATGATAATCGACTAGGTTTTAAGCCATCTCCATCGTCAACATGGAGATCATACTCATGCACACGGCCGTTTTTGCGGCTGCTATCCAACCCAATTTGTCCTGGCCGTAGTGCAGCAACGCGATTTCGAGTAATGCGGATGTCGTTAGGCTGCTGCCCACTAGATAAATGTTATTAGGCTCTTCTCCGCTCGACATGTGGTATTGTCAACACATACTAGAAATGGTCATGATGTTCCCAATCCCGATCTCAGGGTAGTACATCAGGAGAAACTACACGGCGGAAAAGTCGCCGATTGTGCAACCGATGAGGCATCGAAAGGTGTTGACCGCAACTCTTCTCCATGTTTGCGAAGCCCTGCAGAATTAGGTGCTGCAGATGGGCAGAGTAGCGGCTGATGCTACTTGGGATTTCTGGCATTGGCACTTTGGCTGGTCATTTTGGCGCTGCGTGCATGCAAATGACAGCTGAAATGCAGACAAGCCCAGACTAGAGCGTTGTCGTAAAGTTTTCATCGGGCCAAGAGGTTGGCTGGTTATAAAATATAAAAACTGACCTTGACATATGGGTTAAGATCTTAAGACAATGATATTCACGATATCAGCTATCCAGAGTTACCATTTTTGTAAACGCCCACACCCTACATCAAATCATGCCCTCCGAATGTACCCCAGTCGCCGCTATTCCAGCCTCAGCCGAGAATTATGATCTTGGCACATTCCATCGGTTGATAAGCACGGAAAGCCGCGACGCCCAGACTTGGTTTCATCATGGCCTTATACGGGCTTACGCCTTCAATCACGAGGAATCGGATCTCTGTTCTAGTGAAGTCGTTGCTAATGACCTAACTGCACTATTGGATACTGGGGTCTCGCTTACGTCAAGGGCCCAAACTATAATAAGAAATAGTCGTTGTTCGACAGAGCCGACCTTGAAGCTTCTTTCAAGACACTACCAAATGGTTGAGGCAGCCAAGAAGCTCCTGTCTCGAGAATCGGCAATTGAGAAGGCGCTTATTCTCGCTGTGCAACATCGGTACCCTTTTGAGCATGTCCCCGAGGATCTTATGGATCCCACCTGGGCAGATGCTAAAGCGATGAAGATCGTGTACGAGTTTGGGAATGGCAACGTGGACGTTGTAAGTCTTGTCGCGGATGCGTTGATGATGACCTAACCCGCGGAGTCTTTACATGAAGAACACAGGCAGGCCTAATTCGGAAACGCCGGTACTCGACGTCAGGGCCATCTTGGAAAAGGGATTAAAAGATCCAAACTCCCGTCGTCATGTTGGGCTTTACGTCGTTAAATTAACTTAATGGAAATGTCTCGAGGCTGCGATCATCCGGGCCGATCAACTAAGAAGCCTGGCCCCAGATGCTGGCCATGCCCACTATATGCCAAGCCATATTGATGTTTTTGTTGGCGATTATCTTCGTGCTATCGACACCAACCTTAAAGCAACGGCTGCTGACAACAAGTATTATGCAAAGGAAGGGCCACGTAATTTCTACACCTTATACCGTCTTCACAACTACCACTCGCTCATTTATGCTGCTATGCTAGCGGAACAACCTCGCGTTGCCCTGAAATCGGTTGATCGAATGGACGCCGCAATTACAGACGAAATGTTGCTCAGCCAGTCACCTCCCATGGCGGACTGGCTCGAGTCCTTCAACACTATCCGAACTCATGTTTATATCTGCTTCGGTATGTGGAATGAACTCAAGACCCAATCAGTTCCAGATAATCGTGAGCTATACCGTCGTACCATTGCCATGGTTTACTACGGGAGGGCTCTTGAGTATGCCGCCACAGGACTTATCGACGAGTCACTCTCAGCACGCAAAGCCTATTTGGCAGCAGCAAAGCAGGTACCGTACTCGACGATGATCTTCCCGAATACGGTAGTGGACGTGCTTGGCGTTGCTGTTGCGGGTGTAATTAGGTTTTGGGCAATCCCAGCCAACTCTTGTACTGTATCGGCGCATATCGCAGGGTAGGCATGATCTTCACGGCCTCAGGAAACAACTGCCTTAGTAATCCAGCTGTATGATTTAAGTAACTCTACAGGATGGAATACCCCGCACAAGAAACAACTAAAGAAGCAGTAAACACATTTTTGCTGCTGCTCATCATATTCACTTTAATCCTTTAAGCACGCTCAGTACGACAGCGCATTATACGTCACTCTGGATCCACTCAATCTAACTTAGGTATACATCATTCAACGATTGCGAGTTCTAAATGAGTTAATCTGGAAATGAAGCCGTCTAGAATGCCTTCTCTGTGTGGTATTGTGAGATAAAAAGAGCTATTGTACTTTGTGCACAGGACGCAAGCTTGATGAAGGCCTACTGTTGAGACCCCAAAGCTAGTCCCTAGTGTTGGAGGTGAGGGACTCGCTTTGAACGTACTCGTTTTATCCTTTGTTCATGGTCCGTCGTTGATCGAAGCCAAATTTTCCATTGCGAACGAAGCTGACGCCCAGGTTATAGAGCACGATCACGGTCATGATCACGGCCATAGTCATGACCATGATGATCATCACAACGATCACATTCATGGATCAAACGAAGCTAGATCCTCGGCCGATGCCGTAAGCGATGCCTAGAGCAATGGCCTATAAGCTTTGCAGGTGGAATGTTGGGAAAAGACCAAACTAACAATACATCAGGCATCAGAAGATCACAAGGAGCATAAGCACAACAACGCTACTGTGAAGCCTCATGGGCGGGATTTGGGTATGCTGGGTGTTTTTGTGCATGTGCTTGGCGATGCATTCAACAATATCGGTGTTATCATCGCGGCCGTGGTGATGTGGAAGGCTGAAGGCCACGAAAGATACTATATCGATCCTGTGATTAGTGTCCTTATTGCTGTCACGATTCTGATCTCGACGATCCCATTGACGAAGAATAGCGGCTCGATCATGTTGCAAATGGCACCCGATGGAGTCCAGTTGGAGGATGTGAAGCGCAGATCGAAAGCTTAAGCACAGTGGCATCTTACTAGCAGACTTTTCCTAACAAATTACAGGTTACCGGTGTAGACTTAGCCCACGAGTTGCATATCTGGTGAATTAACCAACGCAAGGCCATCGCGTCCGCTCACGTCGTGGTCGATGACGAAACTGTCTAGACCTTCTCGAACAAGGCCAAGGTCATGATGGAGTGTCTTCATGCATTCATTCGATTACCCTTCAACCGGAAGTGCGAGGCCCGGTGGTAGCGGTACCTCCTTTTGGAGCCATAACAGACAATCCAACAGCACTGGATATCAGCGGCTCCGGGATTGGGATGTTGAGCCGACGAAAGGCAAGTCAGCAGGAATGTCAGTTGACATGCAGATCCTTGTGCGGCATAATGACATGCTGTACGTAATCGCAAGCTGCGCCAGTGGTGATATCTGCTTATATCTCTGTCTTGGGCATACTACTTGCTCCTTAATCTCTCATTATCGGGGGGAATAAAGACACTGTAACTTGGAATCACTGTAATATTTGTAGACGAAAACAAAAGAGATCAACATTCATATTCCCTTTCATATCGTGCTCTACCAAACAGCCGCTTCAGCGACATGGAGTTGACGCCTTTTTGAAGCCGTTGAGAGTTTAAGTTCAGGCAGAACATGGCCAAACAAATTCACCGCAGCTTTTAGAGATTAATATAACCTGATCGCGTATCTGATCCCTTTCTATTAAAGCCAAACTGTCCACCCAAACACCCGAACAACACATCGCATCGTCTGAAAAGCTCTGAAACACTCGTGCAGCACCTTCCCCCAGGCAAGATCAGCCATGGAAGAGTATTGGGAGTCCACTAAAGTCAAGGTTAGTTGAGCCACTGTTCCGGATCAAAATGGTCCATCGTCGTGAAGTCCAAAGGGTTCCAGTTATTCAACATGGTCATTTGGCCGGCACTGGGTTCACTGAAAAGATCGCCCAGGCCAAATGAATCTGTTGTTGATAATGGATCATCGAACGTCGGTATCGTCATATAAGCCTGCTCATTCGTCCCAATGCTTGGGACTGAATCCCAGCTTCCAGTCAAGTCTTGTGTACCTTGTAACAAGGGATCAGGCAAAGGACCCTCCAATGGAGTGGTCCACGGATTAAGCATGTCACCAGAAGGCCAGTCATTCAGGCTGCTAAGACTCGGCGCCGAAACTGTGCTGACGGTTTCGGCTCTATGGTGAGATGGCGCTAAACTCTCGGTATAGTCTGAATGAAGCGGCGCTGGGGAAATCTCTGTAGCTCTACACTCAGATTCGGGAGGCAACAAGGTTGTGGACGGCGTTGAGCTTTTGCCTCTGGATATCGATGAGGGAACGCCATTTGAAGCCATGTGATCGCTCTTGTATGCACATGTGCATGTACCGCCTTTGTAGCAGTCGCATCGCTCTAGGCACGGAATATAGTCAGTAGAAGCCACTTGTAGATGATTGAGTAGGGGGGCAGACCTCTTCCGAACTGCTTCAGCATGGCCTGGTGTGATGTTGATGCGCATTTGCATTTAGTATGAACCGATCGTGAGGTGCGCAAAGTGCGACAGTGATTACACTGCGATACTGGACGTCCCTTTCTACTGACCCTTAGAAGTGGACGGTCTGTTGAACATCTTCAAGTCAGTTTCCACAGCGTACAATAAGCGATCCTTGCAATTAGACACAAGCATGGTCCTCACCAGTATGCTGACATTGAGCGACGCGGTGACCGCGGATACAGCTTTCGCAAGCCAACTTCTCTCCTCTGGGAGTCATGATAACAAAGACTTTGGGATAAACGGTGCTACTAGACAAGTGCAAATGACAGGTGGAGGTTAGGAATAACGACGATAGCCTGAGAAAGATGGAGAAGAGATGAATTTCTTAATGGACACCTGGAAGAAAAGTGGGTACTCGCCAGGTCAGCAAAAACGCCAAAAACCACGCTGTAGGAATAAGGGTGGCGTTTGCCGCTTCTAACTACAGGGGGTATGCATCTATGCATGATAGGGTATCAAGCGCCCATCCCTTGCATTCCATAGTTGGGCTTAGGCAAAGGGTCGTCCTCTGATAGACCTAATGGAAAACTCCTTTGAGTCAGCTTGAAGTTACAATCGGAAGTAATTGCGTATCCCGACTTCATTATATATATTAATATGCACTATAGATGAATAGCAAATCTGACACATGGCGTCCTCGCTAGTATGGAGAAAGACTTAGATCATCAACCTTATCTTTCCAACGATCAAGCCTGTTGTGTAAATCCTGTTCTACAAGCCCCGTAAGATTATAGGCATCAAAGATTAGAGAATCGATAATTTCCGCTCCAGGTAATCTTTACTGGTTATCACATCTGCATGGCTACATCTTCGGACCGTCATTTGCTTTGTATTAAGGACTGCGGTCCGCAAAAGCAAATAAGTCAGCTGATACAGCCCAGACAGACTCGGCCCGTGAAACTGAGTCGGGCCAGCGCAGTTTGTGCAGGCGGCATGCTGGTGTGCTCAGGTGGTGACAGAGCACTCTAATGTTTCGAAACGTCAAACCGCGACTGCGGCGGAGTTTTGCACTGGCTCTCATCGTCGGATCCTAATGTAGCCGCATTTGCGTGCTTTGTGCGGAAAGCTAAAAGCATAGCCCCAGTCCGCACAAACCACGCATGACACCATACCCCATAACTGCAGGCCGACCCTCAAAAATGTCACGCGAATCCTCCGGTAATGCTTGCGACGGCGGGAAGCTCAGTCCCCAACTGAGGTACTTTCGCGGTGTAGCTCCTGTCCGAAGTCGTCGGCCTGTACGCAGAATTAACTCAGTTGTTTTTGGGCAGACACTCCAGTCCGATGAGCGATTTTGGTCTGGGTCGTGGTTGGCTGAAGTTGCCTCCTTACAGAATAATAAGATCTCTCCAGGGGCTGATGTGGAATGAACTACAAACTACCAAAGCTCCGCGCGAATTCGTCGAACGACGTTCTCAACCACCCTGCTGTTGATAACTGGCTTTCCTAACTTTTTCATGAAACCCAACCAATCTTCGATCCCAAAATGACTCGCACCTACGAGTACGACGTCCAAATGTCCTGTGGAGGTAAGTATTTCCAGGCTACTTCAGTGTATTCGGCATTGACTAGGTATGTCAGGCTGTACTTCTGCTGTGACGAATGCTGTCACGGCCCTCCTGAACATCCAGTCGGTCGACACGTCCGTCGAGAAGCAGAAAGTCAGCGTCGCCGTTTGGAGATGATGTGACGTTCGAACAAATAAAACTGGCTATTCAAAACGCCGGGAAACAAGTTAAGGGTGGCAGGGTCATAGAGGGCGAGGGAGAGTGAGTGCAATGCCAGGGGAACTACCCGTGATGTCGACCTAGTCTGGTTATGATGGGACGGCCCAGACAGATAGAGAAGAGATTAAATTCGCTAGGCCAGGCTATTGTGCTTACCGAAATAGTGAAGCGTAGTTGAAGAAACGAATGCTTCTAGCCCCGTCAGCTATGGATTTGCATGTCTGCGGTTTGGGCTCGCTCGCAGTGACGAGGTTCAGGGCATTCTTGCCTTGTTTTCAAACGGTGGCTTTTAGATTGAGGTGTGAACGTCCTATTTCTGGTACCAGCTTGCTAGTTTCAAGATAAGCCACGCGACTACACTCAAAACAAGCTTCGTTCAAAAACGAACAACTCCTGTTGATGCAGGGTGATTGTTTTAAACCCTCCCAAATGGGGACAGGAGGTGCGACCTTGCGGATTCCTGTTGCGTGCTTCAAGGGGACTCGGGTCAGTAGCCTAAGACTAACTAAGCCTGGGGCGGGCCATCTACGTATCCGTGCATTCGAAACCGTCTAGGGTCATCAGCATCAGGAATATGACTTGCCTTCAGAAAGGGATCTGTCTTCTGTGACTTTAAAGCTCACAGCCATCTTCGTCTTTCCCCTTTTTCGCAATCACTCAGCGGTGGCCGCAACTCATTCATTCATTCCTGAAATTCCCAATTCTGTGCATCTAATTAATCTTCCCATCCATAGCGGCCATTTTCGAAGTCTCACGCATCTATCTCGTCAGAATCAGCCGCGATGGATATGCCCGGCATGGAGGGTATGACGGGGTCGGCGGCAGCGACGGACATGCCCGGCGTAACCTCCCTTAGCGCAAGCTCGAATTCTCCTACCGTCTTGGCTTCCACCGCCAGCACTACCACTCTTCCCGCATTGGCGGCGTCGGATACTACTCACAACCATGAGGCGGCGGACTCCGCTTCGGCAGCCCAAACGGGTTCTATGGCTTCCATGCCCGGCATGACCAACAAATTTCACTTCGGTGTTGGCGATACCCTTTGGGCCAAACCCCTCACGCCTACGACAGGTCAGGGCTACGCTGGCGCTATCATGCTGCTCATTCTTATGGCGACCTTCCTACGTTTCGTAACTACAGCATGGGGCATGGCAGAGAAGCGTTGGAACCCAAAGAGAAAGAGCTTTTGCAATGGTGACGAAGCCGATAACTATCTCAAGATGGGGCAGTCTCGGGAGGACGAAGCTGGAGCGGGCTCCCACCACAGATATAACACGACAATCCAGCTCACCAGGGCCTTGCTCCAACTCTCTTCCATGACGATGGGCTACTTGCTGTTAGTGACTCTACCCTGCCCCAAAACGAACCTCCTCGGAGCGCGAGTCCCTGCGTGTGATTAACCAATGCTAACCTCCCCGGGCTAGCATGCTTGCCATTCTCACTGGGGGTTTCCTGGGTGAGTTGGCTCTCGGCTGGATTAAATATTAGACACCTCCGCCCTAATGGGAGTTAGAAGAGAGAGGAGGTGCGACTTTTGTGAAATGGGACGTAGGGGTTGATGGCGGCGGTTCAGTGCGGGTCACTCATTGGCAATGGCCTTCGCTGTCTATATGCAGCGGAACTTACTTCAGTCGCTCTTTACCAATATTTAATGCAGTCACTCGTTTGTCAAGCATGCCCCTTTTGCTTCGATATGATCGATCGACGACAACATACACGGAGCTAGACCTGTTCAGATGGTCTTGTTTGCCATCCCGCAAGTCGCGTTCACGATGCGCAATCTCGCCGCACCAGAGTCTCTCCACAGCTTCTGACCCAAGTTTTGTTATCTCTCTCCTGCTGTCCTCAACCTTGACCCACCTCCACCGCCACCTGTGTACCCTTGGGATAATGCCCTGGGGTTCATCTACCAATCATACATCAAGTAGTACAGGTTATGGGTTGGAGGTCACCCAATGTCTCAGTCAGAGCTTCCTAATTAGCTACAAGAAGCCCACAAGCAGGACGGTCGTTGGGCGTGTCATGTTCTGGGCAAAGGCCGCCAGCATGCTTTGCCATCAATGACACGAAGGATGCTTTGCCGCCTCGCAACATCTTCTTGAACTCCGACCTACAGAGAATTCAAGACGTCTCATAAGACACGTCACATCTTCTTCACGCCTCGAGTCAAGTCCCAAGTAGTATCCCCATTTATCTGGAGCCAAAGACGTCAAGGCACTATTGAAGGGTATATCACGCCACCGCACAAACCACGCATATGGCCACACCCGGACAGGATAGCTCAGGCGAGCGGCCGAACCCTCTCAAGACCAACAACGCTGGGCGCTTGGGTCACGGGGTAGCCCATCTGTCCAGGCCCGGTCTGTGATCTCGTCCCTGAAGCTGGTCTACCCGAGATCTAGCAACACTCTTCAAGAATTGGTTGACAGGTCCCATCTCTGGGCAAGTCATCAGGCTTGATGAAGTCCACAACAAGGGGCTCAGCCAATTAAAGTGCGTAAAATGAAAAGTACATCCTTCCCCACCTAAATTGCCTAGTGATAGAAGTCCCCACAGTCCCCTATGTTACTATCTTTGTTGTCCCCACTTTATCTGCTCAAACTATTTAGCTTGTCGATCCCATCTCAGGTCGTGACGACATCATGGAGCCATCTTTGGGCGCGGTCAAAGCTTCTGTCGCCATTACACTCACGGACACCCGCACGGCCGCCCGGTGCTGCCCTTGATTTAGTCATCAGATAGCACGATTAAAATTAACTTTAGAGTTCGAACGCTTTAATACAAAAGCGTCGGCACCGACGCTGTATTAAGTATAAAGTCTAGGGTATGACTCAATTGCCACCAAAATGCCCCTTCCCTACATCTTTCGCCGCGCTGTTGATCCTCTCCTGCCCCCAGCCGTCATAGTCCTGGGAGCCTTATTTGGTATTTACACTTCCCTCCATGTCCTCCTGGTCGAGCGGAAGCCCAGTCGTGCCTTCAACCTGCGGCACTGGAGCGATGCGAATTCAGCACGGCTTCTGAGGTACTTAGGACCCATCTCTTACAAGGAAGGCCTTCCTGTGGTACCATCGATCGTAAGACAGGCCAATCAGGTAGTAGTCGACGTTGGGTAGGTTATCTATTTGTGGATTTTGATCCAGAGGAGCTCCTGACTCTGAATAGGCCTGGTACTGGCCAGAATCTAAGGCACTTCGACCGCGAAAAGATCACGAAGGTCTACCTTATCGAACCAAATGTTGGGATGCATGCGGAACTGGAGGCGAATTTGCGCAAGGATGGACTCAGTGACATCGCCACTATTATATGAAAGTGGCCCAATGTTCTGACTGGTCTTTGGCTAATGATTCCCAGGTTGCGGCGTTCAAGATACTATGACGTTATCATCGCACGGCCTTTCACCTTGTACTGCAGATTCTGTCGTTACTGTCAACGTCCTCTGCTGTGTTCCTTCCCAAGAGTCCGCCTGCAAATCTCTCTATTCTCTTCTCAAGCCTGGTGGCCAATGGCTAGTCTATGAACACGTTGCTGCAGAACCGAAGTATCCAATCAACCGTTTGTTACAGCATGCTTATAACATCGTCTGGCCTTTCTTCTTGGGAGGATGCAACATCAAGAGGGACACGGCTGAAGCCTTGAAGAGAGCTGGAACATGGGAGACCGTGGATCTGGGTAGGAAGAACGGCGAAGGTGGTTGGGAGATGCTAGGCCATATCGTAGGGAAGTTGGTGAAAACCATGTAATCACTTGCCCTCGCTCAAGGCCAGTATATTGAGTTATAGCTTGGCGTGGTCGAGCCAGCATCGGTAGAAGACAGTCCGAAAGAAGAGTTCTACTGTATCAGTAGCATCTACTGTAGCAGAATGAAGAAGTATAGGAAGGGGTCATGAAACTTATAAATGAGTCCTATAGGCTTAGTTCCTGGGCGTAATAAACTACTACTATAGAACAGTATGACCTGTGTGCACGATGCTTGTCTGGCCGGATAGATGATGCTATTCAAAAGTGGGCATGTTGTATGGGGTAGATAGTGATGATGATTGTGTATACATGGAGCGTTTTTTGATGTCTGAATGTCTGCCTTATTGGAAATCTCGAGTCAACTCTAAGAAACCTCGCACGGCACCCCCTTTTAAACTATTGGCACTGCAGCTTGCCCAGAGGCAACTCTGGACTCCCGGCACAAGATACCATAAGGCCACTGCACCATCCAATGGGTCCACCGCCATCATGGCGAACTGGTTCGTTGTTCCGAAGCTCGGGCTTGGTGGTGTCCGTGTCTATACAGGAGGCTGGGGGAGCGCCTTGAAAGGGATTTGCTGTCGCTATGGAACAAGGAGGCGTATCTGACGTCACCCAGTTCAAGAAGGATCGCGACGAGATGCTCCAGACTGAGGCTTGCACCCCCGTGAGTTGGCGCGACGAGGTCGAATCCGGTGATAAATCCCTGGTTGTCGTCTTCCGAATATTCTGTTCATCATGAATCCGCTGCCCACCAGTGCAGATCCAGCGAGCGCGCAAGAAGATATTGAATGGGTTCGCCCACTGGGTGCCTTCGGCTCTATTTGTGTAGAACGGTCGAGTATGGGCGGGCAACTTGTCGAGTATGTAGTAGTCGGTCATATATTTCTGTTTGACCAGCTCGCCCAGTCGTACTTCATCTCCAGTGGACAAGTCTTCTCCTTCAATATCACGACCGTCGTTGCGGAGCATTTGCAAGGCTTCGGTCAAGGGAATCATTGGGGTCTCGTCGAGCCAGAAGACGTCTTGCTGGGCCACCGGTCACGGACGACCTGGAGCCCGGGCATGGTCTGTACAGTAGCAAAGACATGCTTAAGGGCATCGTCAGCAGTCTGGATAAGATCGTTGTACGACCCATTTAACCAGGTGCGGCGCTGTATGGACGAGAGCACCTTAGATAGAGTCGATTTGATCTTGGAAAATGAGGGAGTCGCGACCTGGTGGTAGCCTTTGCTGGGTCTGTATCTTGGCGCGAAATGTTACCTCAGTTCCCTCCGTCATTTTGGCCACTTCTGCAATTGTCGGCATGTTTTATTCCCCCTCCCGCTTCTCTCGACTCTGCTGCGTCCAGTTTCCGCTTCCTAATTCGTCTACGTGAGGGCAGCCTGATAGGGAAGAAGACTCGAAGACATTAGCGAGGTGAGTCAAAACATTGGGCAAATATACCGCCCAACCTGTCACGTTGATGTTGCGTTCGATAGCGTGTGAAGCTGCATCAGACTTTATTAACCCGCTTATCTAGAGGAAAAGAATAGCATCGCAAGGCGCGTGATTAAGCGGCGCTGTCTCTGAAAAGGATACAGCGAACGGGAACTTCGAACGTCACGTCAGAATTTCATCCCCATCCACCTTGGATAACGGGTGCCATCGTCGGTCAAATATTACTGGCAACACCAGTGAGCATGCACGCGACTGTCACGGGAGCAGTCCGCCGCTGCCCTACTCGTATTGGAGTTAATAATGCGTGACGTACAACTGAACAAATAGTAACAGATCTTCGATCTGTGCGGTCCTGCATTGAAAAAAGAGCATCTGCCGCGTTGGCAGACTTGGGGGTGGATGTGTCCCACAAAATATGGGGTTTGTAGCACTCAGACCTCCTAAGGTCCCCGGCTGGATCTCAGCCTCGCTTGCCGTTTTCCTGTAGAGGCGAGGCAGACGCGGAAAACAAGGACGCAGTCTTATGGCATTCCCAAACTATCAAGTAGCTCAATTTCCTCTCTTCGAGCTTTGTCTTTTATTCTTGGACACCCATAGACACGTATGTCAGCAGACCAAGTCCCCCGGATCTGGTCTGGAACCGTACTGGCCTATCAAGCCCCTGGTGCTTAGAGGAGGAGGTGCATCAGGATTCGCGGCGTCAGGAGCCTGCTTCGGGCCAGCCTATGGGCACTCGCCGTCTGCCGCATCCCCCCTTCCATGTATCGAAGATGGCGCTAAACTCCGCACAAATGCCGCGTTTCAAGCAGGGGAATTGGGCAATTGATCACGATGACTTCTTATATTCCTTGTGTGCCTAGTTGAAGGTGCTTACATCACGGCTTATCAACCCCGGCAACCGGAGGGCCATGCAGAGTGTGGCTTTGATTAGCGCCGCACAAATCCCGCAAACTGGACATATCTCCTCCCATGGATTTGATGGGGCTCACATTTATCGTAGCACCGATTCCGGAAAAGAACAAGTCGTAAGATACCCCCTGGGTACCTTTGTAAGCTACGTGTATTTGCCCCCTCTGATGTGTCTGATTGATCCGGCCTTGTAGGGGCTCTATTCGGCTATACCACCTACTGATTTTCTCGCTTGACCATGAGGCCACGAAGCTGATCTCCGTCTCGTGGGAGAACGCCGCCTGTCTA
This sequence comes from Fusarium sp. MPI-SDFR-AT-0072, assembly GCA_020744335.1. Taxonomy (NCBI): domain Eukaryota; kingdom Fungi; phylum Ascomycota; class Sordariomycetes; order Hypocreales; family Nectriaceae; genus Fusarium; species Fusarium sp. MPI-SDFR-AT-0072. Next base: position 12,582 of record JAHBOG010000005.1, on the reverse strand, counting down.
TTCCTAATCCAAACTCCTTTTCCGCCACGATGGTGGGATAAGCTTCCCGTGCCTTTTCTCAAGAGATTGCACTAAGGACCGACGCTAAAAGAAGGCACGAATCGGCTGCCAGCTTTTTCACATCTCCCGCATCATGCACCAGCCAGCTAGCGGCCGTGTTTCAGAGCGTAATAGCGGGAGAAACATATTCTTCCCCTTTTCTTCTTTTTTCTCTTCAGGTGTTTTCGCAGCGTTGCGACCTATTGAAGTCTTATTTTTTCTTTTTCTCTATTTTCTTGCGATACCTTATATCACCAACGTGCTTCTTTCAACATCTCATATAGGACCGGTTGGTATCCCGAAGCACAGCACATTACACGACTCTGAGATCTACCGCTTACACGACTGCAGTGGGACAACATGCGCGTCGACGCAGAGATGTTTATGGCGTTTCTTATTGTCGCCCTCCACGCTATTGGCACAAGGGCTGCCCTACGCCAATTCAATTTCACCGTTCACAGCGATTTCAACTCTCCAGGCATGTCATTACCTTGCCTCAACAACTGAATGAAACATTCGAGCCAGTGGCACTAACTGCCCCATAGATGGATTCGAGCGCGAAGTGTACCTCATCAATGGTCAGCAGCCGGGGCCTTTGGTTGACGTGGATGAAGGGGACGATGTCGAGATTTTTGTCCAGAACGACTTGAATGTAGAGACCACCATTCATTGGCATGGTTCGTTATCACTTTGATCATAGGTGCTGCACAAATAGTCGCTAAAAACAATTTCCCCGATCAGGACTCTTGCAGCGAGGAACTCCCCACATGGATGGTGTGCCGGGTGTTACACAGGTCAGAAACCCCCTTCCCGAACAACAAAAGAGCATCCCATTTCCATTGTACCAAGCCTTGCTTACCAATTCTAAAGGATCCTATTCCTCCAGGGGGCAACTTTACCTATTGGTTTTCTACGGTGTCGGAATATGGGTTTTTCTGGTATCATTCCCACTTCCGTGCCTACTATAACGATGCCATTCGGGGCCCGCTTCTCATCCGACCAGCCGCGTCACGCCAACGCCCATTCGCGACACTGGCTCAAGATAAGGATGAGCTCGCAGCACTCCTAGCTGCTGAACGAAATGCAACAAATGTTCTTCTTAATGACTGGACGCATGAGCTTTCGGATGTTGTATTTGCGCGATATATCAAGACCGGTGCTTTCCCGTCTTGTGTCGACAGCATTTTGGCTAACGGCCAAGGAAGGGTACAGTGCCTCCCGAAGAGTGCCCTCGAGTCGGGACCAGGCCTCGGAATAAACCCGGAAAACAAAACTACAGCGACCGGAGCATCAGCGACCATTTCTGAAATGCCACATATGTCCGATATGCCGAGAATGGACATGTTAAAACGACGCGATATGCATGACATGCCCATGGAGTCACCTGTGAGACCTGTCACATCACGGCCGTCTTCCACCATGTCAATGGACCACTCTACTTCTCCGGCATCCTCGAGAATGCCTGATATGCCAGGGATGGAGGCTCTGAACCCGCGTGGCTGTATGCCGCCCATGATGTTCAAGCCGGGGTTCAATATGTCGTCGCTACCGCCCGAGACCTGCACCAATACGACCTCTCCTTTGCTAGTCATCCCTGCGGATCAGTCAAGAGGTTGGCTGGCTCTCAACTTGGTCAATTCTGGCGCCGTAAGTGCCTTAAGGGTCTCGTTGGATGGGCATTCAATGTTTGTCTATGCTGCCGACGGTCTTTACACCGAGCTACAAAAGGTGAATGTGAGTATCCCTTGGCAGTATCATAACCGTAATTTCCTCTCATCTAAGTTAGGTGCTTCACATGGAGCTCGGTCAGCGGTATTCCGTTATGATTAAGCTTGATCAGTCTCCTGGGAATTACTACCTCAGATTCGCTACTTTCCCCAGCGGCGACATGCAGCAGGTCCTTGAAGGGCAGGCGATCGTATCATACAATGTGAGTGCGCTGATCTCCAACGGCTCACATATCTATGGTAGCGTGCTAAATCCCCATTTTCTAGATTGGCAATAGCTCCGCCAAGGATGTTATGGAAGACCCGGCGAAGTCTTGGATGTACACTAACGGATCAGCCAAGGCGGACGTTGCCTTACTTGACCCATCGGCACTCTCTCCATTCGACAGCGATAATTCGCCGCCTTCGGGGCAGCCCGATAAGGCTTTGTCTTTTGAAGTGAGCCAGACAGGCATTGTGACGTGGGTAATCGATCGTGCGCCGTTCTCGGAACCGGACGTCCCTATCATCTATGGGAAAAACTCCTCCGGCTGGAATTCAAACACGACCATTCACTTGCCCATTAACTCAACTATTGATATCATTATAAGTATTTCGAACAAGTCTATGGATATGGTGCGTTCACCCTCCGTTCGGCCCAAAGAAGCTGTGTTACTTGATTGCTGAGTACTGACATAACCGGGAAGATGGGCCATCCGATACACCTTCATGGCCATAAGTTCTGGGTTCTGGGTTCTGGCGAGGGATCTTTTCCGTACGCAAAAGTCACTGATGCGCCAGCGGATCTTATTAACCTTCAAGACCCTCCATATCGTGACACGATGGGCCTCCCTTCGCAAGGGTGGGCTGCGATTCGGTAAGTCTCTTCAAGAGGAGCCCAACATCTGCATTGCCGCTAAGAAACCACTACAAAGTTATGTCACGGATAATCCGGGTACGTGGATGTTCCACTGTCATCTTCAGTGGCACATCGCTGTGAGTTTCTGCTTACTTGATTAGTGCGGTTCTGCCTACTGATGTTGAAATAGGTTGGCATGGCGATGGTGCTTGTCGAGGGTGGAGACCAGCTTCCAGCCCTGATTGGACAATACAACAAAACTGCAGATAGAAGCGGAGCGACGGAGTTGATGGCGAGCCGTTATAGCCCTTCCGCCACACTTGTTGCTATCGTGGTTGTCGCCATAACGCTGTGGTATTGATCTCCAGCCTCTATTATACATAGTATACGGTGGATGTGGCCCTCGCGGTTGATTTCTCTTCGACGGGCCTATTTGTTCTTGAAGGATATATCCACAGATCAAACCGCCAATGGGACATTGCCTACCCTCCTGCGCCTCATGCCTTGACCAATTCACTTTTACCTGGCCTTATAACAGGCCGTAGCTCCCTCCATGTCACCATCTCGCCTTCTTTTATCCCTCTTACCTCAGAAACCTCATACCTCAATCCAGTTACAATGAAATCCACTTTTTCCAGACCTCCTCTCTCTTACTTCATGCCAAACCAAGCACCATTCTTTGCATAACGACGGCAGCACCTCAACTCTTCTCGTCTGAAAACCCCCATCGCTTCTTCTGAAAGACTGCGATTAATGGCTTATCGTGTCGGTCCCTGAAGACGCTACTATACTTTAAGCGCGTGTTGTAGCCAAGAAGCTAGTGCACGCTGCCCCAAAACTTGAGCTCCTTGTCGAGAGGATCGTCTACTGCTCTCGAGTCTATGTCAAAATGCATGGTTAACCTGCGAAGAGCATCATATTTCGGCCAACCGGGATCTCCTGTCGTGGCAAATGCCACCCAGGCCCGATGCATGGCGTCGGCGAGCTTTTGCGGGGGAGTTGGGCCAAGAAGGGGCTCCGTTCCAAGGCCGAGCGTGTCGAAAACGAAGGCAATCTCCAAAGCATGTGACGCGCCGAGGCGGCCGCCCATCTGCGGCGAGCGCCATGCGAATTCATACATGTAGGTAGAGGCTCGAGCCGTCTTCGCATGGGCGTCGGCAAAGCGAATGGCGGGGATCCGCCAGTACCAGTCGGTCTGGATCGCCGAGAACAGCTCACCGGCACTGGCTCCCGGATGCGACGCACGATAGGCGTCGAGACCCTCCTGCGGCAAGCCGTACAAGCCAGCTGTCACCGATAGGGTCTCTTCGGTGATGCGATCGATGGAGCCGTCGGAAACTAAGAACAGGCGTGTCTCCTCGGTGTTGGACCCAACGACCAGGTCAATGTCCGCTGCGGCGCCCGCACGGATAGCATCGATAGGATGCTCTGGGAGGATATCCCCGTCGATGATGGGTGCCCACGGGAGATAGCTGAGCGCCACCTCGCCCCAGAAGGCCGGGTCGGGGCGTGCGAGCAGGTCGTCCCGCAGCTTCGCCTGGGCCTGGAGAACCCGATCAGACGGCGTCGCGTTGATGGCCTCCCATCTAGCCTCGATGCCTAGGATCTCTGCCAACCGCTGTCCGATCCGCTTCCCTGTTGCAGTTGAATTGAGTTTCGGGCTGTTCCCGCTTTGCACTATGGCCCGGTGGAACAGCCCCTTAGCCCTGGGGACCGCTAGCAGCGTGGCGACGCTCATGCCGCCAGCCGACTCCCCAAAGATAGTGACCTTGCCGGGATCGCCGCCGAATAGGGTTATGTTCTTCTGCACCCATTCGAGAGCGGCGATTTGGTCGAGGAGGCCAAGGTTGGGGACGCCATCGGCTAGATAGAGAAAGCCTTGGGCGCCTACGCGGTAACTGATGGTGACGCACACGACGCCGTCGCGGGCGAACCTGCCGCCATCATAGTAGGCTACAGCGCCAGTGGCGTGGAATTCAAACATGCCACCGGGAATCCAGACCATGACTGGCCGTACCGCGGCGCCAAGGCTAGACGTCCAGACGTTAAGCGTCAGGCAGTCCTTACCAGTGCCGACTAGCTCTGCGAGGCCCTCAGCGATCCCCGGCGGATAGGGGACCTGCGGCGACTTGGGCCCGAACTCTAGCGCATCGCGCACACCTCCCCAAGATTCCGGCGCTTGTGGAGGACGGAGGTAATTGGGCCCGAATGGCGGTGCCGCAAACGGCACCCCTTTAAACACATGAACACCGTCGGCAGTTCTGCCCCGTACGTCGCCTGACTCCGTGCTGACGATCGGGTCTGAGGTCTGATTGTCAAAGCGATCTTGCATTGAGGAAGCTTGTTTGGACATGACACTATCTTGGTTACGCAAGGAGAATAAGTTTGGTTGCATTGGCGAGGACGTGAAAGCACAAGGCAATCGGTATCGAGGGCTTCGGGGTAATGGACAGTCAAAACCAGATCTTGGAACGTCTTGTGGCCGGTGTCGTTTTCACAGTCTCCTTTGATATGATATGTTGCGGTGCTTGCCGATGGCGTGACGAATGGCAACTAGAGAGATGCGCTGATCTGGTGGTGGGTAGTAGTGGTGGTCATGATTATGATGATTGGTGATGACGTTGGCCTCATGGTGCCCTGCTTCCGGCAGCGCCCTTGCTAATTTCGAGTTTTTGACTTGTGGTTGCCGTTGCCGTCGACGGCCGAAGTGGGAAGAGAAATCCTAGACAAGCTCAGCTACCGAAGGGAAACTCGGACATAATTGCTTCTACGATTGCCCGCCATAAGCTGGACCCGGGAAAGCCCACTGCTTCCCGTCCCAGATTTGCGGGAGGTCGCCCGCTCGTTCATGGTTGGGCTGGGCGAACCGAGGTAGGTTTTAAGAAGAATTCCTCGTCGTCGTGGCCAGGAATGTGATGTGCAGGGTTTCCCGCCGTTTCTTGGTCGTGGCTTCGCTGTTACCTCATGCTCATCGACTGCGGCCAGTCACAGTGCCTCGATGACCTAATTCCTTATGCCGTTTACGAATTCTCTCGTCAGTTCCTGATCTAAAAATTATGACCCTATCTTTTATTTTTTTTATTTTTTTTTATTTTCTTTTTTTATATTTATTTTTTTAGTCGATAAGTCACATGCTGGAGTCGATGGTGAGGCCTCGCAATCATATGATGCCTGATAGACTATGAGTGCATTGGACCGGATAATCCAAGCACTATTAATTAGGCTCGTGATGGGCATAGCAGAGATCAAGTACACGTGATTCTCTGGAGTGTGAGAAACGCTGGTGTGCGTTAGTGTCGAGCAATAAAAGCAGTGAGCTCGGTTGTCATATGACTCTCCTGATAGTTCTGTAAATTCACAGTTAAACATTTGTCCACTGGCAGATATGCTGATGGACTTTCTACAGCATCATTTATATTGCACTATCCCTGTGGGTGTGTATATATTTTCCTGCAACATTTTTCTCATTCTGTTTTGCCAGTATGTTGGGCTTGGAATCTTTTAGCCGGAACTTCCTGCGACATATGCAGTCCCCTCTTCGGAGTCTCACGAATTTCGACTCTATAGGACAGCGACATTTTACGGGCCTCACTAAACAGAGATCACATGCCCACAAATCCGAGAGTCGTGTTGGACGCCCGGCGCACCTGGAAGTTATGCAGGGCCGTGTACGAACTCAATATGACGATACAAGATGTTGAGGATATGTCTGTTGTTGGGTCAATCACTAAACGCGAAGATGGAATCTCGAAAGACATTGGTACTTGGGGTGAGGCTAGAGGCCATGATGTGTTCAGCTCGGAGCCTTGGGGAGAAAATGGGAAGGATATCCTAGCTGACGAGGGATACTTAATTTGGACAACCTAGGAATAGCTTTGCGAAGAGACAACGTCGGCTGTGCCTAGATCCTTAACGCGGAAGCCCGTGATGGTGAAGCAGAGGTTTGTGGGGTTACCACGTTCCAGACCCGAGTCCATACAGGGCATGTTTCAGAATTGAACAATACCAGACACAAGCCCAGGCAAATGCATTTGTTATTTGAATTGGAAGGTGCTGAGGCTCTGATACATCCTATATTCACATATAAGCCATGCCTGTACTAATCAGAGACGCTCCCATAACAACTCAGGACCCTGATAACCAGGACCAAAACCACGCGCTACTGGGATGGCTCGCGGCCGTGATAATGCCACTTCTAGCTCTGGTGGGTTTGTTCATAGTGGGAATTTCCAGGTACGTCTTACTCACTTGTTAGAAACAGCTCACCTCCTAATTTAGTTGGCTAATACAGTGTAGATTCTATGAATGGGCAAGGTACGGGAGAGTTGCAGTCACCGATGCCTCTAACAGCTCCTCGAGCTCTTCATCGTCAGGGTTTTCCAGCACTGAAGCTAGAGATCTGCCTCATCTAGATGCTATTGCTCCCCATAAAACGAGCCAAGAGATTAGATCTGAGCTCGAGCATAAAGTCCATGCCTCTTGGGCGATCCCCGTCCCCGATATGACATGGTATGGCTTCTTGACTATTCTGTAATCATAACAAGCACTTGAATAACCACTTGCCTCTTTGTTTCGCGTTATTTGCCTACGTGCTGTTCAAGACACTGATATAGTACGCCATCTGGCATGCGAGCATACTTTCCACTCGGAATTTATTGCTACCTGGTACCTTGCGGAACATGATACATGCCTCATATGCGCATATGATTTCGTGTTATCTAAACCTTTGCCGGAAGGGCCTAGCCAAGCCGATGTCTAGAGTCATTGGGAAAATGACAATTTGATCTCAAGTTAGGAGTGGACATGTATTACTATCAATCTACTGTTTATATTATTCCATCTCGGAGTATCGGGGAGCTGGCGAATTGTGATTTATCTGGTGATGAATGAGGCCTTTTTAGAAAGATGAATTGGTGCAGTTGCAGACATGTCATGCCGGGTAAAGGCCACGAAACCTAAAATTCAACCTCGCTTTCAAGCCTAGCCTGTTTAGTGTCTAGCCCTATTTCTCCAACGTTCTAGACCTAGACCACTATTCACTTAAAATCGGCCAGCGTTCAGTACAGACAGCCTGATAGCACAGAGTAGAGGCAAATGGATCAAACGACATCAGTCGGTCGTGTCGGTGAGCTCTTCTACTTGTAAATATTAAATATTAAATGTAAATGTATAAACACCAATTTTGCAAGTTTTCATCAGCTTCCTTCAGGATGCAACGCTTGACTTGCTTCTTCTGTAATCCTTCTTATTGTCAGACGCGCACGTTATGGGCGTGTGTGGACCTCCTTCCCATGACGGAAGAATATGCTGACTCTGATGCTGTTCCCCTCATCCGGCGCTATTTCGTACAGTAAGCCACCGACATGTGATGCTCCCAGTCCTTTGTTAGTTGTTTATCTACTGTTTCAAGGTGATGTCAGGTTACATGCTAAGCGGGTTTTGGTGGTGCCAATATAGACCCACGGGTTATCCCTTTGAGCGGTACAGCCCTTCAGCGGGGTCACGACAGGGGTGTAGGGCCAATCAAAATGAATAAAACTAACGGTACTTCTCCCTAATTCTAATTTGTATGATGGTAAAAGTCCTAGCAGTTTTGATTGTTACAAAGAGCTACCTTACAGACTTGGCAAATATCTTACGAACTTCCGGTACCCCGCAGGTACTAGCCTTATGACTAAGCAAAATGAGGCTAGTGGCGCTCTATAGGTTCACGCCTAGGCGCGATTTTACGTGGTCACGCGTAGGCGTGAGTATTATGTAAGCCTTCAACTGTAACAAGTGCCCAGCAGGCTACGTAGGCATAACGAATTCCAGTTCAACAATACAACTATAAATGAGACATGACTACATGGCTGAATACAATGCCTGCTCCTCCTCGATTTCCTTCTCACATGCTTTCCAGATCTCGCCCGGCTCTCGTCTGCTCGAAAAGGGTCTCACTACTATCTCATCAGCTACCTGGGCGTCAAGCAGGCTGGCGATCCATTCCACGTCCACCGTCCACGTATCCACGGCGTGGAAATAGATGGTCCGTGCATCTATTTCCATCCACTCTATGGAGCTGGCCGTTATATAATCCATCTATCTACGACAGGGTTCCGTAGAATAGATAGGTGGAAATGGGAGCAGGGGTATAGACTGGTAGGGGGTTCCCTGCCTAGTACCCAAAATACCCTGTAATTCAGGGTAGACCAACTTGGTCATGGTCGGCAGAGATCTCAAATACCTATATACCAGGCATTTTTATATATAAATTAAGGTATCTTTAAATAGAATATAATAGCCATGGGGTCGTAGATATTTCACGTCATGGTGCTGCGTTTAAGCGTCTCTATATAACTGCATTCTTATAACTGCATTCTGTACCGCGTAGAATGGCTGAGAGCCTAATTATCGGCTCTATGGTACTTAACCCGCCAGACCAAGAGGATAAGAAGAACTCGTGGGACCTCTTCCCTTAGAAAGACTTCCCTGGCTATATGCAATCCTAATACTATGCATCTATATTATCATAGATATAGCAATTTGGCTATGATATTAAGAAGAGTGATGATAATATAAAGCGGTAATAGGTTTATAAGGTCTATGTTAATAATCGCAGGCTAAACCCTTATTCGGTGGCCTCGAGTGGTATGCAGAACGCGGAGATCTATCTCTGGAATGACCGTAGGGTCTGTGACCCTTCCGGAAGACAGAAGCCGCCTAGCAAAGCAAAGGAGAAGATACCATCGAGGAATATCGCTAAGATAATATAGTTGAATACCTGTGATGCGCAAGAGCAGCAGATTATAAGCCAGATTATTAGCTATTTAACTGGCTAGTCTTCTAGTATTTAGTAGTCTTATAGCTTATTAATAATAACTCTTCTTTTTAATAAAATAAAGATTTATATTTTTATATTATTTTTAAATATCTTAATTTACTTATAAATATAACTAAAGTATATATTACCTATAATACTATCTATAGGTATATTCTTTATATATATAAGGAAAATAAGGCTAAGATTAAGTAAGTATTAGTAATAGCTCTAAGGTTATTTTATATTATATTTAATACTTAGAGGTTAAATAATTATAATATTTTATATAAAATCTATTACTATTTTCTTAATGCCCTTAGTGTTACGACCTAACGATAAAAGGCGCTTACGTCACGTGTACCCCACTCTACTTTCACCAATCACAACGTGGCTCGCACCTTACCCCAGAATATCCCGTGAGCCTCGCGAACCGGCTCACGATATGGACTCACGACTCACCGTGAGCCAGGCTCGGCACACCGTGAGCCACCTACTATATATATATACTTATTTAGCAGTAGATAGAACATAGCTCGCCAGCTATCAATAAGACTTCTTTACATCAATAAGCCTAACACGCATTACTTGATTATTAAGAGACGTGACAACCAACTTGCTTAGTCTAAACGCCCTACGCCATCTGCAAACATAAACCTAGTACGGACTAGTTTCCCTGTTTGAAACCACATTCGTCACAAGAAGGTCGCAGGGACCGAGGGTAATGCATTATAGCAAATGCAGTAAGGCCAGACATAATTCAAGGACCTATCAGGAGATAATTAAGGTTAATAGGGAAGAATATAGCAATTATGTGACGAATATGGTTTCAAACAGGGAAACTAGTCCGTACTAGGTTTATGTTTGCAGATGGCGTAGGGCGTTTAGACTAAGCAAGTTGGTTGTCACGTCTCTTAATAATCAAGTAATGCGTGTTAGGCTTATTGATGTAAAGAAGTCTTATTGATAGCTGGTGAGCTAGGTCTATGAAAGTGCTAATGAATGTGGTCTATATACTAGTGTTCTGAGTGATGGGATGCTATCGCAGGAGGACGCGGTCGTCCCTGGGACGCATCGCTCCATGGGACGCTGGTGTCCTTATACCGGTCGTCCTGCATGTCTTGTTCCATGATTGGTGGGTTGGTGGATGAAATTGTGGGGTACACGTGACGTAACCGCGGGGGTCATAATAAATTAGTTTTAATTAATTAGATAAGTTATAGTGTTTCTAGAAGTAATTTTGTTATAAAAGTGGTAAAAAGTGGCTTACTTGCTTATATAGCTTACTTGCTTATAATGCATATTACCTAAGTTTATATTATATTCTTAACTGCCTTAAATATATAAGGCTCTTATTATATACTTATTATAGGTAATACTAATATAGCCTAAAGTAACTAGATTATATAGCAGCCTAAGAGTTCTATTAAAAGTGCTTATACAGGAGGAAAGCTTATATAATAACCGAGATCATTAGGACTTAATAAGCCAAAGGGCCTTATATAATATCTAACCAAGGATATTGCTATATATTAACCCGGATAGCTTTAAAGGAAAGCTAGCCTGCTGTTTTGCCTGGTTACTATTAAGCTCGGCTAACTGGTTTATTAAAACTAGCTTAATATATCTCTATGCCTTAAAGAGGTTAAGCTAGGAAGTCTTAAGATATAAATTAATTAATTAATAAATACCCTTAACGTGGTTGATAAGCGAATGCTCCAGACAAGCGAGTGCTCCACTGCACTGTATAACTAAAAATAGCCTGCCCTATAGCACTTTTAAGCTATAAATAAAATAGCTAAAACTCTAATAAAAATATTTCTTATAATAGTATAGCTAGCTTTATTAAATTATATTTTTTAAAGATTTTTCGCTATTTTATTTTATATAAAAAACCTTAAAATACAGTGTATTTTACAGTATAAATAGACTTTAAAGTTTATAGCTATATAGGATATTTTTAAAAATCTATAAAAAAAAAGATAACTAATTTTAAGACTTATATATAAGTTATTAAAATTATAGCTATTTTAAGCTTAATTTAAACTTTTTATAAACTTTTAAAAATTGGATTTTAAGGTGTATAGGGTAGTGGAGCACTCGCTTGTCTGGAGCATTCGCTTATCAACCACGTTATATTATAATATAATAAATTAATTAAAGTAAAGGTATTAATTAACCTAAGCCTTAATAAATTTATCCTTATAGAGATCTAGCCAGGTCTCTGTAATATAGCTAATCTGACTTATATAATTAGGTAGATACTTCTTCTTAAATTCACTAAGCTTCTAATAATATATATCTTTATTACTAGAGGTAATAAGATTATACCACAAGGAGTAGAACTCCTTCTATTTCTCTTGCCCTTTATAATTATTTAAATCCTTTATAAATATATCTATATAATACTATAATACTGCCTTATTAATATACTATAAGTATAGTAATAATACTAACTCTAGAAAGGTAAAAGCTATAGTATTTATATAAATAAGGCACTGGTTTATAAGTATTATAAAAGGAAAGTCTATAATTATAGCCTTATAAAGAGACTATAACTATATAAGAACCTACTAATAGTTAGCTTCTTCCATACTACTAAGAAATATAAATATAATATAAAAAGACTATAAGTAAGTATTAATACTAATAGTATTAAGAAGGGGCATATTATATTTATTAGTCTTATATATATAATCTAATATAAGCACTTTAGAATATGTGACGGTTGGGTTTCCTAACAGGTAAACTAGTCCATACTAGGTTTATGTTTGCAGATAACATAGGGCGTAATGCTAAGCAATGCGAAGTGTCACGTCTCTTAATGATTAAGTAATGCGGGTTAGGCTTATTAATATAAAGATGCTTTATTAATAGCTAGTAAGCTAAGCTCTATGAAAGTGCTAATAAATATATTCTATATACTAGAGATAATTATATAGGAGCGACGCGACATAAGCTCATCGTCGGTCCTGGAACGACGCGGTCCTAGAGCGCCGTCGTTCCTATACTAATTAGTCCTTTCCTGGTTGGCTGTCAAGGTAGAGTTTTTGTGGGGTACATGTGACGTAACCGCTGAGATCGTAACACGATCTCTCCCCTCCGGTGGTCTTGTCCCCAAGGCCTATTATCTCAACCAACATCGTTCTTCTTTCGGTAAGGTCCAACTTAAACCTTTC